>ML675614.1:32147077-32393820 GCA_007922155.1 Mesoclemmys tuberculata | reverse complement strand
ATCATATTGGTCCCTTCTGACCTATGAGTCTATGAGTCTATATCAGCCTTCCACAGTGTTACATGTGCTGTTAGTTTCAGTCCTTCAGATTGCTTGTTTTACTCTGTCAGGATGAATAAATAATGTCAGTCGTTCAACTTCAAAATTCTTTGCTTTGCCTGATCAGATTACTGTGTGTGTTAAGATAGCATGATACTAATTTTATCCATTACAATGACTTCTCAAGGCAATCTGTAGTCAGGGCGTATGTGAGTTCAGTTCTAAATAACAAAGTACATGGTAGGAGAAAGTGAGTAAAAGGCATTGCTTTTTGCAAATTAAATTAATCAAGCAGATCCTGCCACCAGTAGTACTTGAAGAGGCATCTTCTGAAGGCATACTGAAAGTCAGGGGAAGATCTCTAAGACCTAAAGATTCAGCTAAGAACCTTTTACAAAAATATTTAAAACATTTTGAAAAAACAAGGACAAACATATTGGTGTTTGCTATAACTGAAAATAGCTTCAATGGTCAGTGATCTCTGTTGTTTTCAGAATTATAGCCAATTTAAAATCCAAGCAATTCATTTCTGCCTACTGTGGAAACTTCCATGGAGATAAGCTTTGAGGTTACATAGAAGAAGACGAAAAAGATACCCATTTGAACCTCCCTCCTTGAGAGCAGTGATGTCCAAGCAATGATTCTTGTATTGACACCTTTGGGTTTTACAAATTTACATCAGCACCAGCATGTAAGCACATCAGTCCATTCTGCTTCAAACATTCAAGCTCTCACTGGTGCATTCCCTGGGATGGCCACCAGTTGCTGATGTCTGTGGTGGCTCCAGTATGGTTCTTGGAAGCTGCTACAGAACTAATGCTGCTCTGCTGTGTTCATATTTAGCAACCTCTTCTGTTGGGAAGAGGAAGTAGTCTTCTATCCTTTTAAAAAAATAATAAATCTGGCCCCTTCACTCCTTTAGGTTTTACCTGACAACGTTTGTCCTAAGAAATAGCTGCTGTGGTTTTCAGAGTTAGTCTTTACACCCTCAGCACCCAAACAGCTGCCTCAGCAGCAATGGTTTGAGTCTTAGAGATCATGTGCATATGGGACTCTAGTCACAAAGGCTATTTATTGCTCATCTTCTGTGAGGAGGATCTGACACGCATTTGTTTATTCCTTCACTCATCTTCCTCATCACTATTAGTGATGTCCGCATACAATAATTTCTTGAGATCATCTGAGTGAAGATGGCAGTTGCTTATTGCAGCTTTTCATTAACCATATTGGATACCAGGGACAAAATCATCTCCTCCGCTGTTCAGTGTGATGGTGATAATGAAAAAAGTAATGATGATTTCCTTGCCTGTCTTCCGCCCTCACCCCCTGCAAAAAAAAAAAAAAAAAAAAAGAGGGGGGGAGAGAAAGAGAAAGAGAGAGAGAGAGAGGCTGTTGGACAAGGTGAAGTTTGTATCTCTGGTTTAGCATCATTTATAACCTTGGGTCACTGAAAACAAAACTATCAGATCCTCAGCTGGTGTAAAGTGGCATGCCTTCCATTTAGTGGAACTGTTGAAGATCTATTAAAAAATGTGTGCTAATTTATAGGCAACTCATTAAATACTGTAGCTTTTAACAAATATTATTTCCTTCCCCATATCAAGGACAATGCAGGCATTCTTCTGTCTGTTAGCATGTAACAGGATAAACTCTCCATTCATTATTAGTGAAGGAAGGCATGTTTCACAGCTTATAGAATATAATATTTTTGTCAGTTGTGATCCTGTTTGATGACTCTTTAATTCAGCAATTGTCTTTTTCTTGCTTTCTTTTACCTTAGTTCCATGCAATGGATACATTGCATAAGCACAACTATGATTTGAGCAGTGCCATTAGTGTTCTGGTACCACTTGGAGGACCTGTGCTATGTAGAGATGAAATGGAAGAATGGTCTGCCTCGGAAGCCAGTTTATTTGAAGAGGCTTTGGAAAAATATGGCAAAGACTTCAATGACATACGACAAGACTTTGTAAGTGCAAAACTAATGCTCTTTTTTCTTCTGATGTTTAATTGTGTTTTGGCCATGATAGCTGTAATTGTTTTCCATTGATTTGGAAGATTAGCTTAAGGAGGAGATGCTTTTGTACTGCCAAATGGGTGAGTATATTATCAGGATACAAAAATAAAGTCCTTTCTTGGTAGGTGACATATCTTGGAAAGAAGGTTGTCAATGCCTGGGGCACCTTCTGTTAAATGTATATTAGGTAATGGGCTAAATTCTAATTTATTTTGACTGGGATTTTCACAGGATCCTACAAGAAAATGTGCGTGCCCAAATTCCATTGAAATTCAGGGGCACTAAAGCACCTAAGTCCCTAAAGTGCATTGAAAATCCAGAACTTTCCTTCTATGTTTAGCAATGGGGGAAGTCATTACTCAGGCAGCTTTTTAAAATGTTCCGGATTTAGCTATTCTGATACATTAGGCATTTGGTACTTATGAACGGTGTAGGAAACACTCTTTCATACCTCCTAAGTGTGCTATATCTGTTTCTGAAGTATTGCAGTTTTGGGAGCAAAGCTTTCATTTGTTGTGTCCTAATGCAGAGTAATGGGATGGAGTTGATATTAATCATTGACTGCCTGGGTGATTGGTAATTTGCTTGCAACTCTTTTCTTTTCCTCCTCTTTTTTTTGTTTTTTTTTCCCGTGTAGACCCTTCAGTTCTCTCCATGAAGTTTACTACTAGATTACTCATTTTGGGTTGTGATTGCAAAAAGGTTAAGGTCCATGCAAAACAAAGTAATTTTGTTATAACCAAAGCACATGAATAAGTTGTATGTGTCCATGCTGGGTTCCTCTCTCGTTAAGTTTCCGTTGAGAGATCTCAGTTCGTTCAGTTCTTTGTGGATGGATGTCTACCATTCTTTGCTCTCCTATCATATTGTGTACCAGCTGGAACCTTTATTAGCAATCTCTTCAGGAAGACAACATATTAAGTGTACATGAGGTTTGAAGTTAGAGCTGAGTAATTTTTTTCAAATAGCTTGTTAGCCAAAAACTGCAGTTTTGGGTTGACCAAAACAGTGCATGAATTCACGTTGAATTTGGCAAGCCATTTTGGCTGAAAATAAAATTGGCGGGGGATTCCAAAAAAGCCAAAATGTTTTTGACATTTTGATTTGAAACATTGCATTTAGAAATTTAGCTATCTTTCACTTCAAGGGGAAAAAACGGTGGGGAGAGAAGAAAATTAAAAACACTCCCAAATGAAATGTTTAATTTTGTGTTGAATAAAATGTTTTGTTCAGCCAAACACAACTTCTTTTCTCGTTTCGCAACTAAAATAAAAAAATCAACTTTGTCCAGCTCTCCTTGAAGTCCCTCCCAAACAAGCATGTTGGGTAGTGTGACAAAGGCTCTACCTCCATAGCCAATACTGTACATGTCAGTTCACTTTCACAGTTCTAAACTGAAATAAATATAAATGAATATGGACAAGAAGAGAAGGGTACTGTGTCTCTGAAGAGCTTCCTTTTGAACAGATGTGAGCATGTTGCTACAGGATTTTTGATCTTTTCAAGGAAGAAAAGGTCCATTGGGTTCAGCTCATACTCATGGCAGAATGTGATACCAGCAATGAAGAATAAGGGGTCACACTTTGTATTAAGGTTCCATTTATAAGTAGTTTATAAAGAGTTAATAAACGGTTAATAGATGTGTTAATACATGGTTCCTCAATTGTTTTAGAGTTCAGCTCAGTAGTTTGCTTATTAAAGTCTGTAACGCCTGCTGATGTGCTTAACGACCACCTGTTACACTACTATTTATGTCTCAAACATGTTAAGCATTTATTAACAATCTATAAATAGAACCTTAGTGTAAACTGTGGCCAAATAAATGTAAACATTGTTGGAGTTTCCGACATGATTCTTTTATTCTCTATGTAATTTATTATACGTAGATTTTTTTATTTTTATAATTTTGACATATAATATCACTATTTGTTTATAAGCATCTTTTTATTTGTATCAATTATATTTTCACATTTGCAGGAAATTATGGGAGGGGTCAGACAATAATTATTCCATGACAGTAGACGTTGAAATTCAAAAAGTTAAAACAGAAATTGTCCACATCATGTGTCAAAGTATAGGAGATAGAAAATATCCCCAAATCAAACTATAATAAAGTTCTCAGGAAGCATTTTTCTTTCTTTATCTTTCTCATCGATGAAAATAATTTTTAGTTGGTTTCTGTGTGTACAATGAAATCAGCTTTTACCACATTTACTGTTAAATTCTAGTCCTTCCAAGTTTAATTATATGGTATTACATTAATTAGATTCTGTTGATACACATACAGTTGAACACTTTTGTTAATGCATTCGAACGTTGCAGAAATCACTTCTGAATCCATAATGCACAAAAATGCTGGAAATCTGAAACAGCCTACTGCAAACTATTTAAAATGCTTTTGATGGACCAAAAAAGAAGGTAAAAAGGCAAAAGAGCCATTTGTTCTTGTTTGAATGAGGATAAAAAGAGAATGAAAAGCATTGTTGGGCTTAGCTGAAGGCATATGAATACTGCGTCAGAGCAAAAACTGACAGGAGCACAGATCAGTTATATTCTCTGAAGTCAGAGTGGGATTGCCTCCTACCCTCAGTCACTTTCTCTACTTTTAGAAAAGCAGCGCGTCACCTTTAGAACATCTTTAGAAGCTCACATCTTTCAGATATCTTTTCCTGTAGCATTAGTCAGATATGTAGTAAGAATTATATATAATACCTAATATTTCCAGGCATTCAGTTATTTAAAGGGTTCCGACACTCAGTAGGCTCTGATTTTTTTTTTTTTTTTAAGATTGGAAAAACTTACAAAATCAGTTCCTATAAGTTATTTGTGTAAATAATCTTCAGAAGTTAAAAATAAGATAAATAGTATAAACTATATGTCTTGGACAGCTTTTGTTGTGTAAATGATTGCTAGTAAAATTCTTTAAATACTTATTAATCACAGGTGAGCTAGAGGTAAGCAATGAAAACCACTGACAAAAATATTTACACTAGTAAATTTTAGAAGTGCTAAATGTTTCCATCAAACCTTGAACCCTCTCAGTCTCAGGCTTAATCTGTTCACGAACATCATCCCAAGTTATTAAAATTTATGGACTCTCCATGAAGTTTTTACATCGCTGCATCCTGCAAACCCAATCAGCCGCTCCCTGAAATAGTTTTATGTAGTCACATTTGCTGTTTTTTAACAGAATAATCTTAAAAAAGGGAGCGAGGTCTTTAAAAAAAATGTAAAAACTTGAGTTAGAAATATAGATGTTTTCTTCTAAAAGAATCCATTGCAAGACTTATTCTTTAATGTTAAAGTTAAATAAAGTAATACTTATGTGATGAATAGTAGCTTAAAATCCCTGTGTGCTAATATATGTTGACTCAAAGGTGACATAATAAAGGTACCTTAGTATCAAAGGACAGTCTGGAGCTCTGTTCTAAGAAGTCAGCTGAGACATGCTGATCATATGACATGTTGATTGCCTGGTCTGACAGAAAGTGGTTGATTGTGACACTCAGAAAGCATAATAATTAAGATGATGACCACTTAAGTCTACATCTTAAAGTATATTGCTTTCACTTGGCAGCTTGGCAACACTTGGCAGCTGCAATAGCCGCTTTTGTACTGTGGCTCTTTAGAGGAAGTACGTTTTGCAGCCTGATTTGTTGTTCAGTAGGTAGTAATAATTAGCGCTGCCTGGTGCTTGACCTATTCAAAGTGTAAAGTGTACAAGAACTAATACCATTAAGCAAGTTTATCAAGGTAAATTAATTTGTGTAAAGGATTTAGCCTTTTTCAGCAGATCACGGAATCTCAATTGTATACTTTTTAATTTTTATATTCCTGATATTTTTTATTATATTCCAACATAGGCTTTGAATAGTAATTTATCAGTCTTTCATCAACTATTGTAAAATCAGGATCTCATTTCTTGCTGTTCTCCTGTTTTCCTGAAAACTTTTGACTCACAATGAGCATAAATGTACTGGATTGAGTGTACATTTGAATTTGTTCAGACCTGATGATAATAGAATGGAAAGAGACGAGAGCCTTGTATTCCCCAAAAGAGAACTATTTCCTTGGTCTGAGAGTTAAGACACTTGTGGTAGTGACTGCTCTAGTAGCGCTGTTACAATTTAAGGGACTGTTGTCATTTTCATTGTATACTCAGGTACCCCCCCCCCAGATATTTATAACTCTTGTGTCTCAAATGTCTTGGGAATGAAAATAAAAGATGTTTAAAAAAAGATGCTGAAGGTTCTAAATTATTAACAATATAGAACTGTGACCTGAGGTTTAAAAATGCATGTACATTTCCAAGCTAAATATTTGAAAATCAAGTTTAGCTTTTCCATGCTTAACTGGGGTTCCATCCCTGTGACAGCTGGTGAAATCGTAAATCAACTCTACGTGTCCTTGTGTCATTGCTGCCTCACTGCCAGTCTTCCTCTTACATAAACATCACACATCTGTTTACAGATGGTAATTTTTCTTTCCTGTGATCGATGCATAATAAAATTCGGTAATGAGAATATACAGTTCTGTAGCTGTTTACAACTTCTGTGGCAGTTAGAAACCTCACTAATTGTTTTCCATAAAGTGGTTACACTCTTCTGGACAAATACTGAGTCCTCTTCATCTGTCAGTCAGGCCCATGGATAGCTAATTGGAATACAGGGTTTTCCGAAATGGAATGCAAATGGAATGCAAAGATTGCAGTTAATACAGGGCTAAATTTCCTAATCTAATGTCTATGTAAAATAAACAAAATAGTAATATGTTTTCAGCTCTTGGGAAAAATAATCAAACACGAATTTTACAAGAGGTCTGACTAATTCCTGCAATACAGATAATTTGACTCGTGGACTAGATAACTCTGTGGGAGTTAGAATAGCTGCTCTGTTCTCTCTCACACACATTTACATCCTTTTTGAATGCCCAAAGAAATGTACATTTGTGAAAGGTGTAATAAAAGATCTGTTGCTTCTGTTTTACACACAGATCTAATAGAAGATCTGTTGTCCCAAATTTGCACAGAGATTTACCAAAATTTTTAGCCTCGGAACTAAATTTGCTCCAAATGGCAGCATCTACCCCTTTCTCAGTCCTTCTGTTTCTACTTCACTGTTAGTGTAAAAAAACGTGACAACAGTAAGGTTGCTTGTGTGCTGAGTCCATAGGTTATCATGCTGACCAATATTGTCTGATTGTTTCCTTGTACTCCCCCATTGGGTGTTTTGGATCCCTCTATTGTCTCGTTTTATACTTAAATTGTAAGCTCTTTGTGAGCAGGGATTGTCTTTTTATTCTGTGTTAGTACAGCATTTAGTACAACAGGGTCCTGGACCCTGAGTGGGGCTCCTAGGTGCTACAATAATACAGATATTAAATAATAATACAATAGTATATATATGGTGTAGAAGCTTCAGGCAGAAATTGGGGAAGGTCATGGTGTGACAGCCCCCCTCCAATATTAGCACTGGTATTACTAGTGATAATGGGACAGCCAACCTCTGTGATACTGGCACTTAGCTGGTATTGTGGCTCTTACATTTTCACATGTGAAGTTCCCGTGAGACTCTCAGCCAGTTTGTGAAGGTGATTTGTTCTAATTGTGGAGTTATTCTCTGACTGGTGTTTATTAAAAAAGAAAAAAGAGGGAGAAATATATACTATGGCACTGCCTGTATGCTATTGCATTGGATTCTGCATTGACCACACCAAATAGAACTAATGGTTTAGGCATGTAGCTTAAAAATATCCATCCCCATGCATGTTTTACTTTGTTTAACATTTTTATTTGTATTAATTCTGAATCTTTCTAACATACGAAGAACATTTTCTCAATCTTATTTTTTTTTAATAAGATGTGGATATTTAAACTTCCTGAAACACTTTGATTTTATTTAATTTATGCCAAATGTTTTTCAGCTCCCTTGGAAGTCGCTGACTAGCATCATTGAGTATTATTACATGTGGAAAACCACCGACAGATATGTACAACAGGTAAATTTCATGGGTATTTCAGTATGAATGGATCTGTAATATTCTATAATAGTCTTAAAACAATAGACTTGTACAAAAATAATTGAAAAATAATATTTTGTAGAGACTTGCATGTTCCTCTACCTTTTTAAAAATACCTGTTCTAAAATTATTTCTGGGAGTTGGGGGTTTTAAAATACCCAGTGTGGTATGATCTGGTTTTGCTTCAGTTTCATTTCCCCAGATTTAGTTATCAGTCTAAAAACCTGGTTTATCAGGGTCAAATGGTTGCATGTTTAAAATAAAGTGCTTTGTTTGCAGAGTATAGCAATTGTACATTTAAAACAAGAGAGAAACTTCTAGAATTCTTGATAATATGCATTATCCTTGGAGACTTTTTTTTAAATTGCTGAACAAGCCATTTTACAGAGTGAGGTCGTGTAAGGCAACACTGAAGAGGAGGGAGAAGGCTATCCACAGAGCTCTGCTTTAGTTCATCTAACTAGTTTCATGGAGCATAATTATTTCACCTTCCACAGCAGTTGCTATCGGTGCAGTTGTGTAGTTTTGATTTTTATATGTATCAAAACTGAAGCCATGTCTTTCAGTTGTGAAACAGCAATGAATATACATGCAGCCAAATTCTAAGCCACAACAGAGCTTGCATTAAAGAGCTTCGTTCCACTTAGACAGGTTGCAGGTCTGAAGGATGGCATCTTTGACATGCCTAGTTTTCTGCATAACTGAGCTCCAGAGCATGGGCGGAGCAGGCTGCATCTTTCTTTTGTTCTGTGGTTTTGGCTTGTGGTTCTGTGCTGTTTGCCAGATGTGCTGGCCACCCCCTGCCAACCCCACAATCCTTCACCTTTCGTGAAGAGCTCTTTGACAGCAGTCACAGGCTTAGCACTCTGAACCCAGTCTGAGTGAAGTCAGCCAGGACACTAGTGGAGTGTGTTTCCCCCCAGAGCACCCCCTCACCAGGGCAACTGCCTCCTGGATCTGCTTCCCTCTGTCACAAGCTTTGTGGCACACAAGTGATGTGGTGATCTCCTGCCTGAGAACTTTGCTGCCTGTGCAGCAGAAATATATTAATGCTGGGTTTTTTAATCCTGGTGTATGTGCATTGGGATATTAGAGTTAGTAGTTACTGCAAGATTTGCCTCATTGTGTATTTACATACTGTAGTCTTTGATTGGGTGTTCCAAAATATTATAAAATATTGTCTTTTGATTTGTGATTTCACAGTTCATTTCTTTAAGTCCACAACCTACTGCTTTAAAATTAGCAATGATATTGCATGCAGAATGCTGAAAACAAATTTCTTGTTATCATTAGATAAATCTGTGCAGCATTTCCAAATCCTGTTGCAGTGTATCAGAAAGATCGTTGCTCTTGCTCTAGCTTAAGTTTTATTTTATTGATGGTATAGGTGCATCTTCCAATTGTTAGTGCATGGAAGTTAGGAGAGAGAATTATCTCATGATTTGCTGTGCTTCTATAGTACATATTTTCAGTTTCAGATTCATCATCTTTTCATCTGTTTCTTTGCACCACAAGTTTTTATATCAGAAAGGTTTTGCCAATCGGGAAGTTGAGGCTATAAATATGCCTAAAACTAAAAGTCACCCCAGACATGTGTCATTAAATGTGCAAGCCAGAGATTTGCTGTAGCATTTCTCAGTTATTTGTCATCAGCTGAGCTTTGAGAAATCTGAAATGATCGGAAAAGTTAAAGTATAAATAAATTTGATGCCTTTCTGGAATCAGTTACGGTTACTGATAAGAAATTTGGGAGCTAACTTGAGTGCGTCAGAGGATCTATTTCTATTGAAAACTGCTACTTAAAAATAAGTATCTTAAAATAAGGATGAATCACATTGAAAATCAAATTAATATCAACACTATTAGGTTGGCAGGTGATTGACTGGATGGAAAACATGGATGGAAATATATGTTCTAGAGTGATTGGGAAAGATGCTGGAGTACAAAATTTTCGAGAAATACACTGGGATTTGGTTAATAGGTCCTGTCGGCTACAAATACCAATTGGAGTGTGCCATTTTATTGAGTAAATGTGTGTGCTTCTGTGCAATTCACTGCTTTAAAAGTGTAGCTCTAACTCTGAAAAGGGATTGTGTAAAAATGGCATCAGAGTTCTGTTTTTATGGTCATCCAGAACTAATTTGTTTGGTTAACTACTCAAAAGATGTGTCTTCTAACTCCTAACGCAGCAATGTCATCCTGGAATCTCGTAGTCAAGCTGTGTTCTTTCAGGTACATGCATCATCATCAATAATAAAAATACTGTATGCCAAATGCTTTTGCACTGTATCCCGTTTCTATCCTTGAAGTCTCTGCAACTCCATTAGAGACCACAAGATTGTAGAGGTTTAAGTAAGTTCAGAACTTGATCCTGCCATTGAGTTGGCTTTACAGTGCTTAGAGGAATAAAATTTAGTAAAAACATATTTTTTTTAATCACCAGAGTAAACAGCAGTCACACATGGAGACAGTTTGTTCAGCAAGAAAGTGCTATTTTCACATATTCATTTTCAGAGAGGAGCTATACTTCAAAACAGGCCTGTTGACAGGGAGATGCAAAGGAGGCAATTTTCATGAGGCCCTGCAATTTAAAAGAGCCCAGGCCTCTTTTGCCTACGGCCCCGCCCACACTCCACCCCCACTCCATCCCAGGCCTTGCTACTCCCTGCGTTGCTTCTTCCCTCTCCTCCTAGCTCAGCCTCCCTGCTGTCGCTTGCCACCTGCATCCCTCCTCTCCTCCCCTGCTTACTGTCCTGCTGCTCGTTGCATCCCTCCCTTTCTTCCCCTTCCTCCCAGCCACACAGTCCCCCTGGCTGTTGCTCACTGCCTGGGGGAAGGAAGAGTGTGGAAGAGAGGAGGGGGACTGAATGAGAGAGTGGTGAGAGGGACGCAGCAGCAAGTGGGGAGGGGATGGGGGCCTGGGGTGGAGTAGGGGAGGCGATGGAGCGGAGCGGGAGTGGATTGTGGGTGGGGCAGTGGGTGGAAGAGGTGAGATGGGACTGTTCTGCCCTGGGGCCCCGAATTGCTGTTGGAGGGCCTGCTTGAAAATATTCTTTTCAGAGGGGTAGGAAGGCCCAGGGGAATTGGAATGGGTGAGGTTAGGATATATGTAGAGCCCTGCAAATCTGCAGATATTTGCATCTGCGCCAGGCTTTAGGTATATGAATCCTTTCAGCTTTATATGGGTGGTTCTGATCTGAATACTTCACTCTCCAATGACTGTTTATTCACCTATGTGAATTGGCTAGGACGTCTCAGTCCGAAGGGTAGGTCTTCACATGACAGTTATCACTTATTGATAATCTTGCTTGGCAGCTAAAGGCAATGATTAATAAGCATGGAGATTCATCTTCCACCTCACCTCCAGAGGGTGGTCTTGCCAAGTCAAGGTGAAGGGAAATAGGTATGGCAAGCTTTGCTGCCTGCACTGACCCTGTTAGGGAGGTAAATCTAGGATTTCAATTATCATTGCTGTCACACTGGTATTTTTCATGAATACTACCTGATACAGCAGTATTCTGGAACTGAATGAGGCCAAGTAGATCCGTTCTTTTATTTTTCCATTTGTTTTTTCTCTTAAAATTCTGGCTTAGATGTAAGGAGGCATCAGCACTAATGGTATGTCTATACTGATGGCGGCAAAGTCGCCGCCATCAGATCAATCTTTCTGGATCGATTGAGCGGTCAGTGTAGACTCGCTCAATCGATCAGGAAGTCGACGCAGTAAATCCACCCCTCAAGTGGTGTAGCGCTGCATGAATACGGTTCCTGTCAGCGCAGTGCAGTGAAGACAGCGCGCAGCAGGGAAGCACAGCAGTCTACGGGAGTTAAGCAAGCAACCCTGTGTCGCTTGCGTAACTCCTGTCAACTGCCACCGAATTTCCAGGTAAGTGTAGACCAGGGTTAAGCCTTTAGCAGAATAGATGCTGCCCAAATGAACTACAGGCATGTCTTGCTGTCCCACAGTTCAGATTAAAATGCTGCGCTGTAACCCCTCTGGATGGGCACTGTATCTGCAAACTAAAAGGTTCCTACTTCACATTAGTGTAGTCCTGTTTGAAGAAGATTGCATTACTGCGACCTAGGAACCTTTTAGTTCATGCCCACAGCATCCACATGGGGGATTTACAGCGCAGCACTTTGGTGTTCACTGCTATTCACACCCTCTGTAGTCCAAACTGCAGGGCACTGTAGACATGCCCTAGGCATATGTTGTTCTTTCTACAAAACTAAACATTTTATTTACTGTAGAGAATGGTTGTTTTAGAAGAATTGCTCATTAATTGCGTTAAGACAATAGATTACATTTTGGTCTCATTTATTTCTTGTTGTGTTAAAAACTGGGTATTGCTACACATTTATTTAAATGGAGACACCGTATACCATCCTTAGAGTGGTGATGTTCAGAACATTTGTTGCTGGGAAGGATGCCTTTCATTTATCAAGAGTAGAAGAGTGTGGGTGAAATCCTGGCCCCATTAAAGACAGTTCATAGAGTCATAGATTATAAAGATGAGATGTACCATTGTGATCATCTAGTCTGGTCTCCTGTATGACATAGGCCATAGGACTTTGCTGAATGAATTCTCTTTTAACTAGCACATCCCTTTTAGAAAAACATCCAATCTTGATTTAAAAGTAGGCAGAGATGGAGAAGCCATCACATCCCTTATTAAGTTCTAATTATCCTAACTGTTAAAAGTGTATGCCTTATTTCTAGTCTGGACTTGTCTAGCTTCACTCTCCAGGCATTGGATTGTCTGTATCTTTTTTTTTTTTTTTTTTTGGTGGCTAAATACACTTGTTCAAGTTGCCCTTTAACTTTCTCTTTATTAAACAAAACAGATTGAGCTCCTTGAGCCTTTCATGATAAGGCACGTTTACCAGTCATTTAATCAATCCTGTGGCTATTCTCTGACCCCTCTCCTATTTATCACATCCTGTCCATTGACTTCAGTAGTTCAAGATTTCCCTTCAAAATTGAAGTCTCCATGTTGATGATCTTCTTTTTCTATGCCCTCATCCCCTCTCCTGGTATTTGTACTCTGGCAGGTCAATGTAAATTGAAGCAAGACACGACCACTCTTCTCTCTAGGGAGCAATGTAATATACCTAAGTGTATGATTAACAGTAGTTTTAGTAAATAAGAATGTAAAATGCTAAATTGCTTTTTCACTTTTCATGCAGCTGGCCTTCACTTCCCCAAATTTTAGCTTATACATAAAATAGTATATATGATTATTTTATATAATAATGCATATGATCCACTTTAATAAATAAAAATGAAAAAATTGGTAAAATTTTATTTCCACATAACCCCAGTGGAACTAAAATTTAGCTACTACATACTGCTTATTTCTTTGATATTGCCTTCTGTGTAGGCTCAGTCTTGTGGGCTTTTGGGGGGGGAGAGAGAAGGAGGAATGGAGGTGGGGATTGTTTCCTCCTTCCCCATGCAAATGCCCTTAAGATTTATGAGGTGCTGGGGTGCCACCTTTTTTCCTTTACCTAGTTTTCCTGTATTGCTCTGATGATCTCATGCTTAGGGTTTCCAGGGAGAGCCTTTTTTCTCTTTGCAATATTGTCCCCTTACAACTTTCAATAAAATGTACCCATCTACTCACCTACACATTCACCCACCTCCATAATCTGTAAGGCACAAACTCCCAAATATGTTAAAAAGAAGAAGAAAAGGAAGAGAGACAATCATAGACTCATGATTGTATCATTCTATATCATCTTAGCTATGATATGGTTTTTAGTCTCACACTAGTTTTTGTATAGAAATTGTGTATAAAATTGGTACCCATGACTTTTATCAAAGAATAATGTATTCTTCCAGCATTCTGCAATTAGTACATTACTTGAAAAGAGAGGGTTTTCATAGTTTCTTTACCAAATCCCTAGAGAGCTGAGAAGATCAGAAGATCTGAGACCAGGCCTGTTCTTTAGGCTTTCCTTCTGCTCAGAGAATTTTAAAATCTACTTTTATTTTATTTTGCCATCTCATCATAGGGTTTCCACTGCAACATTTGCCCCTGATTATGCCGTAGTTTCTCTATCCATAGTGCCAGAGGATCTGTTTCATTCAGGAACATGGCACTGATCCCACAATCCTACTTTTAAGTGGTGTTTTTTCTTAATAAGCTGGATCTCTGAGCCCAAAAATGAATCCTTGTCTCTCTCCTGTCTGTTAATTCTGTCACAGTAAAATACCCTTCCTTTTCAGCGTCTCACACAAATACACAGCTAAGACTGATAGTTGAAAATGCATATTAATGTAAAATTTGTGGGTTATTTCTAGTTATTTTTGAGGATTTAGTATTGCTATTTATTTCTGTGCTGTCCAGACCACCTGGCTCCATGTCACAGGCCTCAAGTACCACAAATGTCCAGGCAGGCTGGCTCCAAACCTTCTCTTTGCATGTGCCAGGGAACTTGTAATAGACATCAGAAGCTCATGTCCCCGGCTCCTTGAGCCTCAACTGTGGCACGGTTCTCCAGCCTTCCAGTGTTTTGGCTCCCACTGCTCTCTGGCTGCAAGGTGGACTTCAGCCATGCTTCCCCAAACTCCTGCTGCCTGTTTCCATAGAACAGTGCAGGGAACGGCATTGCATATTGTTCAGTACAGACCCATTTCTGCAAGGAGCAGCCAAGTATGAAGCTGGCACAGATATATCTGGTCTAGCTTTTGCTCAGCAATTTGCTCCTAGCACAGCCCCTTTTCTCTGCAGCCTACACTCTTTCTGCATGCTTCATCTGCCTTACAATACTTAGTGGGGTCCTGACTGAAATGCAGTACCAGTGATTGAAGCAGTGCCTTCTGTGTCAGGGCTTCTGTTTCCAGTGTGCCTCTTGAAATCTTCCTCTTGAGCTGAGATTCCAAAAGAGGAGCCTTCTTTCCCCAAACTTATCTAGGCAGACATTGGCCAGCCTAATGTGGATGTCAGGACCAAGGCAGAGAACACAATAAGATATCAGGTACTGGGTGTCCCCACCCCCATCCCGGTTCCACCCTGCTCTTCCTTCGCTGCTTACATAGCATGGAGATAGCACACTTGCTCTCCCCCAGAATCCACAGGATTTTATGCTTGAACAGTAGAACTTGCACTTCCTCTCACCACAAGAGATCTTTCAGGGGGATGAGGTCCCATTCCTGCTATCTCTCTGCCCTGGGCACAGCAAAGTCTTCCTCCTGGGAGGGTATCCCAGGGCACTGCCTTCTGCATCTCAGTGCCCTTCCACAGTCCTTGAGAGCTAGGAGGAGAAGGCGTAGAGCTTCTCTGAGCGGGGGAAGTCCCTCTCCCATTTTGCAGTTGAGATCCCTGGCTCACATGGAGCAGCAGTTTGTGAAGTCCTGGATCTGTCTAGGATCCGTCAGCAGAAAGGCCTGAGAGGGAGGCTTTTCCAGTCTCCCGAGAACCCTTCTACTGTAGTTTGTTTCCCATTCCATAAGGACTTTGAAGAAATTGTGTGATAGTGAGCCATTGGGCACACCTGATGTCAGCAGTGCACTGTTTTGTACTGTTTTCAAATGCTGCTATGACAGTTAGAGATCCCTCCTGCACTTTAATTTAGAAAGTCAAGGTCAATTTGGGACAGTCACCTCTTATAGAAAATTAGAATCCAGTTGCTGAGGAGAAACAGAGCTGATCACTGAATCCATTTCAACAGGTTCTACCATGGCCTTTGTTCAAATTACAGAATGGATTTGTGGGGTTGGCAGGATTTTTGCAAAGCTCAGGTAAACACATTACATCTTTAACTACAACTGTTTTGGCTCCTTGTGAAGAGCTTTGGCAAATACCAGTCTTTTTCTTCATCTCCTATAGCAATTTAATTGACAGTTTTAAAAGGAAACAGACTGTTCTTTCATAAACTTGGTTTTCATAGATGTTATAGGAGAAGCTAGGTACTTTTTATGTTTGAATCTCTGATATTAAATGTAGACATGTAATATATGTAGAACAAAGGATTTCAGTGAATCCTTTCAGTGATATGGTACAACTCACTGGATACATCAACTGGAGGTTAGGATATTGCAATAATTGCTCTTTAATCGTAACATTTAAAAAAAACCTGCCATTTCTCACAGTGCTGGAGATGTTCCCCACATAAGTTTTATTTACTATAAAACACTAGTTGTCTGCTACTATGATCGGTGACCTGTGTGTCTTTTTTCATGCATATATGCATGTGCATTTATACCTAGATTGATCAAAAACTAGAAAACATTATGTTACCAAAGAGTTTAGTACTTGTCACAAACTCATGATTTTATATCAGGTGTTAGGCACTATAAAATCCTGTTGCAATATGATGTGTAATCAGACATTTACATTGTTTTGTTTGCGTGTATTGTGAGGAACAAAAAACAAAGTCTTAAACCTCCCTAGATATGGTGATGTTGGACATTAAAATTACAGCGGATGAAATTCCCCGTGGAAGTCAGTGGCAAAGTGCTCATTGACTTTGTGAGACCAGGATTTCACCCAACATGTAGTGTAATTTAATTGGTGAATTCTAAAACATGCTTTTTTAGCAGAGGGGAAAAACAAAGTATTTTCTGTTAACTTCCAAGATTCCATGACTTGGTCGTGGTGTCTCATGTCTTAACATTGTGGAATTTTCAGTAATAAATCGTATTATTTTCTGAAACTTCTTTTACAATATAAATCTCATGGCATCAAAGATTATTTATGCTATAATATGCCTCATGAACAGCTTTTGTCTTGACTGTATGTTGTGGCAAACGGCCGGCTTCTCCCTAGTGGGTCTCGGACTTTTGCCTCTCGTAGTGGGCCAGGGCATCACCGGTTACCCTGTCTTCCCAGGGTCCCAGCCCAGGTGCCCTCTGAGTTGCAGCTATGTGCTGCTGGCACCTTATTGGCAGCTGCAGGCTTTCCCCTGGGCCACTCTCCCCCCGCTGTCTTTCTGGCTTCTTGAGCCCAGTACCTTCTTCAGGACTCCACCTATCTCCCACACACTGCTGTACTCAGTTCTGTTCTCCTTCACGACTCCACACACCACCGTACTCCGTTCTGTTCTCCTCCACAACTTTACACACTCCTCTGCTCATCACACATCTACTCCTTCCGCTCCACACTGTCTCTCAGGAGTAGAGGGTTTTTATAGGCACCTGGGTGGGGCCTTAATTGGTGTCAGCTGACACCAATTACCTTCAGTTGGCTCTGGCTAGTCTATAGGGAATAAAGCCCGGATCACTCTACCACTTACATAGCACCCTTCCAGAACTTTCCTACTGCCCTCTGCCCTTGCTATACCACAATGTCTATGAAGATAAGCCATATAGTTCTATTCTAAATGAATATGAATGCTAGTTTGAGTATACAACATATTTCTGAGTTTGAGAGTTACGTTGGTATCAAATAAAAACAAAATCATAACCAAGTAAATTAAACAGAATATTTTAGCAGTAAAGTTGCCATGCTGCTGTTAGGTTCTTGTTCTGAACTGTTCAAAAGAGTCTAAAGGAGTGAGTTAGTCACCTAACTCCCATAGGCTTAACCGAAAACACACGCTCAATCAAATTACATAGTAGTGTCGTTTCTGAAGGACTCGTCATACACTCATCTTTATTTTCCATTCCCTGTATTCTTCTGTACTTTTCATAGGCTTGGTCTGCACTTAAAAGTTAACTAGGCTTACTATGTCAGCTAGGAGCATGAAAAAACCACATTCCTGACCAACATAGTTATGCTGACCTAACCTTCAATGTAGACTCAGCTTTGTCTACAGAAGAATGCTTCCATTGATGTAGCTACCATTGCTCAGGCAGGTGGTCTTCTTACACCAGTGGAAAAAACCCTTCTGTCAGTGTAGGCTGCATATACGCCACAGAGTTTTTTTTTCTGGCATGGGTACGGTCATTAGCTTTGCTGATATAGTCTTCGTAGTGTAGACATACCCTTATTCGCCTATTGAGGTGAGCTAGAATGCTGTATTTTATAATGTGAATGCTGAATCCTGGCTGTTGGGTGTGCACTCTCTCTCTCATGCTCCGTATTTTAAAATTAGATGTGCTCTAATATTTTTGTTGGTGTTTGTGTGTTTTTTACTGAATGGACTGCAATATGCTATGCTTAAAAATTAGTAGAAAGTAAGAGTTGCAGTGATGGTTGTTTGGGTTATTACGGTCTACAATTAATTTCAATTTTTGTGATCTCACAAAAGCCAAGCGGAAGTAGTCTTTAAATATTTGTTTGCAGTTTGTAAAAAGCTAATCGTATATTAAAAATAGTGCTTAATATATTCATGTTTTCAATTAGAAACGTCTGAAAGCAGCTGAAGCAGAAAGTAAATTGAAACAAGTATACATCCCAACATAGTAAGTATAGCAAATATTATATTTTGTCTCATTGGTTAATATGACATAATGTATAGATAAAAATACACATACCCTTGTCAGAAGACCAGTCAAATGAAAGAAAATGGACCTGACCTGATAATGCTCTTGATGCATGTAAGATGTACTATAGAAAACAAATAAATTATAATAACTTGATGGATACCAATGTTCGATCCTTTTGTGGCTTATTATTTACATATGTATTCGATTGTGCCAGTCACACAAAACATGATTAAGGCAAGGACTGATGATGACACTGTCTTTGTGAGGTCCTTGTATTTAATTCATCTGCTTGTTCTTGTCCACCATTTTTCTTGATTAAGATAAATGGAAGTAATACCAAAAAGAACTAGACTGGTTAAAATGCTGTCTGGATTGGTAATATACATAATATGCCCTTGTTGCCATTAATAAAGCAGATTTTGCCAAGTAATCTCTTTAGAATCTCCCTAGGGGGGTGTTATGTGTGTCTATATAAATGCAACATTTCAAAGTCTAAGCTATTGTTTTTAAACCACATACTTTTACCTTACAATTATAGTTTTATCTTGTTCATAAAGGATATTCTTAAACCAGTTAGATGATGAAAGGAGAAAGGCATTATGACCTTAAATGATAAAGCTATGGACAGCTCTAAATCAGTTCTCTGTGAATTAAGCCCTATTAATAAAATCTTTTTATTTTTGTGTTTTGTAGTCATAATGTTTTTAGTTATTTAGCTTTTTGGATTTTAATTTAATGCTAAAGATCTGTTTTTGTAAACTAATAGTTTATGGGAATGAGCAATAATCAGTATCTTTCACATTAATCATAGAATATTAGAGTTGGAAGGGAAGTCATCTAGTCCAACCCCCTGCTCAAAGCAGGACTGTCCTCAGCTAAATCATCCTGGCGAGGGTTTTATCAAGCCTCAGCTTAAAATGAGATGGGCAGACTGGTTCAATAATAAAACTACCACCTAGCTCTTATATTACACCTTTTTATCAACAAAATAATAACAAATCCCCACATGCATTGATGTAAATTGTTTTGGCAAATTGGTCTCCTCCAGACAAGCCCTGCCTTCCTTCTCTCCCAATTCCACATCCCAAAATTATTTTTACAAAGCCCAGTCATTTTTGGACGCTGTTTACTAGAATCCACTTTTTAAACTCAGTACTGCTTAGGGCTTCCTCAGTTCATTCAAATGTTGTGCTTTCTGGTGCTTTAGAGGTCCACTGTGCGCTTCAGACTATAGTCATTGGGAATAACCAAGCAGCACAAGTATATCACATCAGCTGCTGCTGTTGGAAAAAAGGAAAGGTCTGCCCCTACCATTCCCTGCCCTTTTGGCTACTACAAGTTGGATCATTAAAGCTCGTGAGAGACAGTGTCTCTTTCATTGATAGCTAAAGCACATTTTTGCTGATAATTCAGGAATGTAGTCATTTCCAGCATTCAGTGGTGTTTGGGGTTTGTTGTTAGTGAAAACATGTGAAATGTATCTCTGTTACAGATTACACATCTTCACATTTTTGTCCCAGTGGAAAATTCACCATTTTTTTCAGCATAGCCTTGTTTTGATGTGTGAAAAACATCTCTGTGAGGAGGGGAGGCTGAATGTACTATGTAGAACTCAGTGATGACCTGTGTTCCAGCATTTTACATTTATCCGTTCATGTTGCAAAACCTTTCTTCAGCTGTTTACTTAATCAACTTGTTATTGTCTGTAAGCTAACCAATATATTAGAGAAAAATAGAAATAAATTTTGTCACTCAGAATTATTTCTTAAAGGTAGTGCAGTTCATAAACAAAAAACACATAACAAAATCTTACTCATGTTAATTAATTGGTTATTAAAATATTTTCTAAGAGAATACTTTTTATTTTATTTAAAGCAACAAACCAAATCCCAATCAAATATCCAGCAACAATGGAAAACCAGGTGCAGTTAATGGAGCTGTGGGAGCATCTTATCAGACACAGACCTCACTAATAGGCCGGGCTTGTGAAAGTTGCTATAGTAAGTATGATTTTTGTGTGTGTGTGTGTTAAGAATGCAAATGCCATTTTAAAGTTTGTGGGGCATTTTTTTGCCAGTGCTAATTTGAACCATTTGATAAAACATATATTTGTTAAATCTGTTACCACATTTCAAAAAAAGTGTAGGTTAATATCTTTTTGAAAGTTAGAATTGAGAAATACTGCATGTTTAACTTTTAAGTAAGAACCACACCACTGTAATAGATTAACTTCAATATTTTACACCGAGTTTATAATTTATTGAAAAACTGTTATAGGTGAATGGATAGAGAGCTGGAACCCAGGTAATGTGCTGGAGTTGGTGCAGTGATATTTTATCTTTGGAGCGCTGTATTCAGATCCTGATTTTTGGTCATAAATGCATTTTGTGAAATTATTATGATCCCTAGGGGACCTTTCTACATAGCAAAACTCACCACAGACTTTGACACAAATGAGAGAATATGACAAAATTTGCACAGGTGGTGGTCTCAGCGCAAAAGAAGTCCAGGACTTAAAAAGAAATGAGATATGTTGTTGTATTAGTCAGAGTTGTGACTAAGCTTATACTAAATATACCATTGCTGTTCACTTCCCTATCATTAACACCAAAAGCAATTTTAACAATATTTCATATAGAAAGCAAAATTAAGTACATGATTGACTATCTTCCAGTTGGGATATTTCTCTCTGCAAAGCTCTCTCTCTGGGATATTTCTCTGTGCTGGCTATTCATTTAGGCCAGCTTTAGGTCTGCTCAAAAGTAGACTTAATGGGGGCCACGATCAGTTCCATAAACACTAGTATTGCATGATGCATAAAAAACAAGAGCTTTGACCTATCCTGCAATCTTTGCTGTGCAGTAGAAAACTAGCAAGCACCCTTACCAAAGCATTACACTGATTGTCTTCATGCACAAGAAAAGAAGTAAATAAAATTCAGTTGTATTGTTTTCTTTTACTTCATTGAAAACAGGGGAAATAAATCAGTCTTTTCCTAATGTTTAGGGATCCCAAGTTCAAAACTGGTAGAGAAATTGATTTATTTTTCCATTAAAATGTTTTAAAAATTGTTTTATAAGACCACTAAATCACTTTAAAATACGTTCTGTTTTTCAGTTTGATAGACTTGTAGTACTACTTTTAATAATGCTCTTGAAGAATAGTAATAGCATGTAGTATTTTGAATGTATTGTATGTAATGCAGCATACATCAATTCAGCTGTCTTTCTTTTCTCATCCTTAGCCACGCAGTCTCATCAGTGGTATTCTTGGGGTCCCCCTAACATGCAGTGTAGATTGTGTGCATCTTGCTGGATTTATTGGAAGAAATATGGTGGCCTGAAAATGCCAACACAGACAGAAGAAGAGAAACTATCTCCCAGCCAAACCACAGAGGTAGGGTTATGCAGACAAATGTTTCTGATATAAGTGTGACTCATTTCTCACAAGTTACTGTGATTTAAAATGTGGCATGTATTGTTTCTTGTGCCTATACTGAGAAATTGAACATTTTTATTCTTTTTGTGGTATTGAGTTATTAATTTTTTTTCAGGTTTGACAGTGTTCATTGCAGTACAAAGCACAGAGTGAGACACATTGTTTTACTGGCCCATATGTTTTACAATCTAAAGAACCAGTACAGGAAACTTTTACTCCATTGTATAAAGTTACTCCCTTGCAAAGTCTATCCCACTGTACTCAGTGGAACCCAAGTAAAAGTCACATCTGAGCAGAGATCCAGCATGAGATTTATGCATTACTGAAGCCTGATTTTGAAGGCTTAAATGAGTGGTGCATAGGTCTTGAGCTGTCTTTCTGTGAAGGTGAACTTCACCTTCTAACTCCTCTTGTGACTAGGGTCCTAATTAGACAAACATCCTCCTTCATGCCTCTGACCTTATCAATCAAATGATGTTGGTCTCTGTAAAATGTTAATATGGCTGTAATTTATGTCCAAATGAGATGCCCTATTTCCGCCAGAAGGGAGAATTGTCCTGTGTAATCTTCTATGGTTTTTACAGAGCCAGACTCTCAGTCTTTTTATATAGCATTTTATAGTCCTATTTTATAGTCCTCTGGCCTTCTCCAATCTTTGGGAATTCTGGGCGGTTATTTTTGATGCTTAAATATGAAAGAAATTATCTACAATATTTCTTCAATTGTGTGGGAAAATATGGTAATATCTTTATTTCTCTTTCAGTTTTGGTCATTTTAATAAAGAATTTTAAATGTCTTTTGTTGTTCTTTGAGTGCTTGCTCATGTTGATTCCATTCTAGCTGTGTGTGCGCCCACGTGCCTGGTAACTTGAATTTTTTCCCCTTAGAAGTATCTGTAGGGCAGCTCTGACACCCTTTGGAGCCCCGTGCTTATGCTGCACCACTGGCCCTACACCTCCTCAGTTCCTTCTTTCTGCCCATGGCAGTTGGGTATGCTGGAACCCATATCTCTCTTGCAATCATAAGTACTCAGTTTGCCGTTAGCAGTTTTGAGTTTTTCAAGTTTCGAGTTTTGGCACCCTCCAATCCGAGGGAAGCCTGTGTTTTCCGACAGTGTGACGGCCGGATTCCCAAAGGGCTGGAAAGACTTTACCCCCAGGTCTGGGACCTATTGCCTACGTGGGCCCTGAATTTGTTTTTGTCAAGCTAATGGGGCCCACTTTGAGCTCCTGGCGCCTTGCTGCTTATCCCTCCTTTCTTGGAAAGTGGCTTTCGTGGCAGCTATGACATTGGCATGCAGAGTCTCTGAGAAAAGCGCGCTCACCGCAGGGCTGCCATACATGATTTTCTGTAAGGATACGGTACAGCTGCATCCTCATCCAGCTTTCCTGCCCAAAATATGATACCTGTTTCACAACAGCCAGGGCACATTCCGGCCGGTGTTCTACCCTAAACCACCCAATTCCAGTGAGGAGCATAGGTGGCACACCCTAGATGTTAGGCGGGCACTAGCCTTCTACACTGAAAGGACCAAACCCTTTTGCCGAACCACACAACTCTTTGTTGTGCTGGTGGAAAGGATAAGGGACGACCTGTCTCCTCTCAGAGGAGCTCCTTATGGATTTCTTCCTGCATCAGGCTCTGCTATGAGCAGGCGAACTTACCTCCGCCGGAGATCATCAGAGCCCATTCCACCAGGGCTCAAACTTCGTCAGCAGCTTTCCTGGCACTGGTCCTGGTACAGGATATTTGTAGAGCTGCTACCTGAGCTTCAGTCCATACTTTTACGTCCTGTTACGCCATCGTCCAGCAGACTTGGGATGATGCCAGCTTCAGGAGGGCAATGCTACAGATGGCAGATCCGTGAACTCCAAGCCCAGCTACTGCTGGTAAGTCACCTAGAATGGAATCAACATGAGCAAGCTCTCGAAGAAGAAAAGATAGTTACTTAACTTTGTAACTGTTGTTCTCAAGATGTGTTGCTCATGTCCATTCCATGTCCCACCCTCTGTCACTGCCGCCGGAGTTGACGGCAGGAAGGAACTGAGGGGGCACAGTGACGCCTCATATATTGTAACATAAGTGCGGGGCTCCAGAGGGTCCCAGAGCTGGACCTACAGATACTGCTAAGGGGAAAAAATTCTGGCTTCTGTGCACTTGGGCATGCACACACCTACAATGGAATTGACATGAGTAACACATCTCGAAGAACAGCAATTACAAAGGTAAGTTACAGGTTTTTTATATTTCACCAGTGATAACTGGCTTTTTTGATAGCTGTGTGAGACTGTTGTGGTTGTTTTTGTTGCGTTTTAGTTGTGTGTTTTATGGTTTTTTGCAGGATCCTCGTATTAGGACTCATATGTCACGCCAGGCTACGCAGGGAACACCAGTTCGTAACACTGGTAGTCCAAAATCTTCAGTGAAAACACGCCAAGCTTTCTTCCTTCACACAACGTGTTTGACAAAACTTGCCCGTCAGGTCTGCAAAAATACCCTCCGGTTGCGGCAGGCAGCAAGACGTCCCTTTGTCCCTATTAACTGTGCTGCCATTAGGGCAGAATGTAAGATGTTTTTAAATTCCTAGCTTAATGTGCAGTGCTTCCAGTCATTTTCTGTCTTTCATTTTATTTTCTTTTTCAATAAACATTTCTTGTCTACAGCTCTTTTGTTTCATTTTTTCCCCCAAAATCTAAGTTTACATTTGTCCAGTGTATCATCAACAAATTTAGAGAGTCTATCTGTTGAAGAAAGATTTCAAGCCAGTTTTATGCATAAAATGGGAATTGAAAAGGGGATATTGCAAATGAATTAATCCACCTAATGTCACATACTGTCATAAAAGCTTTTACCATTATCAGCAGATCTTACAGGAAACTGGCATGTATGTCCTGTAACACACAAGCCATATTTCCTACCAGGTATGGTGAAATATGAGTTTGCTTTTAAAGGTTTGCTTTTATTTTTTGTTTTTCACAACTAAAGATACAGGACCAGATTCTGTGACCCTTACACAATTTGATTTCAGTGGAGCTGTTCAAGGAGTAAGGTACTGCTCAGCATAAATAAGGATGACAGAATCTGGGCCTTAGTGAATACATGTACACTTAATATTTTTAAGCTCCAGAGATCATGATGGCCATATTTACTGTTTCCTCGAAGTTTTACCTCTTTCATCCATTCTTAAATGTTTGTTGTACATATATTTCCATACTGTTTTTGTGCTTCTGCTCTGTTCTTTTAAAACAAAAACATAAAGAACCCTGCTGCGTTAATAACTTAACGAAAACATATTTAGCCATGGTGAATTTCAATATCTTTTTGGAGATGAATATATGACAAATGGTTGAGAAATGTTACAGATGAAAAGTTAGTAAATTAATGGCTTCTGTACGCTCCTACGTGTTTAGAGCCCAATCCAAAATCCACTGAAGTTATTGGATACTTCACTGGGCTTTGGATCAAGTCCTTAATGTATAGTTAAATGCAGATACCACATGAATAGCTTTCTCAACTTCCATGTGACAGTATCTTCAAAGCTCCCATTTGGTGCACAACCATATCATCTCATGTAACATCACATCTATCATAGTTAACAAGATTAGATCAGCCTTGTTACTTACATTATCATTGAAGATTCAATTTTTGAGTATTAGAACTGATTTTATAAGCATAGTCAGTGGGTTAAGGCATAAGTAGGGAGTAATTTTTCCGTTGGGTTTTACATTGGGGTGTTAATGTATTGCTCTTCAGAGAAAGAAATCATGGGTTGAAAATCAATTCTTGGATTATTTTCACTTCCTCCCCATTGCCCACACCCCGGTACATGCAAACTCTAATCCTAATTCTGCAAATATCCACAACTTGATAGGATTGCTCATATGAGTAAAGATGCTCACCTGGATATATGTTTGCACAATCGGGCCTAAGGAACAAATTCTGTTTGCTTTACTCATACAAGTCTCATTGCGTTTGAGTCTCCTTTTCCTTAAACAGGTGTAAATAGGGAATCACTCCATTAAAGTAAATGGTGTTAAAGCCATTGTAAGAAGAGAGTCATGCATCCATTGTGTGAGTAAAGCAAGAATGATTTGGCTCTGTGCTTCTACTTTGGTAGGAGAAGCATATAAAGGCTGAAATGTGTTTATATATTTTTATCCTTAATCTAGATTACAGCAGATCACTTGAAAGAATCAAGGACCAGTAGACTAACAACTGTTGGTTGAGGGGGAAAAAATGTTCCTTTTAAAATTGGTATAAATTGGGCACCAATTTCTAAAGAAGCCCGGAGGGGAAAAGAGAATCGCTGTAGAATTGAAGTCAATTTTGATAGAGAACATGAACTATTTATCCCTCTTTGTTTCTGATTTTATGCCCCACTTTGTGGATTTAACAGAAGATGTAGAATTCCTTGTTTAAAAAAACAAAACAAAATGGTTCATCTGACTGTTAATCATCATTCTAGAAGAGACATTACTTTATACACAATTCAAAATTTTAAAACAAAGGAAATGAAAAGCAGAGCTTTTCAAAAGGAAATCATCATTCTTCCATCAGACTAACAATCTCTTGAGTGCTTCCACTTTGTTCTTTTGATTGAAAAAATGTCATTACAAATTAAAATCATGATCTGAAAGATCTTTTTTGTAAACACCGACATTAGTTTTTGTTTTTACTTGAAGGAAAAATTGCATCTATTTTCTTTCTGTAGTATTCTGCTCCCCCTATTGGCCCTGAAGCAGATTAAAAATCCCCAAAGTAAATGATTAATTATAAAAAGTCATCAAATCATTTGATATAGTGGGATTCAAAGGTTTGTATAATATTGTTTTTATAGTATATTATATTTCTCCACCTATATATTCTGTGCATCAAAGAGCATGGTACTCCTCATCCACGGATTGCTTGTCCATGGAACAGTCTTGCAATTCATTAAATCTTATCTAATAACAAAAAGCCCACACAATTTTAAGCTGTTATAAAATCTGAGTTTATTGTAGTTGTTTGTTCTTCCTTCAGTGATCTGTGTGTGTTTGTCTGTTACAGTGCACTTCATTGATTCTTATTTTGCATCTTAACGGCTTCTGTTCCTGATCCTTTGTTTCATCATTTTCTAAAGAAACCTTAATGTCATTCACTTTTATGTGGGGCATAGATACATTGATTAACAACAGTGAATGTCTGTGCTGGCCACGAATGATGCCTTGTGCGGTACTGCAGCAGTTGTGATCTTCTGAGTCACTCAAGCTAACAAGCTGCTGGCCAAAGTGGCAGGTTACTGTTGGAAAGGCATGAAATGGTTGAGGGGTCCTGGGCTCTAGAATTTACCTTCTCATCTTGGTTTGTCAAAGCTTGGATGTAATGATACTCTTGACGCTCTGTAAGACTCACCAGTTTGATTTTATTTTTATTTATGTAATGCCTAGAAATTGCAACACAAGTCACACCCCATTCTGTGTACAGGCAGATGTTAAAAAGCTTACTGTCTAAACAGACAAGGGGGGAGGGCAAGAAGAGGTGAAATGATTTGCCCGAAGTCAGACAGCAATCAGGTACTGGGGTAGATTGCCTGACTCCCAATCCAGTAAACCGTCCACTAAATTGTGCTGTTCTCTGCAGGTTTCTTTTCAGGAGTGGTGTCGGTAGGATGTGTGTGAATGGTGAGGTGAGCTTTTGCTGAGGGCTGTAAAAGAAGCCATATTTTGCTAAGGATGCCATCTGTGTAGGATCCTCACTCCTAAGTCTCTGCTTATTAGTACAAAATAGGCAGTATTCCTCAGTCTCTAGTGAGGATTTTTTTGCCCCGAAAGGCAGAAATAGTCGTCAGGTTCTCAAGTCAAACACTTCCCTTCTGGAGGTCAAAAAGAGTTTGCGTGCTAGTGTGTGAAAATGTAGTGAATGTATTTTTAATTCTTTTGTTCAGTTTTGTCTATGGAATTGTTTGGAATGCCCGTAGAATTCAGATATACATGCCTGTAAATAAATTAAAATAGATAAAAATATACATTGCACGAGCATAATCCTTAAAGGCTTCTGCCTCCGAAACGGTGAGGTCAACCAGCACCCTTCAGGATCAGTCTCTAAATCAGCCACTTTAAATACTAATATTTTGGCCCAGGGGTGCAACTGCCTTTTGGAGAGATTTTCCCCTCGGCTCTGCTTTCTCTTCCAAGGCACTTGCAGCAGCTCATGCCCTTGCAGTCTTCAATGAGTGAGGTAGACCAAGAGAAGCCAGAGGCCAAAGGAGAGGCCTTTATCTCCTGCTTCCCCTACCATCATGCTTCTCATTGGGGAATTTGGCCAACTCCGTGAGCAGAGTGCACTTCCCCCTCACAGATCAGTCTGGACTGGGTCACCTCTGTCGTCCTCTCCTGGGCAGGAAAGAAGTCAAGCAGGATTATAAAATCTGGCTCCACTAGGCTATCACCATCAGCTGCTCTAAGTTGTCACACCTGATGTCCAGGTTATTGTTCTCAGCTTCCGCTACAGGTTGCCGTGCCTCCCCACCACCTCCACCTCCTGTTCCCAGGAGCCGATGAGAGGGACAGCAGCCTAGATTTGGAAGAAGAAGCAGGCAGTAAAAAACCTCTTAACTCCCCATTTCATTCCTTCTATCCCTCCTAGCCTCAGTTTTGTAAAGCCAGAGGGTGTCTCAATAAGCAACAGTTCAAATTGAACCTGCTGTCACTGCCACCAGTAAATGTGACTATTTCCTTTTGTGGTTGGGAACTCAATATTACTACCTGGGAGAGACTTACTTCAAAGAATGGCTTCCTCGCTATACTGCCCTTCACAACCAGGAGTCCTTTGGATGTGAAAGCTCTCAGGTGGCATCAGGCCAACAAGAAAAAATAAATTATGAAGTATCAAACTCACACCCAAATGCTTCTGCATGCTTTCAAAAGCTGTCATAAGTTGACACTATTGCAAGTAGAATTCCTCTCAGTTTAAAAATCTCCTGGTATAAGGGCTTCTCCCTGAAAAAGACAGTGAGATACAAATCTGCTTCATGCAAATATGTGGTGTTTTCATCCTTGAGGTCGGTTGCTCAGGCAGATCAGTTCTCATTGTGCTACATGGGAAATTTTATGGAACGCTGAAGCTATCAGAGTCATTGGAAAAGTTGACTTAAAATTCTTACTCCTGCCAGACACTACAGAAAGGAATATAGGTCATATGACATAGCTCTTGATGCCAGATGGGACCATTAGATATGGCCAGTTGAAGCAGTCTCTGAAGTACAACAGGAGAAAATACTTCTTTGCAAGTGGTTGCTAGAATAGGTGGAAGGTGTTGAGGAAAGGTGTGTAGGCAAAGTGAGGTCTCATCTGCCTTTATTGTCCTCAGAGCTATCTGAATGACTCCCAGCCGGCCCTGTCTTGAGTTAGACCCCTGATTGGTGCAAGGTACTATCAGTTTGGGAGCAAATGGCTACCATTATCATGGTCAAAATGGGGTCACTGGACATTGTCCAGAGAGGGTCCCCTGTGGAGCTGTTCATGAATCATAGGAACAGCTTTGGCTCATTCCCAATTTCAAGCAACCCATGGAAATGCCAGGATATGAATGAAATCATTCATCATCTACTTCAGAACGGAGCAATGCAACCTTTTCCCCATCCTATTTCTAGCCTCAGAGTATCAGGGACAAACAGAGCAGGGTTTTGTCTGAAACACCTGAATAAGTTCCTAAAGGAGGCTTATCTTCACATTTCCATTTCACCATCTCACAGACATTTCCTAAGTTTTACATTTGAATAGCAGCTTTCCCCCACCCCAGCATCAATCATTATTCTTTAATCTGAAAATGCCCCCAGGATCTCCTCCAGGGTCATGGTAATATTAATATTGGCTTTATGAAAGAAGGAAATTCACTTTTATCTCTTCCTAGACAATTTTTCTGATCAGCAGTCTGGACAGAGAGAAAGCTGCAATAAACGTACAGAGTTGTACGGTTTCTGTAATATCTTGGATTCATGTTGCATGTAGATATGTGGTGCCAGGGAAGTCAGACATAGGCCTTGGCCGGGGATGAATACTATCAGATACAAGTTCTCCATCTCAAAAGAATGTTAACATAAAGATGAAGACCTCCATTAAGGAAAACAAGTGAAATAAAAATCCAGGTTTTACTGGATTAACAGTTGCATTAATGAACCAAACAGAGCAATCCTCATGTCAGAAGCCAGCTGGGGATAATGGAGTAAGCTCATTCAGGTCCCAGTTCAATCCAGGAAATGGATACCGGAAAGTGAAAGAGTGCAGCATCCATCAGCTAGAACATAACGGTTCACTGAAGTCTTGGAGCATTGGTCCTGCCAAGGATAATAAAATGCTGCTGGTCATGACAATCAACTTGTCTGATGAGATTTTTCATAAATAAATTAGGGAGAACACAAACAGCTCCACCCCAGGGTGAAATGGAAGATATATCTTATACCTCAGCGTGGCTATCCATATTTAAAGGATGTTCCTGATTCCCACTCTGGAAGTACACTACTGTGCAAATCTCATTGTAACATCTGTAGACCATAGCATGATGAAGAAAAGGAACACTTATTTGAGCTTACCTGAAAAAAATCCTTTCTTTTGAATAAGACCGACTCTGACAAATATTCAGAACAGAGACAGAAACTGACATCCCAGGATTTGGGTTGGTTTCATTAGGGAGAATTTCTCATTCCCTGTAGTATGAGAAATTGCCATGCTTTTTCCTCTCAGTACATTTAACACCATCTATAGCTTAGGAAAGTAGAACTGAATGATCTTGGCTTTGAAAATTGTCTTGACTGGAGGAAATTTAAGGGGATGTAGCATTCCCTTGCTACCAGTGACTGACAAGTCTGGTTCTGTCACAAGCATACCAAAGTACCCATTACTATGGAACTGTGGATCTTATTACTGGGAGAAAGGAGAAGTTCCTATTCTGTAGACATTTACAATAATGTAAATCTGGAGTAACTCACCAGAGGACAATGTAGTTATGCTGGATTTACACAACTGAGAGCAGAATTTACATTGTTTGGCAATAAATCTGGATAGTTATCTCTAAATGTTATCGAAATGTAATTTGCCAGATATACAGCTTTAATAACAAAAGGTCGGTACATGGTACTTAATGTTGTGGACTGCATCCATAACAAAATTATGTACCCTCTGCTTCATTTTTATTTCTTAAAGATCAGACCCTGATACTGAGTTGCCTACCTTTTTGAATGGGTAAAGCATATGCTGTACACTTACAAAACTATTGCTGGTTAATTCAGATGGGTGTTTGTATCAAGAATTTAGATTTTCTACCAATTTAGTCTGAAAATAATTTTTTTCCAGTAGTTTATTTTAATGTATTACAATCTTACACCCCCTTAAAGTGTCAAATACCAAAACCAGAAAAATGATTATTTTACTGATATATAGAACAAATTTTTGCCATAGGTGTGAGGCAATTACAGTTAAAGAATATTCAAATCCCATAAAACTATTTAAAACGATATAAGCCAAATAAGTACATTTGATATCACACCCTGACAATTATTAAGAATTGAGGGGAACGAATCCCAAATGAGGCAGTCCTGCCTCTGGGCCCAGAGATTTTCAACCACAGGAGGAGTTGACAGCAAAACTTATCAAGATCCTTCTGAATTTTAGCTCTATCCTTCAGAGTATTGGCAACCTTTCCTAGCTTTGTGTCATCTTCAAACTTGATCAGTATACTCTTTACACCTACATCCAGGTCATTAATAAAGATGTTAAACAGCACCAAACCCAGAACAGATGCCTGCGGAACCCCACTTGAGACATCCCTCCAATCCAACATCACTCCATTAATAGTTACTCTTTGTTTGCAGTTGTTTAGCCAATTATGTATCCACTTATTGGTAGTTCTGCTGAGCCCACATTTCTCTAGCTTACTTATTAGAATGTCATGTGGGACTGTGTCAAAAGCCTTGCTGAAGTCCGGGTATATTGTGTCCAGTGCATTCTCCCTATCTACCAAATCTGTTATCCTGTCAAAGAAGGAAATCAAGGTAGTTTGACATGATTTGTTCTTGGTAAATCCATGCTGGTTGCTAGTGATTACCCTTTCATCCTCCAGGTAGTCACAAATTGGATTACCTCTTCATCCTCCAGGTATTTGCAAATTGAATGTTTTATACATTGCTCTAGTTGCTTCTCAGGTATTGAAGTCAGACTGACTGGTCTATAGTTCCTTTGCTTCTCTCATGACTCCGAGATTTCTTCAGCTAATTTCTGGTGAACAGTATCCAGCCTCACTGATTTGAATCCATTCAAGTTGGTCAGAAGATCTCTGGTGGGTTCTTTACTTATCCTGATCTCTATCCCTTCCCCTTTATTGTCTGTGGTAACGTCACTAGCTGTCTAGTCCGTGTTGTTTTTTGTGAGAAGACTGAAGCAAAGTAGACATTGAGCAGCTCTGCCTTCCTTTCATCTTCCATTACCAGCTCACCTTCTCCATTGAGCGGCAGACTCACGCCATTCTTGATCTTTCTTTATTGTCTCACGTATTTGAAGAACCCCTTCTCGTTTTTGCTAACATTTCTTGCCAGCTGTAACTCATTCTTTGCCTTGGCTTTCCTGATTTTATCCCTACATACGCGTGCTATTCCCATGTATACTTTCTTGCTGACATGTCCCTCCTTCCATTTCCTGTATGTATCCCCTTTGGTTTATAGAGAGCTAAAAAGCTCCTTATGCAGCCATATTGGCCTTCTATGGCTCTTCTTACCTTTCCTCTTTGTCAGTGTCTTGATGTTTAGCCTCTACTATTACATCTTTTAAGAACTGCCTGCCCCCTTGACTCTTTTTCTTCCTAATTGGTCTTTCCATTGGACCTTACCTACCATTTCTCTGAGTCAGTTGAAACCAGCTTTCTGAAGTCCGTTGTCCTTGTTTTGCTGTTTTCATGTCCTCCTTTTCATAGGATCTTGAATTCTGTCAGATCATGATCACTTCCTCCCAAGTTCCCAAACACAGTTACGTTTGCAGCTAATTCATCCGTGTTGGTAAAAGCCAGATCCAAAATGGATGCCCTTCTAGTTGTTTCCTCAACTTTCTGAATCAGAAAACTGTCGCCTACACATGCTAAGAATTTGCAGGATATTATGTTTTGCTGCCACAGTCTTCCAACAGATATTGGGGAAGTTAAAATCTCCCATTGATACTAGCTCACATGTGTTAGCTAGTCTTGTTACCTGCTTGTAGAATGGCTCATTCACTTCCTCTTTCTGATTTAATGGTCTATAACAGACCCCACCGTAACATGGCTACTGTTCTTTTCCCTTGTTATTTTCACTCAGAGACTCTCAGATCTGTCACTCACTTTCTCTTGGACTTTGGAGCAAATGTATACATTCATAATGTACCACCAACACCACCTCCTTTTTTTCCTTACCTGTCTTTTCAAAACAATCTATAGCCCTCAATGCCGGTACTCAGAGCATCAGAGTTGTCCCACCAAGTTTCTGTAATGCCAATTAAGTAATCATTTTCTTCATATAACATGACTTCCAGTCCATCCTGCTTGTTCGCCGTACTCCTTGCATTTATATACAGGCATCGAAGATATTTTGCAGACTGCCCTGTTGCTTTTCTTTTTTCCTTTTAATTCAGTTGTGATTTCTAGACACTTCTCCAGAAATTAGCCCCTTCATGTCCCCTTGGACACAAAGAACTAAATACATCTTGAGGGTTTGTTCTTTTCCTTCTCTTTTGAATATGATACATCACTGGGAATAATGCATTTCTCCTCTCATTCCCACCTATGTTTGAAAGCCACCAACCATCCACATTTGGCCTTAGTCACAGGACATAGATTTCCATGCTCCTTTTGCCAGTATCAAGTGTTTTGGTGTGACCCTGAACGTGGAGGTCAGAGATCACTGATCTGGGCAAACTCCAACTGTCCAGTCAAGAGGCAAAATCAGAGGTTTACTCCGAGGCATTGCTTTCCCTGCGGAAGGCTTGTTCCTTTCAGCATCAAAGCCTTCTACCATTTGTGAGTGCAGTGTTCCCAAGCAAGCCAGACTCCTCTACTTCTTTTGTGAGCAACAGTGAGGTCTTGCCAGCCAAGGTAGATTGCAGCCCATTTGGGTGTAGTTGGATTTTTTTCCCTTGAATCCTTTTGAGCCATAAAACTATCAAAATTTTCATAACCCCTTAAGAAAACAGTAGCTAGCTTTTGTACATAAGCATGTAAAGTAAAGAGGAGTAAGGTGAAATGTAGGACTGAGGGTGCTGAAAGGATGGAAGAAGAAACAGATTTGCAACTGAGTAGAAAAAGTAAAGAGCAGCTTGCAAAAAGAAAAGCATGTCTACATTAGACATATAAGAACGACTCATCAGTCACTCTGTCCAAACAGGAATAGGGATGAGGAGCTGGTTTAGGAATTTTAACAGTTGTAGTGGTGGAATGTCATTAGCATGTGGATGATTGGAAGAGACAGAACACAAAAATAATTCAGTCTTTGGTATTTACTATTCAGTGTAAAAAACCTCCAGTGATCAACTAATAACTGGGTTCCAAAGGATGTTCAGGAGAAGTCAGAGTACAGAGGTAAAATAATGATGAGAGAAGGCAAGGAACGAGGACAAAATCACTTTGCTTGTTTTAAAGCAAAACTTTAAATAAATTGGAAAGTGCAGAATTTGATCTATAAGGGGCTGACCCATTTATGTGAATCTCTGTGACCCTTCAGCTGAAGAGCTAACAATACACTACATTGTCAGGAGGCTTTTCTCATCTGATCGGAAGGCTTAGGAGTTGAGACCACTAGGGGATTATTGCTGTTTTCATTGTTTCCTTGGTATTGGGTGAAAATTCAAGGAAGTTCAAGTGGACATTAATTAGTCAGCGCTCTAAGTTTGTTTTTTGGGGGGGCATGGAGATGTGTTGTACATCTGGCATTCTCAGATCAAGTGAATCCAGTCTCCACTTTTAATGTAAATTTCACCTCAGGAAGGACCTTTTTCATTTCTGCCTCGACTGTTGTGTGTTGTTACTAAACACTATAAAATAGCTGCTGGGTTCCACCCCAGAGGAGGTTGCATGTCAATGGTGAGTGAAGTGTCGTTTGTGTGTTACTTTAAATTTGTAAAAACACTTTGGAATCCTCTTCTTGTTTCAGGTGATTTTGGTAACATTCATCAGCTTGTTTGTCTTCCTTGAGGCTTGTAATGTGTGGTGAAGTCTGTTACTAGAGATGAATGGGAAACGGTTTTGCTGTCCCACAAGAATTTTCCAGATTTTGAATATTTTTTCTGTCCCAGATTAGGAGGAAAAGTTGAAATCTTGAAAATTTTCACAAAACCCCAAAAAATGTTTGGATGTGGTCAATCAAAATGGTTTGTTTCAGTTTTAAACCTTTTATTGTTTTTAATTTTTTTTAAAAGTATAAATAAACTGAAATTTTGAAATGCAAAGGTATTTAAAATGAAACCAGAATTTTTTGTTTGGCTGTTTTCTGAACAGGACACTTCACCAATTTTGAAACTATTTTTTTCAAATTTTTTTGAATTGTGAGATTTGCCAAAACTGACTCTTTCCCACAAGCAGTTTTGGTTTTGAAGAATAGGCATTTTCTAATGAAAAAATGTTTCTTTGGAAAATTCCTGACCTGCTGTATTTGTTATGTACTATTGGAGTTCTGGTGCTGTGGGGTCAGGACTTCACCCCTGATGTCTGCAAAGGCCTTTCTGAAGATGCTGTTAAATATTAAGTTGCACAGAGGGACCCTGATCTCAGGTAGGACATCTAGATGCTACTGTAATACAGATAATTAATCATAATAATAAATAAAATGAAAGCAGATTGAAGGTTTAGATTCATGCTTTTCCTCACAGATCTTTAGACTGCAAGTTCAATCAAGGGACAGTAGAAAAACCCTCAGCCAGACAACATGCAGTGCTAACACCGCGGCTGAGAGAGTTAGCTGGTGCTTGTGTAGCAAACTACATTTATTTCTATAGAAAGCTCAAGAGAGTGGAGAACAGCAAAGAACATAAAGGAAGGAGTGAGCAAAAGAAGAAACCTTCCTTCACAGGCAGAAATTACTTATCAGATCCTAGGCCTTGTGGTGGTTAAAGATTCAGTATCGCTATTCCGAATAGAAAAAAATCACAAGAGTAAATCTGCTCTTACTGTGGCTGGCAATAAAAATCACGCATTGTTTATAATTTTAGTTGGAAGTAGAACTTAGTGTTGTAACTGTTGATGCTCTGGAGAGTCACAAGATTAGGTGTTGCTGATAATAGACATGGTCAATCATAATATAGTCTTAACATATAGGCAGTAGCTATACCACCTCAATTGTGAGCTTGTCAGATCTCCTGAACTAGCAGATTGAACTTGGTCTGTGCTTGAAAGGGAGGTGTCTAGGGAAAAACAAAAAAGTAGGGTTTTTAATTCAATTGATGACACCCTTCTTTGAATCAGAATTGAACCAGTGGCCCAGCATGATTCATGAAGGCAGGAGTGAGAGCAGACTACGCTGCTCCTGATGCTGTTTTTCAGATCATACATAAAACCAAAATCCTGACCATTTCTGGGTTGTTGAACATCCTGCGATGTTTTTTACAGGAACAGAGGTGGCTGCTCTGGTACTTGGCCAATTTACAATGTGAATAACAATTGCATTTTATCTATTTAATGCTTTATCACTTTCATTGGATAAAATATTTTATTCATTTCCTAGCCTTTATTTATTGTGTGGGAGGAGTGAAGTGGCTCCTATATGTAATTTGTAATTCTATAAAAAGATTTGGTGTTCTGTACATTGTAACATGAACAATCTATGAAATGATTTTGGGAATAATTGTGGGTGATTATGTATAATCACACTCTCCAATCCATTTCAGCACCACTGTTGACTTTATATCACTGGTGCCATTGGAATCATTGGTGTTCAGATGTTACGGGTGTCTTACCAATGCAAGGATTAAAATTCACATTGTGGCCAAAATGTTCCAATTCTGGTGCTCTAAATCCAGAGTGAGTCACCTGAACAAAAGTTGCCTGATGTTTAGGTGTGGAAACTTCAGGTGTCCAACTTTGGACATGTTTGAAAATATTGATTTTTATTTATAAATATAGGGCCTTATTCTCATTTACACGATTGCCTATTTACGGCGTTGCGTAGCATAAAGGGGCTTTCGTGTAAATGTAAATGAGAAGCAGTCCCCTATTTTTTTAGGTTTCTGGATGTCTCTTATTTTGCAGTACTGTACTATTTTATTTTTTGTTAAAAGCTGATAAGGTTTACATACACAATAATACGTTATACGTCTTCCGCATGGAAGTTAAAGGCCACAGCTTTTTGGCTGACAGAAGAAATCTCCTTGTTTAACGTGCCAACTTCTTAAACGTTTCATAGTTTGAAATGGCAATAAATCAGAGGATCGTACTTTGTGTTTTCTAGCTTTGTTTAAATGAGTAAGCAACCTTATTTTTCTTACATTTGTTTGCGAAGTCCCTGTATTTCTTTCATGTAGGTTTGAGTCTCCAAAACGTTCTCAGACCCTAAATGATCTTTCTCTTTAAAAATGAACACCTACCAGTGCCACTAACTCCAGCTGAGCACCCAGCAGTTGCATAAGATAAAGGTACGAAAAGATGTAAAGATAACAGGTTTCAGCTGAAAAAATTCAAAGGGTTATTTGTAACAGTGAATATAATGGATTGAAAAGTGTGTTTTGAAGAAAAATAAGAATAAGGATTGAAGCAAAGTTCGCCATTGCCTGGGTAATACAGCTGTATTCCTTTAGAAGATGTGGCAGATGCAGCATTAGCATTGGAAAATGGAGTCCATTGTATCACAATCATATTTCTTGTAGGCTACCTTATAATTGAGTGGGTTTGTTTAAAAAGTTTTTCTTAAGGATGCTGTTAATATGAAACAATCTGAATGAGACACAAATTAGAACCTTTTGCATTACAGTTACAACTTTCCTCGTGCAGAGTGAAGTTAGAAGTGTAACTGCAAAGGTGGCATGGACATGAGTCTGTAACTAGTAATGAGGAGATTTTTTATTCTTAATTCGGCAGAGCCTTACATAACAGTTATCATGAAATATTTATTACCAGGATTTGTAGTTTAATGTTGTTTTTAATATTGTAATTCAACAAATGCATTTCAATGGGTTTTCACCAAATCTTAAAAGAGCATTTGGTTCTAGGGGAACTTTAATGTTAATCTTATTGAACCATAAATCTATATTCCAGTTGGAAAGACAAGACAAGACTATTGCCATAAATAGCAATAAAAACTCCTACAATCATAGGCCCCAATCCTGCAGAGATTTATGCACATGCTTAACAGAGTATGATTGAAGTCGTGGCTCCATTGAAGACAATGTGAGTTTCCCATTGACTTCAGTGGGGCCAGGATTTCACCTTGTAATAATTCCAGTTACTTCTTTGAGACTACTATCAAGACTAATCATACACCAGTGAAGTCAAATGGAGGTTTTGCAATTAACTACAACGGGAGCAGGATCAGACCCCCAGTGTGTAAAGTTAAGCTCACATGTGAGCCTTTGCAAGATTAACCTCCCTTGTAAGCCTCAGAAGGCCACATAGGCTATAAAAAGATTGACTGATTTCTCTGACAACCCCAGCAGCCCTCTTCCTGGATCCTGCCCAACATCTTGACAAGAAATAGGTAGATATTTGTGAAAGATGAGAGTTAAACATCATGTCAGCCACAAATACCTTTTATAAACTGTTGGCTTTTGAGATCAGTATTTTACACAGCTTAACCACAACTCTAGGATTCAGGAACAGAGGAGAAGGGAACTAGCAGCATATGACTATCTTGTGTGAGGTAAATATGTAGAATACTGTACTTATGTACTGTACTTATACTGACCCAATCACACTAGCACAGTGAGGTATCGCATCCCCTTCTGAAAGGTAACTACCTTACCCTCAATCAATGAAATTTTAAAAACAATGGGAAGTTTATCTTGCTGATTATTCACAGTGCTGATTTTCCTCCCCAAGTAGCTGTAAAAATATCTACTGTTTTTCCTACTAAGGGAGTAAATGGAGAAACATCTCTTCTCTCATTTAAAATATCTCAAGTGTATCAGAGTTTTAAGTTACTTTATGTTCCCTGAGTTAGTCCTAATGCATTTTTTCACTGAGAACAGCATTTTTAGTTTAGTAGAAAGTACTCTCTGTATTTGGCTTTAGAGTATTTGAACTCTTGAGCCTTTGAGCTGTCTAATAAAAGTTGCAGTTGGAGCACAGAGAATATAATCATTTAATTTCTCCAGATATGCTGCTTAATATACTTTAACGGTCATGAAAATTTTTATAGCCTATTTATTTAAAAATGGTTGTGAACTTACCTTTATGAAAAATCAAATTTTAAAAACAAATGCTATAGCTGTTTTTATTGTTCCCCTGGCAAAGTGCCATGTGACTTATTCATAGGATTGCATGAAACTTGCATATGCAGTTACAAATTTCTGGAAGGTGCAATTTCACTTTTCTTTTCTCAAATCTAAATTGATCCATATGGTACTCCTGACCACAAGGGTGTTTGTGTGCGTTTATCATTTTGTGCTGGGATAAAATGAATAGGAATGAATTCTTTGTTGAGAAACTAGACACAGAGCAGAGACAAAGTAGAGTCTGGATAAATGTTTGAATTTTGGAGTGAGATGCTTGAATCCCTGTAAATGTTTTTAGCAGATTGGGTCATACATTTGTATGTGTAGATATATACATATAGATACATAGTGTGTGTGTGTATTTTTATGTGTACCTGCATATGATATGTGTTTGTGTGGGAGTTTGGGATGTGGAAAGTGTGCAGGAATTAGCCCAATTTTGCACTATATGATATACCTTTGTGTGGGGCACACTGAAAGCACTATATGATTATTCCTTTGCTATTGGAAAAGAGACCAACCAGCTTTTCCAACTATTTTTAGAAAAACTACATGTATGGCTTCCATTCATTCAAATCAATAGTAAAACTCCCCAGATTATCTATTCATCTGCATTCTTGTCAAATTTAAATGACAACAAGACTCAAGAAAAGTTTAAAAGAAACAAAAAAGCATCTTCTATATACTGTTGTCCCCAGGACTGATTGTTTTGAATCCCATTCTTCATCCTGAAGACAGCTAATTATGCAACACTTGGGATGTTTGTGCTGAGCGCTTTATTTTTTCTCTTTCTGAAACGTCTTACAGTAGGTTATGAGCAGTCTGATGAGTACTTTTATGAGCTAATAAATCTCCTGTATGATTTTGTTCTGATTGATGGATGAAGTCCTCTGTCTGGAACGAGGTAAATTCAAACATACCACCTAATGACTTTGATATAAGATGCACAAAAATGTAGAATATAATTAATAAAGCTGAAGAAGCTTCCCAAAAGTGCAAAATTGAGGATAGAATATGTAATATAATAATGATGAAATCCTGACCCTATTGAAGTCTGTGGCAAAATTTCCATTGACTTCTTTTGGGCCAGGATATAACCCATAGTTTCTATTTATGAAAGATACATTTTTCTGTTGATTAATATCATTATTGGGAATCTGTTATAGCAGGTTTCTTTTAAGATTACCCTTCCAATAATAATCTGCACTGTAACATTTTACTTACTAAGAACATTATATAATACCATCTTACCAGGGTTGCATAGGCAGAGTGTTTAGCGAGTTCCAAATCAAATAATGATCCTTTCTCCAAGTGAAGTTAGTTCACAATTTCAGCACCAGACAAGCCTGTAAAAACCAATGCAATGAAGGCTTTCTGTTTAATTAGTCCATTAGAGGTGTCAATGCCCAGGACTGTTTTATGTTGTTGTTTTTATTAATTTATTGAAAATCACTTTTTCATCTTCATGATATTTTCATTTGCACAGAGTTGGCCATCTTCCAAAAGATTTTGTAGCCACACGGTGTACTAGAAATAGGTTCTGATCAATATTATCTTTTAATGTTTACATATATACAGGCATATATCCTGACTTTGCATCCTAGTCTTGACTATGTGTGCATCAGAGAAATTAAAATAAAAATAAAATATTTTTCTTTTATGTCATACTAATACACAGAGGAAATGTATAGATGTACCATAACTATTTATGTAACTAGTGGGTTAAAACTAAATTAATTAAAAAAAAAAAACACTCTAATAAATGTTTTCATCCTCAGATGCAGACCGACATTGTGAAGTAGTTGGAAGTCCTCTGAAGATCAAAAGCACTAGAAAACCACTGTCTTGTATCATCGGGTATTTAGGTAAGTATTTTCCATTTTAGGAAAGTGAGTAAAGTGAGTTTTCAATATTTTAACGGTATTTAACAATCATACCCACCAACAGGGGAAGCTCATAACTACATGGCAGCGGTATGAATAAGAAAATACATTATTAAAAGCTCAGATATGCTATTTTAATCTGTTACAGAATTGCATCGTAGAGTTGATTAAGCTTGCAATATTTAATCAGAATGCCTTTAGACATCAATCTAAAAATGGCAATATTTAGCGTGTGAAAAATAATTTGGCAATCTGATTTTTTAAAAATAATTTTTACCTCTGGTGAAATTTTCAAAAGCACTCAGTGTTGGTCAAGCTCTGCTCCCACTGACTTCAAAGGGAGCCTTTTTTTGAAATTCCATACTAAAGTGTTACCAATTTTTTTAACCCACCAACCTGCTTAGAAAGATGTGATGTTATACAGTAAAAAAGAAAAAAAAAAAACAGGAAAGAACCTATCTAACAGCATTTTCCAGTAATTTTTGGCTCAATATTAATAAATCAACAACTGTCATCTTCAAAAGGCGCCACCAATGGAAGTAAATATTTATGCATTTGTTATAGAGATGGGGAAAGCCCTTTGAGGTATACTATTCCATAAATGAATAAAGATGTTAATCCAATTCTTAGAGGAGCAAGGAAAGAGAGATAAGCATTAAGAATAAGCAGAGCAACAAACAGTGAGCCAAGTATTACCCTGGGGCAAATCAAGATGAATACTATCTATGAAGCCAGTGATTTCCTTGTTATATACATTGGTGTAAATCAACCCACAGTATTCACAGAAATCCCCATTGAAATCAACGTATATATAGACAGAATAAATTGTAAATGTCTCAGGATTATCCCCAGTATTAATACATTTACATCTAAAACTGACAAATAAGAATTTTCAGAGTGAGCCATTTGTTGAAAAGGCCTAAGAACATAAGAACAGCCATATTGGGTCAGAACAATGGTCGATCTAGCCTAGTATCCTGTCTTCTGACAGTGGCCAATGCCAGGTGCTTCAGAGGGAACGAACAGAACAAGTAAGCATCAAGTGATTCATCCTGTCACCCATTTCCAGCTTCTGGCAAACAGCAATCCCTGCCCATCTGGCTAATAGCCTTTGATGGACCTATCCTCCAAGAACTTATCTAGTTCTTTTTTGAACCTCATTATAGTCTTGGCCTTCACAATGTCCTCTGGAAAGGAGTTTTACAGGTTGACTATGTTGTGTGAAGAAATATTTCCTTTTGTTCGTTTTAAACCTGCTGCCTATTAATTTCATTTGGTGATCCCTAGGTCCTGAGAAGAAGTAAATCACACTTCCTTATTTACTTTCTCCACGCTAGTCATGATTTTACAGACCTCTATCATACTCTCTTAATCATCTCTTTTCCAAGCTGAGAACTCCCAGTGTCATTCATCTCTCCTCATATGGAAGCTTTTCCATACCCATTTTCACTTTTGTTGCCCTTTTTTGTATCTTCAATTATGATGCATCTCTTTTGAGATGGGGCGACCAGATCTGCACGCAGTATTCAAGATGTGGGCGTACCATGGATATATAAACAGGCACTATGCTGTTTTCTGTCTTATCATCTATCCCTTTGCTAATGATTCTTTAACTGCCTTAGGGTCCTGGGCAGATGTTTATTAATCTGGACATCTTTTGGCCTCAAAAGTCCCAAAACATATATTTTTGCCCCTCAGTAGTGGTCTGAAGCTTATCAAGGGAAAAACACAGCTGCTTGTGCCCTAAATAGCTGCAAATTCAACCTTAAACTGTCTAGTTTTTTATGCTGAGTTGAATTACCAGGGCTTATGTGGGGAAACGGAGGACAGAATATTGTGATGAAGTATTATCTGCCTGCAAGTGGGCCTGCAATGTGAAAAGGATGAAATTAATATGAAAAGAAGATTGATGAAAATATTCGCTGTTACAGTTTGCTAATTTGTTTGTTTTTTATTACAAATCTGAACAGTAGAACAAATGAAATAGCGCCTCAAAAGGTGGCTAGTTCGTAGTTTTAGGGCTTCTCACTGTGCATATTTGAATAAAGAAAGTCTGACTTTATACAATCTTTAGGATATTGTGTTTTTGCTTCTAAAATTCATCATCCCATGCCATGTCTCACAGGTCTTCTTGAGCAACAGGTTTGCTTTTCATTTTTTCATACCACTCCATCAAATATTTGTTAGAATACATTTAGTTACGCCTCATCGGAGATCATTTTTTCTCTTCATTCCATGAAGGAATGTCAAAAGGGCTTTCACCTGCCCATTCATTCTGAATTCATTCTTTCCATTATCCCTTTTTTTGCTTCTTGAGGAGCCCATTGTACAGCAGGACTAAGCATTAAAAATAGGTCCCCTCCTTGGAGAGATTGAATTTAAACTGATTACACAGGAAGTAGTTTTCACTGTGTGTAGGGAAAAAAACCCTGAAGTGAATCTTGCTTACTTGAGTGTCCTATATTGCCCTTTAGTGCATTGCTGCTTTTCCACTTGGCAGATGTAGGTCAACATTTCACCATTGGTTGTTGAGAAGAGATGAATTGGATAGGCAGGTGCAAAGTATCTCTGAAAATTAAGCCACTTATTTAGGTCCTTAACTTGAGGCAACTTAGAAATTTGTGTCCCTAATTTATTTTCATTTTTGGCATTTTGGTTGCCTAGATAGATAAACCCTTTGGGGGTAAGGATTGTAATTTACTATAGCCCAAGTCCTCAGAGTTATTAGGAATATAACTGCCATTGAAATCGATGACAATTAGGCACCCTAAATACTGATGAGGATCTAACCTATATATTTGTACAGTGTCTTGCACAATATCAAACCTTGATGGCTTCAAAGCATTAGCACAATATCAATGTATTTAATAATAATAAGTGCTTGAAGTATTTTTATTCTTTGAGTGCTTGCGCATGTCCATTCTGTATTAGGTGCATGCATACCACCTGTACCAGTGCCAGAAAGTTTTTCTCTAGTGGTATCTATGGGTCCGGCTCTAGCACCCTCTGAGATCACATGCTTATGTGTTGCTATATAGGGTGCTGCCAGCCCCCTTTCTTCTCAGTTCCTTCTTATCACCTCTGATGGTGCTGGAATGTTCTCTTGCTACTGTAAGCTCATCCAACTCTAGTGGTTTTTTTCATAGTTTCATAGTGTAAATAGTTCAGTTACTTCTTGTTACATGTTAGTGCATTTGGAGAGAGAGTAGGTTAATGAGCACGGCCCAGGGATGGGGCATACTCTGGTCTCTGGGCTTTAAACCGTGCGCTTCGTGTAAGAAGCCTATGCCAGTTAACTTGCATCAAAGCTGCCTGAAGTGTTTGGGAGAGGTTCACACGTGGCAAAGGTGAAGAATCTGTTAAGGGTTCAGACCTTTCACCAATTAAGATCAGGATATTAGATTGAAAGTGATCCTGATGGTGTTCGCACTTAGACCGGCATCGGAACCAAGCCGGTCGGTTTCGGCATCAAGTATATTGGCTTTGGTGTCGAGCGCGCCCCCTCCCCTCATGTCAACTTCCTCCTGGCACTGATCAATGTCTCCAGTGCTGAAGAAAACACCAAAGAAGACAAATACCAAACGGGGGCGCTCGCTGGCATCAAAGAAGGAAAAAAGGGCGAGAGATCAGGTGAGAACTATGTCGGGCCACCTGTCCCCACTGGACCTTGGAGTGTCCTCACCAATCTGGGTTTCGAGCCCCATCCTAGACACACTGCCAACTCTTGAGAGTGGCAAGGGTCCCCAGCACCTTATGGTGGTGACTGCACTGGAGGCATTCCAAGCAGTAAAGGACCTCTTGGCCATCCCCATGTCCCTGATGCCTTGGGACAGGAAGCCCCTGCACCGGAACTAGGCGTTGGCACTGCTAACCATGGGGTCATCCAGAGGAAAGCCTGCAATGGGACTCCTTCAATAATTCCAGACACCAAGGCCTTGGTCTCTGCCTCACCAGCGGTCACTGGACCCGCGGCACCAGTCCCCAGAGCTGCATTGCGGGCAGTTGGGCTCTCATCACCAGTCTCCAGACCTACGGCATCGGTCTTAGAATGACAGCACTGGTCTCCAGAACATCATTGGAACACAGAGTCCCAGCACCGGTCTCCGGACTCCTGGTGCAGATCCCTTGAATCTCGCCACCAGTCACCAAACCCATACAGAAAATCTAACAATAAGAGCTGATTGCTAGAGATGTGGCAGCCAGGCTCCCTGGCACTGAAGCACCGACACTCCAGGCACAGCAGGGGAACCAAGTGGCATTGGCACTCCCGTGGTCCCCAGGAAGCAGTTCCTCAAATTCAAAGGGGCAGGAAGTGACCCTGCCCAAAGAGGAGACTTCTACTATGTCTGTGGACTTCCCCATGGCACCTCAGGGATTCTGGCTTCAAGGGCAGTGGCCTGTGCTGTGGCAGTTTTGGAACCCATAGGGGTTTCCTCCTGTCATGGGTTCACAAGGTCCGTCACTCTCTGGCACCTCAGTGCCAAGATCATCAGTAGCCACTTGCCCAGTACCAGACCTGGATGCCAAGTCGGACCACGAGGAGGTCCCCGCAATAGCCCCAGAAGAGACTCCAGCCCTCCACCTTTGCCAGTGTCATTGTCCTCAGTGGATGAGGCAATAGCAGGACCCTCCACCACTTTCCCACACAACGATTTCAGGGCTCACCAGGAGCTGCTCAAGTGAGTGGCATCAAATCTGGGCCTGAAGACAGATGAGCTGAAGGATCCCGTGTATGAGCTGTTTGACAGTCTGGCAGCAGCAGCAGCCCCATCCAGGGTGGTCCTTCCAGTCCATGAGGGTTGGTAAAGTTGGCAAAGGCTCTGTGGGCAAACCTCAGCCTATCTGCTTCCCACATCTAAGTGGGCAGAAAGAAAATACTATGTTCCTGCAAAGGCTTCGAATACCTTTATACCCACTCCTCTCGGGGGTCATTGGTGATAACAGTAGCCAATGAAAGAGACAGGGAGGGGCAGGCAAGCTCCATTCCAAAAAATTAGGAGGCGAAGAAGCTGGACCTTTTGGGGAGGAAGGTTTATTTGACAGCACGCCTGCGATTGGGCATATCAAACCAACAGGCCCTGTTGGGAAGATATGATTTTAACATCTGGCAGTCATTCACAGACTCTCTGTGCAAGCCTCCAAACAAGAGTTTGAGACAGTATTGGAAGAAGGGAAGTCAGTGGCCAGGGCCTCCCTCCAAGGATCCTCTGAGGCAGCCGATTTGGCGGCCATAACGATGGCATCATTGATGTCAAATGAGAAGGATATCGTGCCTCCAGTTATCCAGTCTGTCATTAGAAGTCCCACAGTACGTACATGACTTCCCTTTTCACTGGATAGCCTTGTTCAGATTTGAGGCTGCACGGGTTAAAGGACTCCAGGGCTACTCTACACTCTCTGGGTCTGTACATTCTGACATTGGCCAGAAGGCATTTCAGACCCCAGCAGATGCAAAGGTTCGGGAGCCACTCTTGAGGACAACCCTATTGAAAGAAAAACAAGGGCTATAAAAGATGCCAGGATTAAACCCAGCCACTGCTCCCCAGTTGGACTCGAGTTGTTACCCCGCTGGGGGCATGTAGGCCTTTTGAAGGTGTGTCCAAGGGCAACCTACCAGTCCTTACACAGAATCCAGTTGCCCTGTTGTTTTTGCACCACCTTGCACCCTTCCTCCTGGCATGGACTACTATAACATCAGACTAAACACAGAAGTAGGCGGGTATATCCTCCAGTTTATTTCACTACCACCTTCCAACCCCCCTACTCCATCCCTCTTCAGGAACCCTTCTTATGAGCATCTTCTTGCTCAGGAGGTGGGCACTATGGAGGAAGTTCTCTGCAGGTGGGCACTATGGAGGAAGTTCTCTGAGAGTGGAGAGGGAGAGGGGTTTTACTCCCATTATTTTCTGATCCCAAAAGCAAAAGGTCCCCTCCTGGACCTGCGTGGCCTTAACAGATATCTCAAGAAGTTGAAGTTCCATATGGTTTCTCTGGCCTCCATCATTCCCTCCCTGGATCCGCATGATTGGTACGCTGCCCTCGACATAAAAGATGCTTATTTTCATACTTTCATCTTTCCGAGCCATAGACAGTTCCTTCGCTTCATGGTCAGGAAGCAACACTACCAGTTTGTGGTACTTCTCTTCGACCTATTAACCACATCACGAGTGTTTATCCAGTGTCTGCCGGTAGTTGCGGCCTACCCCAGATGTCTGGGCATACAGGTCTTCCCTTACCTGGACGACTGGCTCATCAAGAGTCGTTCGATGTTGCAGATCCAATATTTCATCAGAGTCATCCAGGCCACCTGCCAAGCGCTGGACCTATTTATAAACTAACAGAAATCAACACTCATACCAATTCAGAGAATAGAGTTCATTGGGGTGGTCCTGGACTCTGTCCAGGCCATAGCACTCCTGTCAGAGACCAGGTTCCTGGGCATATAAGAACTCATAGCCCATGTATCAGCCCACCCTCTCACAACAGTGAGGGTGTGCCTCAGGCTGCTGGGTCACATGGCAGCCTGCACTTACATGGTCTAGCATGTCTGGTTACACCTCAGACCTCCACAACTTTGGCTTACGATGGCATACTCACCAACCAGACACCAGCTGGACATGACCTTCACAATCCCTCCACCAGTAGTTACCTTCCTGTCGTGGTGAACAAAACTGCATTATGTATTGAGACTGGTTTGTTTTGAGGCCCACAGCTGACTTTGTTGCTAGTCTCAGATGCTTCAGATCTGGGTTAGGGGGCCCACCTCGGTACCCTCAAGACCCAGGGCCTCTGGACCAGAGAAGAGCTGACACTGCACATAAAAGTCAGTGAGCTCAGGGCGAGCCGACTGGCCTGTGAGGTGTTACTTCCCCAGTTGGCTGGCAGGCAGGGTGGTTCAAGTAGTGATGGACAATATGGCCTCGATGTATTACATCAACAGACAAGAGGAAGCCAGGTCCTCGGTCCTTTGTCAAGAGGCCCTATGTCTATGGGGCTTCTGTGCAGATCAGAACATCCACCTGGGAGCTGTGAACCTTCCTGTGGTCAGTAACATGCTAGCAGATCGCCTCAGCAGATCCTTTTTCTCTTGTCATGAGTCATCCTTGCACCCGGAAGTTGCCGAATTCATCTTCCGGAGGTGGGGCACTCACCAATTGGATCTCTTTGCCACCAGGCAGAACAGGAAGTGTCACCAATTCTGTTCCCTACAAGGGCTTGACAATGGCTCACTTTCCAAATCCTTTTTTCTAACTTGGTCAGGAAACCTCATGTATGCCGTTCCACCAATACCGCTTATACACAAGGGCCTCATAAAGATCAAGAGGGACAAGGGGTGGGTCATCCTGATAGCCCTAGCTTGGCCATGTCAGCACTGGTTCAGGATCCTGCTAGATCTGTCAGTGCCCACCCTCCTCCTCCGCCCCCACCACCACCTTTCCGGGTACTCCCAACCCAATCAGACTTCATCTTGCAGGACCACAGCTGACTGCTTCATGTGAACCTAGCCTCCCTGCACCTGTCGGTGTATATGCTCCATGGCTAAGCCTAGAAGAATGGTCCTGCTCTTCAAAGGTCCAACAGGTCCTATTGAGAAGCAAAAAACCTTCCACTAGAGCAATGTACCTAGCCACATGGAAACGCTTCACCTGCTGGGCGTCTCATCAGAATATCCGACTAAATCGCCCATTCAAGCCATTTTGGTTTACCTGCTCCATCTAAACCAACAAGGGTTGGACTGGTCATCAATTAAGGTACGTGTACCAGCCATGTTGGTTTTTTCACCCTCTATACAGGGCAGAACTGTATTCTCACATGAGATGACAGTCGGATTCCTCAAAGGCCTACAGAGGCTCTTTCCACCAGTATAGGACCCAGTTTCTCAACCTGGTCCTATCCAAGCTCACCTATCCTGGAAAGTCACGTTCTTAGTCAGTTACTTCAGGGAGGCAAATGTCAGAGATCAAGGCTTTGATCTCTGAAACTCCTTACACGGTGTTCTACAAGGAAAAGGTCCAGATACAACCTCATCCAGCATTCCTGCAAAAGGTTATTTTCTACCAGTCTTCTTCTGAAGCCCCACAACTACAATGAGGAAAGGCGTCTGCACACTCTCGACATCAGGAGAGCTCTGGCGTTCTACATCAGCAAGACTAAGCCTTTCTACAGATCCATGCAACTCTTTGTCACAGTTGCTGAATGGATGAAAGGGCTGCCGGTGTCATCCCAGAGGATATCATCCTGGATCACTGCCTGCATCTGAGCCTGCTACAAGCAGGTGGGGATCACGCCTCCAGCTTCACTGATAGCTCATTCTTTAAGGGCCAAGGCATCATTGATGGCCTTCCTGGCCCACGTCCCAACACAGGACATCTGTAAAGCCGCAACTTAGTCCTCAGTTCATACCTTCACGACTCATTACACCATTACTCAGCAGTCCCGAGACAAAGCGGGCTTTGGAAGGGCAGTATTGCAAACAGCACATCCATGGGTGGCTCGTGAACCCCCAGTTTGGAAAGGCTAGTCCTGGCACCGCCCCTTCCACCCAAAGCCCTGCCTCTTCTGCCTCCCTCTCCCATCATGGCCCCACCCCAGGCAGCTCAAACACCAGCCAGGCCAGCTGGGAGGGCCCACTGCTGGAGCACCCCCGTCACCAGTGCTGGGCAGCCCGAGCACCCACAGGGCCTGTGCCCCAGCACTGCCCCAACCCACCCTGGCACCAGGCTGGCCAGCCCATGCCCCAGCACCACCCTGCCCAAGCGGCAGCCCGTGTCACCCCGCTGCTGGCCCAGCCCGCCCCAGCACTGAGCCCAACCCGCCCCCACCCCCCGGAGCACCACTGGCCTGACTGCTCCCAGCCCCCGCAGAGCTGCTGACCTAAGCGCCCCCAGCCTCTGGAGCACCACGCCACAGCGCCAACCCACCCTGCCCCCATTGCTGGAGTGTGAGTCCGACCTGCCTCAGCAGTGCAGTGCTGATCCACCCCGGCCCTGGGCTGGCCAGTCCACCACAGCCCCTGGAGCGCCACTAGCCTGTGCTGTGCCCCAGCACGGAGCGCTGGTCCACCCCACTGCCAGAATGTCAGCCCAGCCCGCCGCAGTGCTGCCCCACCCCGGCCCTGCACTGGCCAGCCTGTCTGCCCCAGCACCACAGCGCCAGGCAGCCCAAGCACTGGAGAGCTGGACTGGGCTCGCCGTCTCAGCACTGCAATGCCCCCCTCTGGCTGGGCAGCCATCTGCACCCCAGCCCCTGCCCACTTCAGGGGAGAGGCAGCCAACTGAGAGTGCTGCCACTGCCGCCAGACCCACGCCAGAAGGATGCAGCAGGAGGGGACAGAATGTGGGCGAGGCCATGCCTGGCTTTCACAGAAAGCAAAGCCTTCCCTGGCCTTATATACCTAGTGCCCATGAGCACGTCCATGAGCTCCTGTCCACCTCCAGAGATACTGCTGGTGAGTCACCTAATGAAATGGACATGAGCAAGCACGCGAAGAAAAAAAACGGTTACTGACCTTGGTAACAGTTTTTCTTCGAGATGTGTTGTTCGTGTTCATTCCACAACCTTCCCTCCTTCCTCTCAGTTGGAGTTTTGGCAAGAAGGAACTGAGAGGTAGGGGGCTGGCAGCACCCTATGTAGCAGTGTTTAAGAGCACAACCCCAGAGGACGCGAGAGCTGGCCCTACAGAGAGCTGCCCCATTCTCCCCAAACTGCCCCTGTCCTACTCCTGTCTCTAACCTACACCTGGCCCTCATCCAGCTAGGATGAGCCCTCCTTAGGCTTCTCATCCCAGCCCCAGTCTCCTTTCCCAGCTAATCCTTGTATCTCATCCTTCCAGAGTTTCTGTCTCAGATCCCTGGCCAATCTTCTAGTTGGCCATTCCCACATCCCAGCTCTTTTTTCCTAGTCTCTATGTCCAGCCAGTCCCCCCTACCCTCCAGCTCCACATCTAGTCCTTCGCTTCCTCTTCCCAGGTTCAAGTCATACCGTGCCCTCCTGCCCATGCTTTCCTTCCCCAAGCTCCTCATCCAATCTGTGTCCTCCCTCCTCATCCCAGTCTCCTTGCCCACCTAGTCTCCCCGTACCCCAACTCTTAGTCCCAATTTCCTTTTCAGTCCTCCCTCCCCCTGGCCCTCTGGAATCCTTATCACCTTCAACTTGTCTCCCCTTACTGGCTCCCCGCTCTGGCTTTTGTCCCCTTTGCATTTGAATCAACCAGCTTTTTCCGCCATCCTTTCTGGGTACAGCGGGAGAGAGGGAGGGTCATTGTGATCACAGGAGTGACAGTCTGCCTGCTCTAAGTTCAGGTGCCTGCCTTGGCCCACAGCTGTAATTGCAGGGAAAGTGCAGCTGAGCTCCAAGCTGGAGCATGCTCATTGTGGATTGAAACATTACAAAAATTGTCAAAGTCGCTGCTAAGCATGTGTGAACTGCAGTTTTTCAAAGGTAATAACTTGGCCAAATGTGTGCAGATTTTCATGGGGAAACAAAAGGCACGTTCCTTACACATAGCCCTGTTCTCCAGTGCTGACAAATTTTAAGACTGCTGCAAAGAATGGGAGCAATAGAGCTTTTCAAAGAAAAGTTCATGAGAATTTTTAAGATGGGCAGAACAGTGTAATTTTCTTTAGCTTCTCTTTCAGAAACAGCTGAACCGTTTTGGCTGAAATTTGCCCCCCCTTTCCATCTCTCCACTCCCCCCAAAATAGTTCCACCTGAGGCATACACCCAGCATGGGAAATTTCAGTCTAAATGACTAAAGTTTGGCAAAGATTTAAGCAATTAAAAGAGGGTCTTATAATGGGACAACTTTAATAATAAAGTGCTACAGGACTCTTGTTTTTCTTTTTTTAATAACACACACTGCTACTAGACCAAACAATAATATAATATACACACACAAACATATCATAAGGGTTTTAACTGAGTAAATGCTATAAGGTTGTTTGCCCTGAAGTGTGAGGGTCAAATGTGGTTTTTGTTCAGCACAATCCAACTTCAGAGGGATTTGCTGAGGTGAGTTTTCCCTACCTACTAAACACGCAGTTAAGCAGTCATAATAGTTACTTCAAGCAGCCCGGAATGAACTAGATCTTTCACATTAAGAAGAGCCATGATAACAAAGACTTTAGACTGAGTCATTATTTAAAGGCTTGGAAATATGCTAGTCCTGAAGAAATTGACTTTGAGTTCATTAGAAAATTAAATGTACTTTTAATAGATAAAATGAGCGGAAAAAACATTTTCAAATGAAATATTTACGATCTCCTTCCTCCCCACTCAACCCCAACAGAGATTCATCCTGCAATGAAACCTAATGTTATCAGGTCAATGCCAAGCCTTCAGAGCCCAGCTGCGAAACGAATGCTTGCAACCCCTAATCATTCATCCCGAAGTATTTTGGGGAAAAGAAACTACAGTCACCACAATGGACTCGAGGGTATGTAAAATTGGGATTTAAAAAAAATTCTTTATGAATTTTTTTATGAGAATCCAAGTGTTGCTTCTGTAAACTGAGAAAACCAAAATTTTGGAAATTTAATTAAGTATAAAATTCACTAGTAGTATATTATATTAAGGAATGGATCACAGACTTCTAAAAAAGGCAACTGACTACAAGCATAATAATTGTACAAAGGATGCAACTCTGTGAATGTGGCTGCTCCATGTGTTTAACATATTTCTCATAGAAATCGTTTTAAAGCTTCCTGGGGAAAATAGAATCTGTTCGTTTACAGCTCTGCTGTGATTGTAGATCAGAGTTGTACATTGGTACCAATACTTGTGAAAGACATATTTAGCATGTTTGCATTGTCAGTTTTCAATGTCATCACTGGCAGCGTGTAATGCATTGGAACTGGCTATGTTTTTAAGCTCTATCTCAACAGATTACTCCAGTATTTGTATAAGAGATCAGGAAAAGAATAAAAATAAGGGGGGCAAGTGTAGCAATTGAGACTTTGCATTATTCTTGAAATATATTTTTCAGTGAACTGTCAATAAGTTAATAGAAAAACCTTGATTGAATGTTGCCATGTTGTATTAATTTATGTGCCTCTAGAATAGTTGATTACTCTTCCTCCTGGTTTACAAACACTTTTGTAATTATTGTATGCATACAGTATATATAACTTGTTTGAAATATTTGGCTCAAATTCTTTGAGTTGCATTTGGTGGGGAGGAGGGAAAAATACTTTTAGCCATCTTGGGGCCCAAGATTCAGGGGGTTGGAACTAGTCCAGTTCTTCTGTAAATTTGAACAGCTTATGCCTTGTGGTCCTTTAAACCTGGTTTGCAGCTGCTTTGCTTCATGTTCTAGTGTAAAGCAGTCAGAGTGGACATGAAAATTTTGTAAAATTTGTAAAAATATTGTAAAATTTGTAAATAATTATGAAGATGACTCAAAACCATTTCAAAGTGTGTTTGTACTTGGAAAAGGGACTGTCGTGGTATCTTTCCGGTGTTTGCATCATCACCATTAACAATAAAGATTCTGCAGCTGAAGATCAGTGAACTGTTCTATCTGATGTGCAAGTCAAAATGGAGTCCAGCTCATTCTCTGTTAGCTGTGTTGGCTCTGGTTAGCTAACGGAAGTGAAAAAATAATACAGCATATTATATTCAGTAAAATTAGCAGATCTGACTAAATACGAATGGAGAACAGATCAGTGGAATAAAAAAGCCATTTAGTCATTTTTCAGTGTAGAACCCCACTACTCACTTTTGAACTAACATGGGTAAAAATTCAAATGCCATAAATTACTGGCTAGTTTATATAAAAGTTCATTCTACAGTAAAACTGGCAAACATGAAATTCTGCCTTTTTCAATATAATGAAACCTCATTTTGGTTTATTTTAGCAATGCAGCAAGGAGGTAATATGGAATTGGATTTATGGAATCACAAATGGAAAAAATATGAAGACATTTTATTTATTTATTGACATCAACCATGGCACATTGGAGGGGAGGAATATTGCCTCTTCATAGAGATTGTAGATATTAGAAATGGGAAGAGATATTAGATCATTAAGTTTCTCCTCCTGCCATCACAGAAGTAATTGAAGTATTTTATGGTCCTTTTGACAGGTTGTATTCTAATCTGGAGAGCCATTCCAACTCCTGTTAATCTGAGCAAATTCTGTCCTCCCAGCTGTGACTACATACAGTGTTTTCTCCACACCTCCTGATAGCCAGTACTAGACTGAAAACAAGTTCTAGAGGGTGTTGTATACCTATTTTGGTTTCCTGTGTGTTAATCATTTCAAAGCCCTTGAGGAATAGATATTAGAAGGATGGTACATGCTGTTCATATGCATAAAAACTGAATTTCTCTCTGAATATGCACTAAAGAGGATTACAAGATTTACCAAAGTCTTTCTTTGCTAAACATTAATTATATACATTGTTATATTTGCACTCTAAGTGAACATGGTGCTGCATAACAGATTGATGGTACCAAAATGGTCCTTGCCTCAAACCAAGACAAGACAGAATTTACACATAGAGGGATGAAACCATTAGAGTTTGAATGTTTCACAGAATAGATATTTCCTTAGATTTTATTTGGGATTTTGGCATAAATTAGCTGGGAGGCTTCTCTGGAAATATGGACCAGCATAATGAACATCTTCATGAGTTTTTCTCATTACAATGGCACTTTCTAAATCACAACATTTTATGTATGTTCCAGTGAAAATGTGCATCCTATTTTTAACCACATTTACTAAGCACTGTCTTAAAAAATGGATGATGGATAAAATATTCTGGTTATTCATTTATCTGGAGCAATTATACATAAAAGAGAAGTATTTCGACCTTAAATCAGTGTGCAAATAGTCAAATGATGCCACTACACAGTAGGCAGATAACCTAAGTGCTAAAATGTGCCACACAATGGGGCAGGACCATGACTGTGTGAATCTTAGTATAAGAGCATTATGCATTGCACTGCACAGGCCAAATACAGCCTGAGATAGGCAGTGATTGTCTTGTTGTAAGGCCATTGGATTTACTCAAGAGACCTGGATTCTGAACCAGCCATATATTCCCTGTGTGACAGTCAGCATAGAATCATAGAATATTAGAGTTGGAAGGGACCTCAGGAGCTCATCTAGTCCAACGCCCTGCTCAAAGCATGACTAACCTCAGCTAAATAATCCTGTGATGACAAGTCATTTATCATCCTGTGTAACAGTTCCTCATCTGTAAATTGAAGATAATGAGACTGTCCTAAAATACAGGACTGCTTTTGCAATAAATTCATTAATGTGAGGAACTCAACTATTGTGGTAATGGAGAGCATAAGAAGGACCTGCATAAAGAGACAATTTCAAAATGTTTTGTTTTTTTCACTAAAAAAGTATTAATATTTTCTTCAAAGTAAACTTATTCAGAATAGATACCTGACAGCACTATCCATTCTGATTAATCTGTTTGACTGACAAAGCATCAACATGACTAATTGTGTTAGTTGAGACATAATACTTAATTGTTGAGGTTCACTTCAGCAGCTGAGCAATAAGGACTTTAGTGGAAAGATTATCATCTCCATTTTAAAATAACTCTTACATTATAAATTCTGTCATTGCTTTGAAATTATTTTTTGATAGGGAGTACATAATTTCAAGGAGAACAGATATTTCTAGGTTACAGTGACCATCTGTACTCTGTAGAGTTCTGTTAAGATAGCTATCTTAATGCCTGTCCTGACATACCCTTTAATTAGATCTCTGCATTCTATAGCTCATGAAGTCTGTGGAATAGTTACAGGGACATTTAGTGATATACAAAAGCTCCAAATGTAGTGACCATAGAAATACAGAAAAACAATTTCCACAAGGGATTAGGGTATACCAGATCTTTTTTTAAAGGCCAGCCTAAAAGTAATTTCCTAAACAATAGGGTGTAAAACGTCACAAACTGAGTACCCAGGATAACCTTCCTTTGTACCTTCTTTATAACAGTACAAGCTGTTCTGGCTCTTCTAACAGTTTGCAGTAGGCTTCCTTAAATGCTACTCACTTAGGGAGGAAGCAATGATGAGAAAAAGCATGATTTCCTCAGGTGGATTGTATCAGACAAAGAGTTTTCAATAAAAAGTTTCCTTGATGATATAGTTTATTATAGAGGAATTAGGTAAATGGGGTTGTACCAAGTTAGTCAACTGGACAGATTCTGGCCTAAGTAACATATTGCTGGCATGCTCAAAAGGACAAGGTTCGTAGAACTGAATCAAGAGTATTGCTATTTGTTTCATATAGTAGGAGTGTTATGCTATGGCTACTTTGGGTTGGATTTTCCTTCCATATTATTATTATTATTTTTATTTATGATTTATTTATTATTATGCAAGCATCTGGAGATGTGCTAGCGCCTTACAGACATAGACTGAGATAAAACCCTGTCCAGGACAGCTTACAATTTAAAATCTATAAATAATCTTCTTTCAGGGTTCCAGACATTTCACATATCTTGCATTTGACATATTTTCCATTCCACTGTCTTTTATTCATTCCTGATTTGTAGATTTTAAGGCCAGAAGGGACCATTATTATCATCTAGTCTGATTTCTTGCATAAAACAGTCGATAAAATTTCACCCAGTAATTTCTGCATCAAGATCATATATTCTGTTAAAGCTATAGTATATTTTTTAGATAAACTTCATTTAAGACTTCAAGTGATGGAGAATCAATCATACCCCATTCCAATAGTTAATTACTCTCACCATTAAAATTTGCATTTTATTTCTGGTCTCAGTTTGTCTAGCTTCCAGTCATTGAATCTCTTTATGCCTTCTTCTGCTTGATTAAAGAGCCCTCTACTATCAGAAACTTCTTCCCCTGTAGGAAGTTGTAGACCATGATCAAGTCACCTCTTAACCTTCTCTTGGATAAATTAAATCGAGTTTCTTATCTCTCAGTATAAGACATATTTTCTAGACTTCAGATCATTGTAGTAGCTCTTTTCTGAACCCTTTCCAGTTTTTCACCATCCTTATAAAAGTTTGGACACCAGAACTGAATATAGTATCCCGTAATGGTCTAGCTAATACTGTATACAGAGCGAATGCCACCTCCCTACTGCTGCTTGATATTCCCCTTGTGATACATCCAAGGACTGTGTTCTCCCACTTAGCAATAGAATCACATTGGTAGCTCGTGTTCAGCTGCTTATTTACCATTATTCCTAAATCATTTTCAATGTCATTGCATTCTGGGATACGGTCCCCCATCTTGTCACTGAGACCTTAGATTTGACCTTAGATATGTGACTTGCATTTGGCTATGTTAAAATGCATGTTGTTCAAACAAGCCCATCTTAACAAGACATCTGGACCTATCTGTATAAATGGCCTCTCATTATTACTTACTTAGCTAGTACCATTATTGTTTACCAATCCACCAGTTTTTGCACCATCTGCAAATTTTACCAGCGGTAATTTTGTTTTCTTCCAGATCATTGATTAAGACATTGAAAAATATTGAGCCAAGAACAGTCTCCTGTGGGATCTCACTAGAAACATCTGCCTTAGATGACTATTCTCAATTTACAATTACTTTTTAAGATTCATAAGTTTATCAGCTTTTAATCCATTTCATATGGAATACATTGATTTTATATAGTGCTATTTTTTTAATGAGAATGTCATGTTGGATTAATGGAATAGAATAGTATTTCCTAATCACTGTAAGATATGAATACATCCTCCTTTTCATATACAGATTAGTAACAAGATGAATAATTAGAGAAGCTTGGGAAAGTGTGTCTGGTTTTTGTGTAGTCACAGTTACAATATTGCACTATTTTAAATGAAAATATTATTTTAAATATTACAATATGTAATATACTAAATAATATCTTTGATTACAAAAGACTATTTGTTTTTGTTAGTGTTTTACCAGCTAACAGCAGCCAGGAAATATACTGCTGAGAGGTTGATATATTCTGTTTTTAACATACTCTTTAGTGAAACAAGCAAACAAAATGGGCACAGGGGCATACACTGAAGCCTTATCTTTTGATATCCTGCCATTAATATTTGCCATTTTTTTCACCTTAAAATTATTGAAGCAAAGGGAAATGTCTGGATTGCCAGATTTGCTTTTGCCATTGCTATTAGAAAACATGTTTAAGGGAAGCCAGAAAAACACGTTTACTCAAGATATGGAGCAATTTATGGCTCTTAAGTAAACACCACTTAAGCTTGTATAAATACATATTTAGGTCTGATGTGTTTAAGGTGTTGCTTTTTACATGGGTAAACCCAGGTGCTGTATTTGGGTAGTTCGTATAATTTTGCTAATAATGGATATAGTGGCTCACATGTGTATGGCGTAAATATGAAATTAGGCTCCTTTTTTTAAAGGCTATATTGGAATTAGAGGACCAGCATCTCTCCCACCACTTAACATCTAATCCCTTTACCTCTTTTGGTCCTGGATCGAAGAGTAGTGAGGGAAAAGTTGTTGGTACTTAATATAAATTTTAAAAACCCTTAATGCTTATACAAGGTGCTTGCCTTAATTCCCAGGACTGAGACCCTTTATTCAGTTTAGTCTGTAATATTGGCAGATATAATAAAAGCTTCTCTCCACTGCCTGGCCATTGTGCATCTACCCTTTCTAAAGGGGCTTTCTGTGGGGTGAAAAGATAGATCAATCCTTGGTCAATCAATTTTTGGTCTCTCTGCTGAGACTGCTATTAAGGGAACCAATTAGTGTCATTTGGGTGTGTGGTTTGTGATGAGGATACTTGATCAGTAGGAACTGGACTGAGGCCATCAAACAGCTTAGATACGTTATATTTGTCATGTATCTGATCCAGATGTGAGCCATTAATCTAAGCTCTGCATCCTGTATAAAATGTAACTACATGGGCAGAAACGGCAATGTTGTAATGTTGAAAAAATAAAGATGAAAACGGTTACTTTAAATGCTGCACTAGGATGATAGTAATTCAAGAAGAAAAATACCTGTTAGATCACTGAATCTATTTTCTTGCAAGTCCAGGATATTGTATTCAGATAGCAGATGTATGTTTCTTTTCTGTGCAAAATATTACTTCTATGACTTTCTGGATAGGCTTTAAAAGGTTTTGTTTGCTCTGTATTTTTTTCTTCATTTTTTATTATTTCCATGGATGATAGTGGATCTTTCCACAAAACAGAGCAGAACTAAGTCAGTGTGGGGCACAGTTCTTATAAAGCTTTTTATGCTGTTTGTCGTCTCAGCTGCCCTAATAATCTGGCCGCTCATCTCTCATACAGGAAACAGCAGGTTAATTTAAAAAAAGGCAAATCAGAGCAGTCAAGCTCACCTGTGCCCTTGAAGAAAAGACCCACGGAATGGGGAAATTCAGAAGATTGGTTATTCTGACAAATGCACTGTTTTCCCATGGGAGACTAACCTCCTGAAGGCAACTGTCCTAATTTCAAGTCCCCAACTATAGCTGATACTTTCAAGTGGAAAATGCTGGGAGCCAGTTGCCTGGAAGAACGGCAAAAAAACACAGTGAGCAGGAATCCAAATTTTAGGTTGAGAACTTGGAACTTGGAGAAAGAATGTTCCAAAGACAGAACTATATTCTTCCATAGATACCTGTTTTTCTAAAGCCAATTCTTAGTCTTGTGAACAGTGCAACCACAGTGATTTCAAAGGAGAAGTGATTTAGAGTGCACATGACTTAAATTTATTTTAAATAACACTGTGCACACGTAAGGCTTTAAGCTGGCTTTATATTGTTGCATGCATTTATCATTTAGCATTACAATCTTTTAATTTTTCTGGATGAATGTATTGACTCCCTTTAGCCTGGCCAAATATGTTTCTGATTTATGTAATGCATTCTGCAGGATTACTTACTTATATTGCAAACTTCACTGTATATAATTACAAGGAAATTGAAACTTTTCACCTTTGTAGAGAAAACGTTCAACTTCATGTGCATAATCTTCATTCTGTACATACTCATTGGATGCCAGAAAACTCTGTCATTATTTTCTGGAATGATGACACACCTTTTGAAGCTCTCCTGTAGCATGCGTGCTGCTGCTTTTATCTGCTCTGGGAGATGCAATTGCTTTCACATCTTCGGTTGCTAATCCTGCAAAAGCCCCAAGACAACTTAGATTATTTAAAACGTTCCTTGGTAACTAAGAAGAACAGCCCTGCCCAAATATAGAATTCTCTCGGCAGAAAGTCCCAAGTGCTGCAATATGCTTTGCTGATCCTCTTCAGTGAAATGGGAAAGATGCCAAGAAGATTCAGGTGTGTAACAAGACTCTGAACACTGTTCTCTCTTGTGGTTACTATAAAAAAAAAAAAACCAAAAAACTCACTACGTATTTTGAATCTAACAATATTTCTTTCCATGCTGCAGGATTCCAAATCACTTTTAGCAATTCCTTCACTCACCAGCTTCTTTACTATGAGCCACAGCAACCGTTCAGGTTCCTGTAGCCTGTGAAAGTTCCCCTTGGTAGTGATGGTTTAGTGATTATCGCTAATTATTTGTATGTTTTTTTAAAACTAAGATCTTTTGCATTAATATGTTCCCCATCTACGGGCAGGAACGTCTCCATTTTGTCATGGAGCCAGAGTGTCCCTGGGACAACTAATCAAACAAATCACTCTGTACCTGATGGAATTTGCATCGTTAGCTTGGATTATGGGTAGAGAGAGAGAGAGCAGTAATGCCAATTTTCCAGACCACAATAGAACTTAACCACCAATCCTGACCCTCATTCTCTCTCCCTTTTCCAGAACGTTCATGCTGTATTTCAGACTGAGATGTCCTCTTTCCTTCCTCCAAATCAAGAGTTGTCTCAGCTCCTGGAGGAACAAATATTGAGGTGTACAGCTGAGAATAAGGACTATACTAAGCTGTTTCCTGCTGCATTTGACTAGGACCCCAAGTACAGCCAGGTGGGGAGGTGACATGAGCAGTTGACAAAGCAAGAAAAGGACAAACCTCCAAATAATCTCTCTCAAGTTTCTGATGACAGTCTAATCTCTTTCTCTCCCTCCATATCATTGACTATTCAGGAGTAAGACTCATCTGGGGTATGAGTGGGGGAAAAAACAGTTCTTTCATTGCTCCCACTCTTTCTGTTGGAAGCCTGCAACTCTGTATGTCAAGCACAGGAAAATGTAAGAAGTATCTCTCACTGGTGAAGCACTGAGAGACTGGAGACTTTCTTGCTCAAGTCTTTCTTGCTCCATGGTGAAACAGTAAAGTTGCATGTATCTGCTTCATCCTGACTTGTTGGATATATAATCATATGTGAAAATATGTATACAGGAAAGGGTTTTCACAGTACAATTGAATTTCTTGTTTAGAAATGTACTAGTGTATTCTATTTGTGGTGTAATCTATCTCTGTCCTTTTTGTTTGCAGAAATTTCTCCGATTATCAGAATCTCAGTTTTGTTTCTCAATAGGGATTTCAGACGTTCTCCTGAGATGGCATTATCTCATGTAGAAAGTACATCAGGAGTGACTATGTAAAATTCCGTTACTTTATTTTATTAATTTGAAGCTTAATTTGCTAGTGTGTGTATTGCTGTTGATATGAGGGGATTTTATTGGCTTTGTACATAACTTAGTGTTGTTCTCCTTTAGTTACTACAAACATCTTTTTTTTCCCTGTCAACGGGGCACATTTGATATGTAAATTATTAAGACTCAATAAACAAGGAACCCCCACAATACCATTTTTGTCATCAATTTCACTGTAGAACCACACGGTAAACCTGCCTGTGATTTACTTTAACTTTTGCACCAGTCTTTCTCAAAAGTGTGAAATAGAACTTGTATGTCACGTGCTCTTTGGCGGATTTCTCCCTTTCAAAACATATTTTTGACCACACTCATTCTATCTTCCTTACTTCTGCTGCATACCTAGCTAAAGTGCCAGAATGCTTGGGGATATATTTCATTTGTTACATATGCACATCTCCCGTTGATGTTAATAGAGATGGGTGTGCATAGAGAGCAGAAAACAGATCTTTTGGAATGAGAATATCATTGTGTAACTTAAATAATTTGCTTTGCTTCACCGTTTAAAAAAAGATACACAACAATTGGAGCTATATATGCCCTTAGTCTAGACAAAATGGAGTCCTTAAATTATACTGTTTAAGTTTTCCATGCAGCTTTTTTTACTTTTCCTACTGCTTCATTGAGGGACAAATGCCATCGGTTATTTCAGGTCTGCAGCAGCAACATCTTGATTTACAAGCAATTCCCTCTGTAATGCCCATAGTTATCAAGCTCAACAAAATCAACACCTACTTCCCAGTGTGTTAAGCACATAATCTTTGTTATCCACTTTGCCTTAAGTTCCAGCAGCTGACAAGGCAAAATTTCAGTGTTGCCTTCACATTTCAGTCAGCACATATTGGAAAAACAGTTGAGCATATCAAGTGTGGGTGTAAATCTTCCAATACTTTTTCTAACAAACATCTGAGTTAAAGTTGCTTAAAAGGTGGACTTCCCAGACCACTTCACATTATGTTAGGCTCTGTACAAACACAAATAACTATTCCTTCCCCCAAAGCGCTTACAGTCTAAAAGGTTTTAAATTTGCTACTATATGAGCTGGAATTTGGCATAGTAACAGTATATTTTAGTGCATTTCCAGTGTCCCAGTTTAAAAAGGAATAGCTTAAATATTAGTAGAAAAAAAGAAAATAACCTGAAGCTTTGAGTGCAGCATTTAGCCTATGCTCACTTATTTTCATTGCCATAATGACAATCACCTGACATCACAATTCAGTGCCCAATTAGCTTCTCAAGAGACAAAGTTCCATTCTGCACCCTTGCATCACCCCAGTGTGTCATCTTTGACATCTTTTCTAGAACTGAGCTGCCTCGTGGAAAATCTTGGCAACATTCTAACTAGGGACAGTTCTATTATAGCTCATATTTTTCAGTATCTGTCTTGAGACATTTTTCTCAGTACATCACTGTTGCATGAGAACATGATCTTTTCCCCACAGAGTTAATTTACACCGTTTGCTGATTCCCATTCTCTACCCCTATTCCTCCAACCCTGATGTTACAAGTAGCATTACTACTGCAGGTGGAAAATAATCCGCAAGAACCAAGATCCTGTTTTCATGTTTCACTCCTAGTAATAAAGACCAAAAGAACATAAAGGATATAAAGGTAAAATGCTTCTCCAAATTTCCCCATTAAGTATTAGCTGCTCTTAATTATAGAATTTTAGAGTGGAAAATTTACAATAATCCTTATTATCAGCTAAAATTAAACACTTGCAATGTTCATAAATTCCAGCTAGTTAATATAAGGACCTGGGTTGTTTGCATTGAAATTTGCAGCCAGCTTTTCTCTGTGTCTAATCATCGATAACTATTGTTATTTATGTACTCGCAGACTTTACAGCGGTATTTTGATTACCAGAAGAATTTTGTCTTCTCTGACTGTTGTGTGTAAAAAATGCTACCAATGCAGAGAATATTCTCGAGAGATAAATTAAGCAGTAAATTTGTTTCCTGGGATGACTAGGTATTAGGAGCATGAGGACAAGAGGCTAGATCTTGCAAGCTCTTAGCCATGTGAGTTGCTCTAAGTAAACAAGGATTATGCTCAAGCATTGTTCTAGCACATTACTTTAATTTTGGAATATAATGGTGGGTGCTATCTCTTTTTGTTTTAGAAAAAAAGAGTAATCACTTTTATAAAGCCAATCTCTTTTTCGGATATTTTATTTTATGTTTTGGAGTGGGAGCTATTCCTATGCATTCTGACATTCTCCATTAATAATGTTAATTTACCTGAGGTAAATACTTAACTATGTTTTCCCGTTGCTTTTGTTAGAAAAATAGGTGTTTGAACTGGTAAAATACTCCCTGCTTTATGAATTAAAGGCAGGACTTGAATTGCAATACTGAGTTAGTGGTATGGTGCAGTAGATACTAGAGTATTGTGCTATGGATTGTTGAGCCACTGTGCCATTCATTTACAGGCAAAAATACTGCTACAAGAAGACAGAGTTAGGAAACTGGCAGATTAGCACATCTCACGCTCAGTTAGAAACTTGGAATTCTATTTTTGTAACGCACGGACGTGCCATGAAATGCAAATATGTGATGTGTAAGTATTCTTTTATGGTGCAATTGTGACTCTTTCAAATTATTGCTGAAAGTCAAAAAATATGGGGTCATGGTGAACAATGGAAGGGTTTTTTAGATGTAACATGGGGGTGACATGTTAATATTATTACTTCTACTATTGAGAGAATAAATCTTCATAAAAATAAAATTATTATATCACAATGCTCTGTTTTATAACTGGTGAAATAAGTAATTTCTCAAATCAGTATAAAGTAATAAACACTACAACCAATTTAATTTCTAAACAAATTGCAGATAATGAGAACCTCATCCCTGAAATAGCTGCTTTCCATTGGTGTCGCTTTCAGGAAATAAAGTTCCAGGACATGCAACCTCAGTTGTTAGACAGTAGAATTAGTACCATATTACCCATGAGTTATCATCTGTTCTGGATTCCAGTTCGGGAGTTCCTGGTTGCAGGGCTTTCCTGGGTGATTATGTTGTCAGCTGCGTTGGATTATTTCTTCTAAACTATATTTCCTGTTAATTATCTCTTAACTATTTCGTTACTTGCTGAAAATCACACCAACTTCAAAAACGAAATCAGGCTCTGTAACTGGGGAGTACAGTTAACTGAATGGAACAGTACATGGGAAAATGCTGTGATAACACATTTTGTTTGTGTATGTGCCTATGCATTTTGGAGTTTTGCTAGTCCAGTCAAAGGTGTCATCATATTTATGGGATTTGGAGTCTGCCCCTTACCAAGTCAAATTTATTCCTGTTAATATGGTTGTAAAATTGGTGTAATACTTTTAAAAGTAACACTAAAGAGCACTTGGTGTTCTGCTCTACAGACTCACAAGATGTATTATTTACTATGCCAGGAATTGAAATGTTCATACAGCTCCTGCCGTGAGAGAGTATGGGTTTACGTAACTTACAGTGCTGCAGTGGCACAGCTGCACTGGTGCAGCTGCACCACTGTAGCACTTAGTGAAGATGCTACCTACGCCAAAATAAGAGCTTCTCCATTGGCAAAAGTACGCCACCTCCCCAAGAGGCGGTAGCTATGCTGACAGGAGAAGCCCACCCACAATATAGTGCTGTCTTCATTGGCATTTAGGTTGATATAACTACAGTGCTCTGGGTGTAGTAGACCAAGGGTATGAATGAAACAGTAAAAGAAATAATGTTCTATTCTCTTTGGCTTCATTTCTTATGAAATCTTTTACGTTATCAGTTGAAGGGACCTATGTAGAATCACACTCTAGGGCTGTGCTTCATGGATATTTACTAAGATTGAACGTCTCTGCTCAAGGAAATGCCAGACTTGTTTTTAGCATGCTGATATTAGTGGAGCATTTGGTTCTCTCAGATTTTAGCTAAGTGTTAATAAGATCACCAGTTTTTTTGTGGTGAGTCGAAAGTATCATTTTCTAAATGATTTCCCAGAATAAATGTTTTAGAAGAAAATGATATGTGCGTGTGTTTTTTTTCTTGTGTCCATTTTCCAGTGATCAGAATTATGTTAATCTAGGAAAGAACCAGGAAATGACTAAGGAGATACCAATTTTGCCCCAGTTGTTTTGAGAATTGTAAAGAAAATGTGGGTAATTTGCTTGGAGGCAATACATTTATGGAAATTATGTAAAATTTAAAATTATTCTTTAGCTAACCCCATTCCTCTAGTATTTTTCCCCATTTAACATTGGATGGTTTTATATTTATGATTACGGTATGTAGCTCTTGTTATGTATGTATATTGGGCCAGATATTTGATTTATCACTCTATTTTCAAAACAGTTTATTCTTAAGGAGCAGGACTTCAGTGTACCATTTCTTTGTCAGCTTTGTGGGATCAAAGCTATGCATCTCTAAAAAGAATAAGAATATGTCAGGAAATTGGACAGCTCCCATTTATGCCTCAACTATTCCAAGATAATAAAACAATTTTATTTATATATTGTTGGCAGTACTCAAGTCGCATCTGCAGCAAGTTCTTTTGCTTGTCTGCCGGGAATGAAGTGTGCAATTCTGGTATCAGGGATTAGTTTACGTGCATGCACATCTAGTTGTAAATCACAGACCACATGGGGACAGAGATTCATGTCCAGGGTTTGTTTGTTTGTTTGTTTGCTTTTTTGTGTGCACTTTAAAAGATTGGGATTTTTTAATATCAATTGCTGCTATTCTTTCAATTCCCATTCTTAAAAGCTGCTGAGGTTAGTTTTCAGGCAAGGTTGAAATGATTTTAAAATTTTCCAAAATCTCAGCATTTCCAACATTTCAAGCCCCACTCAACCCAGTCAAATGTTCTTTCAGAATCATGAAATAAACTTAAAATAGTTTGTTTAGCTGTAGGTTGGTTAAGCTGTAATACACATTCTAACCATGGTCTACGCTTACCTTTGTGATTCAACGGCAGTCGACGGGAGATACGCAAGTCGACTTCGCTGCGTCTGCTCCATGTGCCGTCCACACTGTGCTGCGCCGAAGGGAACAGCATTCCTGTCGATGCAGCGCTATGCCACTTACCTGGGTGGTTTTCCTGCGTCACTTGCTGGATCGACTGAGCGGGTCTACACAGACTGCTCAGTCAATCCAGAGCAATTGATCTGGCGGCGGCGAATTTGCCACAATCAGTGTAGACCCAGCCTAAGAGGGTTCTTATCTGCAGAAATAAGGACCACAGATGAACCCATCCAATCTCTGTAAATAATTTTTATTAGCAAGTTTTCCAGCCTGGTAGTAAGAATTCTTGACAGTGTTTTTTACTTTTATTTTTTAAAAAGAAAACAGATGAAAAGAGGCAATTTCATCTTCAGCTTTGCTCTGATTGTGAATTGAGGCTGTATTTGCTTTTTACATAAAATGTGGTAAAACCCCTTGCTTGTAGGCCTATATAAACACTGTAGTTAAAAGTGAATAATAGCTTTCATACCATGTTATAAACATTAGTAGAGAACTCACCAGATCTGGGAACTGTATTTGGCCTTTGCCTGGCATTGAGAACCAAGTGGGTGGACTACCGCACCTTTGCAAAGTGCAGTTGCAGGTAAGGGACTCTGCATAGGCTAAGAGATTCACTGATGCAGTTCTCAGTACAGCATTAAAGCTTTGCAATTTAAATTGTCAAAAACTCCCAAACTTCTGGATGGGACTGGAAGTTCAAACCTATTTTATTAACCTCCAAAGACTTGTTAAGATTTATAGCTTTCAGATAAACTCTGTTCTTCTCACGTTCCCCTGATTTGCAGGTTAAAGATTTGTATTGATCACATGTAAGATGTTTGTCTTTTTGAATGTTGCCTGATTGTCTTTTTTTCATTTAAGTGAGGGCTCTTTGTCTTTATTGTCTAGCGTAATTGTCATCCTTATTTCCTCTGGTGGAAATCTTGCTTTTAGCTAAATTGATGAGAGAATAATTCTGTCCTTTGCCTTTTATTTTATCTAAGTACTTTAATTCTGGTTATGTTTCAGTATATCTAGCAAGCAAACCACAAAGGAACAAACAAGCGGAGAACATAAGAGAAATAAGACAAGACAGAAAAAAACAGGCACATAGTGCAAACATGGGAAATGTTACTAGGAATTTTTAGTATCTGTTCAAAAATAACAAGACAAATCTTTTTTCATTTCAGTCAATGTTATTAATGTGTTATTATATATTAACTTCCTATGTCGAACAGCAGTGCAGCAGGACCACTGCAGGAATATTGCCATCTTCAAAAGATCAGAAATCATGAGATTGGCCCAAGAAAATAATAAATTTAAAAAAAAAAAGAATCAAATATTGTTTTTGGTCTGTCTTTTGACTTTTCAGGTCCCCTGTATTCCTCTATCAATGAGTGTGTGATAATTTAAGGTTGAAAGTTAACCTTCAATGCACACCTTTCTCTCTCTGGCTACTCAGATGGAGATTTCACTTACCCAGTATTGCCTACCTCAAATGTTCAAAAATCATAAGGGGCTGACTTTAAAATCATGAGATTTGATGTTCTTTTTATTTGCCTTCTGCTTTTTGAGCCTTTTGGTTGTACTGAAGCTTTCTCCACAGCCACGAGGGCTAGAAACTTACTTTTTCTTTAAGAATGAAGGCTGAAATTATCACACATCCACTTGACTCCAGGAGCTGGGGCTTTAAGGAAAACAGTAATTATCATGAGAATCATGACAAAATCATGAGAGCAGTGTTGCCAATTCTTGCAAATTAGTCACATGTCATAGGATTCTGGTGCCTGAAAGAGAGAGCTCACAATGATGTGAAAAGCTCTTCTGATGCCACAATTGTCAGGCCTAGGCAGAACTGTGTGTGAGAGCTTTGGGGCTAAGGGCACAGATGTAGCCTGCCTTCATGGATAGCTGTATGGCAGAGAGAGGGTCATGGGGCAGCTCAAAGTGGGTGATGGGGACGCCAGGCAGGTGGCTGCTGGAACCCGGCAGGGGAGAAGTCCCAGCATGGTGTGAGGTATGAAACAGGAGTGTGGGGAGTTGGTGGTGCTGGGTTGCAGGTAGAGAAGTCCCATGTGTTGTTGCTAAGTCAAAACAATAATAGGAAATGGACTCCAGGTCCTGTATCTTAGAGATCAGGAGAGCCCCCTGGCTTCCCAGGGATCTCCCCTTACCCACCAGAACCACTGGTACCAGGGCTTGGGGAGGTGCCATCCAATCCCTCCAACTCCCATGGAGGGGTCCCTGTGTTCCGCCTTCAGCTTCCCTCCAGCCATCTTGCTGGCTTCAGCCCCATTGGCAGTAAAAGGAGATGGTGTCCCTTGTGACTAAGGGAAAATTTGTGGGTTGGCAGCCTTTTGTCAGACTCGCAAAGAAACACCCAAGCTTGCTAGTCATGATAGAATCACATGAGATGGCAATACTACCATTTCATTATGGGTATTTTAAACGTTTATATGTAATGATATATAATATCTAACAGAATAAAAATATATTTTAACCAGGTCCTCTGCCCTTTATGGGTAGCAAGCCTGGGGCTAGCCAGCCCTGTTCTGAATGAGAGTCCAGGTTGGGGCCTGGAGGTTTGCAAAGGCTCATACTTGATGAGCATCTGATTTCTGGGAAGGCTGGAGGTAGCTTGATTGGGGTAGACAGCTGCTGGGATTAGAGAGGCTCTGGCAGGAAGTCTCTGGGTCAAGTAGGGAGAGCTACAGGAAGCAGGTTTGCTCCTGCGGCAAAGCCTGGAGAAGGTGACTCTCAGGCAAGTGGCTGGTAGAGTGGGAACCTGTGAGGAACTGGTATGCCCCTACAGAAGACTCTGGGTTGGGGGAAAGGATGCTTCATATGCTGAGTTTGTGTTACGTGGAAGAAAATACAGCTGATGACCAGAGAAAAAGAACCAGACTTCGAGCATGCCTAGGGTGGCCACTCACGCATCCCCAGAATATTGGACATTCTGGTAGTTCCAAGAATGGCATGGGCCCACCCCTGTCAGCATGCCCCTGCCCCTGCCAGCACGTCCTTGTGTGCCCAGCCCATAGTAGGTCCCGCTGTATCCAAGATGCCATTTTGAAGAGTGCACCACTTCACCGCTCATGCCATACCATGTGTGTGAGGTCATGCTGGCAGGGGGCAGAGCGGCATGCTCTTCAGAAAGGCATTCCTAGTCCAACACCAGACAAAATCAGGACTGCCTGGTTTAAAACCGGATGAATGGCCTGCCTAAGCATGGCACTGATTCTTCCCTGCTCTGGAGAGAGAGGCCAGTTGTGTCCACGTGTATTCTCTGTTGCTGGTGTTTTACATTCTACAAACATCAGTTTGTAATTTCCTTCCTAAATTAGACATCCCTCCTCTCAGGTGCTTGGTTGTTTGTCAGATTGCGTGGATGGATCTGATTTCTCTCAGGCCGTAGACAGAAGAGTACTGAAATACCCCGTGATGCATGTAAAGCCCTACTGGCAACTGCATATCTCTAAATAAAAGGCAGCTACTTTCCTGTCACTAATATCTGAGTGTTATTTAATAAAATGCAGTATAATTCATTTTTATCTGTTAACTGTGTATGAACTAACAGAGAGACAAGGTGGATGAGGTTATATCCTTTATTGGACCAACTTCTGTTGATGAGAGAGACAAACTTTCGAGCTACACAGATCTCTTCAAGTACCTTTCCAAGATATGAGCTCACCCATTTTGTCTCTCTAATATCATGAGACCATCATGACTACAACACTGCATACGAACTAACAGTTTTGCTGAGTTGATTATCCATTCTACTTCTCTTTCCATGTCTAAGAGGGATGACAAAGTCCTTGTCCTTCTTGTTTAGCGCCAGGTGATCTGTTTCAGTTAAGTAAGTTTCATTAAAAAATGAAGTAATAGCACCTGACTTGTTTTTTTTTCAAGTAATTCAGTATTTTCTTACATTTTATTACGTAACTGAACTTTCTAATATGTAGAGAAAATGCATTCGTTTGTTCCATGACCTTGTAAATATAAAGCAACTTTGCCACAAAAGTAGTTCAAATGGATATCTGTTGGAACCTCTCTGTCCTATCCAGTTACAGATGAGAAGCCAAAACAATAAATCTAAACCATGAAATGACAGAGAATAATTATAATGAATAAATATAATTAGAGCATACAGCTGTGTTCTCACCTCTCTAGTGTGTTACTATCTTGTTGGATGACAGGGTAGAATATATTCAGATTTATGGAGTTTTCCATCTTTAGATTAACAATTTTTGTCTAGCCTGGATGAATTGTGACAAAAAATGTTGTTTCTATATTGTATTGTTTTTTGGAGACTATACAAAAAGAATTGATGGTTTTCTGGTCCAGTGAGTAATAGGTAAGTGTCCACATCACAAAACCACCATCTTCTGGAAGTAATTGACAGCCTTGTTGGCCAAATCAGCAAAGAAGCCAAGGGTAAAATTATCATAAGTGACTTTCAGGTTACTAAGGAGTCTATTCCAAAACTGATTTAGGTTCGTAAGTCCCTTTTGAGAATGGGACATAAATGACTCAGATGTTTTTGGGACATAAATTACTCAGGTACTTTTCAAAATTGTACCATATGTCTTCCAAAGAGGTGACTCTCAAACTTCTGAGATGGTTCATCCACATCATGGTTGAGGCATGTCTGCAGAATGCCATGTTGAAGCCTGTACTGTTGCTGTCTGTGTTGTCCCTTACTGTGAGTCTGATCTGAATCAAGCAGTTTTATTCTCCTGGGGTATCAAGCCAGTAGCTTTCTGAAATAAATAAATAAATGTTTTAAAAGATTAAGACGTTTTAACCGTATTGATTCCTTAAGTATAACTGAAATTTAGAGACAAATAAGAGAGGGATTAATAGAAAAAGGGTGGTAGCCATGAAATGATAGATTATAAAGGTTTTTATTTAGTAAAACAGTGATTTTATGTTAAAAAAATATTAGCAACATGTAAGGGGTGCCACATTACTCCGTTTTTTTGTTTAGATGGTGAAAATAATACCATAGTACTAAAAATAAGCAAGCTTTTGTGCTTTTTCTCTTCATGCTGAAACTGAATTCTGAATAGCACGACTCGTTTAGTTGACTGAAATGTCTGCAGTTTGAGATATTGCATTAAGATATAACAGATACAAACAAGAACAGATCAGTACTAGCATGGGGTGAAGTTTTTCGGTCAAACAGTGAGTTTGCAGAAAAATGCAGTTTTGGGCTAAACAAAAAAGTGAAAATAAATTTGAAAAGATCAGATGTAAGTAAACAAAAACCTGGAATATTTTTCCCCGAAACGAATTACTTTTCCTTTTGTTAGTTTCATGTCAGAGAACACCCTCCTCCCCCATTCAGTTTCTGTTTGAAACTAAGCAATTATTTTTCTTTGGAGTTTTTGGGTTTGGCCACTGAACCAAAATATCAGCTATTCCCTCTGAGTGAACCAGAACATCACAAATTTCTGTACAATTCTGAAACTGTTCTGTGCACTGCCTGGTTGTCCTGACCTTAACTTGCCCTCTGATTTTTCCAAGGCAACCACACACACACACACACACACCCCCATTCATCTCCTCGGGGCCTGGTTTATTACAACAGAAAAAGTTCCATTTCTGCTCAGCAGGTGTTTATCTAAATCATCCCTCTAGCCCTCCATGCTTCATCTTCTTTCTCCTGGGTCACAGGATCTAGGTGTTGGGGGTTCCTGCCACTGCAATTTTGCTCTTCTTTGGATTCTACAGCAGGCGTGCCTCCCACTGTGTGTGAGCAGCCTCTTTTATAGCAGGTGCTGCTTCTGAGCGGCCATCAAGTAAGCCCTATCAGTTACAGACAGCTGCAGCCACACCCAGAGAAGAAATAAACCCTTTCCCTGACAGTCCAGGGATGGGTCCATGCATCCCATTACACTGCACTTACTAAAGTCAATAGTAAAACTTGACTTACAACTAGTCCATCTTATTAGGCTTTCCAAACAGTATTTTACTGCTACGAGCCAGATTGTGACCTCCTTATTGCCCTGTACGAGCTCTCCATGTGTGGGAGAAAATGCACTGCAGAGCCATTACTCCACCTCCTGCACAGATAGGTAGAGAGTAGGAAGCTAGGGAAGGGGAATGCATGTAACCTGGTTGCCACCTGGCCATCACAGCTGCACTGTGGATGTATGCGTCACAAACCAGACCATCCATGTCTCTCTCCAGTCATTTCCAGCCTTGGGAGCCAAGAAGCAAATCACCATCAGAGCACACAGGTTAAAGCAGCAGTAAAAAAGCAAAATGTCGTCCTGGGTTTTCAGTGTTGCCAGTTCACTCATGGTTTTAGTCTTCTGCTCGTTGGTATCTTTCTTAAGTTCCAGCTATGGAGTACATTGGTGAGATGGCAATCTCATCTTTTTAAACTGAGTGGCTAGCCCTCATGGTTATGGAGAAAGTCTTGAAAATGTGGCCTGAGTGTACCTTGTGGCTCAGAAACCAGAGGGCAAATCTCGTGATTTTTAAGCCAATCTCATGATTTCGACTTGTAATATTTTAATGTTTGGAGTTGACAGCACAGGAACATGTTGGGTTCGGTTTTGTACAGTACGTTCCATTATTATTTTTCTTTCTTGGTACATTTAACATTTTAGTGAGTTCATAGTGACACTTTAAAAAGAACCAATTGACCTGTTAGCATAACAACTGACAAGCTACTAGTGCAGTGCCAACAGGTGACACTTTAAGACCTCATGAAATACCATGCCGTGGCAGAAATCGGTTTTATTATTGAAGCTGGGCTTCTCAAAGCAGCTGAAAGAGATTGGATACCCAAATCCCATTGAAATTCAGTGGAATTTAGGCAGCTATGATCCTTAGTCGCTTCTGAAAATGGCTAGCCAGCCCGGATTCTTTTAACCTACTACAGCATATATACAACCTCAGGTCTCCTAGGCCTTGCATAAAAACCAGCTGTCAAAATGGACTGTCGTCGCTACATTTCAAAGCAAAAATGAAAGTGAAGTGTCAGCTCATTACCTATGAAAAAGTCTATCCACAGACTTCTTAACTCCTTAGAGCTCTGTTAACACTGTGCGTGTGGCTGCTGTAAGAGACATTTGGCCTAAAGTAACCGTTGTAATTTCATAGACTCTGTAAGTTGTTGTCTTTTTAATTTGTCTTTGTAATGAGAGCAAAAGTTAACTTTAAACCACGTCATACCTTTCCCCTCCCCCCCATTTTATTGATCATTTCATAAAAATGATGGGCTAGATGATGTCCAAGCTTTCTGCAGCGGTGTAAGGAGTAAGATCTGTCTCCCCTGACTTAGGCCACATAAGAGCTTCCTGCCATCCCAGTCACCATTAAGGGGGTGCTAGGGATGTGCCTGAGATGCTTCCCCATGAAGAAGCTGGCTAGGGAAGGGAGATGGTAGCATCCACCCTCTGTAAAGGTCAGCAGGCGGAGCTGGGAGTTATGTTAGACTCTGAAAATTGGTGCCCCAAATTAATCCCTGTCTTTTCACATTCTCCAACTGGCATGTCCAGGAAATCCTGGGAACATCTTCAGTGTAACCCAATGGGCAGCATGGCTTCTGCATTTCCCCTTACTTCAAGCCATTTCTGATTGGCCAATGTAGCCCCTTTGACAGAACCATAAAGAATATTATTTTAAATATCAGAATTCCCTAGAAGTGTTTTCTTAGAAGACTAACTCCTAAAAAATATCTTCAGGATGAAGAGAAATGTACACAAATCCTGATCGTAATAGTCATCATGCAGGGATAGATACCATCTCCCTCCCTCACATCATGTATTGAAAAGAGTGTGACTACACCTCAGTCTGAGTAGTGTCAGCAGAGTCGAGGCCCCAGTAATTATTTTTGTTCAGACTTGCATAAGAATAATCATGATGTCCAAGTTAAATCACAATCAGCTGTCACAAAAAATCTCAAAGAATCTGTTTGATCCAGATTGACATGATTTATTTTTCTTTCCTTGTGGAATTATTGCTCTGCCCTTGGAAGATGTCAGTCAGTTAAGAACTGTACAAGGTCCAGATATTTGATGGTGGTGCCCTACTTTTAGCCGAAGTTTTCAGTCAGATGTGGCTATGGGCTAAATAATGGCACTGTTATTCATTATAGAGACCCTAACAATCTACTCTTCCCACTTTATAAATTGTATGACAATGTTTAATTGCGAACTGCTACACAACTGTCATTTGAAGATTATGCTGGTTTAAAACAAAGTAGGATAGGCCTATTTCCTTTGAAGCCATAAACAAACTTCACATTAACTCTAATAGGAGCAGGATGGGGCCCACAATGACACTGTGCCTGATTCTTACCCAATTTTACACAGGTGTAAATCCAATCATTTCAGTGGAGTGACTCCTGTTTTATACCAGCATAAATGAGATTAGCATCAAGCCCTTGAAATATAATGATTATGTTTCTCAATCTACTCGGTAAATTTAAAAGTTGGAATTCATGTAAAAACATTCAGCAAAAGGTTTGTCTTGTTTCCTGTTTGTGTTTTTTAATCACAAGAACAATAGAATTGTGTTACATACTGTTATATTTTTATGCATCATGGTTTATCATTATACATGTTACATGATGTCACACAGCATAATCAAAATCAAACTGAAAAAAGAAAGCAAAATTCCCAATTCTTGCAGTGTGGAAGATGAATACTCTTAAATGATGGACTATTGCTTTATTTTTCACATAGGGAGTTAATGAAAGAAAAAAATGTAGGCATATCTGCCTTATGTTGTCAGGACAGTTAATGGTAAAAGTCATGACCATTTCCTAAGAACTCTTCTGGTCTGTTGGTGCATTTCTAATATGCCTATCACCATGGCAGTTGGGCACCACTACCTGAGAGACCTTTTAGGAATCTTGGAATTATACAAATAATTCGTGTGTTTTTTAAAAGTATAGAGACAATGTACTAATGTATTGTGTTGTTTTTCAGAGCTCCCCCGTCATACAACAAGAACAATAATGGTAAGTCTCCAGGAGATCCATCATTTTTCCTTTGAAGTTTGGAAAGCTGAACGGAGTACCACAGTGTTTTCGGCTGCTGGTTTATATGGTGTCTCTGTAATGTAATATCGTGGTATTGTAGAAGAAAGATTTGATTTTGTGATATCGCTATCCGTAGGCAACGTTGGGAAAAAAATGTTGACTGTTTGTCACAGAAACATTAAAAGAATAGTTGTCTGTGTATAAATATAGGAAATACACAATAGTGTGCAGTTAAGGTTCTATCAACGCTCATTTGGAATGGTCACATTACATACGAGTGTTACTGATTACTGATTGTGTTATGCCACACGATCTCCCCCTTCATGCATCTTATATGTGTCTTGTACATCACAGAGGAACTAGCTAAGAAAGCTTTACAGGGTTCAAAAATATATTGGAACTATTTCTTGTATCCCTCCACCTGTAAAGCCAGGTGCCTGAGTTTTACCATGAGTCCAACTGTTCAGGACTCAGTGGGAGAAGAAATATTACAACCCAATAAATGCAATGACCTAAAATAATTGTTCTCGTTTTTCATAATCTCATATTTTTAGAATCTTTTTAGATTTTTAGAATGGAGCCCATTGGAGAGCTGGGAATAATCTCTTCCCAACTGTATGGAGCATCCATTACAGGGTTGCGAAAGGAAAAAAAATGTAATTGGGATTTTTAAAGCAAACCTTACTCTCAACCAGGAATAATTCATGCCCCACTCCAACGCGGGTTGGAGAAATTCCATTTTTGGCAGGAGGAAGAGGCTGTTTGAAGCAGCTCAAAGTGTGGAATGTTAGAATATGTCCCCAAGTGATGGATTAATGGGCAGATTACATGGCCACAGGCGACATTTTTTATCATGTGACTGTGCAATTCCTCACACGCTTTTCCAATTTCTCACTTATCTTTATTATATATATGGCACATGTAAATTCCTACATGAAGAATCTGGTTAACTTATCATTAACATCACTTCAGTGCATTTGCAATCAACATAATCACTAAAACTCCAATTCAAATGGATAACTGATTGCGGAGCGGCATAAATCTTTGATTCGTTTAGCAGTCTGGAGGTGCCTAGAGAAAGTGCTACTGCCTCGCCATACAGGACATGCTGTAGTCCTTGTTTATAAAAATACGTAAGAGGTCTACTACTCTTGTAATTGTGTGCAAGTCTATGCAGAGAGGAGAGTTTTAAAGAAATGGTTTGAGAGTACTCCTTTAAACCGTGAGTCTAGGATTAAGTCAACTAGAGATAGCTTTCCCATTTAATTAGGGATGGGTGTTCAGAATTGCTCAACATTGGTCCAGCACTGCTTCCACTGAAATCAGGAGTGAAGTGAGGCCAATGGTGAGTGTATTTGAAAATCTCCCTTTAGTCTCTTTCTTATTAACTGTTACTAGATATAGTCCAGGAATTGCCTATGATTTCAGGATATCTCCATATTGGGAATGAGGCAAGAGAAAAACCAAAAGACCAGATTTTCTTCGTCTCTAATCATTACCGTTGCAGAAATGCAGTGTTTCTATAACATGTCAGTGTTTTCATTTATCCTATGAATTTTGGCCACATATTGGAGTAAAGTAGAAAGAAGCCTATTTAAGTTCCTGTAAGAATATTTTACTGTACCTAATGTTACTGCAGAGGTGCTGGAACAATTTTTATAATGATGGTGCTGGGAGCCAGTGAATCAAACTGTAAACCCTGTATATGACGGAAATCTCTTCAAGCCAGGGGGTGTAATAGTATCTCCTGCAGTCCCTAGTTCCAGCAGCTACTGTCTCATGCACCTCTGTAGAGAGTCAGAAATACACAGCCATTTTGGACTATTTTGGCTATACAAATCATTGTACAGATTACTACGTCCAGATTAATGTGCCCCCATCAATATGCAGTAGTTGTCCATTCTAGAAGTCTTTAAATAAATGAAAATGAGATTAACAACTGATGTGTTATTAAAAGAATGTGAAAATAATCCAGCAACGAATCGACTCCTTTTTGGACTTAAAGACATAAATGAATGGGGAAAGGAAAACCTGAGAGCTTGCACTGAGTAGAGAAAATAAAGCACCAAAGATAGAGAATTTATCATTCAATATATTAGAAAACTATATAAAAATCTCTGTTCAATATAATACAGTATATATATATATGTACAGTGAAACACATACTATCATGATCTATGCTTAAACAGCTACTGCACTGAATAACTCCTCTGTACGAAATTCCACTTCTACTGAATGATTATTATAATTATAAGTACAACACAGTATAAAGTTGCTGTGTGGTCTTTAGTCAATTGAATGGCAGAAATACAATGGCAAAGAAGTCTGAATAATGCCTAACCTGCTTTGATTTGAGGAGGCTTTCCTCTTGCCAAGTCAAAATAATTCTACTTGCTTTTCAACTGCATTTGTAGCCAGTGAAATGCCATAAGTAAAAACATGAAATCTGACCTCATCTATCAGAAGACTGCAGATTTATGCTTAAGTCAGAGCATAAAAAAAGCGTGGCGCTTTTCCTTTTTTTTCTCTTAAAAAAAAGATATTCCATGGAGCCTTAAAAATGTTGAGCCTTTCCCCCACAAAAAACATTTAATTTGTGTTTAAAGATTACAGTGTCCACATATTTATTCTTTGTTTCACACCCTTGTTGTAAAGTCAGGAACTAGGAGTTATTTAATTATGTAAAGGAGTTTGTTTATATTAATGTTTTCTTAATCATTTCTGGTATAAACAGCAGCTTTCTTTTTGTCCTAAGGATAATCATCTGTGTTATTCTCTTTTAGTAGCTAAACTACTGGTGTAAGGGATCCTGACAAAGAGAGCTCCATTTTAAAACAGTGCTTTAAAAGTTCGGTTTATCCAGAGAACTTAAGACTTTTGCATAATTCCTACAAAGTAGCTATGCACTGTGCAGTGTTGGAGCATAGAAATAGCACTGATTGTTCAGAAAGTCAACAACCTTCTTATTATTGAGTCTCTGTCATTCAGTGGGATATTAGATGTACATTCACCATTATAACAGACCTATTTTAGTCATATAACTCATGGATGTTCAACAGCAGTCAATAAATTACAGGGACAAATAATAGCATTCCGTTTTTTAACTGCCTATCATTTGTGCTCGCCATATTGGGGGCAAACTGTGTCCTCTTTAAACATTTGTCTTATACTCTGTGCACTGACACTGACTGCGTATCAAAAATTCGGAGTTGAAAGCTGTGTTGCCAAAGATGTATGTAGCCCAGCTGTCCCAAAGCAGAACCTATCTCTAATACTAAACATGACATGATCGCTGTTGTGGTTTATTTCATCATCATTATAATTAGGTCAGTGTTGAATTAAGTCAATTAATGTGGGTTGGTATCACACACCTGAGCACGCCTGCTTGTTTCTGCTAATTTTTCTTTCTGCATTAGAAAAGCTTCTCTGCACTATGATTCCTTTTCAAGAGCTGCTGTGAATGCTTTTGTATTGGGATAAGGGGCTGTTAATTTAGGTCAATTGGATTTTTTTTTTTTTTTTTTTGGCCAAGGAGTGACAAAGGATTACAGGATTTCTTAGTCATAGACTGTAAGATCAGAAGAGGGGACGCTTATGAACATCTAGACTGACTTCCTGTATATCGCAAATCAGAGAAGCTCACTGGTGAATTTCTGCATCAGTCTTGTAACTTCTCTTTGAGGTCTAGTATATCTCTTAGAAATACATCTACTCTGGATTTGAACTGAGGAGAAGGATGCTCTTGTAGGTAAGGAACTGGGCTGTGAATTAAGAGATGCAGGTTCTTTCCTAAACTTTAACATAGATTTCCTTTGTGACCTACAGAAAGTTCTTTAATCTCTCTGGGGCTCAAATTCCCCATCAGTAAAATACGGATAATAATACTTCCCTGCCTCCTGGGTACTGTGAAGATAAATTATGTCTGGGTGGTATTCAAATAGTTATGTTGAGAAGCATCAGAGAAAAGCCAATAAATAGATAAACCCAAGTGGAGGTCTGTCAGTGGCATAAAATCTGAAGCTTTCATTCCTCTTACATGTGGCCCAAGAAATTAAGAAGTGATGAATGCACAATAAAATTCACTTGTATGAAACTGTCTGAAAAGCCAGACCGCTGAATTCACTTCTCTCAGTCTCAGTAGCACTCAAACACCAGTGAAAGAGATTCCAATACTGGGAGCGCAAGGATGGGGCTAGTTGGCCTGAATAGGTTCCCAGGTAGTTCCTCCCCTGAAATACCTCTCTTGTTAATTCCTCCAGGCTCCATTAGATTCCAAGAGATATAAGTTTCTATCTCAGAATGACTCCGATGGGATTTAAGCAGGGGCTTAAAGTTAACCATCTATGTGCATGCCCTTCATTATTAGGGCTGCTTTCCTGAATTTTGCTTTTATATGTAATCTGTTTGGGGTAGGATTGTACCTTGTTATGTGTTTGCACAATGGAGCCCTGACCTTGGTTGGGGTCCATATTTGCTACCATAGGATGAATAGTAATAATGGAATATTCATTCCCATGCTTTCCATGCTACTTAGAAGCCTTTACATTGGTACTTTAAGAGAAGGTGAGTGGTGCTCACTAGCTTTTTATCTAGCAGAGCTTGTTTTAAAAACATTTGCCTTTGCAAGTAATGTTAGATGGGAGCTAATGCTGCAGGAAGGAGAGTCTTACCAGACAGAAACAGATTTCCACTTCATTCCTTTCTGCAAGGTGGCATGGTACTAAAAGAGCCTGTAAGATGTCTCATTTTCACACAGAAAATAAGCATTTTCCTGTACCAATAGGAACGCCTGATGAGTTTTGTGTGGCAACCAATGCACCGTGCTGTAAAAGTCTAGCCATGCACCTTTGTCTTTGAATGGAACCCAAGCAGACTGGTGCCTAAACCAATCTATGATTATTTAGCAAGGGATTTGCACTGTGGGAAAGGCGTGGCAACATGCTCTCTCTCCACAACACCAAGAGTCTGATCAAAAGCCTATTGAAGACACTAGAAAGACTGCCATTGACTTCAATGGGCTTTGGATCAGACCCCAAATGCATTATTTCTGCAATATGCTAACTTTCCACCTCTGTGGCAAAGGGGAGTCTGATGGATTCTTTGTCAGCTCTTAACTATAAGCATTCTATGTTTAACATCCCCCATCAAAGAAGGTCCCCTGTGGAAGGCTTGCCATTCCCTGCCACCTCCATAGCTATAGTGGTTTCATTTCAACCCTTCAAGACATATAGGTTCAAAGTCGACATATTAAAAACAACACAGTAATTATTAGCGAGACGAGGTGGGTGAGGTAATGGCTTTTATTGGCCCAATCTTCGGAGTCTAGAACCAGGCACCCATTCTAAGTTTTGGTGAGAAGGCAGTGTTTCTCTTACCAATATATACTGACTGAGTTCAAGGTATATAACTGAAAGAAGACAGGTCAGTTACAATGCACAGGGCAACTTGGAATTTTTTATTCATCCCTTATTAGGTTTTACTTGAGGTAGGACTTCAGGGTATAGTTCTTCAAGCACATTCAATTATCATGCTAAAATCCCCAAAAGATTAATTTTTCCTCAGCATCTTGTCAGCATACTGTAGACCAAACAGTGCCCTAGAAATTCAGAAGCTCTTACTACATTCAGACTGAGATATCTAGTGAGAAGGGAGCTATAAAACAGAGATCTGTCTGATGACTCATGGTTCAGCAAGCTCTAAATAAACCTCTTGCTGAGGCACTGATATGCAATTTGCCCTCGGTCTCTGGAATTTTAGCGCCAGATGTTTGTTGCAAAATGACAGTGTAACTTAGTGATGTAAACACTCAAATTCAAAATGCCAGCTGCTAGTTGCACACTACAGTGTCGTGATTAAATTAACATAACTTTCTGTATGCATGTTTCCTGACTGAACGGGGGTTCTGCTCATGTTAATGTCATCAGGGTATCATTATGGTGTTTTTACCTAGGTTTTTAAAATACGTGTCAAGATTTATAATCCTGTTTGGCACAATTGTGTTCTGCAGTGAATAAAAAGGTATTTGTACCATTTAACATAACAGCCTTGCATGAAAAGGGCTCTTTGCTCCATGGAGTGATATTACTATGCTGTGAAATGGTATTAAATATTGCTTTTACATGTAAGAGCAAATATCTTTTATCAGAACTGAACTATTCTGATCACTGAAAGGATTACAACTGTCCTGGCTAATTAGAAATTCAAAAATCTTATGGTGTTTACAACATACAGCATTCAGAATGATAATCTATCCTTAAGCACATTGTAGTTTACTTCTTTTAAGGTTATGAAAGTAATTGGGGGTAATAAAGGCAAAAAACCTGTAAACATTAGTATGCATTAGGAATGGGATGGAAAATAACACTGAAAACATCATAATGAGTTTATATAAATCAGCGTTATACTCTCACCTGGAATAATGTATTTAGTCCTGGTCAAAAAGTATATAGCAGAAATAACAGGGGATTCAGAAACAGGTTATGAAATTTATCAGAGACATGGGAAGACTCTCATATGAAAAAGCAAATACTTTTTCCCACAAATCACAATTAGGAACTCATGGTCACATGACATAATTGGGGCCAAGATGTTTTCAAGAAAGGTTTGGATATTTATATGGATAAAGAGAGTACATCCAGAGTTACATTAGTAAGGAATTTAAAAAAACCCAAAACTTGGAAGGGTTACAAGCCCTTATGCTTCAGGCCACAAATCAACCTCTGATTGAGGAAGTTAGACAGAGGCTTCCATTAATTCATCTAGTACAGACCATTGTAGGAGGATACTGGACTAGATGGACAGTAGGTCTGATCTAGTAAGGCATTTTCTACATTCCTAGTATACATTTACTAAAAGGAAATGGTAAACGCATTCTGTTGTAATATATTATATACAGAATTACATACAAAGCAGCTACATTAAAAGAATGTTCTTAAGGTTGGAAAGTCAAGCGCTCAAAAATTAGAATTAAGGTAATCTGTGTTATGTCTAGGCATAATGATATTCTTTAATTACGTGGTCATGTACTGGTTTCACACAGGACCCCTGCCTCATTCAGCGCACAGGATCCACAGTAGTCACTGAATGAGCAGTTGCTCAATAGTTGGTTTTGTTCTCATTGTTCAGTGTGTCCCGATCCCTTATTTGCTGCACACTATTCAAATCCTGCTCTGAATACAGAATTATTATTTTCCTCATGAGCTTTTCTATGGTGCTCATCACTAGAATATTTGAATGCTTCACAACCATTAATGAACTCATTTTCACAACACCCCTGTAGATAAAATGATGGTGGTTTTTCCCATTTTATGGAGGCGGAGCTGAGACATGCAAATATGAATCGCAAGAATATCTCTTGATTTTGGATGCCCAATATTTGACACCTAAGGACTGAAATTACAGAAAATTTAGAATTGTATAGCCCTTTATTCATTCAGAGCACAGCTCCCATTGACGTCAGCTGCAGCGGTGACTTCTCAGACCCTAGGTGTCTCAAGTTGAGTCTCCAGAAAATGAGAAACTCAGTTAGTGGACACCTGGAAAAAGTTTGATTGAAGTGACTTACCTAGCCTTACAAAAGAACTCCGTGGCAAAAGCAAAAATAGAATCAGTTTCTCTAGGGCATCAATCAACTGCCTCAAACACAAGACCATCTTTTCTCTTCCTGCAGTCCCCTGCCCCATTTGCTACACATCTTCCAGCTTCTGCAGCAAATGAGATAGAGGACCAAAAGACAACGCTCTCCTTCCCTGTACGTCCCTCATCATTCGCAGAACATCAACCCTCCTGTGCACTGAATTGAAACTCTCTCAATTAAATGGTTGTAAGAATTTTTCTTAACATAGACCAAGCAATGTATTTTCCCGGAACTTCATTCTGAGAAATGTCTGAAACGTGTTTGCTGAAATTTTTGCGGTGTAATTCAGCCTGAGACAGACACCTGACAGGGAGAATTGCCGTCAGAAAGGTTAAAGTTTGACAAAGTTATAAGCAACTGAAAATGGGGTCTTATAACGGGAAGTGTCTGGCAACCTCAATATTGGTGGCAAAGCCTATGCCACCTGCAATAACACATTCCTTTCTGTTATCTGTCATTATGAGGGACATCACTCATTTTAGTCCCAAAGTTATCTGTTACACACAAATGTGGCATCTCCTCACTTTTATTGTTGAAAATTATTTACGTCAGAAATGAAGAACCATTAAGCTGAGGTCATAGAAATAGTTATGCTAAAAAGAGTTAATCTCACAGGAATCTTACATTTTCCGCATGAATAAGATTTGGAGTCCTTTCATTTGGGTCTTTGTCACACATTTGGTCCTGGGCAATCTGAGAGGTGTGGCATAGTTTGAATGCAGCACATCAAATATGAATGTAGGAATCATGGCGAACTGGTACAGCCCTTACTCATTTTAAATAAAAAAGGTTACTTTGTAAATTTATTTTATGATGAAAACTTTATGGTATTCTGACCCTTGACAAATTCCTCTTTGGGGGGAGGGGATAATACATTGGCATAGCTATGATCTATAAAGCAATTTATGATCTGTGTCTTGCAAATCTTCACATAACACAGCCTGTCCTTACACAAAGTCAATGGGACCGCTCCCATAGGTCAGAGCCACTCACGAGAGTAAGGGTTTGCAGAGTTGGGCCCATTTAAAAATGACCAGCAGGAATTACAGGTGTGGGGAGAATGCCTTTATTATTGATTCAATGATTACTTAAAAAATCTTGCTGAGCTCCAGACATGCTGAATTCTTTTGAAAATCTGGTCATTTATTTTGGTGCCTGATAAGAGCTGAGTGGTTTTGAAAATATGGCCTTTGATTGTGGGCACTGAGCACTTATAAAAAAATTGCCCCCTAGATATCATGCTGCTGGGCACAGCAGTAGATAAATTAGGTATCCAAGATTTAAAAAATGTAAGTATTCAAATAAGGACATTTCCAAATTACCAATGAGACCTGTCGCTTACCGCTTCAGCGATTCAGTCCCAGTATCTATTATCTTTTATGCACTGGGGCATTCGTTTTTTACTAAAATCTTCAGCTCAAGTCAATGCAGTATAGTGTGAATAATATTATGTATATTAAATTGTAGGCAAAAGGATTGCAGTCAGTTCTAATAGGTAATGAATAAAGAATGAAGTGAAAATAACTGATCCACTAAAGTAGCACCAAGATTCAACCTGGTCCTGCTCTTATTTGGGTGAAGGACAGGATTGGACCATTTGTCTTTTTGGTTTTTTTCCTTTATGATACAGTAAATGCATGGTCTCGGGGGTTTATTTAAAGGGAAAGTTAACATGAGGACCCTACAACTGAGTGGTGTGTTTATTTAAAATTAGGAGCAATAACTAAAGTTTGGACCTAAAAATAAGTAGCGTGCTCTTGTGGCTAAGACTCTGGGTTGGGACTCAGTTCTATTCCCAGTGCCGTCACCAATCTGCGGTGTAACTCAGGCAATTCATGTCACTGCCTTGTGTCTCAGTTTACCAAAGGTAAATTGGACCTAACACTTACCTACCTTTGTAGAATGCTTTCAGATCTACAAATGAAAACCACTCTATAAAATAAAAATATTATTTTGTATTAGCATTATATTTATTTTGCTATTAAAAGGGTTTTACTTTTAAACTTCACTGTTCTGTGTCCTGGTAAGTATGGTTGTTTGCTGAACACCCAGTACCTGTAGAGGAATCCTGCTTATATTTGAGGATGACTGTGCACACTGTCTTTTATAGAAACAGTAGCACTACAATGACAGTAATTCTGTAGAAAATATTTCCCCTTTTTCATTATCATTTCAGCATGCTGCTCCCCATTCACATATGACTACCAACGGTGAGGCCGTGCAAGTTGGCATGAGTGCCATTAAACCAAGCACCATTCAACTGATCAAGAGACAAAAGCAAAACTGGCTTGATGCTCCCAGTGATGGTTACTTTATAGCTACAGAAGAGACAAGGTAAGATGAAGGAAATAAAAGTAGGAGAAAGAGTTTCACTGCATTCATGTTACTAGTTCATGAAAATCAGTGATTAAACAGTTTTCATTACCATTACTGTGGATTTAGCATTACAGAGGAGAACGGCACCACATAAAAACTAGGCACCCAATCCCACATCTCTTATGCACATGAGTTATCCCATGGAAACCAGTGGGGCGACTTATTTGTTGCAGGATTGAGGCCAGTTAATTGTCACCATCAATGGATCACGCAATGATATTTAAAGAAACCTAAAACAACATAGAATCTATTCTCAATTATTCAATACATTTTTGTGTGTTTATATTAGAAAAGACAATGAACATATTCATACTGCATATACTATGCAAAACATTCCAGAAACTGAAGGGAAACAGGTAGCTGACAACCTTTTTCTCAGTACAGAAATTGAGTTGTTTGCTATAAAAAAGCAATCGGTAAGACAGCTTTCTTTTTCATTCTCTCATTTAGTGATTAATGAGCAAAATCAATGGGTTCTACTGAAAGGGAGCTCTTCTATCATAGAAAAGCCACTTGCTTTCTGGAGCCTAATTCAACTCTGTTAAATCAACGCTGTTTGATTTAACTTTGTGCTAAAGCAAGGGATCACAATCTGGTCCTGGAAACTGTCCTTGCTCAGACTATTACTGAAAGCCTTTCAGATCTCACTCTTATTTAAAGCACTAGGATTTATTATAGCAAATGCCATCACTACACTGACTGCCATGCAATTCCTTGATCATTTCAAGATGGAAAAATTGGCAGTAGATAGAATTTTCAAGCAATTAAATAAATGCAGGTTAATTTTATAGATTTATGTATGTGTGTATTTCAGTGTTGTAGCAATGTTGGTCCAGGATATAAGAAAGACCAGGTGGGGGTAATATCTTTTATTGGAACAACTTCACGTCCTGAAAGTGAGCTCTGTGTACGTTCGAAAGTTTGTCTCATTTTCTAACAGAAGTTGGTTCAGTAAAATATATTTCCTCACCCACTTTGTGTGTGTATATATATATATTTCATAGACGTGCTAAGATATTCTGGTTTGTAGCTGCTATCTTCTATATGGTAGAACCTCTTTTACAATACAATTTAACAGATATTTCAGAAAATCAATTAATATGTTGACATTAATTAATAAAGATTAAATGGGAGACTGGATGGCTGAGGGAATTGATAATGGGATATTGAGCCGTTAGGTTGCCCATGCTGTACCCATTATGTGGATAACCAGTGATTTAATCCATAGGGCTGTGGATCCAGCACCTTTCTTCAAATCAATGAAAGTTTGAAGAAATAGACTTTTCCTTTCTTTATGCCAGGAACCCAATACAGGTCAGATCTTGATTATCTTAAAGACTCCAAAATCCAAACAAAGGCTCTTTGAAACCAGGAGTAGCCTCATGGATGCGAGCCCTGTGTAAAACCAGGGCAGTGCATCTATGCTGGGGAAGAAAGGGAGAAATGCATCAGTGCTGCTACAGCAGTGTAGCTACGCCAGCACAAACCTCCCCAATACAGACGGGCCCTAAGTGTTAAGTAACAGATTACTTTGTGTGTACATGTGCGTATGTGCCTGCAGTTTGCATCTTTAATATACTGTGCAGTAGGTAATACTGCTCCATTTGCATTCATCTCCAAAAACTCCATTAGCCATCAGCAGGGTATCACAGCTTTCTATCCCCCTGAAATCCCATTTCACCCCAAAATATTCCCTCTCCCTCATTATGTCCTGTTCTCACTGATTCCTTCATCTTCCATCCTTCTTTCTCTCCGAGTTGGTTCTCTCACCTCTTTTCTTCCCCTTTCTTGCCTCCCCATTGCTTCCTTCCTTAGCCCTCCTCACACTTCCACTCCTACCTACACTGATTCCATCTCCCCCACTACTGCACTCCTGTGAGTGTTTGGTAGGGCGGGGGAGTGACGTCACACCTTGCTCTCCCCTCTCACTCACTCCCAATTACTGATGCTCTAAGTGTAAGGCACCAGCTGCTTTGCTGTCACCAGTGGGCTGGGGCAGGAGACAGCTGCTAAGTGTTGTTCTCTGCATCTGCACTCAGGCGGTGAGGGGAGCACAGATAACTGGCTGAAGCAGGGAGAGAAGGTGGAGCAGCAACCAGCCTGATACAGAAGGTTCTAGAGACAAAAGCTCAAGTACTCATCAGTAGTTACGGCGGTATGTCTACACTGGAAAAAAAGGGTGTATTCTTAATTTGACTCTGATTAGCTAACCCGTGTTCAAACTCAGATTTTAACTAAGGTTAGCGGCTTGAGTTCAACTGCAGGCTGCCTTGTAGGCTTGAGTTTGAACTGCTAATTTAAATTAAAAGATGAGTTGCTGTGTCTTTGTTGATATTGCAACCTGACTTAGCTAAATTAGTGAAGAACACACCTTTTTTTGCACTGTAGAAATACTCTGGAGTGTATTATCGATTCTGTACTTGCAAACTCCTTCAATGTGTGCAAGGGAGAGGAACATGAAGAAGGGAATACGTGGCACTTGAGGTCAAGTAGAGATGAATCCAGGTATGCCACATCATTTGCATCCAACATTAGAAAGTGAATCTCCACTTCAGCAAGGTACTTAAGCATATGCCAAACTCTCAGTGCCTGAATCATAGAATCACAGAAGTTTAGGGTTGGAAGGGACCTCAGGAGGCATCTAGTCCAACCCCCTGCTCAAAGCAAGACCAACACCAACTAAATCCTAATCAGGGCTTTGTCAAGCCACACCTTAAAAACCTCTAAGAACAGAGATTCTACCACCTTCCTAGGTAACCCATTCCAATGCTTTACCACCCTCCTAAGGAAAAAGTTTTCCTAATAACCAACCTAGACTTCCCCCACTGCAACTTGAGACCACTGCTCCAAGTTCTGTCATCTGCTACCATTGAAAACAGCCTAGCTCCATCCTCCCTGGAACCCCCTTGCAGGTAGTTAAAGGCTGCTATCAAATCCCCCCTCATTCTTCTCTTCTTCAGACTAAACAAGCCTAGTTCCCTCAGCCCCTCCTCATAAGTCATGTGCTCCAACCCCTTAATCATTTTTGTTGCCCTCCTCTGGACTCTCCAATTTGTCCACATCCTTTCTGTAGTGGGAGGCCCAAAACTGGACACAATACTCCAACTGTGACACAAAACTCCAGATACTGGAGTATTGGACTCTATACTTCAAATACTCCCCATTGAAGTCAGTGGGATGACTCGTGTTAAAGTTAGATACATGAGTTAAGCATCTTGCCAAATCAGAGCATTGGTCATTTTATTACGTGTTTGTTTCCTAGAAAACACAACACTGGAGATATGTTTGTGATATTGGCTAACAGTTTACAAAATTAATTTCATTTAAAAAGTTTAATTGTTTGATTCACAGGGGTCCAAATTGGCAGTTATTCTGCTGTAACTTAGAAATCCTTTTTATAAATTACCTATTTTTAGCTGTGAATAAAAGTTTAAGGCTGAGTTTATTTTCCCATAAAATAAAAAGTAGGGAGTTTAGATTGTAAATTTTGCCAGTACTTTAGCTAGACACTATCCTGCTACAATCATGTTTAATTTTAGCTGTGTAACACTTATTATGGATGTTGAAAAACATTACTTGCTGGTTTAATGTATTTATTTTTTTACCAACCACGATTCATGATACTAACGTTATTTTTTTTTTCCCATTAAATTTCCTTGGTCACCCTGTTATTAAGGAGAAGATATGCACACATGTCCTCTGTCCCACTTTAGAATAAAATATTTCTTTCTCCCTTCTCTGCATTTGGAAACCCCTTCTTAGTCATATTCCAGTAGAGTTAAAAGATGTATAACTGTAACTATTTTTATTTGCATATTTCTCTATTTGTAGTGTTCAGATATTGGTAGTTAAGAATGGGTGCAGTGCTAAATATGCAGCACGGTGAGAGTAATACAAGAAATGATATAGGGCTTGAAGCGAGATGTTTAAGGTGATTGTGTCCTCACCCGCCATTGAAGTCAGTTCTTCATTTAAGTCCCAATTCAATAACACATTTAAATGAGTGCTTAAATCCATCCCTATTCAGCAATGCACTTACACATACGATTATGTGCATCCTGAAGTCCCAATGAAGTCGAAGGGGCGCAGGCCTTGGCCTAAAGTTCAACATGTTAATTGCCTTGCTGAACAGGGATGGACTGCTGGATTGGACCTTAGTGAATCCCCCCTCAGATGCACCTGCCAACAAGTGGAAATAAGAAAAGATTCTTGGGAGATGGAGCCCTGAGATATGCTAATAGTAGAACTATGACCTGTACGCTCTCAGTGTGAATCACCCAGGCCTGCGGAGATCCCTGCTAATACAGGCATGTGTAATTCCCATCTCCTGTGACAATGTTCAGTGTATCTAAATAAGCCGGTAAGGCTCCAGTTTTGCTATTGTTTCCACATGAGCAAACCCTTACGCCTGTCAGAAGCCCCATTGACTCCACTTGGGCTGTACGGGGACAGGAGTCCCCACACATCGAGTTAATTGTAGGATCAGGGCAGGGCTAAAATGGCAAAAGACACTGGTGAAATTTCACGGAAAGTCACTTTGGGAGTATGTCACTGTTCCGTGCTACCTTTGCCATAATTAAGATTTTTGTGGTATTACTTATTCTTGACATTTTTGAATGAAAAAAGGAATTCTAATTCCCTACTGTGAAATAAACTGCATAAAATGTTAATTTAAAATAATATGAAAAATGGGAAAAAATAAATAAAAGCTTAGCTGAATCTTGAAAAAGTATTTTTGCACAGAGGCTGGAACAAGCATTCTTTTAAGAGCGCTAGTTGTTTTACAACTAGCTTATGAAGAGAGCTGCAATTACTTTTTTAATGTATTTGGATGCGGACTATTAAGAGTATATGTCATATCTATAATTGTTTATGCTAACTCAGCTTTGGTGTAAAGATAACTTGCTGTTTTCTTCCCTCTCATGAGACTCTATTCTGGGCCAATGTTTTAGATTACTTTGGAGAATGACTATATTTTGTGAAATTAGTGTCATAATACTAAATTATCATTGTTGAATTTATATATTTGAACATATAGTATAAGTCATATTATAGCATCTCAACTTTAATATACATGACTTTATATAACAAATTAATTTTCACAGAGCTATATAGTACACAAACTGTCATCTGCAAAGAAAATTAGTAATGTAATTGTTGGATGATCAAGGAAAATATGTCTGTTGCATAAAACTTTTATTGCCAATTGTTTGTCATACTATATATATAGCATACTTATATGTGCATCTAGTTTATGCATACAGACTCTATATATACCAGTACGCTCTATGTGCATACATAATCAACACATTTAAATAGGGAGACCTGATATACCATGATGGAAATGAAGTTTTTCGGCGCTTATCGTTTTAAGAAATGTAAGGAAATGATTGTCTGAATGGGTTACAACAGATTTCTGTATACTTTCCCTTGATGGGCCAGCAGAATATTTGTATATAGAACTACTATTGAATGACTCAATGCTTGTTTCCTTTCAGTGCTGAAGCAGTTAGAAATCTTCTCATGGTAAGTGCATCTCCATTGGGAATGAGTTAACTAAAACAACAACATGATCTTCAGCTGCTAACAGCAACCATTGGCTTCCTTTTTACTCATAGGACAATTTATTCAAGAGGTATTACAGTACCAGCACTACAGCAGAGAAGCTATTTTTATACTTTGTGACATGCTCCTCCTCCTGTATAAAGTGCTTCCCTAGATACATAATAATACTATATTTTAATTATTTTGCATGTGTCTACTTTAATTTGAGGCATCTGCTTTATATTAAAAACAAAAGCCCCTAAAAAATAGTAGGATGGGCCTTTTAATACTACTTAATACTACTCTGATTTTGTCTAATCCACCCAAATGAGAAGATGGGGACGGATATTAGCAATTATCCTGACGCTCACCCAATAAAAGGATTAATAAAATAGATTTTGATGGGGTTCCGAAAGTAACTGTTATGTAATAAATCTGAGACTTCAGCTTGTAGCTCAAGATCATGATTTAATTTACAAACAACTTTCACTATATGAACAGAATATCTTTTATTAGCTTTTTTCCTTTCTTTTCTTAGCAGGATCACATTAGTTAGAGATGGAAGAACCTCCTGTATTGAATCCATCCCTCTTACACTTGCAGAATACACAGTATATTGGCTTGATAAAAGATATATCCCATATCAAATTGACACCACCATTATTTTTATTTATGCAGGTATGTCTTATGACATACATATAACATTTCAGAATGATTTTGTTATGTTTTTATTATTTTTAAGGCACAAAAGAAAAAGGACATTTCCCAGGTATAAACTGTCCACCCCATCCAATCCAAACCACATCCAACCCAACCCAATCCATTTCTCAATGCTTAAGAAAAGAGATGACTCTTGCACAATCAGATAAAAGCCAGTGTTCTAATTAATAGAATCATAGAAGATTAGGGTCAGAAGGGACCTCACGAGGTCATCTAGTCCAACCCCCTGATTCTTTTGGATCAGTGGGGAAAATGAATTCCAGAGTCAAGCGCCTTTCACTGACAGCTTGTCTCTACTGAGAATATTTGGACCATTGTGGCTATATCAGTGCAAAGCCCCCAGCTGCACCTTTGCAATATGGGGGTTTCACCAATGCAACTAATCCTTGTTTGACACTAGCTACATTAGTACAAATATCCGCAGTTTAAATGGGCCCAGTGAATAACTTGGCTCAAATGTTGAATCTGCTGCCTCTGCACTGAAACACTTTTGCTGACAATGGCAAGTGGGGAGTGGGAGTGGCAGGAACCTGACGTACCCAGGGCCGAAGCTGAGCAGGGCGTTATAGAGTAAAATAAATACTTGGATTTGCACTCAGTCACTCTTTTAGTGAAAATATCTGTCCACTCATACACCATCTCTATTTTTAGAACTGGTCACAGGCCTTACTTATCATATTTTACATTTTTTTTAAAAAATGTTCTTTTTACCTTTCACTTTAAGGTTTTCAACACTTTTTGTAAAGATAGATCCAATCTGCAAAATTCTCATCTGAGTTGAGATCCAGATTTTGCAACTGGATACATCAGGGTATGAGCATTTGCTCATCTCTCATTTGCAGGGCCTTCTCACAGATTAGGCCCTGAGCCTTCAGTTGATTGCACGGAGGGATGGTATTACACCCGTACGCAATCAGTTGAAGGCTTGGCAGCGTTACTGATGATGAACAGCAGCTATTTCCTGTTCAGACAAACAAATCAATATAAATATATTTTCCAGGTTCCTCTAGCTCTGAAATACATTGAAATTTGTCATACGTTATTGGCAGCTTGAAAAGGCATTGATTATAACCGCTAGGCTATCAAGTCATTCTAATGTCTTCTGTGGCCCAATTAATATTTAATTATTCAATTACAGTGGAACAACTTCAACAGCAGAGATTGAGGGAGTCCTACATCAGAATATCCCATATTCCAGTAGCTAGGGCACTTACCAGAGAGATGAGTAGATCCAATCCCTCTCCCCCTTCTCATGAGGAGGGGGACTTGAGCCAGGAGTCTCCCACATCCCAAGTGAGTATTCTATCCACTAGGCTAAAGGTTTTAAGAAGGGTCACTTCTCCTCTTTCCTGTTTTGGGTGAACTCACTTGAGGGTCCCAATCCACTTGATGGCCTCTGAGCTCATGACTTAGGTGGCCAAATGCCTGTCTTCCACCAGTTCGTGGACTGTAAGCAGAGACAGACACTTCCCTAAAGATTGAATTTAGGCACTGAACTCCATGCGAGGGGCAGGGCTTTTCAGACACACTTTCATTAGCTAGCTTCGTGGATCACATTCTAAGATACCTGTCTCTCCCCATTCGTTGTACAGGGAGCACAGGCATTTAACTCACAGGTTGTGGATTACAATGTTGTTACTGTGATTTTCTAAGAGCCTAAAAGTTCAATACAGCAATGTTCAGCATTGCAACACTTAAGTGCCTTTATGGAGCTGGGCCTTTTTCTCTCTGTGTCTTAGTTTCCCAGCCATAAAATGGGGCTATTAATACTTCTCTGCCTCACAGGGCTGTTGTGAGGATAGTTGCATTAAAGACTGGGAGGTGCTAAGATACTATGGTGATGGGAGCCATAAGATAGAGCTTATACTTGAAATGCTATGGTGGCACAGCTTTACCGCTGTAGTGCTTCAGCATAGGCAGGCACTGTCTATGCCAACGGATGGAGTTCTCTTGTCAGCATAGTTTATCCATCTCCCAAGAGGTGGTAGCTAGGCTGATGCAAGAATTCTTCTGTCGACCTAGTGCTGTCTACACTGGGAGTTAAATCGTCTTAACTACATTGCTCAAGAGTGTGGATTTTTGATGTTATTAAGGTGACTTAATTTTCTAATGTAATGCAGGCCATAGATAGATAGTCTTCATTCACATGGTTTGGACATCACTGTTCTGATTCAGCAAAGCTCTTAAGTACATAGTGAAGTTGCAATGACTTCAATCAGGGTCTAAATCAGCTGTTAAACTCAGATGTCAATAAGCATGTATCCCACCCATACAATTCTGTCTTTATAGTACAATGTATTTCATTATCATTATTATACAATCCCCTCCTCAAAGGCTACTTTTTTGAAGTTGTATAAGGTGTGAGCTTGGTGAACACAACCCGCCCTGCTCCTTGGATCCATTAACTTAGGAGAAAGTCTTTAGGGTGGACTGTTCCTTTAGCTGCTGATGAACCTAAATCCCCCAAATCCCTTAATCCCCAAACCCAATTCTAAGCTGGGATAACATATCGTGTGAGAAAAGGACAAAGTCATGGCTGACATCATGTTAGTTAATTATCAGTTAACAGGTTTGCTAACAAGATGTACTTTCCCAGTGCAGACATGGTCTGAGCAGTCTTCCTGTACATGAAACCCAGTTTCCATATCAAAGGCACATTAGTAAAGATTTAAAAGAACTTAAGGACAATGTTCTTCAGACAAGCACAGTTGTCTTAGGCTAGGTCTACCCTGACAGCAGCAAATTCGCCGCCATCACATTGACTGCTCTGGATCGACTGAGCGGTCTGTACAGACGCGCTCAGTCGATCCAGGAAGCGACGCAGGAAAACCACCTCGGTAAGTGGCATAGTGCTGTGTCAAAGGGAGCACTGTTCCCTTCGACGCAGCGCAGTATGGACACTGCGCAGAGGAGACGCTGCAAAGTCGACGGGAAATACACAAGTGATTTACGTCACTTGAGTATCTCCCGTCGACTGCTGCTGAATCACAAAGGTAAGTGTAGACCGGGCCTTAAATACCAAAATCTCAAAATTTACGCAACATTTTAAAACGATATTTCAATTATACAAAATGTACTATACCAGCAAATAGTATAAGTTTGATGAGAGTTTACAATGCAATAATAGCTTAAGAGTTAAATTAGTTCCCTCCTTCTGCCCCCATGTGATCTAACGACTTATTGCTTTAGACTGAGAGAGAATTGTGCCGTTTAGCCTATTACAGGAAATCTCTGATAACCCACCTCAGCTATTTAATCTTGTAATACTCCCTAAAATATTACAAAGGACCTATCTTTAAAAGAAATGTTATTTTTAAAACTTTTTGAACTATGTGAGAAAAGTAATTTGCAGAAACTGGACGCTGGGTGGGTTAGAATTACTCTCTTTGTAACCAGATGGATTCACAGTGTTTAATTTGCCCATGAAACTAGAAATCAGATAAAACACATGGCATATAAACAGAGCTGTGAAGAAGTACAATGGCAACGAAGTTCACATTGTTAAGACTCGGATCAAAATTGGCCACATCATAATGATTTTAATTTAAAGTAACCCTCCTTTATTGGATTCTTCATTTATAAATTATATTAGAAAGCTTAAATCTGTGCCAATTCTATGCTTTCGTGCATTCATTTATTTTCTCTTTTCCTTCATTTAATATATTTTTAAAACTTTCTAAGGTCTTTTAAATGGATGACCCCAGAACCATTCACACAACTGAGGCTGCTATTGAAACAAGTGATACTTATCTTGTCTCTTTGTGTCTTAGTGAAGAACTACAGAACTTTACTGAGATTTTAACTGTAAAGTACTGAAGAGAACACAATGGCTGCAAAAGCCAACAGCAAAGATAGTTATCTGCTCATCAAACATGTAAGGGGGACAAGACTGGCTGGTTTCATAACTTGTTCATAACTGTTTTAGGAGGTGAAAATATTTATATGAAAAATACAAATGGAGTGTTGTGTTAATGGTTAAAGCAAGAACCTGACTTGGAGTCAGGATTCCTGAGTGTTATTCTCACCTCTGTCTCTGTCTTGCTGAAGTGATCCAAGGCAAGAAACTTAAAATGTAAGCTCTTTGGGGCAGGGAATTGTCCATTGTACACTGCAATGGGATCTTGGCCCATGACTGCAGGTTCTAGGTACTGGGGTAATAATAATAATAATATTAATAACCTCTCTTTAATTTCTTCCTTTGTAAAATGACTATTTACCTAACTCAGAGGGATGCTGTAAAATTTAATTAAAGTCCACCAAGAGCTCTGAGATAGTTGGATTAAAGTAGAATTGTTAATGTCTGAAAATTAGAACAACTACCACCACCTGGGATAATTGTGAATTTATTAATACAATAATAATATTTTTCTGGTCTTTGAAATGGAGATACCAACCTATGGCAAAAGTCTTCTCTCTTGCCTCCTCCCTCCTTCCATATTCTGCGATGGAAGTTCTATATGGAATGTAAATGATGATTATGCAAGTGATTGGTGTGTCAGATAAGAGCTCTGGAGTGCAGCTCAGTGAGGAGAATTTTGCCCTCAATCTCCTTCTGGTAAATAATAAATAATTTTGATTCTCAATCCTTTCCAAATGACAAATAACCTCTTATTCACAGTGCTTACATGTTGCGTTATATCAGTCACAGAATTCCAAGACGATCATCCAAAAATAGCCAGTCAGAACATATATTCTTGCAAGAAAAGAATATGTATTATTAATGAATGACAAATGTTATCAATTTCCCTGAACCTCAGATGAAATTATAACCTATGATATTGTAAAAAGTACTGAACAATAACACTCAGCGAAAACCAATTATCCTGAATAATCACACAATGCAAGAAAAAGAAACAAAAAGAATTTGCTAGTAAATATCCGTTACCTCCCACAACCTCCCCAAAAAGTTTCTTGTATTACAGATACATTTCTTAATAAACAAAATCCTACTCAACATAATAATTGCAGAAGGTCAGGTAATATTATTTCACATAGTGGTAGGTTTTGCTACGGGAAAATATTTAAAGGTCAAACGTCTTTTTCTATAGAGCTAAACACAAGAAAAATGAAAAACAGGATTTTCTTATATTTGTACTGAAAACAGAAACTAACATTAGCAGTGGTGTTTTGAACATATAGTCTTCAGAAATGATCTATAAAGCAAAGTATTATGTTAAAATGTGTCTAACTTTAAGCACACATGTGACCTTAGTCCCACTAAAGTCAATGGGACTACCCACATGATTAAAATTAGCTACTTGCTGAATCTGGGCCTAACTGATTAAATGCATGAGCTGAGATTTTCAGTTCAGTATAGTGGAAATCCTTAATGAAAAAGGTGTGTCAAAACCCACTGTCTTGAAAAATGTCAATCATGGTACCTGGTGCAGAATGGGAAACACTGTCTAGTGCTTAAAGCACAAGCTAAGGACTCCTGGGTTCTAGTGCCACTTCTGCTACCGATTGATTAGTCTTTTTGAATTTTCCTTTTTCTTCTCTAAAAGAGATGTAATAATCACTATACCAAGGGTGTTGTAATAATGAAAGATGCTACAGTGGAATTGTGAGTTAATGTGCTATAGTAGTAGTGTTTCAGGATGAATAAAAAATAACATTTTATTCCAATTTTAGCCGACTTATTGAGGCATCTTTCCCTCATTTTGTTGCCAGGCTCAGAAAAAATGTCCACTGTAAAGTTGATAATGTTTTGGATCTAGCTTTGAATCATGTTTTAATCCTGTAGGCCCAGAAGGACAATTTTTTCTGAAAAATAAGTGGATGATCATTGGTAAAAAGCAAAAGTAGAATCTATATATGTGAGGTGAAAAATAGGAGAAATGTGATTTGTCTCCCGGCCTACACAGAATAAATTATTCAGTGTACTTGTAGAAGGCTTTCCCAGCTCCATGGCATGGCTATATATTGGTAAATTTAAGGTAATCTTGTTTTTTAATGAATCACTATTTAGTAGGAAAATATCTCAGAAAAATATCTGGACTTTCCATCTTTTGAGGTTCATTTATTGTTCGTGACAAATGGAAATGTGTCTAATTATCAGTTAGGCTAGGCTGGAACAAGAAGATTGGAGAATTGAGCTCACAAAAATCAAGAACATGCTTTGTGTGTGAGGGTTATACATCTGTAGAAAGTTAAGCTGTAGGAAATGATTAAACACCAGCAAAGAACAGAAGGCCCGATTCTCCTCTCCCTTACACACTGGTGCAAATTGAGAGTAGCTCCACAGAAGTAAATGGAATTCATTTAATAAGAGCAGAGAATCTGACTTTGTGCTTGTGAATAAATGGAGTGGGGGGAGGGGCAGGAGTGAGTGTTAATCTTTTATATAAAAAAAAGGAAATTACGTTTTTAATGAATATGTTCGTACTCTTTCATCAAACTGTTCAAATAAGAGCAAAACACAGTGCTTCCTACCACATTTTAAATTGCCAGAGTTAAATGAGAACAGCTTGTTTTCCTCCCCTCTTTAGCAAGATTTAGCAAATTATTGACTATTTAATTTTATTTCACTTCCTTTTAAATTAATTTGTATACCCTGAACAGCACTGTAACTGACATTGCAGTCAGAGACAGAAACCCCATACTGAATTCTGTTAATGAAGCCTGGCTAAATAATCAGACCACTTCCTCAATTCCTGGCAACATAAGAGGATCACAGAAGCTACAAGTAAACAGAAATGCAAAATGGAGAAATATGTGAAAAGAATTAATATTAGAACTAAAGCAGGTGAGCTTTCAAGAACTAAAGTAAAGGTCCAAACATAAATTCCAAAAACTCCTAGGCTAATAACAATACTCTGCACCTCAGTAGTGCCTTTTGATGATCTTAAAGCTCTTAAAAGTATTAGTGAATTAAGCCCCTTTCAGGGGAAACAAGCACAAAAGATTTGGTGAACTGATCAAGATCATGCATGAAATCTGTGACAAAGCTGGAACTATATTATTAATAATATTGTTTGTTATTTATTACCATTCTAGGCACTATATAAACACACCATAGACCATGCCCCAAACCATTTACAATCTAAGTAGACAAGGCAGACACAGGGAAACAGAAATGTGAATTGACTTGCTGCAGGTCACCCAGCAGGCCAATGACAGATCTGGGAATAGAGCCCAGCTCTCTTGAGTATTAGTCTGTGCTTTAAACAAGATTCTCCCTCTCCACAAAGAAGTATTACAATGAAAATGTTACTTAGTCTTTAATAGCTAAAGCTGAGAATCAGAGAATAAAACTCCATGAGCAATGCATAAGAAGATGTAATGGTAACCTGTTTTCTGAAAATACAATATAAAGCTAGTAAGAAATTTTGGCAGTATCATTTCCAAAGTAACAAGAATAATTGTTGTTCACAGAGAATAGTTTGTCTCCCTAAATATTGATGTAAAATCTGAAAATAACTATCCAGGAAGGAGGGGATGAGGGGTACAAGCTTCTGTGGTATTGGAAAAGAGTCATCTCGTACATTTAAAGCAAACTCTTAAAGTATTTAAATGATGTCCAGGCCTTACAGCAGCATCTCTAGACATCGACGCTTGAATCTCATAAATTGTATGCCATACAAATTGTCATCCATACTAGGCTCTCAGTGTAACCAACAAGGTCCCCTAGGAACTGCTGTCTAATATACTGATACGATCAACACACACTCTCCTTGCTTTTAGAGCATTTCAAAAAGCAGCTTATTTAAAAAACACAGCGTTTAAGGTTCATCACAAACATGACCCCTTTGTGCCCTCTGAATCATTTCCTCCCAGTTACTCTTAATTTTTTGGGTTATGTGCAAAACTGACCTGAAAATACTTACTGTAGTGTAACAACTAGATGACACACGCACCAAGCCAAACAGATTTTTAAAGCAGTAAAATGTTTTATTCACTTTCTTGCTTTCCAAATGAGGATTGCATGTGTGATGTGGGTCCTTCAATATCTCTATGCTGTGCAGAGATGGAGTGATATCTTGTGCATCCATACTATATGCTCTCTGGCTTAACTGTATGTTATTTTAGTTTCTGCTCATAGATCCTCTCTGTGGAATTCAGACAAAAGAGCTTTTCCACATGCAGTTTTCTCCTACCTTGTCCTTTACTTAATGGCATAGGGACTATCCATAAATTATGGCTAGTTTAATTAATTGGATTTTTTCTAAAACGTACATTTAAGCTGAAAGAAAAGTTATGGGCACAATGCAGGAATTACTGGCTAAATTCTATGGCCTGTTTCACACAGGAAGTCAGACTAGATTACTATAATGGGCCCTTCTGGCCTTAAAATCTATGAATTTGAAAGAGGCCATTTAGGAACTATCATTGAAGAGTTAAAGATTCTTTAATTCACTGGTAGCAGAGGGCACTAAGCACCTCACAGGATTCGGCCTTTAAGGCGTGCTCCAAAGTCCATTGACATAAAATGAAAAGATGATGGGCCAGCTAAGGTGAATTACAAGGCCCCATCTATAATTCTGACTAAGGCCTCCACTGAATATATTATGTATCTCAGGAAACAACAAAACCCTCTAGAGAGTGATGCTCAGCACTTCACAGAACAGACTGTAATTAAGCCTGTGAACCAAGAGTATGTCTATGTAGCAATTAAACACCTGCAACTGTCCCAGTCAGTTGACAGGCTTCAGGACTGTAAAATTACTGTGTAGACAGTCAGGGTCAGGATAATTTCACAGCCCTGCAGCCAGAGCCCATGTCAGTTGACCCAGACCAACTGCAGGTGTATAATTACTATGCAGACATACTCCAAGAGCCATTTTGTCAGTGAACGTGCTTCTGCTATTGGCTTAAAGACCCCTCCTAGAATGTTCGCTACTCAGTCTGAGGTGTGAGGGACCTGTACCTTCATGAATTCTCTTTTTTTTTTTTGTGGAAAAGCTATTCTTTAAGATTAACAGCTGGGAATGGCACACAATGTTGGAACAAAAGTAACTTTATTTTATTCTCATGTTTTGAGTGGGTCAGGGCATTGGGTGTATATTATGGACATGCATTTTTATGGACTTGATGTTTATGTTTTGCTTTGTATGACACCTATAACTGCCCAGCTGTTCATACTTATACATAAAGGGTGAAATACTGGCTCTACTGAAGTCAATGGTTAAACTCCAGTTGACTTCAACAGGGCCGGGATTTCATCCTGTTCATAGAACTGATATTTCCTCAGCTTGTCACCTTGTGTGGCACGTATCTGCTCAAAACCAACAACCATGTCAGAGAATCTGATTCCAATTTGTAGTATGGGTAGGACTTCCACCATGTTTCAAAATTAGGTGAAAGCTTTAGTTTAATTTTTTCATCAGTGGGGCTTCCTCTATTCTGGGCATTTTTGCCAAAATCCCCCATCATGTTACCATCAGTTCAGCTTCCTCAGCAGTAGCAAGGACAAAAGGAACTTCCTAAATAAATAAATAGGGTTTTTTTAAAAAAAAAGCAAAAGCAAAAGAGAGAGAGTACACTTGATTGCTATTGCCAAGACACTTACGGCTGCTAGGGGTTTTTGCATAATACAGGTCTAGAAAATGTGTTAAATGACACAGTAAAATACCATCAGCAGCAGATCCTTGCCTGCACTAGCATTCTCCCCGTTGTTACTAGCATAGTAGCAATGGTGAGAAATGGTGGGGGAAAAGCCCAGCGCGGGGATAGCCCGTTCAGTCTGTCCAAAGCTTTTGTCTAGTTTGAAACATGGGTTATAGGCCAGACTACAAACGGATCTCAAGAACGTTGCTGGTATTTGATATTCTGGGAGAGTTTATGACCACTTTTAAAGAGCAGATACGATCATTTTTTGTCTTTGAATACTTTTTGCTATGGGATGAAACATTCACACCAGGCACAATGCAAAAGGATACACCATGAAGAATGCTTCATAGATGCAATAATAGACAGGTTCATCTGAAATCAACAAAATGATAACCATCCTTAGTTATTATAAGTAATTGAAAAATTCTTACCAGATACATTACTTGGCTAATCCTATCTAAAATTAGCTTAATGATTTGAATATTTTATTACAAGTCATTCGTCCAGCTCCAATTATTATTATTTAAATAAACTGGTGTAATTATAGCAGGAATCCTTGGAATCTTGATGTCAAGTTAGAAAATTTGTCACAGAACCCCTTTATTTCTCTGGAATTTAGCCCTGCTCCCACAGAGCAGTTATACATGTGATTATTCCTATTAAAGTTATCAAATTCCCCCAAAAAATTCCCAAGAAATGAGTTTATGGGAATGATTAACTCACTTGACTTCAAGCGTGTGCTGAAGTGACATGCTGGCCAGATGCTACTGAATGTATAAAATTGCAGAGAGAAGTAAGGTCTCATACTTACAGAGGCGTATATTTTTTCTTGTTGCATGTCCATATCGCCTAGCAGGGTGACAGGTGTTCCGTCCTTTTCAACAGAAGAATATGCTGTCATCAATTCAGTTACTATAAAGACAAGCAACATTTACTTCTCAATTGACAAGACATTTGACATAAAAGAGCACATAGTGGGTTTCATATACCAATCTGCTATTGAGAGTTTGGTTCATTTCCATACATACCTTTGGTCTTTAGTGGACTAGAAATACAATTCTTTTTAATTAGAATTTCCAATGAAGTCTTTAACTTACCACACATCAAACACTACTATAATAATCAGAGGGAAAAGCAAAGGAAATGGCAAATACTCTTTCATAACGACTGTAAAAGGCTCTTATCACCATAAGAGATGTTAAATCCATTCACTCACCACAACTACCACCAGCAAATAAAAACCGTATGTTTCTTTTTTTTAAAAATCCTTGATTACAGGCACATGAAATTGAACTTTAAAGTTGACTCTTTCATTACTTCACTCCAGTGTGTGTATGTGGAGGGGAGGAGTGGGGGTTGTAAGTGGAAGACAGACTGTCTGTCTTATCTCTGAATGTTGTATCTTATGTCAGCAAGTGCCACAATCTTAACATTGTTGATAACATGCTTATAAAGGCAGGAGGGTTATGAAGTTTGCTGGGTGTATCTCTAAAGGTTTGACAGTATTTCCATTTCAAATTCCTCAGAGCTTTTGGCCATCAATAAAATGATCATCCAAATGTTCATGTGCTTAATCAAACCTGTTGTGGCTTCTACTTATCTTTTTAAGGAAACACAGCTCCTAAATAATAACAAAAATAGCTTTGGATGTGTTTACACAACCTTAATTAAGCAGAAATGCTGGGCCAGCTCTGCTGCTATTGTCAATTGGCATAATTCCATTAAGGACATTTACTTCAATGGAGCTATGTTGATTTACACTAACAAAGGATCTAGCCCACGATTACAATGTCTTGCTTGACATAATGAGGCTAAAACATTTAGCCTCTCGGTTCTGCTTTTCCTTACACTGATTTTACACTGAGACCAGAATCAGGCCTTTGGACTTGATTGTTTTTTTTGCTTTGTTTTTTTTTTCATTGACCAATGATATTTTAATATAATAACATTTTATGTCATTTGCAACTCTATAACATTGGAGTATATTGATTGATCTGCTTATTGAATCTGGTGAGTGGTTTTGCTTGTGAATGAAATACATAACATAGGATTAGAATTAAGGTACATAGTCTATTACTAGAAGGTTGTGTTGGATTTTAATACAATTTTACAAGAGTGAATATTATAATGCATTGTCTACTGGGATAAGTTTGACAATTTATAAGATTGCCATATTAAAATTTCAAAATGGTAAATTATAATCTGATTTCTGAAATTTTGAGACAGAGCCAGCAGAATCTAGATGAGCACTAATGGTGTTAGTCCTTTATGTTTCAGCTTTGAAAACAAAAATAGTAAATAGTGGCCTGCAAGTATCTAGAGCAATGACCCTTACTTATGTCAGTGTGACTTCTTTTGTGAGCAACAACTTCTCAAAGGAGTAAAAGACTATAAATTCAGACTCTATCTTTATGCTAGGAGTAGACACTTTTTGAGGGAGACAATTTATATTTCACAGCCTTACTATTCAGTATTCACTTCCTTCTCAGTCAATCAGAAATCTCTTTAGGCTTAAAATACATGGCCTTATCATATGACAGCACGTTATTAACTTAGTGAAGCTCATATATTTCCAGGATGATGTAAAAATAGCAGTTTTAATTTTTTTGCCTCTGTGTTTCCTGGTCTTTAAGCTATACAGATGTTTCGCCTAATACTCAACAATGCTGGATCCTAACCTGGTGTTATAGGGTATGAGAGTGGAAAGCCATGTAGTGTGTTGTGCATGTTATTCTGATGTAGTTACGATAACTTAATGTTTGTGCATACATTTTAAATAAAATAATCAAATAGTTTTACCTGTAGGACACATTCTCATTTCTAAGCCATATTGCATATGGCAATAATATGCAATATTTTGGTACCTCCTCTTTATTGTTGGCTGCTTGTTTTATCTTGGTCACTATGGATGTAACCAAGTCCCATGTACTCTGTGGCAAGCTGAACATAAATTCTGTGCTTAGACTTCTCTAGCACTCTGGTGCAAATTCTGCAGCAACTTCTGATAAATGTGTAAAAATGGACAGTTTTACAGAATTTAATATGAAAATGAATAAAGTCAGTACAATAGCCCGTTATTTATTTTGAGATTTAATTCAATTAATTTTATGTTATCCCCACATTTTCAGTATGCCACAGGTTGTCATATTTAGGTTTCAGAGTTAACAGTCCATTAAGATGAATGCAGGTATCTGAACCTTCCTCTGAACAATTGTTTCAGGCTCTCTGCAGACTCGGGCAGACATCACTGTATTATTTACACTTGCCTTTTCAAGTTTTTTTTTTTTTGGAACTAGAACTAGAGCTCTAGAAATGTAGTGGGAGGTTCTCGACTGCTGTAAATGGGCACAACTCCATTGAAATCAGCATTTCCAAAAACTCCATTTACATCAGCTCAAATCTGATCCATACTAAAAACTAATGAGAGCTGAAGTTCTGGCATGAATTCCGTGACAAATTCTGCTGTTGTGGAAGCCTGGAATATACTGAACCTTTTATGTAGTACTTTAAAGAATATTAGCTGTTCCTTAGTTGAGCACATTCTAATATGTCATCTCTTCATTTAGTGCTCTCCCACTTGTTGATAGACATAGCTCGCTGTTATTGATTTATAGTAATACAGTGACAATCAAAGCAAAAGGAAAGTTGGAAATCAGCATTTTATCATCAGAATGAATATTCTCTTCATCGCAACATTTTTTAGGTGACAGTAAAAAACCACAAGGCCATCTTTAGTGACTGTGTTTGATTTATAGTCTGCAAATCTGAAGTGAATTTAGTGTTTGTGAAAAGTGCCAGATTAACTACCTTGGAGACTGAAGTCCTCTGGATCTACAGAACAGATACAGTGCAAATAATGCCAGTGCAGATTGCTCCAAACCAACCAGTCTAGCATGGCCCATCACTTTTTTGAGGGTACAATGTCTTTGGTGGTGAGGCACTTCTGGCTCTATGCCTTTCAGTCCTGTGCTGAAATGACAAAGAAGGATGCCAGTGAGTGGCAATTCTGGCACAGGGTGCTGGGGTATTTTGATGTGAACACTTAACTGACACCACACACTTACTTTTCAGAGGCCACTTAAAAGTCATTGGTTGGCAACAGCTTTGAGTCACCAATCAATGGACTGGATTCATGCAGGTTACTGAAAACTCTCAATATCACATTAACCAGTGGGTCCCCAGTAATGGAATATTTGGTTTTTATTTTTGATAACAGGCAGCCGAGCAGAGTTTTAGGGCAGAGATTTACCTCTCTCTCTCTCTCTCTCTTCCTTCCATGCAGAAAAATTCGTAAGCAATTCACCCGGTCACAGTTAAAAAGAGCTTCCAGAACACCTTGCGCTCCAATCATTGTGAAGACAAAATCCCTTGTGAACCACAGGCTGGTATGGATGGAACCAGCAAGCATCACGCAGTGAATATATAGCAGCAACACAATCACGTCAGAGCACCAGTTTTGAATTGCAAATGCAGATGTGAAAGGGTATTCTGAGTCTCAAAGTACATAAAAAGCAAATACTGCAGGGCCAGATTGAAGCTGACTCCTCTGTTCTTGACCTGACACAAATGCAGCCATTGCAATTCCCCCAGTGTACAAGGAGAGTTCTTGGCTGTCTGTGCTAGTCTGTCTCAGTAGGGGCATGCAGATAACCCCATCCTTCTCTCCACGTCAGTCATCAGAGTTGGCTTGTCGCTGAGTGGGAATACACTGTACCTGTTAGGGGTTTTGTTGCAGCATGCTTCCCCTACACTTGCCTATGCCTCCTTGAGCTGCTGGTGCAAGCTACACCACCTACAACATTGGCCCACTGGTTTTAAAGCACAGTTTAGCCCATACGGCCACATTTTCAAAATTGGTTATTTTCATTGGGCGTCTGGACTTTTCAGTGTTCAACTTGAGGCCCTTTGGCACTGATTTTCAGAAATGTTGAGTATCCATAACTCCAACTGAGGGCAAATAAAGATGTGGTGTTCATCACTTCTGAAATGTAGGCCAAAAGTCTCTGAAACTGGGCACTCACTTTTCAAAATCTTGGGCTGAGTAAACTTTGGTGTGATCCAGAAAGCTATTATTAATGTGAATGGGCCTCCACTGGACTAGTTGCATGCGTAGGGGCTACTCCCATTATTTATTTATACATTAATTTATTTCTTTCAATTAATAATGACATAAAAGCACCCAGTTGTTTCTCTGGGTGTCTTTGATATAATTCAAAATAACAATTCAATTAAAACAAAACCTGCAGCAAATCCCACTCAAAACTCCACCCTAACACAATCAAATTGGAGGGATTTTCGCTAGCAAAACTCCCTCTCCAATAGACAGATACCACCGTGGGCAGATGTTTGGGCAACAAAGATGGGTTTCGTAGCATGCTCTGAAATTCACAGGTCCCAGGCAATTTTAGACAAATTTAGACAAGCAAGTCAAAGCTTGTTCCACAGATGAGGGGTCATCTTGGGGAATGTTGTATCTTTAGGGCCTGCTATGAGGGGACATCAGCTTGACTTTCTCTGCAGGTGGGAACTGAAACAGGATGGCATAGGGACCAAGGTAGGTCTGACCTGAACCAGGAAAAGATGTGATTCCAGCCAATAACTAACCAGACTGGCAGCATCAAGTTTTGGTTTCTTGAACCAAAGTCACCTAGCTGCCTCCTTAAGAAAAGTAGGCACTCAGACCTCCTGAAGGGAGATGATGACAATCTACACCAGTGCTGGACCTAGTACTTCACCACTGGCCCTCACTAGGCAGGAAAGCAGACAGCTCAAATCAAATGTGTTGCATTCACAAAATCTGTTATTTTCTCACAACAGGCGGAATGCTTAGTAGGTACTGGATGGAGACAGCCTGTTCTCATTAGTAAGAATTGCAGGATCTAGCCTTTATAACCAGGAGATGTGGAAATATTCTGAATAATGAATTCCTTCCCCCTCAAAGATACAAAATGTAATTATTTAGCAAAGTACATGACTGAAAGTATGAAAAGCTTGCACAGGAAAAGCTTGGTCTCCCACAAGCATCCTTAAAATTGTGTGCAGAAAACTCATTTTCAAAGTGTCATGTAGATGTATGGTCGTGGGCTTTGTGTCTGGTTTCCCTGCCTTACTGAGTTTAAACTAGAAATTTGCTTTTACAGTTCCAGGGTAGTATAGTGTCTAATGTTTATTTTCTAAAATCCTGTGTATTGTGTGTTTTCTCTTCTGCTTTTGAAGTAAATATCTGTATACTTATAGTAGTCTGTGATGAAGTTGATGATTTTTTTCTCTTCCTCTGAGAGAAAACTCTTAACTCTTAACATTGGTTATTGTTACGCAACCAGCTACTTGATTCAGTCAAACTTTCGTATCAAGAAATCTGAGGCAATATGTTACTCCTTAAACATTGCCAAAAGCAAAGCAAATGTTGATAAATGTGTCTGGGGAGTTATTTTAAAATTTGCTTTAAGAAGCAAACCTTCTCCAAAGCATCCTTCCCACTTAGTCTGCGAGTCAGACTAATGAGGTAACATATTGTCTGCACACTTTGCTGAGCAGGAGTGGAACCATTTCACAGGCTAGAATAAACTTCACAGCTCTAAAGTCTGGGGAACTTGTTATTAGAATAACAACTTTAGCCAGGCTCACCCCCAAGCTCCTTTATGTGCAACTGCACAGAGTCCCAGAGAACCTAGGCTCCACATACTGTGTAGACATCCTTTGTCTGGCCTCCTTGAATCTTGCCACTCGCAGAGGGCAGTCTGCAGCCACAAGAATGAGACAGGATTTGCCTGTGAATTTTAAGCTTAATAGAAAATGAAAGGGGAAAGAGATGTTTGATTATGCTTGCACTATAAAGGATTAAGCTTCGGCAGGAAATTGTGGCACATTGTACAGGATACCATGCAATGGTACACTTCCTGTTGATTCACAGACTTTCTCACACTCTGAGACAGGAACCAGTCATAGAGGCTGAGAAAGAGAATACAGCAGGTAAGGTTACAGTAGCAGCAGTACTCTGTTTACATGAAAAGTTATTTCTTGTTGCCAGTGAAATAAAGAAATTATCCCTAAGCTTGTCTCCGTTATCTCTGAAATAATACAGTGTTGAATTGTAAAACCACACAAAGATGAATGCACTCTTTTTGGTGTGGAGGACTTGTTATAAAAATTAGATTGTTCACACTGCCTATTAACGTTTCTCAACTGCATAACTGTTTCCTTTGTCCCATAATATAGTCAGTACAATTTTTTGACTATCTTAAAAAGCCACTGTCCAGTAGTTTAAGTCCCAAGTTTTAGTTTTACCAGGGAAAGAGAGCGGTTTTGCAAAATTTAAAAATAATTGAAATATGAGCACGAAATTAAAGGGAAATCACTGAAAACAGGTTTTTTTGGTTACAGGTGTATGCATGAACTGTAGGGGGTTACACCCTGCATCAACCGTAGGGGAGGAGCACAGGTTGCAGGAGGAAAGAGATTGGGGGAGGCCACAGGAAGCTGGTCTCTGTGCACATGGCTGGCATTCTAGCTGCAGTTGAAGCACCTCTGTAAATCATGCTCTTAATAAAGAGCTAGTTCAGTTCTAGAAACATGGAATCCTCTCATGTTTATTATCCACCACAAGGTTAATGAAACCTGGTAGCAGTAATCAGTGTGATGAGACACACAGCAAGGAAACGGGCATGATCAATAGAATAAAGCAGCAGCTAAGAGCAAACAGGCAGCATGGAGGGACTCGAACCAGTGGAAAAGTTTTATTTCCAGACAAAAGCCTTTCACACGCAGGGAAGCAGTGGAAGCAAGAATTGATTCTGTATACAAAGCTGGCAACAGAGGAGGGAGGAAGGAGACGAGAAAATGAAGGTAAGGCTTTTTATAATCTCCCTGGGGAAAATGACAAGAAGAGAGGGGGAGAATGTTGCCAGGATCAACGCCTGAAGCAGTGGAACAGCTGATAAGTGTTTGATAAGTGCTGTGACACCAGACAGAAGGAGATTGTAGAGTGATACCATTTTTTTGCCCAAAACCAAAAAACAGAAGAGGGAATCAATATTCCAGCTTACAGGAGAGAGACAGATCTAGCCCACGAGAAAAGCATCTAAATAGTAGCAAGGCGGATGAGATAATATCTTTTATTGAACCACCTTTTGTTGGTGAGAGAGACAAGCTTTCGAGTCATACAGAGCTCTTCGTCAGATCTGGGAAAGGAATCCCCAGCACCATAGCAAAATGCAAAGTGGAACAGAGGGTTTAGCATAAGTAGTTAGCACATACTGTAAGGGACTGTGATGGGGCATCTGCTTCACACAGGCAGAAAAGAGGTTAATAGAGCCATAGGGAGGCTGCGCAGAAAGCAGCCAATAGGAGAGGGGCTGTGAGGAGTTGCCAATCAGGGCCCAGCAGGCCCATATAAAAAAAGGCCACCAGTTCAGTAGCTACAGGGAGCCCAAGGAGAGAGAACTGGGTTCCTAGCGGGCTGTAAGAGGGCAGTCCCTTGGACAGAGCAGCTGCTAGCAGGGACCAGAGGAGTGAGAATTGCTCCTGGCTGGCTGCCAAGACTGAGTAGTTTCAGGCCCTGAAGAAGGGCAAAAAAGGTGGCCCAGGGAACTTAAGCAGCACTGGTGGAGAAGTCAAGAGGCTGCTAGTTACAGGGTCCCTGGACTGTGATTTGGAGCAGTGGGCAGGCCTGTGTCCCCCTGCTTGCGACTGAGGAGCTGGATTAGGAGCTGATCTCCCCCAGAAGGCAGGAACACAAAGAGTGATATGGCCAGAGAGCTGAACCACCAAGGACGCTATGGTTCCTGAGGCTGCAAGAGGGGCTGCAGGCAGACTACAGAGATGCAGTGACAGTGTGCAGGCCGTGGATAAGGGATGCTGGCCTTAAACTAATCCCCAAGATGACCAGCAGGAAGCACCAGTTGGGCAGTGAGTAACACAAACCATCACAGGGACTATTCAAGGTAGAGTGGCCTGTTAACACCTCTCCAGTCATAGGACAAAAGGAAGGGGGGGGGGTTAGTGGGCCACAGATTGTTGTCATAAGCCATAAATGAACTATTCAGCAAACAGTAAAAGCCACTGATGCAGAATAAGCACACCAGCTCAAGCTGACAGAACTCAGGAAGCACAAGATAGACAGATTAACTGAGAATGCAGGCATCACAGTCCAGAGTATATATTGTGGAAAGCAACATGCTAGAAAAATGGTCAGTCTATGGGCAATGGTGCAAGGGGTGCAGGAAATGGAACCACTTTATGTCCCAGTGCTTCCAGTCCCACAAGAATTAAAAAAATAGTGATTGAGGAGGTAGAAACTTCCAGTGAACAGGAGATCAGCAGGTCCAAAGGCTCGTAATGTACAGGATCTGCAGACAAAGGCTGCCAGCCTTTTAACTAACATCTTTGCAACTATGATATCTGATCAGCAGCCACTTTGATTCCATCTGGACTGTGGACTGAGCTACCATGTAATTCCAACAATACTGATAGGCAGCAATCTTAGACTGTAAAATTTGCTCAAGTGTTATACAGTAAAACCATTCTGAGGCCAATGGATAAATTCAGGCTGTTGAAAACAAAACGAGGTGTTATCACCTGGATTTTATTGTAGTTGAGGCAGGAATACCACCCACTGAGGGGCTGCAGAGCTGTGCAAGCCATAGATTTGAGCACAGTAAAACACTACAATATCCTCAACATGGGGGAGGAAGGAGAAGAGTTACAGTGGGCCCTGTCTAAAGTCTAACATGATATAAGAATATATTTCAAGGCAATGGTCAGATGAAAGTAGAAATAGTTCCCCATACGCAGATCATGAGACCGACAAAATGCAGAATTCCATTAGCCCCGATGGAGTCATTGGAGAAGGAACTGGAAAGCCTGCAAAGAAGAGGAAATTAGCACATAGTAGATCAGCAGCCTAGCAGTGGTCCATGAAACAAAAGATAAACATTGTCCTGCAGTATTTCCAACCCAAATATTGCAATGTAGTCTGAGTACTAAAGAACCAGAGAGTCAAACTGACTAGTCAAGTGAAGTTGATATTTTGTCCAAGCTGAGTGACATGCAAAGAGTAATCAAGTAACATAAGTAGTGAAATATATTAAACTTTAAAATTCTTTCAGTTTTTATTAATCTAAGATGAGTAAACACATTTTTTACAAATAGGATTTTTAACCTGACAGTTTCTCTCTTGTTATTGGTAAGACTTAAATATTATGGAATGTTTGCATAGGATTGTTTCATATATTCCAAATAAATATATTCAAAACAAAACTTCATAACATTGTACAGAGAGCACAACTGAAATCATTCGATGAATTTGTTAGTGTAATGCAAGATGCAGTACAGTGGAAATTGTGTTTATGTACTTACAAGTCCCTAGACATTTCTGTTGTAATGAAAAATTTTGAGTCTGCTGGAGACTTCAGGAAAATAATCTCCACTTTTCATTTTTTTTAAGGTTCTTTATATAAAACCATGTCTTCATAAATCAATGAGTGGGAGTCAAGAAATCCCAATTAAAATCATACAATACAACTCAGTGTAGAAGGCAGAGGAGAATTTATGTGAATGTTAAGAATTTTTGCATTCAAATGATACATATTGGGATATATAACCCAGTTTTGGAACCAGGGATTTTTTTGGATAAGTGGGTTTCCGATAAATAAATTACTGTATATCATTCAGTGAGTTTGCATACTGATCTTCTATCAACATCATTCAAAACACAACTATTGAAATACAGTTTTGAAGAATAAATAAAACAAAGAAATGAAATGACCATTAAAGAAATGACCATTTTTAAACCTCTTGTTTACATAGAACTGAGTTTATAATTCTCATTGGAATGGTAAAACTAATGGGCACGTTATTCTTAAATATATATGCCCATGGTTTGAGATTGTCGGACAATCAAAGACAAAACACATTTCTTGCTAGATCCTTCACAGTAAAATATATTTGTGTCTGAACTCAGTGCCTCTCAGCCAATTTCCCATGCAGACATCAGCTGTAGCATCCAGTACTCTGACATGCAATGGAGCAATCTAGAACTATAATTTGGAGTTTAAACCTCATTGTATTTTAGAGCATAAATAATTGAATTGGAGATGAGGAAGAGCTGGGAGCAGAATAGCGGCCCTCTCACTGAGATTGGGAAGGAAGGGCCTGAAATATCAGCCATTATACTGGAAAACCATTAAAAGGTCTTAGCACAGAGATGAAACAGTAGTAAAGGTGCTTAGATGCCAATATCCCATGAATAATCTCTGAATATTGCTGGAAGAATGTGAAATGCCCTATGAAAAAGATGCTACAGTGCTACCTTTATTAATTTGGCAGCAGTAAGTATTGTTTTTTCTTAGCTAGATTGGGGAAATCAGACCATCACCCTACCAAAAGTGTGGCTTTCAGTGTGGAACCTGAAGTTTCCCAGGATAGTTTGCTTCCACTCTTGAAACACCCTGATTTCCTATTTGTTAAGAAACTATCCAGATTAAGGAGAAACGCAAGGTACGTAAGTATCCCCTATGTGGCCACTGGTTCTAACCTCTAATCCTCCCCTTTGCACCAGTGTCTTTGAAAGTGACATGGAGCTCTGTGTATAGTCTCTCTGTAGGAGGTTGAATTCCACATTGGGCCATATTTTGTCTTTTAATACACACAAATTCATAACTTCCAAGGCCAGAAGAAATAACAAATGGAGTGCCCCAGGGGTTGGTGCTGGGGATGGTTTTGTTCAACATCTTCATTAATGATCTGGAGGATGCGGTGGATTGCATCTTCAGCAAGTTTGCAGATGAAACTAAGCTTGGAGGATTGGTAAATATGGTGGAGGGAAGGGATAGGCTACAGAGGGACCTAGACAAACTAGAGGATTGGACTGAAAGAAATCCGATGAGGTTCAGCAAGGACAAGTGCAAAGTCCTGCACTTAGGACAGAAGAATCTCATGCACTGCTACAAACTGGGGACTGACTAGCTAGGCATCAGTTCAGCAAAAAATGACCGGGGGGTTACAGTGGACAAGAAGCTGGAAATGAGTCAACAGTGTTTATTGCCAAAAAGGCTAACAGTATATTGGGCTGCATTAGTAAAAGCATTGCCAGCAGATCGAGGGAAGTGATTATTCCCCTCTATTCGGCACTGGTGAGACCTCATCTGGAGTATTGAGTCCAGTTTTGGGTCCCCCACTACCGAAAAGATGTGGAGAAATTGGATTGAGTCCAGAGGATGGCAACAAAAATGATGACTTATGAACAGAGGCTGAGGGAACCAGGCTTGTTTAGTCCACAGAAGAGGAGAATGAGGGGGATTTGATAGCAGCCTTTAACTACCTGAAAGGAGATTCCAGAGAGGATAGAACAAGGCTGTTCTCAGTGGTAGTAGATGATAGAACAAGGGCCAATGGTCTCAAGTTGAAGTGGGGGAAGGTCTAGGTTGGATATTGAGGGTCAACTTTTTCACTAGGAGGGTGGTGAAGCACTGGAATGAGTTACCTAGGGAAGTGGTAGAATCTCCATCTTTAGAGGTTTTTAAGGTGTGGCTTGACAAAGTTTAGTTTGATTTATTTGGGGTTGGCCTGCTTTGAGCGGAGAGTTGGACTAGATGACCTCCTGAGGTCTCTTCCAACCCTAATCATCTGTGATTCTATGTTTTGTCTAGATTCAACTTTTAGTTGTTGGACCCTGTTATATCTTTGTCTACTACACTGAAGAGACTCATTATTAAGTATTTGTTCCCTATGTAGGTACTAATAGATGGAAATCAAGTTACCCCTTAACCTTCTCTTTGTTAAGCTAAATAGATTGACCTCCTTGAATCTATCACTATAAGGTATGTTTTCTACTCCTTTAATCATTCTAATAGCTCTTCTCTGAACCTCTCCAATTTGTCAGAATTGGGCACAGCATTACAGCAGCAGTCATACCAGTGTCAAATACAGAGGTAAAGTAACTTCTCTACTCCTACTTGAGATTCCCCTCTCTATGTATCCAAGGATTGCATTATCTCTTTTGGCCGCAGCAATGTGTTGGGGACTCATACTCAGCTGATTATCCACCATGATCCCCAAGATTTTTTCAGAGCCACATGCTTTTATTTGAAGCCAGAAGATGGTTCTAAGGGAGAAAAGCATGCTGATGGGATTTTAGGAGCATGAACAGGTCTGGGTGGCAAGACTCCAACTCCTTTTTATGGTGTCTGCATTTAGTTAGAATTTCAAATTCAGTAGGTTAGTCCTACTTTGTAGGGAGCAGAAGTAGTTTGTAGAGAGATAATCACTGTGAGCTGCTGTGTGCTGGAGGAGGTAGGAGTGCAGCATCTGGTTAAAAAGGCAGGCTTCTATTTAGTCAAGTCTTAGGAAAGGCCTTTTTCAGATTGGAGAAAGACCTGAGGCTGAAGACATTCCTTTATCCCTGGAGGGGGCTGAGGGAAGGGAATCTCCCATTGCCTATATGGAATATGTACTCGGGTAATCACTTCAGTCTCTTCTTAATTGTTAAATTCACTACGGAAGCACTGATTTCAAATGTAAACCTTGACAATGGAAGAACAAGGACAAAGAGTGCCATCCTTTCCCCTGTAACAGGCTGCCCTATCTTCGTGGTTCTTACATAAGTAAGCTTGAAAAAGAAGCTTCACTCTCTAAATTAAAAAATGAAGACAATATTGAAGATGTCATTTTGCTGGGAGCTAAGCTCTGTTTTGATTCTGTATGTAAGCAGAACTCTTAAAAATACTGTGAAGGCACTGTATATTTTCCAGAGACTGGTTTAGCACCAGGATATTTTGCCATGAGATCTGACACACTAATGCCCTTTTAAACAGTCCGATAATGTTAGCATAACTGAGCATGTATCACTTACATTAGAACAAAAATATACATCATGCCAAAGCCTGTGTAGGACCTGATTTCATTTACACTAAGACTGCAGTTCTGGAAAATGATAAACTCAGCACCTTATAAGCAGAACAGGAAAGGCATGAGCTAAATGAAGAGAAGCGAGCAGAGTGATCTATGATAGGAGAATGCCAAGGAAATTGAAAAGTAAGATCTATAAGACTGTAATTAGGCCTGCACATTTGTATGGCTTCAAATGCTGGGAACTGAAGAAGAGACAGGAGCAGATCTTGAACACAGTGGAAATGAAAATGTTAAGATGGATATTTGCAGTTATTAGAATGGACCATGTTTGGAAGAAAGGAATTAGGGGAAGTGGGAAGGTGGTACTGATTATGGAACAGTTGGGGGAGTCCAGATGGTTTGGGCATAAGAAAAGAAGATCGGAAGAATATATAGAAAACAAGTTGTTAAACTTAGACATGGAGAGCAAAGGAAGGGTTTGAAGACCCAAAACTAGAGGGATGGCTGTCGTGCAAAAAGATCTGATTAGCAGCAGTGTGTCTGAGGAACTGTTTCTAGATGTGGAGAAGGGGGGATCCAAAGATCTGACCCTATAGAGATGGGATTAAGGCTAGAAGAAGACTAAGTCCCCTTTTCATCATTCTGGCAGAGCAAAGGGCCTTAACATGGATGTAAATTAAATGTACACCCCAGGTCAATGCTCCTTTTATACTGCCAGAGTTGTGTAAAGGGGCCTTTGAATAAATGATGATTATAATTTATATTATTATTTATATTGTGATAACACCTAGAGGCCAGGCTCCATTATGCTAGCCGCTGTATCAGGCCCATAGATTTTAAATTATGCACTCGGGGACATGTCCATCCCTTTCATCACCCCTGGGGTGATCCCCAGGCAAGGGAATAAGTGCAGATTCACTGTGCTAAGGCAACCGGATTCCAGGAAGCCGGGCAGGGAGGTTTATTTGCCACCTGGCACAGATCTCCGCTCCATTGGGCTCTACAAAAGGCAACACGCAAGGTCAGGAGGATCAGAGATTTTAAACACTGGTTGTCTTTCTGCCACATTAGGGTTGTGCAGAATTCCTTCAGCCATGAGGATGAAGAAGCCTGAGTGACCTTAGGGAAGGAAGATAGCTCTTCATTTCCACAGTCTATTGCTCAGTTTCCAGCCCAGATATTTGGTCCTGGTATAGGCCCTTCACTAATGTGGTCATGGATTGACAAGGATGTACACAATGCTCTGTGTCACCTTTGGGTTAACATGGCCCTTTCTGTCATATACTCTGCTTGAAAAAAATGTAATCGTACAAATATTTTTACAGAGCCATGGTGTAAAGGTAACGTTTAATGCGTGAGCTTAAAATAATGTGACAAGTGAAAGCAGATAGGATTTTTTTACAAGCTTCACAAGCAAAATTCATCCTCCTATTTGGAATAGCCACACACAAGCACATCTGGAGAGAGACAATGATGCGTTAGGGCTCTGTTCCTTATTCAGCTTATTAAAAATTGTGACAATGTTATTGCTGTTTATTTCCTTCTCTCATTGCAATAATGTTTATGAGGTAAAGAAAAATAATGCCTTTGAAAGAGGCTTATGCAGAATAGATTTGTCTGGGTTGTAATGAGCCATAAGGCTTGGCTCCTCATAAATTAAATATATTAATGCACTAGATATTCGAAGTGATGAGACAATTATATGACAATTATGTGCTAGTGATATAGGACCTGATCCAAAACTCACTAAAGTCAATGGAGTCTTTCCATTGATTTGAATGGGCTTTGGATCAGATCCTAACTGTCGTTAGAAAAACTCAACATTGCAAGGTACCGTCCTAGCTGGTCACCACCTTGCAGGACTGGTACCTTAGTAAGGAACACTATAACAAAATATTTCTATATATTACTCAATACAAGCTCCATTTTCAATAGTGACTTTGGCAGTTAGGATCCTAAGTTTCATTGAAATGTCATTGAAATTCAATGGGACTTAGGCTCCTAAGTCACTGAGGTGCTTTTGAAAATGTTACCCCTCATGTCTACAATCTTAGGAACATAAGAACAGTCATACTGTGCCAGACCAATGGTCCATCTAGCCAAGTATCCCATCTTCTGACAGTGGCCAATGCCAGGGGCTTCAGGGGGAATGAATAGAACAGTAATCATCAAGTGATCATCAAATCGTCACTCATGAATATGTGTCTTGTACTCATTTGACTAATATTTACTGTTAGCCTAAATGTTTTCAACAGGGACGATGGGCAACAGCATCTTGCTCAGTATGATTTAGTAAGATACGCAGCATTGGCAGTGCAAAATATATGGAGGGGATTTTTATTTGCATTCAGTTTTTAAATAATAGTTTCATCATCCAAACAACTCTGTGGGAAGGGGAAAAAAATTACCTCTACAGAAAAATGTAATTAGGAAAAAAGTATATGGGAAAGTCTGGCAAATTAAATATTTAGGACAAGGAAACAATGCTATTTATTTATATGACAGAAATGTCAGAAGATTTGCTCTTTAGACATTTGGAGAATATTTGATTGAACCAGGAATAATTGCTTGTCACCCTTCTTTTCAGTGCTATATTTTTAATGCTCTGAAAGGGTGTTGTGCCTGGTTTGTGTAGTAAAGAAATTTGTTCACATGTTTAATCAACAAATGTGTTTAAAATTGAATGAATGTCAACAGGAACTTGTAGGGGACCTGAAACAGCAAAACAAAATTTAAGGCTTGGTTAGAAACTGATACACATGGGTATTATTTTCTCTGTTGGAATTTCTATCCAATTCCATGTAAATGAGGCTATGAGTCTTCAAAGAAAAATGTCTGTGGAGGCCTTAGTTGTGTTCAGTTCTGATTTATGGAGAGTAGATTTTTTTTACATTTATTATTAGTGCAATATATTACCTCTCTCTTGCTGCGTGACTTTTCTTCTGAGTAGTTTAGTAGCATGCTTGTTATACAATATGTGGCTCTATAAGCAGTTAACTGACTCATATAGGGTGAAACCGACCCCTGTGTTGGGGCTGGCGCAAGATTTATGGCTTACCTTAGGCTAGGTCTTAAGTGATGTTTCATGGGCCTAGTGTTGACCCTCTGCCCAGGCATGAATGTCACCACACTGTACTGTTGAATGCAACTTCTTTTGTAAATATGAAATTAAGACAAACTTTTTTCTTTCTTTTCACACTTAATATTCCCAGGGACATTTCAGCATCTAGGTGTCCTCCTTTTACTAGGGTACCTCAGCTTGCTGACAAATTATACTGAAACCATGTTTTGCCTTCCATATCATCATCTGGCTGGTCTGACTAAACTCTTTGCTGTCTCCTCCCCAGCATGCCTGTGTTCATCACCCTAGTCCATGTTGGAATAATTTTGACACAGGGGAACTTTGGGTCTGGCTTTTCCTGAAAGGAAAGCAGGAGCAACTCTGTTGGAGTCAGTGGAGCAACAGGCCTCATAGACTGTTCTGCAATAAATGAGCCCTGTTTTTCTGTTACATGAGTGCAGCTGTCATTCTCTTGCAGGTAGAGTAATGCCCAGTCTCCACTTCCTACATCCAGTTCTCTTGTAATTGCTTGTGTCATTGCTGTAGATGTATTTTTGTATCATTAATGTGTTCAGTCTACCCAGCAGTCATTAATGCTGATGGAAACCAAAGGGACACAAATATTCATAGTTTTAATTTTCAGTGGAACAATCCTTCAGGAACATAGGCGATACAAGCTTAGAGTTATGCCAGCGAGGATGAATGCCACAGTCTATGTCTATATCCTCCCTTCACAGCAGGTGCTTAAAATCCCTGCTTCCCCCAACGTATTTTCCAAAGTTTCACTTTTCTTCAATCGAAACAGCGATAGAGTTGAAAACATTTTCTGGAAAAGTGTCCATGTGGGAAGCACTCTACTGGGAAAGAAAATGTCTTGGTTTTGGGGGAATTCTCCGGTTTTCTATTAAGACTTTAATCTGCTTTCTAAGCAGACAATGGATTTAAAAACAGTTAAACTGAATGCCTTTGATCCTGAAGATTTGTGTTTAATCCATAATGTACTTGTGCTGCATAATCCGCCTGTCGGAACCTGAATCTCCTCCTGGCTTTCCATAAATTCCAGGCCGATCTGTAGTCTCCCTGTTCATCAGAATAGATTCTGAATCGATTGGCTTGTTTAGGGAAACTGACCTGTCCCCCCTTCTCCGTTTGCATGCAGGAGGACTCAAGCTTTGTATAGAGGAGAAGCATGGTTAGATGTCTCTCTCTGTTCACCTACCCTACACCTTATGGCACATGTTTAGAGTGAGAAAAGAGAAACTTGATTTCCCCCTTTCTCCCAACCTTTCCACAGGTGTGGGCCACTCAATGGTGCTGAAACTGTAGCAATAAGGGGACCTCAGGTCGTATGCTGTTTACTACTCCATTTCCCTGGGGATTACACTACACTACAAAGTATAAGTGGCTTTGTAGCTGCTTATATTTAGGTTCCCAGCTCTTTGGGGCAGGGACTGTCTTCTTGTTCAGCACTTGTTCGGTGCCTAGCACAATGGGGTCCTGGTCTGTGAATGGGCCCCAAGACACTACCAAAACACACATACTGCATGATCATTCTAATCTGTGCTGGCTGAGTCTGACTCCCCTACAGAATCTCCCATTCCGTTGATCCCATCTGGGGACACTTTGCAGGTTCTTTTAAAAAAATATATCCATGTTGTTATGTGTTAATGCCAGAGAACACAGGGTTAAAGAAATGCACCTTGCACTTAGGTAGTGAGGTTTGTGATAGTGCTTCGTTGAGAGAGTTCATTTCACAGTCTTGGGTCAGTCTCTTGAACAGACAAACTCTACCCTTATTGTAGAGAGTTCCATTTTGTCAGAGGAGTGAAGTGGTTGACTATACTCTACTTCCTGGAGCTTTAATTAATCTTTGAGATATCCTGGGCATAAGCCTTTAAGTGCCTTTAAGACAAGATCTAAGACCTTGAAGTTGATTCAAAATCCCTGGGAAGCCAATGTAGAGAGAGGAGGACAGGTTATTGTGGGTTAGGCCAATACTTGCCCTGTTTTTCAACAACGGGAGATCCGGAAACCAAAAAGGTGTAACTCAAGGCAATGCTGGTGAGGTCTTTTGCCTTAAAAAGATATTCAGAAGGATTTTGATACATACAGTCTGAACCAAATGGATTTTGCCATTTTCTTAGCCACAAGCGTGGCTTCTTTTTCCTCCTGTTGGTCTCATTGTTTGAGACCATCTTTTATTCCTTTCCTTTGTTCTTTCCCACATCAGAAATCATTATTACTTGTCCTGTATGTGGGGTTCTCATCTGCATGTGTGTAGTGCATACTTCCAAGCCACAAATTAGCAGCACCCAGAGAGGCTGTGCTAAATGCTTTATATAGGCTTATAGACCTATCAAATTGGATAAAAAATTACCCAAGACACACAAATTTGGGTGTCCATTAAAAGATACAGGCCACCTGCAAATGTGGTATGTTCAGATTTTCACCCTTTCTCAAATTTTAGAAGCGGTCTGCTCTAGGGCTTGTCTAAGTTTATCTCTTCTATATGCCCTGCCAGAGTGAAATTCTACCTTCTGCTTGAATGCTGAGTAGATTTTTCTATCCATTTACTGGGAAACTCAATGTGAAAAGTTTTAATAGCAAAATAAAAATGAAATGACCAGTTCTGGACCAATATTCCCCTTGTTGTACTAATGAGACATATGAGGATCAGGTACAGTTATGTATTATTTTTGAATAGTAGTGAATGTGAGAAAACCCAGTTCAATCAGTTCTTTTCATTGTATTTATTAGATTTTCCTCATTGAGCCCAGGGGCAAACATATGTATATTATTAAATGAAGTGCAAAAACTAATTCACTGGCATCAGCAAAATCTAAAGGGACTTAACCTGGCATAAAAAGACACCAGTGTACTATATTCCTCTCTTTCTCTGACTCCTAGGCAAAAGCCTCAGTAGCTTTCCTCTGGCTTGTCTCGCTTTTAGCAATGGAAGAAGCAAGCAGCAGAATCACTGTGTCCCTAATCTATAGATGTTCAGATCTAGGGAATGAGTAGTGCACAGTGAAATCCAGACAGCTAAAGATCATTTCTCAAGTAGATCAAATCCAGATTTTTCTGGAAATTATGCTTTGTCATGTCTAAGGATGTTCTGAAAGAATCCTAGTCTCAAAGGCCGGTCCACACTTACCTTTGCGATTTAGCGGCAGTCGACGGGAGATACACAAGCGACGTAAATCACTTGCGTATCTCCCGTCGACTTTGCAGCGTCTCCTCTGCGAGGCGGCCACACTGCGGTGGGTTGAAGGGAACAGCGCTCCCTTTGACGCAGCGCTACTCCGCTTACGGAGGTGGTTTTCCTGCGTCGCTTCCTGGATCAACTGAGCGCGTCTATACAGACCGCTCAATCGAGCCAGAGCAATCGATGTGACGGCGGAGAATTTGCCGACGTCAGTGTAGACCCAGCCTAAGTCAAAACTAAGGGAGAAAGCCATGTACAGACACATGGGACTCCTCAGATGTCTGCACTGCAATTAAGCACCCACAGCTGGCCCATGTCAGCTGACTCAGTCTCCCGGGGCTTGGGCTGAGGGGCTGTAAAACTGTGGTGTAGATGTTTTGGCTGGTGCTTGGGATCTGGGACCCTCCCCCCCTCATAGGGTCCCAGAGCTCAAGTTCCAGCCCGCACCCAAACATCTACACTGCAATTTTACAAGCCCAAGTCAGCTAACATGGGCCAGCTGCAGTTGTTTTATTGTAGTGTAGACATACCCTAGATGCCAATCCTCAACTGGAATCCTCCAGTGCAAACACCTGTGCCTGTGTAAATCCTATGGAAGTTAGCAAGCAATCCTGGTGCAGGACTTTAGCCCAAGACTGTAGGCTCTTTGGGGACAGCCTAGTGTCTTCCTATAAAATTGTAAAGTGCTGCTTAGATTTATGGTCCTGTGGCAATGCCTATGGTGTTTAATGATAGTAACATTAGCAGGTATTGGGTGTGGATGGCTCAGAAATGAGGTTGTTTTAATAAATGAGGGTGTGATCAGTTGTTTCCAGTGGTTAAAATAGATTAAATACGGAGGGGGTACTCTCCTTTGCTTTTAGTTGAAGAGGGGGAGGTTAAGTGTGTGACCTGTCCGTGCCCAGGGTAGCCCACTGATAATGCCAGGGTCAGGGCAGGCTGTAAAAGGAGAGCGAATTCTCCCAGCACTGGTGGGTAACACTGCAGTCAGACTTCCCAACCAGCCACAAACAGTGCTTCTGATTCCCCCACACTGGTTATCAAGAAGCCATTGTGCAAATACACACAGCCCCCTTTACTGCATTTTAGTCTCTGGCTCCCAAACTGACACTAGGTCCAGTAAAGAGACCAGTCATTTAAACTCTATGCTCTTTACTCCAAAGATTCCCTCTGATCCCAAAGGACCAGCCACAGTACCAGTTCACTATAAGTTTGGATCTTACCCAAAATACCACGCTGCCAGCCAATCCTTTAGTAACTAAAGCTAAAGGTTTATTAATAAAAGAAAAACAAACAATAAGAGAAGTGTTAAAGGCTTAAAGCAATCAGATCATACAAATGATTTAAAAGTCCATACACATCAGGTTTCTAGAACAATTGTGGAGTTGCAGGCTTGTATAGTCCCTCTGGTATACATCCAGTACCTGGATGGGTCTAAGTCCTTCAGTTCAGTTGCAAAGTGTGTTGATCCAGAGGTGTGTCCGCAGCTGGACAGGAACAAAGACAAAATGGTTTCTGTGGTTTGACCTTATATACCCTTTGCCTCTGGCCATGTGGCTTGTGGAACTTTACAGGAACCAAAATGGAGTCCATAGTCACATGGGCCAATCCTAGTAACTCTTCAGGTATGCCTTTAGTTTCTTCCTAGGCCTTTAGCTTCTGTAAAGGTCTTGATGGGCCATTAACTGGGCTATTGTCCTGCGGCCTCTCTGTCTGGGGTGTGTCTTCTACAGCACAGTTTGAAATACAGGATATCAAAGATCTCCATAACTTTCCTCACATATATCACACATGAACACAAATATTATCATCTTACTCAGCATATCATAACCTTTCTAACAGCACCTGACATGGCATGTCTCACATGAATCACTATGATTTTGACATAGTGATGTCAAATAACACAAATGCCCCCCCTCCTTAATCCAGTCCGCATGACAAAGTGATTCCCCTTACTTAAACCCTGGGTGGTTTCTACCAAATAATCAAATAATCACAATGATTTAAGTGTTTTGCATTATAGGTAAGGGACTGAAATAATTAGGGTTGGAAGGATTCGATTTTTACAGGTAAATATTAATGCAGGTCGATTTCATGGTACACACAGAAACCAACAAAAAATATTTCCATTGATGATTATCAAAATTTACAGTTAGGCAAAGTAAGAAAAATGCTGCTTGATAACTTATTAGAATTGGATTTATGGATATTTTCTGTGTTTATTTTGACATGTGATGTTGACAATTTGTGTTATAATGGTTAGGAAACTTTAACTTTTTGAATCTCAGGCTATGTCTACCCTGACGGCGACAAAGTTGCCACCATCAAATCAGCAGTCAGTGAAGACCCGCTCAGTCGATCCAGAAATTGACACACTAAAGCCACCTCCTCAAGTGGTGCAGGGTAGTGAAGACAGCACGCAGAAGAGAAGCACAAAAGTTGACAGGAGTTACGCACGTTTTTTGTGTAGTTTATGTAACTCCAGTCGACTGCCACCAAATCTCTGAGGTAAGTGTAGACAAGCCCTCAATGTCTGCTGTCATTAAATAATTATTATCTGACCCTTCCCTATATAGCTTCCTGCAACTGTGAAAATTTCAACTGATAAAAATTGAAAAAATGCTTACAACCACATTGATATTATCCGCTGAAATTATAAAAAGATAAAAATCAATTTTTGCCGAGCCTAGCAATAATATAGCAAAAAGCCCTGGATAGGTTTTATGTACTGAAATTGCTTAGTTTTCAGAACTCAGTAACAGGGATATATATATATATATACTGTGTGTAAGGGGAAAAAGTGAACTTTACCTTGATTTTACAAGCTTTGGTTTTTCCTGATTCTCTGCCAAGACCACAGGGGCACACTATTTACCTTCACTGTTTCTAATAGGATGGACTCTTTGTTTTTATTGTTGATCTGTGTTAGAATGGCAGGTGCAGGTTCAAAAGATTCTAAATTCTCTTTGAGTTTGGAAATGTTTGGGATAATTTGCAAAGCAAAGGAAAATGGTCACTATATAAAAAAATGCAAATGTATTCAGTTACAAAAGTCATTTTACTGTGATATGTCCTTTTCTCTAGACCACTAGTGTCCAGTTCCAGAACAATTAACCCGTTTTTTAAAACCAGAGTTAGTTGCTAGGACCACACCACATTAATTGCTGGCATTAGAAAATGAGTTATTAATTTTGTGAAAAAATATTCCAGAAAATAAGCCATAAACTTATAGGTTAATACAGTCCATGGGTCCGTGGGAAGGAAATCATTCTGTTTTCAGATGTTTCCATAACATGCTGCTCCCATGGATATAGAATGTATGATGTCTAGTGGAGTGTACTTCTGCTGCTGTTTCTGGCTTGCATTAATGTAATAATCCCTCTTCCCCCCCAACCTTCTCTTTTGTTGAATTTGACAAAAATACACTGCTAATCAGTCACGATTGTGAATGAAGACAGTGAAATATATTCTTAGAAAAATGAATTATCAGCATTCAGGGAGAGATGCAATCAAATAGATATTCTTCCCCCTGGCTCGTTATTCAAAATAATGAAATGAAGAACAAAGATTTTGCTAACCCCTAAGTGTGTGTATTGGAACTGCAGCCCATTTGGATTAGCTTGGGCACCACCTAGTGTGCTCTACAAAAATTTAAAATTATATTGGGTGATCTTAATTACAGCTGAACACTGATCAGTTGGAAATCTTGACTTTGTGAGTTTTTCTATTCCTGACCTAGGGTGACATTTTCAAAAGTGTCCAAGTAACAAAGGCATCTAAGTCTTGCTGACTTTCAGTGGAATTTAGGCTCCTGAGTCACTTCGAGTATATTTACATAGCTGCTGGAGCGAGCCCCCCGAGCCTGGGTAGACAGACTCATGCTAGCTTTACTCAGGTGAGGTGTGTCAAAAATATCAGGGTGGATGTTGAGACATGGGCAGCCGTTCAAGATGTCCAAATGGTGGTTAGCCCATTTGGCACCCAACCCATATCATCCATATGGGTGTTTTTAGTGCATTAGCTCAAGCAGAGCTAGCATGAGTCTGTCTCTCTGGGCTGAGAGGCATGTTCCCATCTGCAGTCTTGACATATCCTTAGGCACTTTTCCAAATTGTACCCCTAGTCTTTCCTCATTTGTGCCTGATTAAAATGCTGTTTGTTTTAATTTAAAATAGCAAGGTGCATAGTGATTAAATATACTTACCTTACACTTCTACGGCACAGGATTCAAAATCTGGTTAGAGCCCAAATGAAATTGAATTGAGGACCTCAGCTTTGTCACAACTTGCTATACGTCCCCTCCACAAAACTGCCACCCTGTTCTGCAAAGTTGATCCTGGAAGGCTTTGTTCAGGACAGGGCCAGCCTGGGAATAGAAGCCGCTCAGAAAAGAAGTGCATTGTCTTGCATCACTGTGTTGCTAAGTTGCTCCAACAATTTTCTGTTGGTATCTTCTGCCATCTTGGTATTCACCTCGTGATCCAAAACACGGACTGCCATAAGGTTTGGTGCTCATCCAGTGTTGCCAGCTGTTGCAAATTTATCACAAGTCATGTGATTTTTGCCCCCTTCTGCATGAGCTGTTATGATGACGGGGAAAGCTACTAATGAGATTTTTGGTTAAGATGCCTGCACTCACCTCTCTTTTGCATCCAGCAGCTACCCACAGCATTGGGGATGGGCAAAGGCTAGTATTAAAAAATCAGAAGATAGATTAAAAACCATAAGCTTTAATTTTTTAAAAGAATCTCCTGATTTTTAGATTGATCTCATGATTGGGGTGCAGTGGTGGGGGGAGAGGTTGACTCATGATTTTTGAAACTTTGAGGTAGCATGAATTATAAGATTTCCACAAGAGGTTCACATCACAGAGAGTTCTTGGTGTTTATTGTCCTGACAACCTTAGCAGCTAAGAGATCAATCCCGCAAGACCTTGAGTGACCCAACTTTCACTAGGAGTTGCAAGGTGCTACGTGTTCTCATATTCAGGAATCAGAACAAAGCAATATGGTCTAGGTCTAGGAAACAGATTTATCAGCCAGTGGGGCTCCAAGAGATCATATGGTGGCTAGGATCATTGTAGTTAACTCCTCTAAGTTGGACTCCTCCCTGTTTCTTTGGCCTCAGCTAAATGGATGGAGGGTAAGCAGTTTTTGAGTAGAACAACAAAGGGTGTTTAATTTAAATACAGGAGACATACAACCGGAGAGAGTCCAAGGCATCTTCTCTCTCCCCATCCAAAACCCCATTGTTTTAGCCTCACTCTCCCATTTCTCATAAAGCTTAAGCAGAAAGAGCGCTGCGTACTTTGAGGAGACCACTGTATCAACGACTAGCCTCATCAATTAATGAGACCTCATTAAACTGCTGACTATCCGCTTTGACAAATTATATCATCTCCACATACATCTATCACAAAATAGTGCAATAAATCCAGAGCTTTTACTGTCACAAATCATGTGTTTAACATTTGAGGGTTTTATTGTGTTTTTTCTGTTGCAATGGTAACATTGCGATTGTGCATTATATATTTATTCTGTTTTTGTGTAAAAGCAATGGAGAGAACTTTGCTGCAAACTAGATGCTCTGTCTGATCTTAGCGTTGCTGGGCAAATTAATTACCTAACCTCATACAAAATCCGTATGCAACACACACTAGCTTAGAATGCTAGAACCTGCATATGAATGTCTGCATTTTCCACCCTTTAGTGAAGTACGTTCTTTCAGCTAACAAAAAACAATAACTGCTCTGTCGTCAGGATTCAGCCTTTCAAGACTATGGACATACACATATATATGAACTTCCTCCTCCCCTCCAGTGGGAGTTGGTTCATACCCGAAATGATGAAGTCTTTCCAAAACATCAACAGAAATTGGTCCTCAGGAGCTGGCATTCTAGAAAATGTCAGTGTTCTAAGAGTTAAGCTTGAACTATCTTGTCTCCAGCTCTGCTGCAATCACCATTGCTTTCAAAGGGTTTTTTTTGCTGACTACACAGACCTCACAATTCAATGGCATAGCCCCAGACCCCATGGGAGATCTGTTGCAGTGAATCTCCATTCTTTGTGCAATTTCCAGAAGACTGAGCATTAATTAGCATTCAATTTCTAGATGTTTCAAAGCTCCATTCCCAAACAGCTATTAAAAAGTTATCTGCAGGAAAAAGAACCACCTTTCCAGAGCTGCTTCTTAGGCATTAGTATCCCTTGAAGGCTCAGCTTTATCATTTGGAATAGAGTGTTTGAGAGATTTGCAGCATTGTAGCTGTTAGTCCCAGGATATTAAAGAGAGATTAGGTGGCTGAGATAGTATCTTCTGTTAGCCAACTTTTGTTGGTGAAAGAGACAAAGTTTCGAGCTTACATAGAGCCCTTCTTAAGGTTTGGGAAAGGTATTCAGAGTGTTATAAGAAGGTAGCTCCGCACAGATCAGAACGTATCTACTCAAAGCGGCGGCAACACCTTCTATAACAACAGATGCAAAACCTGCAGAGATATCTCCCCGGCTGTGAGGATCAATACCCCCCACAACACACTTTTCAAGGTCCAGGGATCCTACACATGCCTATCACAACAGATGGTGTAGCTCATCCAATGCTCTAAATGTCTCACTAACAACTCCACGGGAGAAAACAAACAATCACTCTCAAATGAACTCCCACAGAAAAATGATAAAAGACAAAAGCACCACGTCACCTGTTGCCAACACTCCGTTATTTTTTCATCTCTGTACAACATTGGGGGTTGCTGAGTGCTGCAAAAAAGCAGCAAGATATACCCTTGGTGAATGTAGGTGAGTACTGTTTATTATTATTATTATTATTAATAATACAGCAATAATAATATTGGGAGGAGAAGTGTGGTGGGTGTGCTAAGAAAACAGTACCTTATTTTTTAAATACAGTGTTGGCAACTCAACACTTTTCACAAAACGATCACTCTATATTTGACCTCATCCTCACAATACCTGCACAATACCTTCAAAAGACGAGCCTCAGAAATCAAATATCTAACTCTGCTAGGCACTAAAAATCATGGACTTAATCAAGACACTGGATTTATGGCTCATTACAACAATCTGTAACCCACTAAACCTCCATTGTCCTATGACTGTAGAGGTATTAACTGCCCAATTCACCTTGAAAGGTCTCTTGCAATGTGTGTTAATTCCTTATCTGTTCCACCCTTGTATTTAGCTATGACACTAGGAGCTGGTCTGCACTCCAGACTTCTGTTGATCAAAGTTAGCTTTTTGCACCAAAACATTGGTGGTGTACATGCTATAATCACCTCTGCTGACCTGAATCCCCTGATTTTGTGACAAAATAAAACCACCTCGACAAGAGGCGTAAAGCTTTTTGCGCCAAACTTTTAGCAACAAATGTCAGTATAGACACTGCGCCTGGTTCTGTTGTAAATGGTCTCCAGAAAGTATCCTACAATGCTCATCCTGACTGCTCTGGCCATCAGTTTGAACTCCACTGCCCTGCAGCTATCCACCTCTCCTCCTTTAAAGTCCTGGGAATTTTTGAAATTCCATTTCCTGCTTGGTTGCTGTGGAGAGCTCACATCGCATCTTCCCAGCTGACCATGGCAGCTCCACTCACCAAACGCTCTCCCGCTTGGAGCACACCGGAGCTTCTGGATCTGATCAGCATTTGGAGAGAGAAGGCTGTGCCATCCCAGCTTCACTCCAGCCAGAGGAACTTTGATACCTACAGTCAGATTTCTCATGGCATGGTGAAGAAGGTCTATGGACAGGACATGCTGCAGTTCCATGCAAAAACCAAGGAGCTGTGGCAGGGGTATAAAAGGCTAGGGAGTCAAACCATCACTCTGGTGCAGAGCCAAAGACCTGCCATTTCCTTAAGGAGTTGGAAGTCATCCTCTTTGGCGACCCCATCTCCACCAGCAAGAGACCGGTGGATACCTGTGCGGGCCTGGAGACAGCAGACACTGGACTCAAATCCGACAAAGAAGTTGTGGACGAGGAGGTTGAGTTGGAGAGGAGACTGGGTTATTTGGTGATATGGGGAGCCAGGACCACTTCTCAGCCCCTGAAGGTTTGAGCCACTACCACCAGCTCTGATGTTCAGGATGCGGGAGAGGGGAGCACTGGTAAGTGATTTTTTTGGAGCTGATGCTGCTCGGTTACATGAGGTACAGTTGTCCTTTGCTTTGTTGCATTATACAGATGCTTGAAGGGATAGAAATGCACAAGAGCTGCTGTGTTTGCGTGTGCTTCCCAATCCCTGGTGCAGCTAGGCAGTGTGATGGAAAAGTGTGTTAATGCACGGGAATCCTCCAGAGAGATCTCCAGAAAACTTTCTTGGAAGTACTTTCCAATCCTCTGCCAGAAATTCCTCAGCAGAGGTGCTTTGTTTCTTCCCACATTGCAGGAAAATGTCCTTTGCCGATCAGCAATCACTTGTGCAGGGACCGAAGCGGCACACAGGTGAGAAGCATAGGGACCCAGTTTGACGTTGCTTGCATCCCTGTTTACTATCAGGAGTGAGGTATTGGCTTCTGTGGAAAATGGTGGCACAATTTGAAATTTTGTCCCTATCTACCTGCATCAATGCCCCCAAACAGCCACCAGAACCTTTTCCCCATCTTGAGTGCTCCTGTTCCCCTGGGCACTACTCATCATGCCCCCAGCAATCGTTGAGCTGTGCGCTTGCCAGGGAACAGGGAGAAAGAGGTTTGTTTTACAGTAATGTGTCAATGCTCTTAGTGCACTCACAGTCCTGCTGCTGCTCATTGTTTATTGTGTTTATACCAATGTGCCCTTGAGGAGAAACCCTTCTACATCTGCCGAGTGTGAAAATGACCATGGAGAAGTCCAGGACAGAACTTCAGCAAGGATCAGGCCTTGATTTTCCATCATAAATCATAACAGCATCATTGAGGAACATCTCAATGACAGGAGAGCTGCGATCCTGTGATGAGTCTCTGCCTGAGCCCAGAGATCTGCCAACAGATCCAACTGCAGGGCCTTTGTGAGCATTTTATTCACAACAGGCAATAAAAGCTTCTGAATATTTCAGCCTCTGTTGAATGTGTGGTACAAATTAACATAAAAAAGAGGGAATGACTATGTAGCTAGTGAATGGCTTCCAGGCCTCAATGGATAACAATCCAATTCAGTTTTAAACGGCTCAGGGCTGATTTTCGTAAGGAGCTATGTGACATCCCAAACTCTAGACGCTTCTTTAACAGATTCAGGAAACTGGCTAACTATAATACATTTAAAGAGCTAATGTCCCAGCTCAGCCACTCCCAGCAGGGAGACCCAGACATGGCAACACCTTTATGGAATAAGGGTTTTGGGGTTGTCAAGTGGAAATTCGCAGCTGCACTCTGCAGAGTTAGCAGTTTGTGCCGGCCTAGATTTCGGCAGGCAGAGATTTGTAGAAGGGAGTCTTAGAAGTCATTCCAGCCACAGATAAGGAAGCGCTTCCTATAAAGGAATGGTGTGTTTTGCTGGGAATGCGCTTCTTGGCTCTCACTATTGTGGGCAGGCTTTTGTACAGCAGTGGGATTTTCACCTTGTTTAGAAAGCACTCAGGCACGGGCTCCATCTGCTCTCTTCTGGTCAAGGACATGTGGTGATGGCGCTGTGATCCAAAGAGCTTGCCCTGGGCTTCACTCTTCCCCCTGAGCAATGGCAGATGATGCCCAAAATAAGTTGTGTGACTGCAGGAAGCAAATCTCTGCTCACCCTGAAGGTTTGCTGTCTCTAGGAATGTTATGGTGGAGGACAAAGGAGGCTAGAGGGGAAGTGGGATGAGGCGGTGAGGGAGATACCTTCTTTCTGTGCCCATTTTTATATAGAAAATCTGGGACATTGTACAAGTAAAGGAGAGAGAAAACAATGGGGAAAAACAATATTTGTCCCTCTGGGTCGCCTTTACTTTTCTCTCTTAGTCCTAATCTAGCTCTTCCCCAAACAGGTCAAAGTCAGAAGGGAAAGTGCCACTTGCTGAATCACCAGGACAGCTAACTGTTGAGGACCTGGGTTTCACTGGGACGCTTCCCCATCCAGTTGAGTCATGACTGTAAACTCACCATGCAATGCAATGGCGTGACTGCCATTCTCATGTATGGGGAAATAGGAAGGTTGTTTTCTGCATCAACTGGAAGAGACAGACAATTTCTGACTTCTGAAGGTTATTCTTTCAGCAATTCATTTAAATTTAAAAATCAGACATTCAATTTGCTGCTATTGTGAAAATCAAGCTAGCTGAAATAATGTATCTTCTTGGATGTGGAGCAAGAAACCATGCATTTGCAATGCTAGTCATCCTGAAGAATACATAACTGCACTGTTACAAATGTCATCATTACAGTTCAGGCAGCATGACAGAAAAAATATGCAAGCATTAAAACTAGAACATTAGAGCTCATCGTGAAGCTTTTTCATTTTGCTTTGTGGATAAAGTTGCTCCCTTCTAGTCTGAAATGGCTGGTAATTTGGGAGCGGAGCAAAGTCCTGTGGGGATAAATGTTAACTCTTTGCTCACGTTTCAGATTTTTGTTGCTGACTGAGATTCCGGAGAAGCTGGGGCAATCCAGGTGCCAGCCTGGACTTAGGATCCGTGACCTTCCTGGATGGCAAAGGACAGTGGAGAAATGACTGGTTGGTTGTTGAATGAGAGTGTGATGTTGTGGGGGAGGGAGAAGTGGCTGTTTTCTGAGAAGCCATTGTAGGGCCCTATTCACAAAAACCTCTCTTGACGTTGATAGTCCTGTCAATTATTGACCTTTTTCTTACTTCCCTTTTCTGGGGTTGGAGAGGTGGTTGGGAAGGTTGAGGCAGGTCAATCTTAGAGTTATCTGGATTCTCAGATTGCCTGGATTCTATCTGTTTCCATCCCTGGAGGAACCCTTTAATGATGCAGGTCAATGATATCCTCCTAGAAAGGGATGAAGTGGCCATTCTGTGATCCTCTGATCCGCTTTTGATTTCATTGAGCACACAGTTTTGCTGGTGCACCGATAATCCCAAACCTGAATGAATAGAGTTGCTTGTGAGTGGTTCCATTCCCTTCCTTGTGAGGGATCCCAGAGAATAGCTTTGATTGATTGCTCGTCTGCCTGGAAGGCTCTCTCATGTGGGGTTCATTGGGATTCAGTTCCATGAGTATCTGTGGGAATTAGGAGGCTTAGTGAGAAGATAAGGGCTAAGGTGAATTCAGCGTGCATACATTATAAATACTTTAGGGGGCTAAACAGAAGGCAGGGTGAAGAGCTTGTGATGCCCTGCACCCCACGTTCACACTTGTAGTATAATTGTGTATTGCACAATGCAAAGTATGTCATATAAGATGTTTTTGGAATCCTCATGATGTACTGAGCATTGTTGTTATAGTAATATGTTTGTTGCAATTTCATGTGTATGGTTATGAGGCTTCACTACGTAATAGTCCCAAAGATGTGTCCTCATTCCTTGAAACATACCCAGGCAAAACATTCCAGAAGCAAAGGGGCAGTTCACATTTTGTCAAGGCTTGTATAGGACAAACCCAGCTCAGCTTTCCAGGAGCAAACGATGGGCTTGGACATCAATAGAGAATCAATGGGACTCTCCTGTGAGCCACCTCCCTTTCTTTGGCCAGCTTGGAACTACAATGAGGTAATGCTCACTGACTCATGACATAGATGAAACCATACAAAGATATTGTTTGTCACCTGACCCTGGGCAAAGCCCCAGAGAAGAGAAGGAACGTTTTAAAAGAGGGAGACATTTGCCATGCTCTCTCTCTTCCACCTCCATATACAAAAACCACCAAAAAACTGAAATGCTGACCCAAGGGGAGAGCGTGTCTGATGGGAAACCAGGCAGCCTGTGGTAAGAAACACCTAAGTTTGTAAGGTTGCTGAAAGTGCTAAGCTTAGTTTAGAATGCATTTTGCTTTTGTTTCTCCTGACCAAATCTGACTTGCTATCCTTTGACTTATAATCACTTAAAATCCTTCTATAGTTAATACATTTGTTTGTTTGTTTTATCCAAAACAGTGCATTTGGTTTAAAGTGTGACTTCACTGGGAATAACAAGGCTGGCACATATCAATTTCTTTGTTAAGTTGACAAACTTATATTAGCTTACATTGTTCAGTGCATAGCACTGGACATTGTAAGATGGAAGTTCCTAGGGTTGCATCTGGGACTGGAGGTATTGGCTGGGGTATTGATACACTGCATCCCCCATGCTCATCCTTATAATGTAATTGTGTATTGTTTAATGCAAAGTATATCATGTAAGATGTTTTTGGAATGCTCATGACGTACTGAGCATTGTTGTTATAGTGCTCTGTTTGTTGCAATGTCATGTGTTTGGTTATGAGGCGTCGCTATGTGCCTCATGGCTTAAAACATATCCAAGGACGACTCTCTGAACAGAGCTAGAACAACCCAGCTCAACATTACAGGAACAAAGGACAGGCCTAGATGTCAACCAACGAATCCACAAAGACCTCAGTGACTCAGGGCATGGAGGAAACCATAGATGGACATTGTTTGTCACTTGACCCTGAAGGGGAGGCAAAGCTCCAGGGGGGAGAAGGAACATTTTTAAAAGGGGAGACATTTTGCTTCTCTCGCTCTTCCACTTCCATCTATAAACACCACTGACTAACTGCAGTGCTGACCAAGGGGAAGAGCCAGGCTGGAAAGGAATCCAGCTAGCCTGTGATGAGAATTATCTTGAATTTGTAAGATAGAAAGAGTTAGGCTTACTTTAGAATGGATTTGTCTTTTGTTTATTTTGACTAAACCTGACTTGCTTTTCTCTGACTTATAATCACTTAAAATCCTTCTGTAGTTTAATAAATTTGTTTGTTTATTTTTCCTAAAACAGTGCATTTGGTTTAAGGTGTGTTAGAGACTCCATTTGAAGTGACAAGGCTGGTGCATATCATTTTCTTTGATAAACTGATGAACATATGAACTTGCAGTGTTTAGTGGGCAGCACTGAACATTGTAAGATGGCAGTATCTGGGGTTGCATCTGGGACTGAGGCCACTGACTAGGGTCATTCTGCTGCATAACCCAAAGTGTGGCTGGCTAGAAGCACCCACTCACTAAGTTGAGGACAACTTACTTGCTGGAGGCTGTGTGTGGACACTCAGGAGTGAGAGTCCTCAAAACAAAGCAGAGTAAGATGGGCTCCAGGAGTTGGGGATTGGGGTGAACCAGCAATTCACCAGTCCAGATTGCACTGGTGGCCCAGTGGCCCAGCAATAGCAGCTTGTTATTCTGCACAGCTTGTTGTTCTGAATGAAGTTCACACTTTAAGCACTGATATTTGTGGTTTTAAATGAGTCTTGAGTGCAGTGGCTAAGCACAGTCAGGAGGAGGTCACAATTTTGTTATTTTCTGTTTGTTTATTTCAGGTGAGGGAAATAAGCACAGGAAAACATAAAAATGCCTACTAGTGAGGCAGCTGCAAAGCTGGAGCTTGCCAAGTTGGCATTACAGGAGGAGAAAGAGAACGCAAGTTTCAAAAGTGGCAGGCAGAAATGAGGCTCAAAGAAGAAACTACAGCCCGGGAAGCTGAGGAGAGAGTCCACCAGCGAGTCATGAGGACCAGGAGTGGGAGAGAAGATACCATCTGGAAATGATGGACAAGCATGGGAGGATCTCAGGTATCTCAACATATCCCTCCACTCCTAAAACACTCAGCTTTGATAAGCTGTGTCCTGATTACAGAGAGACAGACTGCATCAAGGAGTACTTCATTACTTTTGAAAAGCTCTGTGAAGTACAAAAAGTTCCTGAGGACCAGAAGGTCCCCATCGTCATTGCAAAACTGTCTGGTAAAACTCTGTGTGGGTTTAATGAAATGCCAATTGAGGAAGCTTTAATGTATGCAGAGTTTAAGAGGGCTGTCTTGCAAGGGTTTCAGATTACTCCTGGAGTGTATAGAATGAAATTTAGAAATGTAAAGAGGGGTACAGGCATGAGTCATAGCGAATATGCTTATAAATTGTGTGATTTGTTAAAGGAGTGGGTGAAAGGAAAAGGAGTTGAAACCTATGATCAATTTTTTGACCTCATAGCCCAAGAAAAGTTTTGAAGCATGTGTACAGATGATGTGGGATAAAGATTTGAAATCTGTAATAGAAGTGGCTGCAGTGGCAAATATCTTTGAACAAGCACAGATGTCTATGGGCCATAAGCCTCAGAAGCAGCCTCGGAGCTGAAAGGGACTACAACCCCCTCTCCTCCTCCTGGCCAGCCGAAGTGAATGCAGTAATCCTAGCACCTGAAACTCCTGAAGTACCCACCGTTTACATGCCTGGATTTGTGGGTGTTGGCTTTGCAGGGAGAGATAAGGAGTTTATCATTGATGGAAGTTCCTAAAGTTGCATGTGGACTAGCATTATCGGCTGGGTTTATTATGTTGTATAATCCAAAGAGTGGCTGGCTAGAATCACTCACTCACTTGGTAAGGAGCCCCTTACATGCTGAAGGCTGTGTGTGAACTACCTAGGAGTGGGGGTTCTCAAAGCAGAGCGGAGTAAGACGGGCTCCAGGAGTGGGGGACTGCGGTGACACAGTAATTCACCAGTCCACTTTGCACTAGGGGAACATCACAGACCTATTTAAACTAAAGGCCAATGTTGACACATGAATACATGGATCTAAATTGGCCACGAACAAATTCAGGCTAGAAATTAGAAGGTTTCTAATGATCAGAGGGGTGAAGTTCTGGAACAGCCTCCCTATTAGAGTAATAGGGGCCAACAGTTTAATTAGTTCTAAGAGAGAGATGGACAAATTTCCAAGTGGGATTGTATGATGGGTTGCTTGTGATGGTAGATGGTAGGGCTCAGCAGCCGTAGGGCTCATTTTTGGTTTGTTATGTTCCTAAAGTTCATGCTTCAGAGTTTCAGTCGGCCACCTGCAGAGGTCAACAAGGGATATTCCCCTCCCCCGTGGGTATTCTGGGTGGTGTTTTTTATTTTCTTCCTCTGAAGTTATGGCTGGAGATTGGATATTGGGTGGGCAGACCTGGGCTCTGAGGTGGCACCGAGCATTCTCTCCCTCAGATGCTTTATTGGCTGTTTCTTGCTCACATACTTAGGGTCTAAGTGAGTGCCATATGTGGTGTCGGAAAGGAATCTCTCCCCGGTCAGATCGGCAGTGACCTTGAGGGTTTTCTGTCTTCCTCTGTAGCATGAGAGTGCAAGTCACGTGCCAGGATTATCTGGGTATGTCTGACTTAATCATTTCCCTCCCATTGCAGGGGTTCAAGGAACTGGTGCACCTTGCTCCTTCCTATTCTCTGCCTGTGGCACAAAATTGTCTAGTTTCCTGTAGACTGTAATATTTTTGCCTGTTGTGTTTAGTGAGCAGATGCTGGGTGGTGTTGGTGGCCTGTGATGTGCAGGAGATTAGACTAGATGATCTAGTGGTCTCTTCTGATGTTAAATTCTATGCAGATGACACCAAGTTTCATGTCTCTATGCCCACTTAACTCATCTGGGGCAAGCGAGTGACTAACCTAGTGTTTTGAATGGGATTGCAGCATGGGTAGGACTAGCTGACAGTCTCAATCCAGATAAGGATGAACTGATGTCAGTAGAGTGGACAAGTACCCAGGAAAGCTGGAGAAGATTATATTAGCAACCCTGACTGAGGGTGTGCACTTTTTTCTTTTTACCCAGCTTCACAGTGTAGAGATCTTTCTAGATCTTGGTAAGCTTCTAGATGTTAAGTTGATAGCTGTGGTTAAGAAGAGTGTGAACTTTTCTTTCAGTTCTAGAACTTGCCACAACCGTAGCTATGTCCCTTCAGGTCCAGATTTCTGTTATGCATTCTGCATGGGGCTGTACACTGCTAACTAAATCTAGTACAAAATGCAACCACCGGTTTGTTTGTTAAGTGATGTGTCACACAGCCTGGTGCCTTCTAATCTGCACTGGGTGTCAATAAGTTGTGGGATTCAATGTGTGCATTTCCATCGATGGATAATCACTTCAAAGAAGTGGAAATAAAGACATGAATTAAATAAACCCATGTGAAACTTTTTTATTTCAGAGAAATGTGAACAAGGACTAAACAATTCAGTGTTATTTTATTCTATTCTCTTTCCAGCTGGAATTTCAGTGGCTCTTACTTATGTTAAGTTATGTTTGCTTAAATAGTCCTTTATTATTTTAGTTACAAGAACCCTAGACACACAGTTGATTTTTGAATCGTTTGTTCTGTAATAATTTGAAAATTCTGCATTTGAGCTGGAAAAAATAACGTTCAGGTGTGCTCATTAGTGGTCTAATCCTGCTGTTTTTTGCTCACATTATTAGTCCCCTTATCAGTTAAATTTGTTTGGAACAAATGCAACACGTTTCAGAATGCTGCTCCAATGATTTCTTGGAATTTTTAAATTAAACTTCTGTAGCTAGACATACAACAGCTTCTTTGCATTTCAAGCATCAGTTCATATTTGTACTCGGTACACAGATAGCTTTCTCCAAGATATAGCGGTCTTCTCTCTCCTCTGTCAGTTTGGATATAATCTGTTGATAGTAATGAGAGTAATGTGTGTGCCTTGTAATGCCTGCTGTGGCTGCCATGTCAGAATAGTGGGTCTCCAGTAGTGAATTTAATAATAGCCTCTCTTTAAAACTGGGCTTGGCTATCTGAGAAACGAGGGCCAGAGAAAAGCTACTCTATACAGAATGTTCCTTCTCCCACATGGGCTAAGATCCACATTACATGAATGAATAAAGTGTTGTTAATACAACTCAGTCTAGCATTAACTAATCTCTTATCAGAGGGAGCCCAGAGCTCACCAGTAGCCAAATGGCAGAAAGGCACATCTGCTGACTGTGCTGGAGGAGGCCACATGAGCACAAAGAGAGAAAGAGTCTCTTCATGGATCTGGCTAGGGTTCTATGAGGTTCAGAGAAGATATAAGGCTCCCCTTTCCTGGCCTCTGTGGATTTCTTTTCTGGCTCCATACCACAAGCATACTGGTTTTAAAAAGCATGGGAAGAATAGCCACTCATTTAATCCTGCTGGGATTCTTAACTCCTGTTATCCTCTGCATATTACATATTCCTTTTCGGGGAAGGGGAGGAACATGGAGACAATTCCCCTCCCCAATATCCAGATATGGGGTCCTGCCTCACCTAGGAACTATGGCCTCATGAGTAAATAGTTGCAGAGAGGCTAATGGGAGTCTGCTATGGATTTTCCCACCATTTCTCTCACCCCCAGGTATTGGAGGAGAAAATAGGAGATTCACAGACTGCAGCATACAGGGCTATGTAACTGTTATGTATGGACACTAAGTCTAAGTACACAGGATCATAAGGGAATTAATCAGCAATTGCTGATTTATTTAATATATAGCCATATATATTATTATCTATGTTTGATATAATCCCTGTCTGTTTCACAGCATTGCTGTGCTAAGTATTTCTATTTGGCAGTAAGAATATGGTGTTATTAATAACACCATTTGGTTATTTGATATTATGCCCTCATCGTCTCTCTGAAGAGCATACCTGGCAAGAAGGTGGCAGTACTGTGAGGTGAAGAGACCCTAAAGTATTTTTCCTTTCCTGAGTGTAATATCCTTAGTAGTTCCTATGTCAAAAGTGCATAGACCGTTTAGTACAGTGACTGCGTTGTCCTGTATTTACTAATCAGATGTTCTGGGTTTTTCAATATGTACCACATTGTGACAGTCCCTGTATTAAAACAGAGTGGGAAGAGAGAAGGCAAAGAGCCCTTCCCACTTCCTCTGGGCACCACACAAGGGGCAGTCACCACGTCAATCCTTGGATCTGCAAAGTGCAGGGAGGGAGTTGAGCCACATTACCATCAGTGGCACCTTCACTAGGTGGTGCTCTCCTGACCAACTGCTCACCAGCACCCAGGAGGACTGCACACTGCAGCTTTATGAAAGGTAAGCAGCTGCTGCTCTGGGCTATACTTCCCCAACCCATCTGTCTGCCCCAGCATTCATGCAACCAAATTGTCCCAGAGACTGGCTGTTGGGTGGGCCTGTCTTCCTTTTCAGCTACAGCTGGTTCTAAAAGCCCCTGGAGACTCCTATATGTAGGCCTGGCCAAATATAATTTTTATTTTTTTAATAATTTTAACAGAAAATATTTAAGCATTTTTTATATTTTTATCCATTTAAAATGTTATATTTGTGAAAAATTATGGGGGATGGTTGAAGAATGAGGGATGAGATGTCAAGCTTTTATAACTGTTACAACACAAATTGTCAACACCACATGTCAAAATTTACAAAGTAAATATCCTTAAATCAAACTCTAATAAGTTCTCAAGCAGCGTTTTTCTTACTTTGCCTATCTGAAATGTCAATTATTGTTGATGGGAAAAATATTGTTGGTGTGAATCAGTGTGGTGAAATTTAGCAATACATATCCTTCCAAGTCTACTGTGATGGAGTGTTCACCTCACACTATCTTAGGAAGGGTTAAGAAGGCTGAGAAGGAGTTAATTGAACAGATAGTCCCCACTGAGGGGAATGAGGTGGCCTAAGTAACCCCAGATTGATGATCAAACCCATCTGAGAAGGAACAGGTGGGGCTAATACATAGTCAGGAAGTTGGCAGCAGAAAAGTGTTGCAGTGAGGGATTCTACAGGTGCTCTCTGGGTAATAGAGAGGTAAAGGAGGAAACCCAGAAGAGTAGAAACCCCTGGGTTCTAAGCCCTGAGGGAAGGGTTTACAGAGCAAAAGCCTGAGAGAGGCAGAGTAGGAAAAGGCTCAAAGAAATGGCCTTGAGGTGGGATGTTGCAGATCTTGGCCACTAATTAGAGAATCCCTAAACTGGGATCCACAGTTAGACAGTGGGCCTGGGTTTCCCTACCAGCCACTGAGGAAGTGGCACAGTCAGGGCAGGGAGAGAGAAGACCACCATTTTGGATTAAGAGACTTTGGTAACCCCAGATGGGGAAAACACAGTAATCTGGCCAGAGGGTCAAGTCATAAAGACAAAGCACCTTGACTTGCAGAGAGAGAGAGAGAGAGAGAGAGAGAGAGGAGGCAGCAGGGTGCATGAACGAGCAACTGAAGGGGACGTTGGACCTTGAAGGGCCCAGAGTAACCAGGAGGAGGTGCCCTAGTGGTGAGTGGATGCTGTTACACCTACCTATAGGTTTATGTGAAGTTTGGTTACACTTTTAAAACAGACGATTTTGGATGTAATTAAACAAATTTCTGATGTAAATCAGGAGTAACTATTGGATCCAGTGGAATTATGCTGATGTAAAAACTGTGTAAGTGAGGGTAGAGTCCACTGTCAGCCCCATTTTGTTTACAAATACGTTTTAAAATTTCAGAATGAAACCGTTTGTCAGTTTCTAGGCATTACCGGCTATTACTTGCTAGTGCAGAGACAACAATAATGTCTAAACACCATTTCAAAGAATGTCTGGCCCTTGCAGATTCTGCTGGCATGTACTAAAAGTTTCCTAGTGCATGTTAACATTGTGCCAGTACAACATTAACACGCACTATTTCCTATTCATGTTGCAAATTATCCATTAACAGATTTCAGTATTGACTAATTTGTTTCATGTTCAAAATATTTGATTAATGGTTTCTAGGAATGTATTTCAGCCTATGGATGGATTTGTTGCAAAACATTTGTCATTTCTTTGGGCATTATTCGCTATTTGCACTATGCCACTTAAAACACACATTTGTGCTTCAGCTCCATGACTGGATGACACAAACCTACAAAAAGCTTTCAAGCTGTGTAAACACTTTCAATATGAACACACATTGGCACAAGTGTTCAGTGCATTTCCCTTTCTGTGAACATTCTTACCAAAAAACTTTACTCACTTACAGCTGTTACAGAATAAAGAAAGAAAAGGGGAAAAAAAGACAGACTAGTATGGACGAAAACCTATGGGATTTAACTGAATGGATGTTTATGAATCCTCTTTTTGTATATTCAACCCAGCTGTAAAGCAAGAGGCAGGGATGTGGAAAATCATCCTAGTTGTTGTTGTCACTCAACTCAAGTTTTGAATGTACCTTTTATGCTAGGTCCCCCACAACTACAAATGAGTCACCATTTAAAAGTAAACAGTTGTAGAAACAACTGGGTGAAGAGCAATAGCATTTCTGATTTCTGATTAGAATTTTGCTTCAACTATTTTTGTAACCCCTTTTTATTTACTTTTTGCCAACATCCATACAAGTTAAGTTTTGCTAATGAGGATTCCATGAATATAAGAAAAGAGTGACTTTTGGTCCCATGACCATGATTCATTTAAGGGAGAATAAAAATTGTTTTGAAATAGCTTATAAAGGCTCATTTATCTAGCTGGAACTGAGACATTAACATGAGTCAATAATATGATCTGTCATACAGCTCCAGAATCAAAACATGAATACTGGAAAGACTATTTAGTGGGCCTGGAAAATTTCAATTAAAAATATTTTTGGCACAATTTTCTGTGGAAATGTTTGACTTTTCAGCAAAGAATAAAAAAGCAAAATATTTCTATTGAAAACAAAATACTTTGACTCAGAAATGTTGCCACGGTTGTAATTTGGGTGTCTCATGCTCCCATTCTTCTCTATGTGCTGGGGTTTCTAGTTGGTTTGTACCTCCTTTGAGAGAGAATTCAACGCTTTCTGTCTGTATAGGGAAATGACATCATCTCAGGGAAGAAGTGACGAGAACTATGTAAAGGACTGCATATGGCTTTGTATTTATTGGCTGCTGCTATGGGAAACATTAAAGGAAAGGTAGGCTTGTGCATATATCTTAGTTCATGTCTTTAAAGTTCTAGTTTTCCTGCAACCTGATTGCAGGAAAGAAAAGTCACAATTGAAAATGTATTTTCAGAAACCTCAGTATTTCTAAAAACATTAAGGACCAATCCTGCAGACTGTAATACCAAGCCATTTCTTTCTTTGCAAGGAAACTGTGTGGTGCAGGAGTTGGCTTTAGACAATGGTTCCATAATTTAGTGACAAGATAATGCCAGGTTATTCAGTGATAATGGCTTACCCTCGATGCTGCTTAATAAATAATAAGGCCAAGTCAAGACATTCATTTTCAAGGCAGGAGATGTTTATGCTGCGACACAACAAACTATTACAGTCACTTTATTTTCAATACATGAAATGATTGATATAGACAAATCGCATTGTATGGTACAGTGGCAGGTGATCTCTAGCTTAGAAAATGGAAGGGGTCTTTGAGTTTGAGCCCAAACCAACATGTATTTATACAGGCTTTTACCTTCCCGAACTAACTGACCTCTGAGACTGAAACATTTTAGCTTAAAAAAATTACCTTATCAGTAAAGAAAAATCCACATCCTCACCTCCAGTCTAACTGTCTAGTGGAAGCATGTACTGCACTGCTGGTATTGTGTGAGTGAAAATAAAATGGGTTCAATTTCATGAAGAAACAGGACTGCTTTTGCTAGGGAAGTGGCTGAATTTCACTGGGAAAATTCTCCTGGTTTGGCTTTTACCTCAGGATAAAGGCAGCTGTTTTGGGGGGTTGAAATGAAATCGGGGTGGGAGGATGTTAACTTTGAAGTACTTCTACCTTTCATTGTATTTCACACATCTGTGATGTAGACTTTGTAACTTCATACTATACTTCTCAAAACAGAGAGAGAGTGGTTTCAGTGAAGTTGACTTCCCTAGTATTCATGAATTACTGGCTAACTAGATTATCTCAGATGCTGATTAGGAATTTAAAAACAAACACAAAAATCTTTCCCTGTTATACACAGAGGTTTTATGTTTATCTCAATTGCTTGCTGCTTTCCTCTTGGTCTTATGTTGGCATAACATACAAATGTGAAAAAATCCTCCACATTATGTTAAAAAGTAGCTCTCCCACTGATCTTTGGATTTGAAATCATTTAAATAACAGATATTCAATAGTTTAAGAAAAGTGGCACATATGGCATGTGATCTTGGGTAAAATACCAGGGTTTAAATATTTATTCTTTTTTTTTCCCTGTAAGTTATTGAAATATAACTGGAAAATAGTCTACTTTAATTGATTATGTTATAAATTCAATGGGAATGTTAATCACTGATCTATAATTTTATCCCTTTTAAATCCTTTCCTAATTTTAAACAATATGAAGATAAGAATGCATTGAAGGAATTTTATATTTCAGCTTACCTTCATGTTTTTATGTAAGCCCTTAGTTATTTTGTGATACATATGACTTAAAAATTAGAAACTAGAAAGTACTGAAAACACTTCATGTGGCCATTTCATTTTGCTTTTGAAATGGTGCTTACACATCAACGATGTCATTGCAGTAACATCATATTAAAAGGCAAAAACATCAAGAAAGTGGAACAGTTCATTTATTGAGCAGTGCCAGACTGGCCAATGGAGACCTCCAAGCAAGAAGTGACATCAAAGATAGCAAAGGCATTCACTAACCTCAACAATGGACAGAAATCAAAGATAGACAGCACCAGAACAAAACTGAGAATTTTCAACTCAAATGTAATCTCAGTGATAGCATATGTCTGTGAGAGCTGGAGAGCTATTAAAATGTTAGCTAGCGAACTAGATGATTTTGAAAATAAGTGCCTACAAAACATCTTGGCATTGGTTGGACAAACTGTATTATCAACTAAGAGATCCAAGAAATCACCAACCAGCAGCTCGTCTCCACTAGAATTAGGAGGACATATTTGGGGAATGGACTGTGGATGCAAACAGGGCAGATCTATGCTAGGAGCACTGCCTAGGCGTAGCTGCACGTCTGGTGAAGACGCCACATGTCTTACTCCACCTTCGTGAGAGGCAGGAGCTGTGCTGGCAGGAGAGTGTATCCCACTGACATAGTGCTGGTGTGGACAGCACTTATGTCACTGCAATCTGCGTCACTCAGAGGTAGTGTCTTTTTCATATCCCTGAGCGACGTAAGTTAGATCAACTTAAGTGGCAGTGTAGATCTGCCCACAGACTCTCATGTGAAGCTGTCAAGTGGAAACCAATTGGTGTGAGGAAACAAGGGTGAGTAATAGAAACTTTAAGAAAAACTCTTAGCAGGGAGGACGGAACAGTTCATCTCAATGCCATAGAGCAGCAATGCCAAAGCAGCAGCTAATGACAGAAAGAAAAGGAAGGGACTAGTTTTCACCATGTGTACCAACGTTGGTGTGAGAAAGATGTAATAAAAATGTTGTACCACATTTACCCTTCCCTGTTTCTTAGCTATATTTTCAATGGCTTGTCCTAAGAGCTGTGAGTTGGAGCGTCATAGTCAGAAGTTCATAAGCATTGTTGAGAACTCACAATTTTATCACCACTCTCACAATATTTGGTGTCCTTCTTAAAGGCCCAGCTCCTGGAGTCTTGTGATGTGAGAATGTTAATGTATAATTTTAAAAAAAGATTGTTTCTAGCCCTCCTGATTATAGAAAAAAGCTTGAATATGTGACTCACATACAACCTGAAGGCTTAAAAAGCAGAAGGCTAATATAAAGAATCCATAGAAAGAACCCCAAAGTTTTCCCTAAAAAAAAATGATTGACTTCACAATCTCATGATTTTTTGGGGGTCTGTCTGACTCATCATTTTCTCTCTCATGTTTTTAAAGCATCTAATTAGTCATTGCAGTTCAGGCTTAGGAAACATCATCTCTTCCTAATACACAGGCTGCATAGTAGCTCTCCTGTACTGTATAGAGCTCAGGTCTGGTGACTCATGAAATTATAAGGTCCACTATTTCATTTCCAGATGACAACTTTACTGGCTGGTAAGGAACTGTGATATTCATCTAAATCCAGAAACAAAGGCATATGTATAATGCACCCCCTGGCTTGAAGTGGTTTCCATTATATACAGGGTTTAAAGTTGATTCAATGGCTTTCAGCATTCCCACTATAAAAATTGTTCCAGCACCCTGGTAGCAAGATGGCAACCAGCACTTCTGGGAAACAAGTTAAAAATCATATAAAACTGAGTAGCATGCTAGAAATCCAGCATCACTGACTCTCATCATTTTTAACATGAGTCTCATGACATTTGGTGTTTTTTCTTAAAACCCCAGCTCCTGGAGTCATGGGCATACATCAGATCTCAGCTTTAATTAAAGCTTTTGAAAAATGTTTCTAGCCCTCATGTTTGCAGAGATGATCTTAAAAATATGTTCCCTGAAAGGCTCATAAACCAAAAGGCAAACACTCAGCATGTGTTAATTTCTGAGATCGCATGATTCTTAAGCTACTATCATAACTTTAGAACAGCCTCACTCAAGATTTTTGGATGCTTAGGGTTGGTCATACTGTGAAACCCAACTGATTGACTGCTATGGAGAATATTTTGATTTAGGATAGACAGACAGTGGTCTTTTTTCTTTGCCCTTTGAAGTTTTTGGCAGTTTTACCATTGGAGCAGGACTAATGGGCAAGGCTATTCACCGAAAACAGGGTGCAATAGACTAGTTTGTGCAACAGTTATTGGAATATTTTGCTTCAACTATATTTCCACTTACTGTAGTTCCTTTTTCTGGAAATAATTTTTGATAGTATCTGATTGTATAGCGAAACCCATATGTGCCCTTTTAGAGACAATGGCACAATATCCTGTGCCTTTCTTCCTTCCTTGTAGCTCAACAAGGCTCTTTCAGATAATATCATTATTATGTAAATTGGGCAGCTGCATGATCTATGTTACTTTTTAGGATAATGCCACATAGGCATTAGGGCACAGAGATGGAGGCAACAAAGAGAAGAAATATTTTTTAGTGGAACATTGCCATTAATGTACCAGAGTGGAATCAACTCTGCTCATTGTGTGCTCAATCCTGGGATCTGGCTCAGTCTTCCTGGTAGTGCTCGGGCAGCTTGAAACAACTGGAAAGGCACAGCCAACCACGGATGTGGAAAAGTATCTCTATTATTTCTACAAAACGTGATTTCCCCCTCCCTTCACCTATGGGGGATGTCAGAGCAAAGAGGAACAAGGGCAGAGCACACTGCTCTCTGGCCTGTCTGTGGCTATAGGAAAGAGTAGTTCTGGAGCTGCTCTAATGACTTGCCTACATAATTTACAAGTATTAAAAAAGGAGTGAATTCACTGATTTTGCATCTTTACTCATGCTGAGAAGGACAATGCAACTTCTCATTGGTACTCCATGTGCTACTCACCATGAGCAGAATTAAATCTAGTCTTGAGGTGCCATGTGGTCTGGTAGATAAAGCACTTGACTGAGATTCAAGAAACTTGTGCTCTTGTCCCCCTCACTGAGACTGCTTGTGCTAGTCAGTTCACCTCTTTGTACCTCTGTCTGAATTCTCATCTTTTTTCTTGCATACTTTCTTTGGGGCATGGACCGTCTCTTACTGTCTGTCTGTTTAGGTTCCTGTAGGTACCATTTTAATACAAATATTAACAAATCTATCATTTATACTGGAAACAATTTGCCTAGCTCTAATGTCATCCCTGTGTAAAAGAAATATCCAAAGGACATTTAGAAGGAGAAATCTGAAAATGTGTCTAAAGAGGAACAAAGATGGAGCCTGTGGATTAGCTGTAACATGATTTAGTAAGAAATAAAACAGCCATCACTGTCACTTTAAAGAGAGAGAGTTATTTGTGAAGTGTCAGGATGATTAATAGATTGTTTTTACATTGTTAGCTCAGCTCTTATTCAATATGTTGTGGTACTGAATCAACATGTTACCTTTCCTGAGCACAGCCCTAGAGAGAAAGGAAGTTGTTAGCACAGTGGCTGGAGTTCATATCCTTCTCATTTAAGATGTCTTTAATTATTGTAGCTTGACACAGTCAAATCCCAATGAAGATACATCCTGGTAATATATTCTCTAGGCAGCTGTGTTCTGTCCTGTATTTATACAGAAATATTTAATAAAGAAAAGCTCTCCAGACAGCTCTGTCTCTCTTATAGGCAGCCTTGCAGCAAGGGGCTCTGATTTAAATGGAGCCCAAAACAGGTGGTAGAGGTTACTTCAAAAGCAGCCTGTGCCAAAGGAAGATCTGGCTATCTACATACATGGCCTTGGCAATAGGGGGAGGAACTATGATGATTTATGGGATCATTTATGCAAGCATTTGGTGTGTATGTGTAAAGATCTAGTCTTTAAGAGACAGAGTCTGATTCTCTACAGTTGTGCAGTAATTTACATGAGTACAAAGTAGGTGTAAAAACTATTGCTGGTTTAAATGGAGAATTCTGCTTTGGTGGCATTTTGCATACACTCTGTACTTACATGGGTCAGATCCTGGCCTGCATGATGCCTGATCCTCAGATGGTGCAGATTGGCTGTAACAACTCCTACATCAACCCCTCTCCTTGCTGCAGCTGATGGCCAGCAAGCTTTTATGACCTCCTGGGTTTACTAGAAGCTGGTGCAACTTAAAGCAGTCTTTTGGCTGCTCTGAGTTGTCACTGTGGACTAGTGTAATGCAGAATGGCTCAGGGTTGGTGGAAGTATAAAGGCAATTTAAAGCTACCTTTGCATGCAACATACAAATGCACTTATTCCCTGCTGCGACTCAGGATCTTGGCTGCTTTGCCCGATATAATTTACTACACAAGGTGCTAGCTGAAGACTATCTTTTGTTTCTTTTTAAAGTATTATGATCTATGACCAGAAGCCAAAGCTCTGCCTGAAAAAGGGGATCTGATAGTTGACCCTGTGTATTTGTCCTGAGGTGTTTCACCAGCTTACACAAACATTCCGAAAGAACTGTTCTGAAGTAGTTATAGACAATTAGCCACAGAAAGTACTCCATGGACAACTTTAAATAATGAATAATTTCTAATCTGAGATAATATTCCATCTAATTGTGGGAAATTCTCAAACAGATTGTTTCTTTCATGTTATTTGCTCAGCTCTGGCTGTTACATTATGCTCCTTGTCAATTTGCGCATACCCTACTATATCGAACTGACTATTCAGTGGCGCACACCCTCAAGAATCTGTTAAGTAGATTGTCAGGCATAAACAAGAAATGGCAGCAAGTCTGCACTCTGGCTGTTTTTTAATAAGGACACAACACATGAACAGAAAAGTCAGTGCGGCCATCTCACATCCCAAGCAATTTTTGAGAGGGATGAGTGATCTGGTTTTATGAGTTGTTTCAATAAAATGGTGCTAGAGTGAAAGAGGTTGATCCAAAGGCTCTTGAAATCAGTGGAAAGATTTCCATGGACTTTGGATCAGATAGGGAGCAGCCTCTACCTTTTATTTCTGTTGGGACCAGAGTCAAGAATGTGGCACAACATTATGTTGCCTAATATAGCCAGGTTTATTGAACCATTCAAAGGAAACAGCCAAAGAAAAGTCTGATAAAAGCAGCAATAATAAAGAGAGGCTGTAATAAAAGAACAGCAATATGGCTATTGGACCAATTCTCTCTCGCTTGTGGAAATCAGTGGGCTTGTACTGGTGCAGTTGAAAGTAGGATTTGGCTCCATATTACATTAAGCCTGAATGCCATCATTCCTTCTCTCACTCAGTTAAGTAGGTAAGCTGACAGTCACTTCACTGTCTTTGTTCTTATCATTCAGATAAAGAGCCTGATTCTCCCCCGCCTGGCACCTGGTCTTGTCATTGACCGTTAGCTCAAAGGAGTGCCAAGTGATTGTCAAATGCTTTCAAAGCAGAATGGTGGCGAGAGCTTTTTGGGGGAAAAGGTAATTTTTTTGTTTTAAATGAAAAAGGGGAAAAAATCTGCAAAAATATTCACAAAAAATGCCCTTATTTATTGATCCCCTCTGTAGGAAGGTGCAGGGACCTTCCACAGCGGCTGGGCCCTAGGAAGGGCCGCCGCCCCAAACACAGGCCCGCAGGGAGTTAAAACCCCAGTCTGTCCGTCAACCCAGGAGACAGACTGGGATAGGCACAGACGGCTGGCCAATCCCCTCCGCGGAGGGCGGGACTTCCCCTGGAGAGAAGGGGATAAAAGGCAGGGCCCGCCGCTCAGTACAGATGTGCCTTCCCGCCAGCTGCAGCACCAGCCTGAGCCCAGCCGGGCCGAGGCCCACCGTAGGGCTTTCACTGAGCCGAAGAGCTGGGAGCGGCCCTACCGCCCGGGACCCGACGACTGGATCGGGCCCCCAGACAGCAGGGAGTGGGCCGAGCCCCCGGACCCTCTGGGGTGGGAAACCCCTCCCGAAGCAGGTCCGGACCTCGACGAGCTACCAGCCGCAGAACCCTCGGATGCGGGGCTTGACCTGGAGGAACTGCCCGAGGCCCCAGCATCCCCCCGAACCCTGTGACCTGGAGGAGCTGCCCCTCGCCGAGGAGTTCCCCGACCTGCCGCCGGTTAACGCAGAGGGCCTGCTCAGCCTGCCCTGAGTGGTCTACCCCACGGACCCGGAGGAAGGAGGTACCCGAGACGGGAGGGGAGGAAATAGCCCAGGGACAGCCCGGGTTGTGGCTGCGGCTAAAGGCTCGCCACCATCGGCGTGTTGCGGTGGGACCCCGCCGGCACAGTGGCAATGCCTCTACCACTGTTAGGGCCCTGGGCTGGGACGCAGTGGAGTCGGGTGGGCCTGCGTCCCCCTCCCCCTCCCCTTTTTCCCTGGAGCACCTAGCCAATCCTCCTTCGGCTCTGTGATAGACTGCTTGCTTGCCCGCCCTGCCAAGGGCCGGGGCAATAGACTGCTTGTGACTAATTCCCCATTTGTCTCAGGAAGGTGCAGGGACCTTCCACAGCGGCTGGGCCCCAGGAAGGGCCGCCGTGACTGGCGCGGCACACCCGCCGGCCTACACCCTCTCAAGCATAATTTTTTCGGGCCCAGTACAAACTTGTAACACAGACCCCCTCCCTCATATGTACCACCATTCCCTCATCCCATACATACAATCTCATGAGCCATGAAATTTTTTTTCCTCATGGCCTGGGCCAGGCCACCCAGGGCCTCCAGGCCCCGGTAAAGTGTACCCCTCACCCCCCCCCCAGGTGGGGGCCCTGCATGGTAGCATTTTAAACCCACTTTGTGTAGGCATAAATCATTGCATAACGTGCAAGGCAATGTAGAATCAAGCACAAAGTGAATCCTAAAATGCACAGCTGCCTTTCTCCTTGACTTCATTGGGAATGTGCATCACAGGGGAGGATTTGAGATGTTAGGACCTGTATGCAACAAAAAACCCACTTCACACTAAATAACTCAAATGAATTTTAAATTACAAAAATATATCCAGCTCGAGAGACAAATGTATTTATTTGCTTGATGAAATAAGCCATTCATTGAAAAACCATTTAGAATGATTGTGGCTAAGAAGCCTCTTGAGCATACAGGAGTTAGTATAGACTGAGCTAATGCAATATATCTCAGCAGGCTTGCTTTGGTAACGCTCCTGAAACACTCAATAGTTGTTTTCAAGTCTGCTATGTGTTGGTGCCAAGATGATGGAGACTAGGTTGTTGCTCACGTGGTGGTTCTGGGGAGAAAAAAATTAGGTGTCCTCTTTTGGGTCTGCTTGGTAAATGGAACAGTCTGTTTTTCAGATATCACTGTAAATACATAACTACATTTGATAATGTGTTAATGGTGAGGAATAAGAGCAGTTCTTAACAGCTTTGAATGTCCCCCCCAAAAAACATATCAAAGGAATTCATAGCACATCAATATGAACTATCATGCTATGATTGTGTCTGTATGTCACTCTGCAATGTACAGTGTTAGAACAAAAGAAAGCAGTGTTTAGTTAACTCAGCTCAGTGTTCAGAAAGTACAGTAGAATCTCAGAGTTATGAACGGCAGAGTTATGAACTGATCAGTCAACTACGCACCTCATTTGGAACCAAATGTATGCAATCAGGCAGCAGCAGAGCCAAAAGAAAAAGAAAGAAAAAGCAATACAGTACAGTATGTGTTAAACATAAACTACTAAAAATTTAAAGGGAAAGCAGTATTTTTCTTCTCCATAGCAAATTTCAAATATGTAATAAGTCAATGTTCAGTTGTAAACTTTTGAAAGAACCACCCTAACATTTTGTTCAGAGTTATTGATATTTCAGTGTTATGAAGCGCCTCCATTCCTGAGGTGTTCATAACTCTGAGGTTCTACAGTGATCAAAATAGGATGTAAGTTGTTTTTATTATATGTACCATTTACTTGGATTTAAGGCTGGTTTTCACGTCAGAGAAGGACATAATCCCACATTCCTTGCCCTCCTAAAGCTCTCATGGAATTCAAAGCTCTGAACACACAAGGAACGGAGGAGTAACCACAAAATCTAATCGTTTATACTGATTTTTATGCTAACAGCACTTCTTAGTTTTAAGCATTAAATGTTCCAGGCCTGGTTTTGATCTTACTTGTGTTGCTCCTAGTTTACACAGACGCCATTGGGATTGCACTGGTTTAAAGTTAGCATACATGGGATCAGAATCAGGCCTTTTGTTAAGATATGGCACAGTTTCCTCTGAAAATTGTTACATGAGAATTAAAGCTGTAATAAGATAGCACCCTTCATCTGAGACTCTGTAGTGCTTTCCAGCCAATCAGTGAATTAACCCAAACAACATCTCTGTGAGGTACATAAGTATTTTATAGATGGTTAAAACAAGACACAGAGGTTAAGTAACTGGCCCCAAAATCACACAATGACAGTAAGTCCAGTTCCCCAGTCACCTTCTCTAATCACTAGATTTACCTGGCCAAATTCAGCCCTGGGATGAACCCTTTAGCTGAAGTTAGTCAACTGTTGGTATGGTGAATTATACTATGGTAGGGCTAGAAATGCCAACTATAACTATGGACTTTGGCCTGGATCCTCAGCCAATGTAAATTAGCATCGCTCCATGACTTTACAGTGATTTACACGCAGAGAGGGGCTGGCCCAGTAATTTCTAGTGCAATTTGCCATTTATGCAAGCTAAAAAATGCTTATCCTCAGGTAAGCTTTCAGAACACTGTGATGGCCTAGATCCTTTAAAAGGAGCATCTGTGGAAACTGATGTTAATCCACCTCCTTCCTCAGAGAAAATTACAAGAATGCGCTCTGGAGAGCAAACAATTGTCCAAAATAAAACGTCAGTCACTGAGTTTAGGCACCGACTGCTGACCGAGGAGCACATTTTGAAGCTCTCACTAGGTATGTTAGGGATGCCAGTAAAAATCACATCCACAGCTCTCCATTATGTCCCAAAGAAAATGATAACTCATGGCACATAGGCCTGTTTCTTTTAGAAGCATATGCTTTCTGTTTACAAATGTTTTCTTAAGCTTAAATCATTATGAAACCAATGGACTGTGATCTAGGCACTTAGTTACAATCTAGGTGGCATATAGAACTTTTTAGTTCTATTCCCAAATCTTTAGAATCAAATAGGGATTTAGTTACTTAGCTTTCATCAAAGGCACTTGCATTGTTCTGCTGCTATTTCTTTGGAAATTTTGGCTGGATTGGTGATTACCAAATCAAGGGGATTTTATGGTCATCTCACACTCATAACAATGTGAAATTTTTCTCATGAAAATCATAGGCCAGTTTCTAATCTTATCACAGTGGTGTCAATCTGGGGAGACTCTATGGCTCTGTTCCCATTTCCTCAGCCATTACTCCCCACTGCCCCACTTGAGCTCTGCTCACGCCTCTCACCTTGTTGCTCTGTCTCCTCTTCCCATTCCTGCCTCAGTGTCTTTTTTTCCCACACTGCTCCTTATGCCTGGAAGGACACTGCTTTTGTGTGTGCCATGCATCTTATACACTCCTCAAAGTGTTTCTTACACCTTGGTTTTCATCACTTACTTCCATTTGTAACCCTTCTGCCAGTCAAGAGTTGGCCGCAACAAGGGCTGGGTTCAATATCTAGGGGGTTTCTTTCAACAGTACAATGCAAAACCGGCTCAAGCACCCACCCAGTAACCTGGGACAATTACACAGTGCCCCTTGGGTGCCTCTTTCCCTCTTGCAAGCACAGAGACTGAGTGCAGAAAAGAGACTTTTAATAACTCGGCATTACCTAGGACAATGGCACAAGCAGTACTTACATGCATAAAGCCATGAACAAAACACCCACCCCAGAGTGCATTGGGCAGTTTCCTTTTGCAACACGTTCTTAAATCCAGCAATAAGAAGTTCCTTTAATTTGCCCTTCCCTACAGTACCCCACTCATAGGTGTTGTCCTTTGGGCAGACCCAAAGTCTAGAGGTGTGGCTGCAGAGTGCACCTCCAATCCTGGTTGTGTGGAAGGGGAAAGAAGGCACTTTGCTCACTCCTCCATCTGTCCACTACATTCCAGCTGCCCCGCCGGCCGCTTGCTGCTCTGCCAGCTGCTCTGTCGGTCGTGCTGCCAGTTCCTCTAATGCACACTGTCACCTTCCTCTGCTACCCGCTCCTCTGCAGGTCGTCTCCTGAGGTTTCGCCCAGCTCTTAGTGATTTTCAGCTGTCAGTAGGGGAACTTCATTGAAAAGGCAGGCTGGGCAGCAAGTGATTTCAGCTCACTTAAACCCCTAATGGAGCCTTAATTAGCTCTATCTTTGAACAATGGGGAGGAACAGGGCAAACCATGCCTTGGGCTCATAAGCAGAGCCCACGCTTCCTGGCAGAGTCACCTGTCTGCATCTGAGCCCCCTGCTTACCGAGTTCAGCTCAGATAAGAGTGACCCTTCAATCAGGACAGGCTAAGCACAGTTTTGCTGCCCTTTGCTCAGACAATAAAAAGAACAACATTTCATGTCCCCTGCATTCAACTGTAAAGTGATTTATACCCCAACACTGGCCAAAGCGACCATCTAGGCAAAGCGTACTGACTGCAGGCTCATGCAAATACAGCAGGCACAGAAGGGAAGACCCTGCTCACACATTTCATGGATGACATTCTGGCTCCCTGATCAACTGCAAAACTCACATTGATTCCACTGGCACTAGGAGTTCACTCCATAGGCGAACATTTGACTAACTTAGGTTGTAAACCCTTTGGGGCAGAGACCATGGGCCAGCTTTGCAAAACTGCTCCGCTCCTAGCAACTCTCATTTTGATGCTTCAGGACAGATTTTTCAATAGAGCTGAGCACCCAGCACTGGTGAAAAGCTGGTCACTTATTCTGGTGCCTACATGGGATTTGAGCTCTCTTGAAAATTTGGCCCCATTTTCAGTTGCTGGGCACTTTTGAAAATTAGGTCCCTTGTCTTTTTAAAAAGTCTCTGTAAAGACCATACAAAGCTATGGCAGAGACTTGCTGATGATTCACATAACTGAAATGGGAATCTGGGCCAACATATGCAATTATACTTCTGCTACTATTATTATACATTAAAATATTGTAGCACTTTTCTCCAGAAAATATCAACTACCTCACAAGACCCAAGTGAAGTAAGAAAGTAGAAATATTCCCCATTTTACAGGTGGGGAAGTGGGACACAGAGAAATTACACATTTGCTTACCTAAAGTAAGTTACCTAACTAACTCGCCTGACCTTCAGAGATCCTGAGCACCCATCACTTCCATTGATTTTCGAGGAAGCTCAGGACACTCCATACCCCTGAAAAATCAGACTCCCTATTTAGGTGCCTAAACACAGAGTTCAGCGCACCAGAGTTAAAATTTTCTCACCTAGCTGACTTTCCCAAGTCACAGTGAAATAGATACAAGATCAGGAATATAACCAAGAACTCATGACTCCCTGTCTCACATTCATACCACTAGATCATGGAAACTGTACTCTGCCCACTCAGCTGTCTTCAGTCCACAGACTGCATACGTGCTGCCTGTTTTCAGAGTTGTTGTACTGGGTCTTCTCAATTCCCTTTGATGTCATTGGGAACTATGTGCACTCAGCCACTCCTCAACTGAGGCCAGGTATTATAAATCTCTTTACATTTCTATGGAGACTATTACTCAATCATTTATAGGAAAACATCAACATGCACCGTTTCCTCTTATTGAATTAGTAGCGGCTGTAGTAGAGCAAGTGTATGCTTATGTTCTTATCATTCTATTTCCTTTCTGTTGATGGTCGAAAGCTCTTCATTCTTTCTTCAGAAAATCTTGATAAACTTTGATTGGTTTCTTCTCTCAAAGAAGTTTTAAACCATCCAGACTTGCAAATCACTTTTTTGCATCTATTGAGGAATACTGGGCTTGAAAAACAATACAAAACGGGATCAAGTGCACTGTTTAGGTACGTAAAGGCAAAGGAGGCATGTAATAACTGTGCAGTAGTGCCAGCGTATTTAGGGGATACTTTCATAGTGACCACGGTAGCTACAGCAAAGAAAATACTAGGCAAGAAGCAGACAGTATACACTAAAACAATGACTACCAGCACTTTCACAGCTCGTTGGACCTTGTTCCTTTTAGCCAATTTCCTCTGCTTCATGTTCAAGATAATGTTGAAAATACAGAAGATGATGATGCCTAAAGGCAAAAAAAATTCAAGAAAAAATAATAGAGCGTGCCACATATCTCCTGCCTTTCGTTCAAAATTAGAGTTATAACTTTGACATGAGCTGTTCTTCTGACTAGGATTCAAGGTAAAGACATGGCTGTTCATCAGTAGAACTGCGAGCCAAAGTGCAATTGCTATTTTTGCAGCGCAGGATGTTGAGATTTTACTCAGTTGATGGTGAGGGTGAACCACTTTAAAGTAGCGATCCATTGCAATGGCAGTGAGAAATACAATGCTTGCTGTCCTGTTCAGTGACAACATGAATAGATTGATATGGCAAAATGCCTTTGTGAAGACCCAGACTTCATTCTTCATGTAGTAATGGATACGATAGGGCAAGTTGATTATTAGGAAAAAATCAGCAATGACCAAGCTGAATAAATAGACGGTGCTTGATGTCCAGTGATTTCTGTAGGAGCAAAAGATGCTCAAAGCGATACCATTTCCAATGAGTCCTATGACAACCTCCACAGCAAGTACAAAAGCAAGACCCACCAAAACAGGGGCAAGTCCATCAGTTGTCACATTGTTGCTCATTGCTGCAAATCTGGAGCTCTTATTGTTTTTTAAATGGCTGCTGCCCACAGTTGGATGGTGAGTTGAGATGCTTGCAGATACTTGCCAAGTGTCTGTGAAGTGAGCTGCAAAGGAAATAGTGAAATTTCAAGAAGTGTTATTTGTTTATATGCAAACTATGAGTCAATACCAACACACACATACTCAGAAACTGAGTTCTTCTGAAACTGTCTGAGATATAATCTTATCAATGGACTGTGAAATACTTACTCTCAGGTCATTGGTATGGCTTTGTCATGGAGTACAAAAGCTGATAGTGCTGCTTAAGGACTAAATTGAAGCAAAATTTAGGTTGCATCTGAAGTTCTCGCTTTCTTCTTCTATTGACTTGTTTGTTTGTCTGCCTCACCCACTAAGAACTAATCTGAGAGCACAGATCCCTTTGTACAGGACACCATACCAAATCTATTTTATCTAACGTGTTAATTATTTTGAAAGGACAACATAAGGATTTAGTTTTCATTATTCTTTGCATGTGATTTTTGCAAAAGGAGCATAACGACAAAGGAACTGCCATAATTGATCAGACCAGTTGTCTATCTAGTCCAGTATCCTGTCTCACTGATGGGGGCCAGTACCAGCTGCTTCAGGGGAAGGTGCAAGAAACCTGCTGAAGGCAGCTATTTAATAACCTGCCCATGGAGAAAGTTCCTGTCTAGCTGTGATGTTCCCCTCTGCAATCTGGACTGGTATATCGCTGTGTCACCCCAACCCCCCACTCAGTGGCCTACTGTGGCTCTCCGGCACCTGGAGGCCAAGCCTGCATTTGTGCCCCCTCACTTCATACGCCCCGCTCCATGGAGGGCAGGAGGGGTTCCAGCGCTGCCCCCAGCTGCTTCTAGAGATTAAATTTTGCAAATAAATTAAGCTCCTGTTGAAATCTGCTTAGTTCACGTGAAATTCTCACCAGTGTTTTCTACAAAGCCTGCCTGAGACTGCTTTGTCATGAAGCCAGTTGGTACTAAGAGGTTCCTGGGTCATGTCTATGTATTAGAGTTGGCTGGAAACTAGAGGGCCTATTCCTTAGGAAACTCTGAAATAATAACAAAATTCAAAAGTGAAACAAAAGCTGACACTTCAGCATTTTCTGTGGAATAGGAATTCTAAAATTTTGATTGGAAAAAGTTCAGACAAAATATTTTGACCTTTTAGAGAAGTTCCTGAGGTTTTCTAAGATGCTGGGAACTTCATCAGCTTGCCAGGTTGGACGCGAGACAGCTCAGAGATCCTGGGAGCCGGGAGCCAGCTTTGGGATGGGCTGTCTGGTGGATTGCCCTGGAGCCTGGGGTCCTGAGAGGCTAGTCTGCCGATGATCCCAGAGCTGGGTTCTCGGAAGCCAGATGGGCTGCCAGGAGCTGGGCAGGATACCAGACTGGTTTCTAATGAAGCCCTGCCTAGCAGGTAGGAGTCTGTCTAGAAATCTGTCCAGTTTCCATTTCAATTGAATTGAAATCAATATGTTCCCATGGAACGTTTCCATTTTGAAAATTGGTATTTTCCTTATAGAGAAATGTTCCACTGGAAAGTTTCTGACCAGCTCTATGGTGTGTTCTGTGACTGTGACTGTGGTCGTAGAACTTACTGTGGAATTCAGATTTGTGCTCTAGAAATTTCATTTTAAAGTGTTTTGAGCCATTATGGATGAAAAAAAAGTCTTGAAAATGTGAAATGAGTATAAACTGATCGTAACGTGGGCCAGAAACCCCACACTGACCTGGAAAGAGTTAACAAGCTTCTACGCTACACCTGAAATAGAGGCCAGGCTTGATGGGAAGGCTTAAAAGGAGAGAGCTCAGTGCAGATGGCAGCTGGCTAGGAGGGAGAGCTGATCTTCCAGACTTCTCACAGAGTGCACAAGCGTCTCGGTTTAGGGACTGCCTGGAGATAGCCCTCAGCCCAGAAGTGGCTGCATTTCAGTGCTGTTGTGTGTATTTAATTTGTGAAGCACTGTGAGACCGCCCAAATGAAAATGCTATGTAAGTGTAAGATATTAGCAGTAGCATTTGATATCGGAGCAGCAGAACAATTAAACTAAACAGTTGCTCAGAACAGCTTATGCTTAAAAATTACTATTTGTGCCTTTTGCCCAAATGTACTACCCCAGAAGTTTCAAAAGACTGTTCTTGTAGGGAAGTTTGCATCACCTTGCAAGAGCTTATCAAGTCAAACCAGAAGGTTAAACAGAGAGGAAGTCTGAATTTTTTTGAAATCTTATATTATTATTCTAAAGATACATTGGACCACCTTCTTTCCTGGTGCAAATTCACATAAACAACTGAGTTACAAACACAGATGAACTTGACTTATGCTGCATTTCTAAAATCCCACTTATAAAAAGAATGAGATTGAAATAGTTTCATGTCCAGCTACACTTGCAAAAAATTAGGCTAATGAAGTACACACAGCTAGAACTGGACTGGAGTGTGAGAGTGGCAAGCAGTGAAATGACAGATACTAGATTTAGGGGAAGTAATAGCAAAATCCCAAATGGGACTCAAGATATTTCAGATCTTGGCCATCAAGGCATTTAAAAGGCTTTTGTTTTAAACAGAGCAATTTTTTTTTTAAAAAAAGCTAACCACTAAACTGACCTTGGAAATATATCCAAAGTGCATCCTGCAAAAAGATATACTCATGGTCTTTGGCAATCTGTAAATGGTACTCAGGATATTTTGTCCACATGGCGCAATGCTAGATTCCCACTATTTCTGGCATTCTTTCCACAAACTGCCATCCTACAGGTGATGCTAAAGTACGTTTGCCCATCGTGCCAAAAAGCACCAAACTTAAAAAACTGCTACGTCTATCATATCTATATCCCTCTTTCCAGTATTGAAAATAAAGGAAGTTGCCCCTAAATGAACTGACTTTGGATGTGACAGAAAGGCATGGATGGCAATGATCGAGATTGTTAAATCTTTGCACATGAATCCTAATGGTAGATACTGTAACAAGACCAGACCTGATGGCTACAGGAGAATAGTGGAGGAGGTATATATATTAGCCCCAGGATTCAGCTGGGGTTACTGCAGGGCAATTAGGCCAGCTGAGGCCAATTAAGAAGCTTGCCCCAGCAGTTAAAAGCCTCAATGTCAGGCAGATGAAAGGGAGTTAGGAGGAGCGACTGAGGTGACAAGAACCAGCTTGCTATCAGGTTCGATTAATATGGATCCCTCAAATAAAGAGTGACAAGGGTTGCTTTGGATACAACTTTGTTTTACTAACAACAATCTATGCACTAACAATTACAATTTAAAAGATACAGCAACTTAACTATATAAAACACAATCACAGTTACAATTATACAATTATACTTACAAAGCTAGCTTATACTAAAGGGTTAAACTTATGCTATTATACTTACACTGCAATGGTGAGGTTTGTCAGCAGTAAAAACAGCACTTCAAGTTTTCTAGTGAAATTCCCGGGTTTGCATCTGAGTGGGATACAATGTTGCACTCAGGTTTCGCAGCCACACACTCTATACTTAGGTTTTGAGCGGCAAGCTGGGGAGAGACGGTAGGTAGATCAAAGCCTGCACGTAGGGCTATTCTGGTGCCCTTCCAAAGATACGGGACATCTCCGGTTTACTTCCTGTTTTTTGATCACCTTTATCCTCTTCCTCACAACAATATGCCCACTCTTTTAGCCAATTACAAAGTTTCCAAGAGCAATGAGGTAATTGGGGACTGCACCCCAAAACAGCGAAACTGACAGAGTGAAACCAGATTTTATTCTTCTAAATTGTCCAGCTGTTGTTTGCTGCTGACAAAGAATCACCCATTGCAATACATATCTAAACACTATTCAAATGCAGTTTTCTGGGTTTCGAGTCACAGAGATTTTGTTATAATACATGAATGGGTGCTATTTAACTGAAATTTACTGAGTTTCAAGTAACAGGTTTATCAAAACCCACAGGCTACGTCCTTGTATTGCCTTTAACACTTAATGCCTGCTGGGGTGTTTCCCGGCCGCTGGTAAGTTTCAGGGAGGTTTTGTTGTGATACATGAATGGATACTATTTTAAAAAAGAGCTTCACAGAGATTGATACTATTTGGATGAAATTTACTGGGTTTGAAGTAACAGGTTTTCCAAAGGCTACATTTTGATTACATTGCCTTCAGTACTTAGCACCTGCAGACTCCTCCCCGGGCTGGTAAGTTTCACAGAGATTCTGTTACAATAGGTGGCCAGCCGGGGTTGATGCAAGGCAGTTAGCATTTGGTTCAATGAGTTTATATTCCTGTTAATTTAAAATGGAGTTGGGTCACTCTATTTATTCTATTAATTTAAAATGGAGTTGGGTCACCCCAATTATAAAATGAAACAATGTTACAACAGCGACCAGGCCAGGCAGCGCAGCGCAGCGCAGCGCAGCGCAGCTTGGGGCAATTGCTGTTGCTACCACCACCCAAAAGGTACCAGAGTCAAGGGGGAGCCTGCCTGGGCATGACCAGGAACCATAGACACAGAGTCCTGAGGGGAGACCCTTGCCCTGGTTCCAGGAAGTGGACCACGAGCAGTGGGGCCAAGGACAGGCTGTGACCCGTTTGTGCCCAGCATAACCAACTGATAATGCCAGGTCAGGGCAAGCTGTAAAAGGAGAGCAGATTCTCCCAGCACTGGTGGGTGACACTGCAGTCAGACTTCCCAACCAGCCACAAACAGTGCTTCTGATTCCCAACACTGGTTATCAAGAAGGCACTATACAAATACACACAGCCCCCTTTACTGCACTTCAGTCTCTGGCTCCCAATCTGCCACCAAGTCCAGTAAAGAGACCAGTTATTTAAACTCTGTGCTCTTTACTAAAAAGATTCCCTCTGATCCCAAAGGACCAGCCACAGTACCAGATCACTATAAGTTTGGCTCTTTCTCAAAATACCATGCTGCCAGCCAATCCTTTAGGAACTAAAACTAAAGGTTTATTATAAAAAGAAAAACAAACAATAAGAGAAATGTTAAAGAATCAAAGCAATCAGATACATACAAATGATTTGAAAGTCCATATGCATCAGGTTTCTAGAAGAATTGTGGTGTTTGCAGGCTTATACAGTCCCTCTGGTATACATCCAGTATCTGGATGGGTCTCAGTCCTTTGTTTCACGGCTTCAGTTCAGTTGCAGGTGGGTTGCTCCAGAGGTAGATAGGTGACTGAAGACAGACTGAAGAACAGCTGGATTCCAAAGGCTCCACCTTATATGTCCTCTGGCCCTTGCCATGCTACTTGTGGAATTTTACAGGAACCAAAATGGAATCCAGAGTCACATGGGCTAGACCTGGTGAGTTATTTGGTATATCTCTGGCTACTCCCCTTGGGCTCCCTGCACCTGGGGTTGTCTTAATGGACCATTAAGCAGGCTAATGTTCTGCCCCCATCCTGTCTGAGGAGTGGCCTAAACTTGAAATACTGATATATCAAACATATCCATAACTTCCATTACACATATAACACATGAACAAAAACATTATCATCTTACTGAGCACATTACAGCCTTTCTAACAGCACCAGACATGGCACATCTCACATGAATCGTGATGATTTTGACTTACTGATGTCAAACAGTATAATGACTGCCTCCCCCCAGTCTAGCCAGCGTGACACAGGGACTAAGTTTGAGGCTACTCCTCTCAGGGTTCCTGGGTTGGGTGGGACCAGGCCCCCTCCGCTCTCACCCAGCCATACCACCAGCGTAGCTGCAGAGGTCGCAGGACCCATGGGAGGACAGAACAGGCTGCCCTCACCACGATACTGCATGGCAAATTCTTCTTCTTGCCTTGAAATCTTATGTCTGGCTGTGTGAGCGAGAGGGTAACAGTGACCCAACAGAGCATAGTAAGATTTTATTCTCTCTAAGTTTTGTGTCATTAGAAAAAAATTCATCATATTTATGCACATTTGTGAGATATAAAGGAAACAAAGCCATTCCTTCTAGACCTGAAGTATCCGACGATAGTCCACTAGACCTGTAGTTTCATAAATGTAGGTATGTGATGGGAGTTCTTGGTGTGTGTGAGGGGAAATCCTCTTTGTGACTATAAGCACCATATCCAGCTTCTACAATGGGGCTAAACAACACAGGCCTTCAGAAAGCTGCTGGTATTTTCACAGCCTTCAGGATGGGGATCTGGCTTGTCAGGGTCTGAGAATGCAGTCATTGCATTGGGCACTCATCTGTTCAGGTTTTGTTAGCCTGAAAAGGCCAATTAGGGTAACCTGCAAAAGAGGCCTGTCTGATCTCAGAGCAGAAACAAGACCAGTCTCAAGAAGTGCCTCCAAAGTAGGACGATGAGTTCTGTGACCTGGAAGTTTCTGATTTTGCCTATTGTGCTTGTTAACCCTGTGAGAGGAGTAGTAAGTTTAGACTATGCTGCTTCACTCACAAGAGCCAGCAAATAAAGAAACCATGCTGAGAATAGGCAGAGTTAGTTGCTACTAGGAATTTATGGCAGGATGTGTGGAAAAAGATGTGTGTACCTGATTCACAACACAGAAGAAATTGAGGGAAACAGAATGGAAGCCTGGAATCTGGCCAGGTCAAGAGGGCCAACAGCCCTATTCTTAAAGCCTCAGAACTTTGTTTTGTTGTCTCTTCTAAATGACTGTCTCCAGCAGCACAGGGCCTGCTAGCCCCATAGAGGGGCATTGCTTTGGTACAAACCCAGAACAGAGAGTGCCATCTACTGAACTGCCCACACTGTTTTGTGTGCCCTAGCTGAAAGGATAAAGCCAGGTACACTTTGGGACAACCATTTTCTTTGAACTAACAAGGAACATATACTTGTTGGAAGGATGTTGAGAAAGACGGGCCATCTGAAACCTGTACAGCTGCTCGTTCTATTCTGTATAGGTACTTGTACCACCGTCATCACTGAAATGGCAGAGCAACTTCCATAGATGCATTAAGCAACACAGCTAATATTTGTCACATCTGGATCTTTCTTTTGTCCTCGCCCCAGATGGAGAAGTGTGTATGCAATGTAGAGTTGTTTTGGTATGTTTCATATGTACATGCTGCTCTTGTGAAGAGAGAGCACAGTAGAAGCATGTCTCGCCCTTGCAGCAGAAGGTGGTGAGATCTGTGATGGTTCTTGGGAGGGTTTGTTCCAATCTGGGATCTGTAGTTTTAAATTTATATGACCTTTTAGGGCTCTGTGCACATTATAGTGGGCAGCAAAGGGGACTAAAATGGGGAAGGAGAGGCTCCTGAGCTCATAGAATGGAGATCCATGGCTCATCCCCTAATATCCCTTGCCTTGGGAAGCTCTTCCTCAGCTGAATTTATCCTTGGGCCTGTAACAGGGAATGAAGGGTGGTGGCTTATGCCAATCCTGTTAGGAATTGCTAGGGTTGGATTGGGTCTCTGCTGTGGGCTGGGACCTCCCAGAGAATGCCTCTAACATGCATCTCCCTACTGTCATAGTCCACATGGTGCTTGTGGCAACAGAGAATTGTCAGGACCCAGGACTATCTAGGTCTGCATCCAGCCTGCCTCAGAACATCCCTTGCACTGGGGTTTCTGCAGGGATAGTGCAGTATTTGTTTCTGCACTGGTGGCATTAAGCAGAGGGCTTTATGACAGCCCTGTGACAGCAGGGAGCCAAAGGATGATGGGGAAAGAGTGCAGTGTGGCTTTCTATCTTGTGAGTGCCTCTGGACCCATGGGGCTGGAACCATCATTCTACAGCCTCTGTGCAGTTGAGTAGCTGCGCCTCCTGCCCTGTGGATACCTACGGATACTCATTTTCTCCAAGGAGGTTCCCATTTGCACAGACTTTCCCTTGAGAGGGGAGGATTGAGCCAATAGCCAGTTGCACGTAGCCAGTGTTTAGGATTTTGTTGTGTTATTACGATTGTCTGGATCTGTTACGTGTTTGTGAAAAGCTTGCTCCACTAGCACAGTTGATGTTTGGCTCTTTGCTCCAAAGCTAGTCACAGTGTCAGCCTGAGGTCCTCATGGCTTCTGGAGCACCTTTGGAAAAACCATTTAGCCCAAGAAGGTAATTGTTTGCCCCTAAATCGGTTACTTCCTCAATTCCTTGCTGTGAAAGGTATTCTAAGACGTCCTGTTTTTTCTAGTAATTATTTCCTGTATGAATTCCTCTTTGGGAAATTCTGGGGGAGGGGTAGTAATATGCTCCTCTGACTGAAGTCCTGCCAGTTGTTTCCTTTCTTGCTGATTTTTGTTTTCTGTCTCCTCTAATTCCTTTCATGTGCAATTCCTCCTGTTTCCAAAATAGGTCTTGGTTAAGCAATGTTGCCATAATGACAAAGTCTGTGACAAGGTGCCATATTCTGTTTTTTCTTGCATGAGTGAACAGAGGCTCATTCCTCTTTGGCACCTGTACAGCTGGAATTTCCCAGAATTCAAAGTGCGGTGCATTAGCACCCCTACTAGCATGTCTGGTCCAGTAGACTCCCAGAAGGAAACCTGTGTTCTCTGCCTGTGGAATATCTCTAGTTACACAGCCCCCAAGGTACTGGCTTGCTTCCTCTCTTCTAATATGGTCATAGGTTTTAAAGGCACAGCCTGACTCCAGATTTGCTTTGTCAGTCTGCCTATTATCCCTTTGTTCAGTTTCCCCATGTTAATGCACTTAAGTAAGCTACATTAGCTTCCTACTTGCTGGCAGAACTGAAATTTACATACTGTAGTGACTGGGCTGCAAAATACTCATAGAGATCAAATTGCCTAGCTTGAGCAGGAAGCATTGCATACACCGAACTGTATAGTTTTCAGTCAGGAAGTGTTGCATGTACTGCTCAGGCTGTGTACACTGAGGTGTTCACATGAATGACTGAATGATTTACTAAAGCATGCACCGTAAAAGTCATCCATTATTGGTAGTGTGGCCCCCTATTAAAGATTATCTGATGTAATAGCATCTTAAGATATCACTGAGACTCTGCAAGGGATGGCATTATAAAATACTGGGAGTTTACCTAAGTCTCCTATTTTAACGGCCAAATTTTGCACACAGATGTACTTGCTCCTATTGATTTTTATAGACAAACCCTTTAAATACCTGCCACTGAGACTTTGCAAAGATCAAATGCTGAAGGCCTGCTCTGCACGCAGTTTGTGTGCTGGTCAGAAAGAAGTGTGATTTATTTATTAATAAACTGATAGTTATTTCAGCATAAACCCCTGGTATGGAAAATGTTATACTAGTATAAAAGTGCCTTACACTAGTATAGCTTATTCCTCCTCTCATATGGGAATAAGCTAAACTGGCATAAACATGTTTATAATTGTGCCCATGATAGGGGGCTTGTACTGCTCTAACTAGACTAGCAGAGTAACTTTTTGTTTATTCTTCCATTAGAATGAATTGTTGCTGAAGCATTATTTAATTCAGTCAGTGCAGTCCATGCAGAGGAATACTCTTTAGAAAAACATTTTCTGCAGTCCAAGGTTTTTCCTGACCTGGCTTGTTCAACATTCAGTAAGGTTTTTCAGACTTGTGATTGTATTAAAATACCATTGTGTTGTTGTTAATAAGTCATTAACTGATTGTGATCTTGGTATTATCCCTCTCTTCGTTTGACAATAGCTTTTAACTGAATTGAACTTGTGACTTTATTTATTTATTTATTTATTTATTTATTTGGCATTTAATTACAATCCTGGGCTTGTGGTTCACATTGAACAAGATTTAGCCTCACTTGTGTTCCTGTCTCATTGTCTGTGGTCATTTTATTCTTTCTCATGCCAGGATTGAAGCCTCCCAACACTCTTGTGAGATAGGTACCTCATTTAAGAGATAGGGAAGCAGAGGTGAAATGACAGTTGGTCCAAAGTCACACAGGACATTTGTAGTAAAGCTGGGTAAGGAACTGAGATCTCCTGACCCCTCAACCTGGTGCTTTGACCATAAGACCCTCCTTCCTCCAAAATGGTGCATTATGGCTTGCTTAAACATGCATGTGTGTACTCAGAATGAAGCACCATCGCATAAGCCCTGAATACTAGTATCACAACTATTGTGCATGCTCACTCATGATTGCAACTCTGCTCACTGCTGTAAAGTTACATGTAGCCGATCAATCACTGATCAATCTAATTTACTGTGTTATAAACACTTAAATCAAGTCTTAGACCATGCAAATGATGGAAAATGGTCTGAAAAACTCCCCAGAAGGTTATATACTCCTTAAGGATAGTGCCATCAATCTGCACGTACAACTCCCCCTGACATCGCTGGGAATCCTGCCATTGCTCAAGGGCAGCACATGGCCCTGTGAATCCCACTTCTGGTTCAGTTCTGTTATCTGTGGACCTGAAACCCTAAAGGGAGCAGTTGCTCAGGGCAACACTGCCCTCCAGCATGGAACACTGCTTTCATCCTGCCAAGACATAAGCTGTGTCCTCATGCTGCAGTGTGCACTAGATGCTGATAACTTGCAGCTGCACCCTCTTCTTGTGCATTATTCCTTGCAGCCCTTACTCTCCATCCAGAAGCATAAATCAGTCATTATCTAACCTACACAAACCAGAATGGAAAAATGTATTTCAGTGAGGATGAGCCACCGTATGGCCACCCAGCTGCACATGCACAAGCTGAAGTGGGAGTCATGAACTATAAGTCTCTGATGGCGGATTATTGTGCCATATGGGAGAAAAAGCAGAACAACATGACAACTGCTCCTAATTATATAATATAAATGTCAAGCAGACAGTCGTGTTCAAAATTCAAGGATTGCACCCTGCCAGAAGGAAAGCTGCCTTAATCTTTTCTGCAAATACTTCTTTGGAAACAAGGAAGTTTGGAGGAAGAAGAGTTTGCAGCCGATGATCTCATCAGCCCATTTTTTAAATTCCAGGGAGATGGTTGGATAAAGGCAAAACCTCTCTGCTCAATAAATAAAGCGCAATGGGGTTGTCACAGGATGCAACTGGACCTTTAAAGGAAAGAGGCCAGTCTACCTGTGATTGGTCAGCTGACTCCCAGTTGGGCTTAAGAGAAGGCCCCTTGGCATTAAAGGAGGGAAAGCTTAGGGTGACCAGATAGCAAGTGTGAAAAATCGGGATGAGGGTAGGGGATAATAGGCACCTATATAAGACAGAGCCCTGAATATAGGGACTGTCCCTATAAAATCAGGACATCTGATCACCCTCATCAGCTCTGAGAATTGGTCAGGAAAGGGACGGGGAGAATAGAGGTAGGGCTCACTGTCTGCTCCCCCGAGAATGGGGAGACAGATCAGAAACCAGAATGTCTGGGTACAGGAGGAGATTCTGGAGCAAGAGAAACACCCAGGGGAGCACTCCTGTGGCCACTATCTTATACAAAGCGTGGGCAGCTGGGAAAAGCCCAGAGGGACATGGGACTTTTATTAAGTTCAGGGAAGTTGGATATTGTTCATGTTCTTGTGTCCGTTGAGTTTCTGAACTCTAGTAAAGATTTCTAGAGGTGAGTCTGAGAGCCCTCTGGTTTGAAGGGGACAACTGAAGCTGATGAAGAGCTGGGAATCTCAGAAGGTCGCAGAGATGGAATCTTTTAAGTCACAGTACTGAACTTTATTCTGAATTGAGGTGTCCCTATTATTACATTAACCCATTGCATATTTCGGCCTGTGTTGGAGAAGTATTCTAGGGGAGCTCTGAGAAGGGGAAAGAGAACATGGCACAGCTAACGGGCTACCCCACTCCAGAAGGAGAAACGCTGAGTTGATGATCCTTTGACTGGGGTTTATTGACTTCAGTACTAAACCCATTATGAATAACTCCCACTCCCTCCCACTGTTCACACTTTTTATACTTAGGTTTCATTTAAAAATAGGGTAGAAAGAGTTAATAAATGCAGAATGGATGTTTTTTAAATAAATGAGTAATACATTGTTCAAATCCAGCAGATCAACAGGCTGCTTATATCCATCTATGAAACCTATTCCTGATGTGGTTAGATGTTATAAGCATGGTACAGACATGAGGGGTATTGAGTGTGGGAGATGGTTATATGCACATCAGTAGAAGATTTTATAGATGGTTATAAGCAGGCTATTAGCCTGCTGGACTCTAACAATGTATTATTAATTTAATTAAAGACAGGTATTAACCACTTTTTGACTCTTTATAAAAGTATTTAGAAATGGAACCTTACTATAAATTGTGGCCACATGTACTCCGCTGGGGTGGAGGGTTCTTAATTTATTTATTATCTCAGTGGTGGAAAGAGGCAGACTGACAACGTGAGGTGCTCAAATAAAGTGTTTTATTATACTGATGGCTTAGTAAGAGCTGGGCCAAAAACGTTTCCCACACCAGTAGACAGACCTAGTGAATGAGAAGGACAGTTATAGACACAATCAGAATAATAAAGTGTCATGTTTTCAAAAGCAATAGCAACAGCAGCAATCCCAAAGCATAGGAAGAAAGCACCTACCAAAAGCAACAGAGTGGGGAGACCCATCATCCACTCTAATAGTGAGTCGCAACCAGGGAACCGACCTGTCCGGGGCAACCGGTAAGGCCTTGACGGATCCATGGAGAGTCTCTCCAAGTGGTTCCCCGGGGTACCTGTTATACCCCTGTCTCCCATTAGCGACATTCCTTCCTAGCAATGCAATACGTCACTCTCAATCTCGACTAGAGATTGGGTCTTAAACTTGTTTTTCATTAGTCTATTGGTTAGTAATTACAGGCAGCTAGGCTGGCAACAAAAAAGGGAAGCTGCCCTTTGCTTATATCTACCTTAGTCCTGTGGTTAGATATTTTGCTGACTTGTGGTCAGTCACACCCACTGCTTATCTCAGAAAATTTCCACATAGCTAACATATTTTATGCAGCATAAGACTGATCTCATAATAACAGACAAAGGCTAATTCCACTTCTTCATGCAGGGTCTTCCCAAGCAGTTATAGGCCTAGTCTTGCTCACAGCCTCAGCTAGATTTTTAGGGCCTAGCCTTGCCATCTACATTGATTTTTGCGTGACAAATTCTTCCGTGCCCTACACCACATTAAATATTATTTTATTTACTTGTATTACAGTAACACCTTTCATTGGGACCTGATTGTGCTAGGCACTGTACATACATTTAGTAAGAGACAGTCCCTGCCCCAAAGACCTTACAACCTGAATAGAAAAAGGGGTGGGAGAAAGGAAATACTATTATCTGTATGATACAGATGGAGAACTGAGGCAAAGAGTTTGTGACTTGCCAATATCATGCTATAAGTTTGTGGCAAAGCCAAGAAGAACTTTATCCAGAACTCCCATGCCCCAGTGTGTGAACTACAAATCATTCTTCTTATGAAGTATTGTAGTATAGAAAGTCAATTATAGTTCTTATTTCAATTAGAATTAATTCAACAGTTTAATTTTTATTAATAAGCCAGTTATAGTTTTCAAAGTGAATCTTTCACATGATGTGCCAAGTCTGTGTTAAAAGGTTATCTGTGTTGAAAAGGTTTGCTGTATTTTATGTAATGGCAGCTTAAAGCAAATTAGTGTGCATTAGTCTACTTTAAAAGGTGATATTTATATACTAGAGGTGAAGTTCATAAAAGCTATGGAGAAACTTGATAAAACTGATTTAAAATGGCTTAAATTACTTTTCCTTAATCTAATCATGCAATTCATTAAAAAACACCCCCCCACACACACACACACAAATTCCTGACGTGATAAGGTAACCAGGCATTTGTGATGTATTTAGAATCAGCCAAGGCTCATGTTAGGGAAGCGACCTGTAATTTAGTTTGACCAAAATAATCAGAAGAGTAAATGAAAAATTATCATTACCTGTTCAGGAAGAATAAAACTTTAATGCACTATTTAAAGATTGATGTGTGGCTGAGAAACTAATTTGTAAAAGTCACCAATACCACAGGGCACAGGTTTATTAAAAGCATGAAAAAGGCAGAATAAAAAATGAGGTCGCACTTTAATCAATTGGAATGGGAAATAAACAGCTCAACATTTGTAGGTTTCTTTCAATAGCATTTCATTCTGAGGTTAATCACGTCCTCCAAAAACCCAAAGTTTAAACCATTTAAAGACAATTCTCCCATGATCTATTTGAGTGGTTAAAAAAATTAATGGTGGCTTGAGAGACAGATAGGGATGGTTGGCACATAATATATTTGTAATTAGCAGAAAAAAATTCAAAAAATATATGCACGCGTACATTATACATGCGATTCATTCCTTCTCCCCTGACACTTTGGTTGTCACTTGTCCTTCTAATACCCTTATCCATACAAGCAGTACCTACCTTAATCCATGAGAATAATGCAGTGAGACTGCTAGTGCAGTATAGTGCTACACAATGTGAGCACAGCCATGAGAATGTTGGCCATAGACAGTAAGATGTTGTGGGCAGGGATGTACACAGCCAGAGTACACAATAAAATGGATCCCAATCCTGCTTAGAGCTTCTGGCACCATTCTAATATAAATATTGAATAATAACTTCATCTGCTCCGAAAGAAACCAAGAATCCAACTGTTCTAGTGAAAATTATTGGCTGAAAGTCAGTGACCATCTGATGTCACACTCACAGAAGTTGCCATCTTGATGCTTATTGGGTTTGGCACCCTTGTTGAAAAGTTTGACCAGAGAGACCAAGGATCTGATGGTCATAAAATGTGAAATATCCATGAGCTGATTCACGTGGACTGGAAGGTACAGACATACTTGCATGTCATTTCCCATGCTGCACATATTTTATGTACCGTATGGAGCCTTTATTTCTAGAAGTGTGTGTTTGAATTTAGTACTCAGGAAACTGCCAAACTTGACAGCCGTGGAGACTTCCTAGCACAGGCAAAGACAGTGAAAATTTCCTATATATGCTAGTCAATGTGCCTATAGTAAACCCTTAGTCAAAAGGATCATGAGTAAGAAGGATGTTCAGTCTCCATGCCTATGTATAGCACAACTCTGCAAGACGTTGATCATTCCTGTGAGATGCTGAGAGACCTCAACTCCCATGGGCCTCCAGGGGAGTAGGGTGCTCAGCACCTCCCAAGAGTGCTTGGCATCTTTCAGAGTCAAACCAAAAATCCTTGACCTCTCCTCTGAGTCTGCCAATAAGGGTGCCAAGGGTATATTTTATTATGTGAAATATCCCTGGATTGGATCTATAGCTATACATTTAACAGAGTCTGCTTAATATTTAATGGTTACTAATAGCTTTTGGTCTAGGGCCCCTGCCCTGCAAACACTTAGGTCTAGTCCACAATCGAAAGTTAGGCCAACTTTGTTAAGTTACTCAAGGATATGAAGAAGCCACACCCCTGGCCAGCACAGCTATGATGACCTAACTCCCAGGGTAGACGCAGCAAGGTCAACAGAAGGATGCTTCTGTTGATCTAACTATCCTCATTGGGGAAGGTTGTGTTCTTACACCAATGGAAAAAACCTATCTGTCAGTGTAGACAGCTTTGGCAACATAGCTATGCAAGCATAGTCCCTGTAGAGTAAACATGCCCTTACACATGTGAGAAGTACACCCAATTCAGTTTGACTTCTCCCATCAGTAAAGTTACTTGTGTGCCTAAGTGTTTGTGGGATATTAGCAATAGTCTGGCTTTCAGCTAGAGGTAAAAATGTTATGTATTGCAATTATTAATTTCCTGAGGCATCCAGCCCCCAACTAGAAAACATTTAAATCATTAAGTTCACTTTAAGAAGGAGGAAACAACCCAAAGTATATTATTAGAGAAACTGAAATTGAACAGGTAACTTTAAGGGACAGATTCTGATACCCTTAAATTGAATATTATCAGGTCTACTCATAGAATAAGATGCTATTAAATGTGAAAAAGGGTACAAGAATCTGACCTTAAGAATTGACTTGAATCATTTGTTGAAGCAATTCTTTTAACAATTTTCCCCTCAAGAAACTACTTGGCAAATTAAATTACAAAATTCATGAACTAATTTATATTTTTCCAAGGAAAAAAAAAAAAAGAGAAATGGCCAATCATTCTGACAGTTTGTTCCATTCACAATTCACAACACAGTTGTTCTAACCTTTTCTGGGTTTAACTTTATGGAACACCTTGTTTTTTGTTTTTAAAAGTCATTATATTCTGTATTCCCCAGAGTTTTTTCCAGTCTGTACAGAGTACATTCCTTTTCTAAAGAGCTAAATGCCCAAAAATGTGTAGGCACATGGTAAATTTTCTGTATGGCTTGAAATTAAGAACAATCCAATAATGTTGAATATGTACTGGTCAACCAATGAAGGGGATAGAGTAGGGATTAGAGGCTTTTCATTAATGGTACTGCATACAATATTTTGATGTTATGGGACTCTGATAATTTTAGACTATAATACAAATAAAGAAGAGAAACAGGTTGCAAATATCTGTTTGTGCCAACAACTGTGAGTCAGATCTCTCTGTCTGTAATGTGCCAAACCCTACTCTTGTAGCAGAATGAAAGCTAGTTACAGTATGAGTGCAAAAGTTATTTGTTAAACATCAATGATAATTTCACATTGTTAATTTGGGTCAATGCCACACATGTCGTAAGAATATTTATGCAGCTTTTTCATCTATTTTGTTGTGTATTTGAAATTGAGGACACTGTTTATGGGATACTGTCAATGCTATCTAACTTCCTAGATAAATCTGTAAAGGTTTGTTTAGAAAACCATTCTTACAAGTAGGAGAAAGGTTTCAAAGATGCCACATTTTGAAGCTCATTGCAAATGAGAGACCAATCTTGGAAAACTACGATTAGCTAGTATTTCTTAATTAGGTAGGCATGTTGATCTGCCATTTTTTTCCCTCCTAGGGAGTTTAAATTGCCTTCTAAGACAATACAGCATACCTTCTACAGGATGTCTTGTATTTGCACTATTGCTTAATCACAGGGTCATCTCATTGACTAAGATTTCTCAATTCCATTTCACTTCAGTAGGCATAGGGCTATACCTGTAACTCAAACGTGATTGCTTTCATTTCTTTTCTTCATACTTTCCGAGTAGCTGTGGCCTCTGTAATCTCATTGCTCAGTTATATTATTATTTATTTGTATTGTGATAGCACCAAGAGGCCCCAGTCAGGGACCAGAACCCATTGTGCTAGGCACTGTACAAACATAAGCAAAAGATGGTCCCTGCACCATAGATCTTAGTCTTGAAATGGCAAACCAGTAACATCTCACCAGTGAAACTGATCCCCTTTATGACCTACGTGGATTTTTTGACATGTTAGTACCTGGTCTTTTATTAGCAGCAATGGATAGAATTTTCAAAGGAGACTTTGACTTTCAATGGGAAGGGAATGCTTAACTCTTTATCAGCTACTTTTGCCAGTGGGTTTTCATTTCATATTGATTTCACTATATAAGCTGCTGTGAAGAAAAGATGCTGAGGAATGACCATACACATACACATTAACAGTTTTCCATAGCTTTTGTGCCTAATACTGACCTCCACTCTCCAGCACACCTACATTCTGGGAGGCAGGTTAGCTTGCTTCAACCCTCCTCCCACCCACCCTTGCTGAGTCACTCTTGGTTGTCACTCTTTATTTAATAGATTAGAATCTGTCCTATTAGGCCCCCCACTGTAGAGCACATTTAGTACTAATTAGTTTCCTGTTCCCCCAACCACAAAAGCACTCAGAAGATGGTTGTTTGTATTAGTATTTCACCACTTACAATTGTTTTGATGGTGTAATTTTTCTTTTAAATGTGCCAACAGGTGTTCATTACCTTCATCTAACTACTCTCAGCTTGTCTAGAATGTGTTTCAGGAACTATAACTAAATTGTGACAGTAAGTGCATCAGCTACGTATTATGGGCCTACAGTACTACTTATCAGTAATTATCTGGTTTCAAGCTACTTTTGAATTGTCATTTTCCTCTCACTTTTACAGTCACAAGATCATTGGCCAAACTCTGCCTTTATGCCTGTGTAGCCCCACTGACTTTACAAAGAACATCCCCTAAGAAAAGGAGGACAGAATCCGAATGAAACATTAAACATCTATTATACAAACCAGGAAAGTGAAAAATCCAACCGTAGCAACTGGAACCTCTTGATAGGTGAGTTCCAGAACCACTGAAATTAATGAGAGTTTGCCATTGAATTCACTGGGCTCACGGTCAGGCCCTAAACCCCTGTTTAGTAGCACATTCTCTCTTGCACTTGCTGCTGTATAACCTTGGAAAGGCCCTTACATTTAGAAAAGGGTTCATATTGTAAATTACAGTTTCTATTTCAGCTGTATTTTGGTGCCATTTTGATGCATTTATGGACCATGCTGCTTGTGTGAACCAAATCCTAAGTGAGAGGAAAATGCTCTTCAGTTTCCTAGGACCCCTGCCAGTGGAATACATTTTTCTCTAGTTATTTCTATTAATTTAATTAATGGACTCAATGACACTAATTCAGGAGCAGATTAGAGTAGATTAGATAATAGCAGGGCAAAGCATATAGACTAAGATATAATTTCATCTAGTGAATTGAAAGGGAGACAAGAGAAAGGCTGTGTGACTTTCCAGTGCATTTGTGTACATACAGCACATGGTTGCTTCCAACTGCGCTGTGGCTCCTCTGTGGAGGAAGCTGCTGTCCTCTCCCAACCACTGCAAAGGTGGGGGAATTCTGTTCACTGTAGTTCTAAGTGAACAACAAGAAGCATTCATAAAGCAGCAAGCATTGTGGCTTCACCATATGTGCACAGCCTTCTTGGCATCTCCATGGGACAAAAAGCACTGGCTAGGGTTTGGCAGCTGCCTCTTCCCCCCCCCTTAGGATTCCAGCTGTGCTCTGTGGATGTGGTGTTTGTCAGGGGTTGCGGAGCTCCAGCTGGCTTTGTTGTGACCTCATGGTCTAATCATTCCCTACTCAGTAACTTTTATAATTATAATTATATTGGTGGTTATGGTGGCACCCTTCTGGCAATGGGTCTCTTTCATCATGGGCCCTGCGGTTCTTCTCCTATAGGGCCAGCCAAATCTAGAATTCATCAGTCAGCTTGCTCAGTTCAGAGTCAAAACTTTTGTTGACTTATTTAAAATGAGTGAAGATGCTTCATGTTAACTTTCACATATTAGACACAATTAGTGAGCCTGAGAGTGCTAAGCACTTTTTGGTGTCTTTTGTTTTATCAAGAAATGGAAACAAAAAGGTCCATAAGCTGAGTTCAGGGCTGCAGTCACATCAAGATGAGGCAAACATAAAAAAATTCCCCAGATGACTGAGACATGCTCTCCTTCCCAACCCCCAGGGAAACAGTTCTAAAAGGAACAGTGTGACTTACAGAAAAACACACCCAACCCCATGCTGGTCTTTGACTTCAGGTGTTTGTGAAGAAAGACGGTGTTGTGGATAAGACCTGGGATTAGAGATCTGTTTTCTCTTCCTTCCTTGGCCACAGACTTCCTACAGGACCCTATGCGAGTGTGTTCTTAACTCTGGTTAAGATAGCAGGGAAGACATGGCAACTTGAGTTAGCAGCTCATGATAAAGCCTAAAGGGGAGCCTGGGTTTGAACTCAAGCCGCTAACATGAGTTAAAAGCCAAGTAGTTGACTCTTCAGTGCTATTTCAACCCAAGTTAGCTGCCCTGAGTTATGAACATACCTATTTTTGCAGTGAAGACATCCCTTTAATGCCTCAATTTTCCATGTGTAGAATGGGTATGATAACTTTTATCAAGACTGAAGAACAACGGTGATGGTGACTGGGGGAATTAGAAGCCTTACTTCATTGTTAGTAAAGTGCTTTAGGATCTTCTGAGAGATGGTGCAGTGGAAGTACTGTCAATTAATTACTATTCTTTTCTTTAGAAGGCACTAGCAAAGGTTCAGCCACTTAAATTGCTTGACCTGCCGAATTTTCCAATAGAGAAGGCTGCTTGTGCAGTCCCTGTAATGGATGGTTCATTGTCACCATGTTTACAGAGCTTCTAGGGTCTGTTTTTAAAATTCTAAATATGCAGACACCTGTTAATGCCTTAATGTCTTTGCCCCAAATCTTTCTATTGCTGTTAGAGAACTATGGGTATTCTGATTTTGATCTGAAAGTGAACACATTATGCTATTCATAGTTACTTCTGTGGTACAGCACAACCACAAAATAACTTGGGCCCAGTCTGGTAGAGTGCTTGGGTTTCTCAATTCCTATAAAAATTAGGGGGGGTTGAGAGCACTTAGCACATGTGAGGAAGTGCTAAGGCTCTTTGGGAAAACCATGAATAGAAATATCTAGGTGTTACAGGGAGATTTGGGGTGAAATTCTGTAGTCTTTTGGGGTTTCACCTTTGACTTCAGTTGGGCTAGGATTTCATAGACTCATAGGTCAGAAGGGACCAATATGATCATCTAGTCTGACCTCCCGCACAAGGCAGGCCACAAAAGCCTACCCATACACATTTATAACAACCCCGAACCCATGACTGAGTTATTGAAATCCTCAAAAGTGAGATTTGAAGACCTCAAGCTGCAGGGAATCCACCAGCAAGCGACTCATGCCCCATGCTGCAGAGGAAGGCGAAAAACCTCCGTGGCCCCTGCCAATCCGCCCCGGAGGAAAATTCCTTCCCGACCCCAAATATGGCGATCAGCTAAACCCTGAGCATGTGGGCAAGACTCACCAGCCAGCACCCAAAAAAGATTTCTCTGCAGTAACTCAGTTCCCATCCCATCCAGCATTCCCACAGACCATTAAGCAGACTTATCTGCCGATAATCCAAAATCAATTGCTCAAATTAAACTATCCCATCATAACATCCCCTCCATATACTTATCAAGCTTAGTCTTAAAGCCAGATAAGTCATTTGCCCCCACTACTTCCCTCGGAAGGCTATTCCAGAACTTCACTCCCCTAATGGTTAGAAACCTTCGTCTAATTTCTAGTCTAAATTTCCTAATATCCAGTTTGTACCCATTCGTCCTCGTGCCTATAATAGTACTAAACTTAAATAATTCCTGTCCCTCCCTAACGTTAATCCCCCTGATATATTTATATAGAGCAAGCATATCCCCCCGGAGCCTTCTTTCGGCCAGGCTAAACAAGCCAAGCTCTTTGAGTCTCCTTTCATAAGGCAGATTTTCCATTCCTCGGATCATCCTAGTAGCCCGTCTCTGAACCTGTTCCAGTTTGAATTCATCCTTCTTAAACATGGGACACCAGAACTGCACACAATATTCCAGGTGGGGTCTCACCAGCGCCGTATATAACGGCACTAACACCTCCTTCTCCTTGCTGGAAATACCTCACCTGATGCATCCTAAAACCGCATTTGCTTTTTTAACAGCCATATCACATTGGCGGCTCATAGTCATCCTGTTATCAACCAATACCCCAAGGTCCTTCTCCTCCTCCGTCGTTTCCAACTGATGCATCCCCAACGTATATGTAAAATTCTTATTATTAATCCCTAAGTGCATGACCTTGCACTTTTCACTATTATATTTCATCTGATTACTATTGCTCCAGTGTACAAGGTAGTCCAGATCTTCCTGAATAGCATTGGTCTTTATTTATTTAATTATTTTCATGAATCTGGGCTTCATAAGAAAAAGAAAATTATGAAACATTAATTATAAGTTGGTGAAAAAACCAACAGCCCCTGCTTCTGAAGCTAGGACAAGATGAAACATTTTAAATGAGATGTTTTATGTCCACTATACACTTTGGACGTGTGGTGGGGGAGTTTCTGCCAGCTGCTTCCTCACACGTTTGAATGATGATCCATGGCACAGCTCTGGTTTATATGGCAACTACTTGGAACTCATTAGTTTGGAGTGTGCAATCCCGTGCTTCTGTGCTTTTACTAATAGCAGAGCAGGTGGTAATAAGAAATATTGTACAGTTGTGATTTTTCTGCATGAGAGGTGAAATCACCCCTGTACAAAGGGCCTGCAGAAGTCCTATGCAGCCTTTGAGAGCTGCTTAAGTATAATTTGGTGGACTTAAAGGGGTATAGGCCCTCTATGTAGGGATGAATTTCACCCAAGAAGTATGTAGTTCAGTCACCCAAGCTAACTGCTAATGAAGAAAACATAGGAAAGCTTAATAGTGACATTGTTTTTCTAAATGTTTGCCTTGTTTTTTTTTTTTCATACTAACCCAAGTCATCAGAGTTGGCAGCATTTCAAGAGAATTCCTTCTGCTAGGGTATGATTTACTGTGACCTGAGAAATGCTCCTGTTTCGCCTATTAAAATACTACCGGAGGGGTCCAGTCCTACTGGAATGGAACCCCAGCTATCCCACACTAGCTGGGTTGCAGGCAGCTGTGATCTGACAAAGGCTGGGAGAATAGAAAATGAAAACAAGTGTTTTTGATGGTTCTCCCTCTTGTCACCTTTAGGGAACAGGCGCTGCTGTGTGAGAGGTCTGGCTGTGTTTCACTGCATGGTTCGCTGATACTATGACTAAGAGTTTGTGAGGCTAGGCCCTGTACTTCCTAAATCAGGTTCTGACCACCATTTGCAACTATATAAATCCACACTAGCTCCACTGACTTCAATGGGGATTGCTCCAAATTTATGCTGGTGTTGGTGGTATCAGAATCTGATCCTAGAAGTATTGCTATCTGTCAGTATCCTTCTCAGAACATCACTAATAGGAACACTTCCAAATCCATGCAGTGTTAATCTGAGCAATCAGCAGGATTCTGAAAAGTCCTAGCTAGGGTTAACAGCTTAGGTGTTCTTAGACTCCCTTTTGAAAGAAAATCAAATTGCCCTTTGAAGAATGAAATATTGATATATGGCCTCTGGAGCTTCAGTGATATATTTGGAATTAATTTACTGATGTCTGATTTATTCATTACAATTCAGCATTAACATGAATTATCCTTTAGCTACTTTTAGCTCATATTCATATGGGAGTTTTTGTCTTTGCTAAACATCTCTTTAGCTGTCTCCTTGTCTGTTACGCCCTCGCTGGTGTCGGTATCAGGAGATGAGTAGGCCGAGCCTTCTCCCAACCCCAAAAAAGAAGTAATTTCTTTATAGATACTCCATATTCTTCCACTTGGAATTTTTTTTTAAACTATAGAGACATTAGATAAAAATACAGCATAGCCAGCCCTGAGCATTTAAAAATCATGAGTCAGGCCCTAGCAACATGAGACTGGTTTTAAAGATCATGAGATGTTAAAAAGAAACCTGAATTTAATATATATATTTTTTACTATTACCTTCTGGTCTTTAAACCTTTACAGTTCATTTCCAATTTTTTCTCTGCATCCATGAGGACTAAAAACATTTTTTTTAAATGAAAATTGAAAGTCTCAGGTTCTCACAGGATTCAAGAAGCTGAAACACCAAATGCCATGGGACTTACGAACACTGAGGATGTTTTTGATTTTATCGACGCCACATCTAACAGTTATACACTGTGAGGAGGTGCCTCTTCCAACATACTCAAAAACAAAATGCACAAGTTGTGCAAAGTCAAACCTAAAATTAGGCTTTATCAAAGAAATTAACAGTGAGTTAACAACTAAGTTCAGATCAAACCTTCCCTTCAGAGTTGGCTGCTCCTCGGGTTCCTATTTTAGGGCTTCTCAGCTCACACTGTAGATCCTCTCTTTAGAGAGCCACCTCCTTTATATATGGAGGGGATAAAGACCTACCTGTTTCATGGTTGGCAGAACCCATATAACTCTTTTCCAACAGGATCAAAACTTACTAAGAGGGAGGCATGATTTAGTCAAATGCTTGCAGCCTGTTATAGCACCATGACATGTTTTTGCTTTGGAAAAAATTGAAAATCAAAAGGCTTTTCTAGTTCTGGAAGCTTGCTAATGTATGAGACATTCACTAAAAAAAAACTGAGATCTTTCAGAAACCAGAACATTATGTGTCATAGGAAATTTACAGGGATTAAAACAAGAGATGAGTTGGACAGACATCGATAAGTTGAAGATGGTCATTAAAGATTTTTTACATTGGGGAAAGCCTTGCTTAACAATTCTTATTGACTTTGCTGAAAAGGCAATGAGAGGTGACAACCCGTTGAGCAGTAGGAACCGAATGCTCTTATTTAGTGTCCTAACTTCCACTGAAACCAATGGAAGTTAAGACCTTAAATAGACATTAGGAGTGTAACACATTCTGAGCATTCACCCCCAAATGTTGTCTGTGTACAACAAGGAAGCTTTCAATACTTTGAGGTCAGATGATAGACTCTAAGGCCAGAAGGAACCATTGTGATCATCTAGTCTGCCCCCCCCCGAATGTTGCTAGCCACAGAACCTCAGCTACCCACTCCTATAACTCCCTAACCTCTGGCTGAGTTACTGAAGTCCTCAAATCATGATTTAAAGACTTCAGAGATGCAGTGATATAGTTGGAGAAGAGCTGCTGCAGTATGTGCTCAGACTATCTCATGCATACTGTCTATTAAGGCATACTACCTATTAAGGGTTGGCATGACACAGCATGAAGTCTGCTGTACTAATGTACAGTAGGGGGGACAACTTTCTAATTTGTGAAAACTGGACACTGAGGGCCGACCTCCCCCCCATTCTGCTTCTTCCCTCGAGGCCTCAGCCCATACTCCACCTCTTCCCTTGAGGACCTGCCCCTTCCCTCAAGGCCCTGTCCCTTGTTCCTTTTTCCACCCCCCTGTCGCTCGCTGCTCTCCCCACCTCCCTCCTCCTGCCAAGCTGAGCAGGACTCTGGTGTGGATGGGTGACTGGGCAGGATGGAAGAGGGAGAGCTATGCTCTGGGGGTGAGTGACTGGGAAGGACAGGGGAGGAACAGCCATGCTCCCAGGATGGAAGTGTGACTGGGGCAGGGTAGGGGAGAGGGAGCATGCTCTGGGAGTAGAGGGGTGACTGAGGCAGAATAGGGGATCCACTGGTACCTCTCTCCTCTGGAGTCATTCCTCAGCACTCCTTCAGGCTCCAGCAGCAGCTGCCTCGTAGTGGCAGAGGCCAGTCATTGCGGTTATTGGACTTTTAAGGTCCCCTTTTCAACCACACTTTCTGATAAAAACCAGACACCTGGCAACCCTGATGTACAGGTACCACAACTGGGAGGCCAGTGCTCTCTAGGCAACGTGGGGACTGATAAAATGTGGAGATAGTATGGCAGCTGGTTTGTGTAATTTCCTATGGCAGGGCTTCTCAAACTGGGGGTTGGGACCCCACAAGGGGTCACAAGGTTATTATGGGGCGATCGTGAGCCGTTAGCCCCCATGCATGCTGTGGTTGCCAGTCCTGTGCAGGACTGACAGCCAGAGCTCTTCACAGCTGGGTGGCCGGAGAGCAGTGGGTGCTGGCCAGGGGCTCTGAAGGCAGCGCCACCCCCAGCAGCAGCACAGAAGTAAGGGTGGCATGGCATAGGGGGAGGGGCCATCACTTTTTGGGAGGGGGGGGTGTCACAGCTTGAAATATTTTCATAGGGGGTCCAAGGAAAAAAGGTTTGAGAACCCCTGCCCTCTAGAAAATTGTAAATAAGTGCAGGTGGGATCAAATATTAGCAAAACCAATTATGCCTTAGATGATGTCACAGTAGAAGATCAGGGCCATCCAACATCTTGACAGATGAAAGACCATGCGACAAAGTCAGTTTATCAGTGGTGCTTAGCAGTGGCCTGGGAAAAGAGCCCAATGCATGGACGACAAACCTTCCCAATGCGGCTTCAAGTTAACTCACCAGACGGAAATTGAAGCGTACTCTGCTTCCTGATAGCGATCAGGAGAAGGATCCTCTCACAATTTTACTGCAGTCTCGTGATGTTATTGCAGCCTTATGATAACTGGTAAGCCCCAGCTCCTGAAGTGTTTAGAGAAAAATCTGACCTCTAAGCATTTTTCATCCTGCTCTCATTTATATGGATGTAAATCCAGAGGAGCTCCACGATATCAGGGAGGTTGGGTAGCTAAGAGCAGAAACAATCCCCTGGACTTCAGTGTAACATTTTTTCATATAGTGCCCCTTAAATCTTATTGGAAACATGAATTCAAAAAAGGCTTGGATATGTGTGATCATATAGACGAAAGCTGCCAGAAAGATCATAGAAGAAAAGATGTCCTGTATTGATTGTGAGGGGCAGGGAAGCGAGGAGAAGGGCAGAAAATCTAATGAGCTGTAGAGATCAGGTCTGTAGTTTGTGTTCATTAGACAGGAAGAGTGGCCTAATGATTTGAGTAGGGGATTGGAGTCTGGTTATCTGGGTTCTACTCAAGACTCTGCCTGTCAGTCACTGTAACCTTGGGCAATTCATTTAACACAGTTACCATTTGTAACTGATGAATTTTAATCCCCCCCTTTAGAAAGGTTTTAGATCCTTGAAAGGAAGGCACTATTGTTAAATGTCTTAACTTTATTATAATATAAAGAATAACCAGCATATGCAATTGGCAGATGAAATCAGATTGAGAGGCATTGTAAATACCAGGGAGGACAGAGAAATTATAGAAATGGATCTGGAGAGATCACAAATTTGGGCAAAAATTAAAATGAACTCCGATAAAAAGAATATTTCCCCAACAATGAGGAATGTGAAATTGTCTTGCAAGGGATCATTGGAAACTAGCTTTGGTAAAGCCTCATTATACATTCCTTGTACAGAAGTCATTTGGGAGTCATAGGTGAGCAAAGAATGCCAGGCTCCAAGTGGTGTTAGCATTAAAGGTGTATAAAGTTATGAGGTTAATAGAGAAGGTCTGGAATAAATTACTGAGCCTGAATATGGATTGGTCCTTAGAGGCATTTAATGTGAATACAATTACAAAACCACAAATACTCAATGTGTAAATCAGACAACCAAAGTGACAGAAGCTGCCGTTGTGAAAACTGTGTTAAAAAAAAGATAAGGGCTGCGAAAGGGAAAAAAGACATTAGAACAACTTATGATTTAGATAGAAGGATTTACATGAGCCCCATGGCATTGTTCCATCTCGGAATATCACTAATCAGACACTAGATATCAACTGACAGGAGCTTGATGGGAAAGTAATAAATGTGGCAGGAATGTCTTTATTGCTCATTTCTGGAGTACTGAAAACATTTTCCCCAGTCACATATCCTATTTCACAGTATCCAAAGCCAAAACAGAGTTAATACTCTTTAACTCAGGAGGGTAAGTAGTCACTGATATTCAGTAGAGGATAAATGTTCAGAATAGGTATTACACATCCAAACTAACCCCTCCCCCCAACACCATTATCACAGACAAGCCGCGCCCTTCCTTCCAGAGAACACAAACAGCTATGATCTTAAAAAATGCACAACTGACATAACTTTTGTCAATCATCTTTCTGCTTGTATATTGCATCCCTTTTCCTGTCTTGTCTATTTAGGCTGTAAGCTTCAGTCCGGAGCCTCTCTCTTATGATGTTTGTACAGAGACAATCACAATGGGGCTTTGCACCACAGAGCATTTGTTTTTATTTATCGTTCAAATGTAGTGGGATGCTTTTCCTGCCAAGCTCTTTTCTTAACTCTTGAGCCCCAGAGACGGAGCACAAGGAGAGAGTTAACTTTATTTTTCTCCAGGAACAAAGAGAATCCTTACGCAAAAGCCCTAAGGGCATGCGGCTATGTTGATGTACACCTAAGGGGTCTGCGCACCTACCACTGATAACAGGAGCCTTACTTGCGTGCTCTGTAGTTACTTATAGTGTGGAATGCAGGAAAATGGCTTTTTTTTTTTATAAGATGTTCAGGGTCTCCGTCCTGTAGTCCTCATGCAGGCAATGCCTTCACAGAAGTCAATGGGAACTGCATAAAGAGTACTGGACTATGCTCAATGGACAAATCCTGTCTCCAGTGCACAGCCTGGCAGGCAGCGGTGTTCTCTGTGGGAGCCAAGGGGAAGGACTACGCCATGGCCGTGGAAGTGTTCTCCAGTTAATGATCCTGGTTTCTCCACTCATGGGGGGCAATGGCCAATGTGTAGGCACAGATGTACTGCCCCGGCTTTGACTTTAGTCATCCCAAGCCCAGCCCAACCCCCTTTCCCTCCATGATAATACCCAAAGTGCTCCCCTGGCTGCATGGAGAAGGCTGACACCCCCTGAGGAAGCCCCCTCCATCTTTCCCCCCCAGTGCAGTAGAGTAAAAATAGAGTTCTCTTTGCTAAAAACACCCAGGGTTAGAGCCTCAGCTGATGTAATTTGCTATCGTGCCATTGAATTCCATATTTCTGCTGATTTACCCCAGGTATGGTGGTGCCAGTTGAAGATTTCACTCGTTGCCTTTAACTTGGCCCCTTACACTTTTGTGACTAGTTGCTTTGCGTTATTTGTGCATGGCGCTTTGCCATTGTGTGAGCAGATGAGGGGATGAGCCTCACAGAGAATACTTGTTTCCAGGAGCTTTTTACTTTAACTGTAAGGAGCTGCCTTTCACTCTGCAAATCTAACTTTGTTTGAATTATAACCCTTAACAGACAAAAGGACATCTGTTCAGGCCTTCCACGAAATGACAGTAATGTCAACTTAATGGAGAAAACTTCTGGCAGGAGACTGGTATGCTTTCCTGAATAAATTAATGTTATGCAGTTTTAATGGAGGCCTGAAATAGACGTGAAAATTAAAGGGAATATTAAAACGATGTCACTCTGTACGGCTTTACTTATTGCTTTAAAAATCCCTCTCTCAGTTATCTGTGTGAAGGTAAACTGCATTTTTTGTGTCTATGATGATCTGTATCGAGTGTAATGTCTTACAACGACACAGCTGTTAAACTATGGCGTCCCGTTGCCTGTTGATGAATAAAGGTATCGTGCCTACCTGCTTTGGGGGCCTGCCTATGTCAGTCCTGGCCTAGCATAAATTACAGCAGCCCTAGGTTGAATCTACGCTGTCTGGCTGTGGTTTCAAACGGGTCATCTGCCAGGTGGGGACTGTGGTATGTAGGAATGTGCTTTTGAGGGCTAAACTTCCCAGACAGAGCCAAGGTGTAGTGAAACTCTTGTTTTACACAGCCAGTTGGGACCAGAATAAAGCAGATCAGTTGCAAGCCCCTTATATACTGAGGGCTTGTCTCTGCAGTATGGCAAAGCATACTACAAGAGAAGGGTTTCTAAAGTGCACTAACATGTGCATTAATTGGTCCATGTAGACCCTACTGGCATGAATGAAAGGTTCCCAGCTACATTTTAACATCCTTAAAGTGCACTGGGGAAGTTAAAGCACACTAGGGAATCACCCCTCAACACCACTCTTAGTGTGAATTATGCCACCGTGTATACAAGCCCTTAGTGACCACTGGACACCACAAGGATTGCTAGAGCATGCCTATTTCTGGCTCCCTTCCCCCCAAATAAAAAAAATCCTGCTACAATGGAGGCTGTAGTGGGAGGTGATATAGTGGCTGGCTACACACTGACTTTATATCCACTGGGGCAGGGGGTGAGGCACGCTGGCTTCTAGCTCAATGTTTATGACTAATTCAGCCACCTTTTAGTTAGCAAATTATTTGTGAACTGCTCTGGTTCCTGCGTATTTATTTGCCGGATACTTTGGACAAATAACTTTTTGAACCTACAGACATCTTTTTTTTTTTTGGCTCCCCTGCACCCTGCAGTAGACTTAGAAGAAATGCTCTATAGCATCTGGGTCTTTCATGACCTCTTATTTGAGACTCTGCAAAGTGATCCTTGTGGAGCCACCCTTTTGTGGGAGTTTCTGTGGGAAAGCGCAGCATGGCTCATGGACTGTAACTGGAGAATTTAGGCAGTTATTTTTGCTATATAATGTTGTCTCTTGAGAAACGTGATAAATCTCTTAAGTCTGTAATAAAACAGGGTCTAGTTCTGAGCTCAGCAGCTATAGAGAAGACACACAGCAATTTATCTAGCTCTTGGGGAATATGCCCAGTGACTTTTGTGACTTTCAGTAATTGCCATGGAAATCCACACATCATGAACCTGCTTGACTAAGATTTCATGGAAGAGTCAAACAGGATAATTTCTATTATTTTCCTAAACACATGGTCAGATACTCAAGTGGGGCAGGTAAGAAATCAGATGTGTGTGGAAGAACTACTTGTCCCTTTTTCAACTTTCTTTTTCTAAGTAAACCTAAGGACCTTGAAATAGGATAAATGAAAGTCAGATCCTAGGGGGCTGCATTTATTTGAAGACAACCCTATGGGTGAACTAAGGAAGCTAGTTTTAATTCCTAATTTCCTAAAACGTTATTTTCACATATGTTGTACTTTTAAGTTTCTGTTTGTCAGATTTCTGTAAAAATGAATATGGGCCATATTATGGGTATCAAATTCTTTCCTTTCATATTGCCTTTTTTCCTAAAAAACCCGATCCAACTCCTGCCGAAGTCAATGGCAAAATTCTTATTGACTTCAGTACAAGATCAAATCATAAAGGTGGAAAGACTTCAAATTATCCTAAGCACCTATGTCATACACAGAGGAATTAGTGAGAGTTAACCAAATCAATTCCTTTGGACTTCATCATTCAAGTTTTAAATACAAAGCATTCAAACAGTTTCCAAAACTACAAGAATGCATTTCTTAATTGTATTTTAATTGCTGTCCTAACTTGTGTCCTAGATGGGTCCAAAAACTGTCATTTTTCTGCTGAGCAAGTTTAACAGCTTCTAGTAATGCTGCAAAGACAAATGTAACTATAACCAGAGATTTCATAACAGAATAATACTTTGGCTGCTTTAGTTTTGTCTTGTATTGGGCTTGTAATTAGGGTAAAGCTACAACTCAAAGGACATTAGAAACAGAACATTTAAATTCATGTACCCTGTGTTTATTTAATCTTATTTGTCTCCGTGCATTGAGCTTTTTCACCAATTTTGTTGTTCTTTATCTGTAAGTGTGTGTGTGGGGGGGGATGGGGGTGGTGTTTATCTCAGTCCAGTTCCCAGTAGACAGTTGTCCTCATAGATGCCACATCCATGGTTATAACTAACTGGCACACTTGTTGACAGCCTCAGCCTAGAGACCAGTGTTCAAATAAGCATGGGGATGGTACTAATAGTGGGTCCCTCCAGGACAGGTGGAGGCCCTTTGGTGGATACTGTGAGGAAGCTTGCACTGCCACTTAGTGTATGTCTACACAAGGATAAAAAATCTGTGGCTGGCCCAGGTCGGTTGACTTGGGCTTGTGGGGCTTGGCCTAAAAACTGCTCTGTAGACAGTCAGGCTTGGGCTGGAGCCTGAGCCCTGGGACCCTCCTTCCCTTGCAAGGTCCCAGATCTCAGGTTCCAGCCTGACCCTGAACATCTACACAGCATTTTTAGCCCCACAACCCGAGCCCAGCAAGCCCAAATCAGTTGACCCAAGCCAACTGTGGGTGTTTTATCCCCGTATACTTAGAAGCCCGGGCTGTCTGTTCTGTGGATAAAAAGAGGACTTCCCACTTCAAGGCTGTCAATCTGGCATCTTTCACCAGTACTGTATTTGCTTTTAAAACTGTGCATGCGTAGGTTCCCCTGCCAGACATTCGGAGCCTGCATCGTCCTTCCCTCAGAAGGAGTGGAAGCTTGCAGGGTGTTACCAGATTTGCCTGCCACCTTGGGGTATGTTCATTTATTAGGGTTACTTTCCTGTAAGGGGTGTGTGTGATTCTATTAATGTGCTGCTTGTGTTACTGGCGTGTTCATATAGCTACAAGTCCCCTCCTAATGGAGCTATCCTGCAGGACATAAGGTTTTCAGGGCTGGGTTCCTCCAGCCCCAGATTCAAATAAGCCTTCCACATATACACACATGCATTTCAGATTAGTAGAGTGCATCTGAGTGGAGCGGGCTATCAGCACTCTCAGCTGGCCTCTTATATGTCCCTGAACTCAGCAGGCTGGGTTACACAGCACTTTCAGCAGCCACACTTTTGTGCCCCTTTGCACCACACCAGAATAGAGCACACTTCTGATCAGGCTGGGTCCAAACAGCACTTTCAGCAGCCATCCTTATATGCCCCTAGACTCCGCAGGCAGCATGTGTGGCTGGAATGCATCCACTGTTCAGACAGGTAAGTGACAATGCAACTGATTCAGCAAAACACTTCCAATATGCCATATATCGGACCTAAATAAAAATGCCTTTATTACCAATTCTTTCTCTTTCTCATTATTAAATGATAATGCACCAAATGTGATTTGGGGATAAAGCTTAAAAACACAAGCTCTGGCATAAATCTTACAGGTACTTACAGATGCTAATTACTTCGTGAAGATACTCAGAGTGCTATATATACTCTGTAACATAAAATATGGCACACAAACCGGAAAGAGAGGTAAAAGACTGTCACGGATCCAGAGGATCACCTATCTTTGGAACAGTCTCTAGGAGCAACCCTTTCAATGTGCCAGACCCCCAAGGGGTCTCTCACTTCCTCCAGGGTACGCTGCACCACTTCACTCCCTCCTTAGACTGGACCCTTGTGCCTGCAGGATTCCTGCTTCACACTGAGAGCTCTGTTCAGCAAGTCCAGCTGAGACAGATCCCTGACAGAGACTTGAATGCTCTTCAGGGACTAATGCAACACACCAAGCATTTGCAGTGACACTCACAGTGTTGTCAAAACAGTAGGGTTTATTAGTAAGGTTTATAAATCTGCCACCAGCAGCCTACACTTATCCCCCCTCTTCACCTCATACCGCCCCAGTCCTTTGATCTCAAGATGAGGGATTATTGTTCAGCTTCCCTTAGGAGGGTGAGGAAAGTCCATATCCCTCTGGGTCATTGGTTGCTAGGTATCAATGTCTGGGTAACTGGATTTTCCATTGTGTTTTCAGAGGTGCCATTGATATGGGAACCAGACCCAGACAGGTAAGTGATACCCATACCTGTGTCTTGTCACCTGTCCTGAGATCAAACAGCCCTCTTCTACCCCCTAAGTAACAATGCATCCCACTGAGGCACACAAAGGCTTCATAAAAATATTACAAAAAATTCCCACTTCATCATAAGAACTGATTAATCTTCATGAAAACCTTTAGCTTGATGGAATAAAGCAATGGGAAGTCCAGATGTGTGATTTTATAGTCTTGATTTAATAATAGAACTGGTCCAGTAGTATTCACCGAACAATATATTGAATTTTGCTCATTTTTGGTTGTGTGTCTCCAGATTTTACCACATGTATTTAGTATTTGAAAATGTTTGCTGAATAGTAAAAAATGAACAACAGGAATCTTCATGGGTTTTCCACAAAATGTCTGGGCTTGTTTTTATTTTGTCATTTAAAATTTTTCACCAAATCATATAGCTTTGTTTCTGGTCACCGAATAGATGATCTATGCTCGCTAAACTGGAAGCATGCCTGAAAGAGACTCATTCTTAAAAGCAAACTAGGGAATGTGGTCTAGATGAAATTACCATAAGGCGGGTGCATAAATGGTTGAAAGAACATACTCAGAGTGGGTTAGACAATCACCTGTCAGGGATGATCTAGGTTGACTTGGTTCTGCCTCTGTGCAGGGTGCTGGAAAAGATGAACTCTTGTGGTTCCTTCCAGTCCTACATTTCTATGTTTCTGTGACTGGCTTTGATTCTGTTTGCAAAAGAGGGAAAATACTCAGTTCTGAATACCTGTCCTCTTTTTGGCATTTCTCTTGTTTACGTATTTGGCGTGAAAGCTTTTCCCTTACAAGGACAGTCCATATTTTCCTCTATCACAATTCCGTAGGAGGAGGAGGTCCAATTTTTCCAACAATATGCAATACAGTAGCTGCTAACAATTAGAGAAGAATTAATTTGTCATTCTGTTTAAAATGCAGATTCTTTATGGGAACATGAAATAAGCAGGTAGGGGATCTCTAGGAAGTTGACATTTTGTCATAAAATGAATCTTTAATTTCCTCCCCAAACCGTCTAATTCTTGGACACAGTTACCACATGCGCAAGTATGTTCCCCTTTCCCTGTAGCGCCTCCAACAGAGCACCTCTCTAGTAACAAAAATATGATTGGACTCTTAGTTGGAGTCAAATGCCATCTGCAGAGGATTTTGGAGCCTTCATTAACTCTACATTTCCTGATCAAAACTTATTTGCCACATCACCAGTTCAATTTCTCAGTACACTGTTGTCTTTGGGATTTTTAGTATAAATAATGGCGGGTCTATTAACTGTAATGGCTTCAGTTGGGTTTTTTTTCCCCCTTCTTAACCTCTTGAAATTCTAAATTGAAGATTCAAGCTTTATATTAACATCTGCCAAATTTTTAAATTAAGTCTGGCATTACTGGACTTAAATGAAACCAAACTGTGAAACCTAAAGTCCAAGTATTGTACAAGAGCTCACATCTACAGGAAGTGAAACGCACGGGCTTTATCAGTTTCAAGCTTTCTATTTCGAAGGACAGGCTTCCTGCCTTTGAAAGTAAACAATTTTTCAATCCGGCAATCAAACTAAGACATCTTTTAAATGAATGCATTATTGCTCTTGATGAGAACTGTACAATTACAATCATCCTGTTTTACTCTGAGATACTGAGGATAGTCTCAAACTTTTCATTGCAACTCCAAACCAAGTACTAGCTGCTTCGGAGTAATGGTAATAATACTTCGCATTAAAATAGCATCTTTCTGTGAGCACAAATCACAAGGTAGTGGCGGAATGGTGCTCCCACACTTTTGACCTCATATGCACTGTAAGTGTGAGGTCACACCGCATGAAGGACAAGATTTCACTCAGAAATGCACTGGGTGTCACTCCAGTGAGGGTGGGGTACATGCATTTACAAATCAGGACTGCACCCCTCAGTTAGTCGCAACGTGGGAAAGAAAGCCAAGATCTCAGTCCTTTTCCAGTTTTTTTTCTTTAACCAAAATATAGAACGGCTTCCCCAAACCAGTCAAACCATACCAAAAGTCCTTTGCAATGGTCAGGTACATGCACTTTTGACTAATTGATAGAAAACAGAAAGCACATCAAACCCTTCAACTCCACACTTTTGAAATCAGTTTGAAATCCTAATGGTCTGTTACATATTTAGGGGATGAAAATGGGTCATGTTTGTAAACAAATTTTTCAAATTTGATTTCCAAGCTTGCCATGGGCTTCTTTTTTATCAAAGAAAACTCATGGAGTGATGGCTTTATGTTCAAAGTCTCTCAAATTTAAAATAAAAAAATATAATGTATATATTTATATACACTAGTATATAATATATAACTTATCGAATATAGATTACATGGCTTCTTGGTTTTTTGTTTCATGGTATAGGTAGCATTTTGAAGTTTTTTTGTTTTGTTTTGTTTTGTTTTGTTTTTAACCCCAAATGCTAAATTTAAATGCAGAAACTAAGATTATTAAAGGTCATGGTATTGTAGATAATGTTGACCAAGACCAAGTCAGAAAACAAACTCTCACAGGACCTTCTTCTAGAGCTCTGAGGAAGGATATGAGATCAGTATCTATTGGCTTACATTGTTGTTTCATGGCTTGATCCTGTAAAGATGCTGAACGTTCTTGTGAAGTGCTACATGCCCTCATCTCGCACAGATTACAATGGAAGTTGAGAGTGCTTGGAATCTAGCAGGCTCAAGGACCATATGTTGAATCCTTTTCTAACTTATTTCCTTTTTCTAACTGTGCAGATACAGGCCTCCAACAAAAACCCAGCGAAATTAGTGGGAGCCTTGCTATGACTTCTGTGGGTTTTGGATTGTGCCTTTAGACCTGCTGTATGTCTTTGGATACGACAGTTTGTGCCTCCACTAGCTAGCTTAGCTCCATTAGCTAGCATTACACTCTGCCTTTGCTGCCCTTTCTTTGTTATATTGTGTGAAAATTAACTTGCCCTTTTGCTGCTACTTTGAAATCACTTCAGCTTATAAATCATCTCTGCTTTATGTAGAGACTGACCCGCTCTTATTTTGAAGGTTGTGCTGTTCAGGAATAGCTCCACCACTATTTGGGTATTTAATTAGAAATAAACCATGATTGACAATCTTAACAACTGGAACTTATTTGAATTTGTTCCTTCCAATGCAGCTTGGATTGCTAGCCACAAACCCTCCCGAAAAGTCTGTGTAGGAAGTATAAGCTCTCATGAACTCTGGTCATTTTGTAGGAATCTGTTAAAATGCATAGATAACTAAATTTCTCTCTCTTTATTTGAATGTATCATTGATGGGAAGTTTGTTTTCTATGCATCTGTTCCATAAAGTGAGTGGGTGGAGAGCTGAAAGCACAGTACAATAAGCATTTTGAACTATAAAATGGGAAGCTACTTCTTACCACTGTGCAACATTGAGTCAGACCTTTTCTACACTACAAAGTTAAATCATGTTAAGTTGCATCGATGTATAGTCACTGCTGTAATTAACCACTGTTGCATGTCCACACTATGTTCCTTGTTTTGATGGAGCATGTCCACAGTAGCAGCTCTTGCATCGACACAGCACAGTGTACTATGTGTAGCTACCCCACTGTGCAACTGGCTGCAGGGTGTTTTGGAAAGGATTTGGAATGCCTCTTGGGGAGCAGGTTCAGCATCATATGATGCACATTTCTCAATCCTATCTTTCTATGGGCATCCTACAAGGTTTTCAGCTGCTTTTCAACTACCCTGGTAACCTGCAAGCCAGCCATCTCTGTGTATGTCTTTCACCCACTGAATTTTAGAAGTCACAGGAGTGTGATCACATTATGCTTATTGTGTCAGGATATTGCGTCCCCACTTACCGTGCTGGGGTCGACAATCAAAGCAGTGCACTGTAGGTAGCTATCCCACATTGCAACTAGACACAGAGGCTTTTGGGAAGGTTATCATCCTCCCATGATGCAATGTGCTCCTTCCTCCTCCCTTCTTGTCCCAAACAAATGGACAAATGCTTTTTTGTGCCATTTTTCTAAACTCTTCAGTCTCTGCCATGCACACTCCATTGCCGGAGAGGCATGGAGCCCTCTTAGCTCTGCACTATCATTGTGAGCATCACAAACACTTCATGACTTATCCTGCAGTACTTTCAAGGCTGAGACAGGAGCCGCAGTGCGGAAAATTGCGATGTTACTGAGGCTGTCCTCCTACAAGCCATAGAGCGAAACAATTCCTGGTTGCTGCAGGCTGTCATGCAGCATCTTCAGTCAGTGGAGCACCGGTTCTGGTTCCGGGAAACAAGCATTGACTGGTGGGATCACATTGTTATGAAGGTGTGGGATGATGATCAGTGGCTGCAGAACTTTCGTATGCGAAAGGCCACTTTCCTTGAACTTTGCGCAGAGCTGTCCCCAGCCCTGAAGTGCATGAATACTTGCTTGAGACCTGCTCTGACAGTGGAGAAGCGAGTGGCCATCGCTCTGTGGAAGCTAGCAACCCCAGACTGCTATCAGGAATATCAGTTGGGAATCAATTCAGAGTCAGTAAATCCACCGTAGGAGCTGCTGTGATGCAAGTGTGCTGGGCCATTAATAGACTTCTGCTAAGAAGGGTAGTGACTTTGGGAAACATGCAGGACATAGTGGATGGGTTTGCTGCAATGGGGTTCTCAAACTGTGGGTGGGAGGCGATAGATGGAACACATATCCCTATCTTAGCACTGGACGACCTTGCCACAGACTACATAAACCAGAAGCGATATTTCTCAATCGTGTTGCAGGCCCTCATGGTCACGGGGGATATTCACTGACATCAGTGTGGGGTGGTCTGGAAAGGTGCATGATGCACACATTTCTAGGAACTCATGTCCATTCAAAAAGATGCAGCTGGGCACTTTCTTCCTTCACCAATATTTTATATTGGGTAAATATTAGCTCCTCTGGCTAATGAAGCCATTCACCAGGCACCTGGACAGCAAGAAGGAGAGTTTCAATAATAGGCTCAGCAGAATGGTGGTGGAAGCTGCGTTACGTTGACCTCCATTGGCAGTGTAGATCAGGCTTCTGTCAGAAAGCATGTTTTCTGCACTGCTCTTAGGTATTGTATTGTGTGTTATGAACACAAAGCTGTCAGAGGAGCTCAACGGGAGGTTATTCAGCTAAGGGAGGCCTTGAAGAGTATTTTCACAATAAGCCACAGTAATGTGTGTTGCGATTGTGTGCCAAGCCTGGCATTGTTTGTTTGCACTGTGCCCTGTGCCATGAACCTTGTAATGATTGCTGTATGTACCCAGCTATAACAATGCACATATACCTATTGATATTGTCTGTGAATGTTAGCAGCAGCCACCATATAATATAGAATAATAAAGAATTCAGTTCCAATAAGTAGATTTTTATTCCACACCCAAGCTAACATACCTATGTAATTCTGAGGTAAACTTCATGCATGTAGGGGAAAGTATCTTTAAAGGGGATGGAACAGGGAATTCACAAGCACGTATAGCAATGAGGTTTTCACAGCTGGGTGTATGTGCGGCTGTCGTTTTGTTTAATCCATTGTGGGGTGGAGTGCTGTGGTACTCCTGCAGCCCCAGAAGATACATGGAATGCGGGGAGAGGAATTTAGGGAGGTCCTGGCATGCTGTTTCTTTTCTAATTAAGCTTTGTATGACTGGAGAAGGTTTCAGCCAGAATTAAAACAAACCTCAAACATATTAATTTGTTTCAGATAGAGATTATTTACATTTTTATCCAATGACTCATTGTAGACTGTTGTAACTCACATTCAGCACTCTGTAGTGTGAGGTGTATAGAGACCTCCCTTGTGACTCTCTCCTTCTGCTTCCCCATAGTGATTTCTCTTTGTCAGGATTTATGCACTGATGCCAAGAGGAAAGGATTTGATCCCCTTTGCTTATGATTTCTCCGCAGCTACCAGCTCTTACGAATTCTGTTGTAAATACATTTCAGTAGCACTACTCCAATACGGAATTGAAGCAATAGATTCAAAAGAGCATATCAGAGCAACAATAACTTCAGGTGAAGTGGAAAGAGATATTCTTGGAATTGGAGACATTGGTCCAGTTTTTTTCTGAAACATGATTGCTTTTGAGGTACGCTCTCCTTCTTTGGCAGAGGTGAGAGTCCAAAGGGTACCACTGTGTATCTGTGATTACTGGGGAGGTAGAAACCCAAATCATATAACAAAAGTTAATTCCAATTCTGAATATGTGCAATGCAATGGAAATAAATTATCTGTCCACATGATACAAACTCACTTTTAAAAACTTTGTACGGAGTCAGGTAATGCTGCAATTTATTTTAACGTAACATGTCTACTAAAGTAGAGATGTCTTGAAAACTGGGCTATGTTTTGACTCAAAAACCTTCATCAAGAGAAGTAAATCTTTTTTTTTTAAACGAATAATCTACAGTAGGTATAAAAAAATTGTTCCAGTTTCCCACCCTCCATCAGTAGTTTAACCTTGCACAGTTTACATCTATATGAAAAAGTGAATGTCAATGGTATCTGTTACTGCTTGTCCAGAGAAAGTTTTAATTCTGTTTCTTATTCTTCTTTAAAACCATGCTCTCTTTTTCTACAGCCTGAAGCAAAGCCCCTGACCCCCACTCTGAGAGCTTCCCCAAGCCTCCAACCTGTATAACACCCCTGATCCCAGCACCTCACCTTTCCCCACAGCCCCCACTCTGACTGCTCCCCCCATCCGTTTCCTACCACCCTGACCCCAGCCCCCTCCTTGAAGAAGCAGCATGTCTACGGCTCCACATCAGAGTGACTATTTGCCTCCCTTGCTTTCTGGTATGCCTGCCACAGCTCTTTGATTTTTACAAGCCTGTCTCCTTCATGCCCCAAGTGATCTGGCTGTAGAGGATAAAGTTATTGCAACTGGAAGGGAGCTGTTCCTGCGCAGCCCCCTCAGACCCAGATGGTCCACCATCTCTGGAGTGTTTGCTGCGTCTAGCCTTTATTCTCAGTTGGGCAGTAGCTATGTGAGCTCTCCACGCCCAGCAAACAGGAAAAGCAAGTTCCAAACTTCCCAAGGATTCCAAAGGGGAGGAGCAGGCACCTGTGTACTTGGCTGCACGGCAGCGGAGTTCAAAAAGGTGATCCAGGGTGGACATTGCGGGACACATCCTGTATGCCACTTGAGTCACTGTAAGCAATGCAGTGTCTACGCTGACACTGCATCGCCCTAATTACGTCAGCCTAAGCACCACGGCTCTCGCCAAGGTGATTTTATCAGGCAGGCATAGCAGGGGCTGGAGGAGCATGATAGTGTGTACACTGCCACTGTTAGGCCGCCGTAAGCTGCCTTAGGTCCACTTAACTTTGTAGTGCAGACAAGGTCTTACTTATTGACCATGTGTGAGTAAACCTACCACTCTTAATGTGAACAGGGACAAAGAGTGCAGCTATTCAGAACACAGAGAGGACTAGTCTGATATTCTACTTCTGGTAGGGCCTGCAACCTGACACTTCAGAGGAACCAGTAAAATTCACCCCTGCTTGTATTATTGTTCGAGGAGGAGGACTTCCTTCTTGATCCTTTACAAGAGATCTTTGTATGCGTTGAAACATGAGGGTTGATTACTCTTACGCCATTGTCATAGCTCAAGTAAAAATGTTCTTAATGATAAGATTATCTAGAGCTCTTAAAAATCAGCTCACACTATTTGTATTAATCTCTTGTGACAGCGAATTCCGCATGTTGCAATAGGGAATGATTTCTTTTTATTGGTTTAAACTGTACTGCACTTTAACTTCAGTGGGCCAAACATATGTGTCCCCCACTGAAGTTGTTCACACTATGCCTCTTCTGATAGACTGGAAAACATTGGTGAGTAATTGTGACTTCCTCACTGTGCTTGAGATTACTCCTTTTTACCACAGTGGTTGCTTAGAGGGGCCAGGCTGTTTGTTATGATCTGATGCTGGTGTAAAGTTATATATTATATGGCCAGCCAAGATCTTGACAGATGAAACGAGAATCTTGCCAATCAGCACACTTTTTAATTGTCCCCATATTTCAACACAGTTAATACGAGAGCAATGCCATGAGAGCTGATATAATTAAGACTTAATTGAGCAACTGGTATAAAAGGCATAACTCCAGACTTCAGTGACGTTATGCTAATTTGCGTCAGTGTAGGATCTGATTTCATTTTATTATAAAAGAAGATAGAAATCACTTCCTTGTAGACTTTTAAATACTATCATGAAAACAAAATTTAAAACTTCACAATACTTAAAAGGTACATGTAAGGCTTAGTCTTTCTGTCAGGCTTGAGCAGGCTCGGGCATGTTTTACTGATTATCTTGCTTTGCTAGTTGGTCGATCACTCAAGCCCTGATCCGGCAAGGGGCTGATCTGACTTAAATGCTCAACACCTTGCAAGATCATACCCTAATCCTAGTCCTGCTTGAAGACAGTGCCAAAACTCCCGTTGACCTCATTGGGAGCGGGAGTCATCCCTTAATCTCTGAGGAGATAGTCCTGCAGACGCTTAACCAAGTGAATAACTATAGTCATATGAGTAATGGGACTATTAATATGCTTAAAGTTACACGTGTGTAAGCACAGCAGTAGAGCTTAATTAGCCAAATTCAGTTATTCACAATGGGTCTCCCAGTTGTGAGTGCAAATTAGCTAGGTTCTGCTGTACTTTTTAATGGAAAAACTTCTACAATGAGCCTTGCATAGAAGTTAAGGATTAAAGTCATTCCATCTGACACCTTCTCCCCAAAGGAATGAATAATAGCATAAAAGAGATATGACAGCTCAGTTTAATAAGCCCTGTAGGTGGTAGGCAGAAATACTGAAAATCTATAGGCAGTAACAGTGTTTTTTAATTTATGTTATTAGTGTAATTGCAAAAATTCAAGCTACAGTAATTTTAAACATTCACAAACATACAAATGTTAAGATATGACATCACCACTTTTCTAACTAACTTGTTTTTCAATGTTTCAATAGTAAAAGGGTCCAATATGCAGGCCCATGTAAAATCTTTGAGCCACCAGGGAAAACCACTTGTCATGCCTGATATTTCTAAAGCAAAAATCAAGTGGGGTGTTCTTCAAAGGAACAGCTGGTGCAAACCCACTAGTTATAAAAATATACTTTTTGGGTCACCTTTAAATGAGGTTTCAGCATCTGGAGAACTAAAACCAGGCCTATCTGTGTGCTTAAGAGTCATGTGGTTACAATATCTGTTGATATACATACAGTACTGAATGTTGTATGACATATTACTTGATATGCATGATATGTTCCCTAGCAGATTTGCATAGACACAGATCAAACTCTATTTAGTAAACCATTATCTTTATGATCTCTTTTAATGCACTTGAAAACATGAACATCAAGGGTCAGTTACAACTGCAGTCTCTGAAGGGGAGTTAGGGGAGCCCAAGGACTACCCTCTTCTTATTCCCCAAAAAGGCAAGTGCAGACTGGGTGATGGCCCCATTTCCACCCCACTGCAGTTGACTACACAGAAGTCAGTATATGACAGATGCATATCTCCCACATGCACCAGTGAGCTCACACAATGATTGTAACTGAAAGGTATGGTCTAGCTCTCAATCCCTTTAATGTAGTCACATTGGGCCACATTCTTGGCTCACACTCAGAACAGTTACTTACATGAGTAGTCCCACTATCATTGAGCTACTAGAAGAAACTCCTATTTGGAATGGTCTTTAATTTGCTGTAGTTGGGACTCATAGATTCATAGATACCAAGTTCAGAAGGAACCATTGTGATCATCTAGTCTAACCTCCTGTATCACACAAACCATAGAACTTCCCCCAAATAATTCCTAGTACATATCTTTTAGAAAAACATCTAATATTGATTTTAAAATGGCCAGTGATGAAGCCTATACCATGACTCTGGGCAAATTGTTCCAATGGTTCATTACTCTCATCATTAAGAATTTACACCTTATTTCCAGGCTGAATTTGTCTAGCTTTAACTTTCAAAATCAAGTATATAAATCTTTATATTTGACTGCATTACTTAAATCAGTTTCAGATTTCTTTTGGAATAATGAGTATTCTGAATTTTTAACCAAATAGCTCATAGCTTGTAGTTTTTCATATAGTGTATGGTATGCAAGTTTTATGCTTAATTGGACCTATTGCTTGAAACCAAAATTTCATTGTAACTTTTAATAGACATATAATTCTGTTTCTAAGCAGCCTTGTCAACAACATCTTTAAAATTATCCATGTGTGATAAAGCTTTTGATCACCAATGTTTAGTTTACATTCCCAGAAATTAGGTGTAGGGTCTCTTGCGTAATGGATCTTGAGCAACATAAAGAGCAACACATTCTTCTGCTCTCTTCCAGTGGTACCTTAAAAAATACAGAGAGAGACCATATAATGTAAATGTTAACATATTGTAATGCAGGGGGAAATAATGGGGCCTAGTTCTGATCACACTTATCCTGATCTCATGCTGGTGTAATTCCATTGATTTCAGGGGAGTTACTCTTCACAGACAGTGATATAAGCGAAGTCAGAAGCAAGTATAGGAAGCAATATGCAAATTAAACCAGATGAAATATTCAAGTAGGTAAATACCTATATTTTATAGATGGCCCACGTCAAAGGACAACATTCTGCTTTGTTACGTGGGGGTAGCAGCAGAGTAACTCCACCAACCACGGAATTGAGTTCAAGAAGTCCAGATCTGAACCAGGATTTCAAACACATAAAAGCTCAGGGATGTTGGATATGGTACTGTGGCTTAGGGCCATCTCTCTTTGTTCTTTACTTATTTAATATTGTGACAGGGTCAGGCCAGACGGCTATGCAAGGGTGCTGAAAGGCATGTATATTAGCCCCAGGCTCAGCAAAGCCCTATTCCCTGGGTGATTCAGCTGGAGCTGCTTAGGCAATTAGGCCACCTGGGGCTGCTTAACTAATTAGGCCACCTGGGGCTGTTTAGGCAATTAGGACACCTGGGGCCAATCAAGGAGCCCCGCCCCAAACACTTAAAAGCCTCCAGTGCAAGCAGGCAGTTGTGGGTAGTAGAGTGAGGAGTTTGGAGAGAGAAGGTGTGGAGGAAGGAGTTACAGTTTGGAGTTTATGGTTTACAGCTTGGAGATTGGCAGCTTGAGGCCTGCAGTTCGGAGTTGACGACTTGGAGCTGGCAGGCTGTGGCCTGTAGTTGCAGCCAGCAGTCTGCAGAGGCTTGCAGCTTCCCTGGCTGGGGAAGCAGGGAGTGGACCACGGACTGACCCCAGGGAAGGTAGCAGTACTCAGGGGGAGAGTGGGCCCCGGCCCCTCCCAGGACCTTCCCCCAGCTGCACCACTGGCCAGCCCGGGAGAGCGCAAGACCCACAAGGGCGAGATACCGCTTTTCTCCCCCCCGCCCCACCTTGTCACAATATCTATTACAGTATGGACAAGAGGCCACAGTCAGGATCAAGACCCCATTATACTAAATGCTGTACATATGCATAGTAAGAGAACCCCTGCCCCAAAGAGCTTACAATTAAAGTGTCAATCCAATACGATCTGTGTAGGTGTCAATTAAAGGTGGCAATCCAATATGATCTGTGTGTCAATCAATATGATCTGGTCCTTTTGACCAGGCTTACCTCACTGACTTCAGTGTAAATGGACTCACTCTCGTTGATCATATGGCAAGATTAGGGACTAATTTAAGACAAATGGGTTAAAAAACCATAGGAGGTTATGATGAAGGGAGGAGGTGGGTGAGTGTAAGAATCCCATGTTTACAGAGAATAGTTCTGTGCACAGTTAAATGGTGTCAAGTCTTCAGACAAGTTTTTTAGGATTATAGGATATTAATATAGTAGATCCAATATCAGAAATATATTTCTTGGGCTGGTGTTCCTCCATAAGAAAGAAAAAAGTCATCACTGTCGTCTACTCATAACTAGCTGCTTGGCCCTACCAATGTGCGTGCATTATCCTTCCATTTTTGAGAATGGGTGCTCTCTCTGCTAGGGTGCCAGTGCCACTTTTCACAAGAGTTGGCTGGAAAATGACATTCTTCCAACTAAAATATTTTCCATTCTCCACTGGAAAACTCACCAACTCTCCTTTACAAACATCTTGTCTGTCAGCAGCCTATTGAGGGATGACCTGGCCATGATCCCATTTCCTCACCATGGTAATGCACAGAGAGAAAGCTGTGTTCCTGGACTGACATCTGGTTAGCTGGTGTTTATATACAGCAGTTACGTCAAGTGTCATGCTCGGGAAGTTGTCTTCTGAGTGATATGGGCTCTGGTTGGTGTACTCCTCACCACCTTATCTGGAGACAGGGCCTTTTGTATCCTGGATTTCTAATTCTTTTAGGGAGTGCTATTTTCTCTCCCTGACTCAGTCCTCAAGAAGGGATCTAGACTGATCTGTCAGTGAACCACATTTACTCCTCAACACACCTTTGTTTGAGTAATATAGCCATGCAGATACTGTGCTCATATGGCTATGTTCTGATGTGCCAGTTGACACACACCCTGGTATGTAGGAAATGAGTCTATTTGCTAGAAGTTCTTACAGCTGCCTTGCTCAAATAGACATGGTCTCCCATGTATCCCAGTATAGAATTGAGACTTCTATTGCCAAAACCATGCATAGAACCGTTGTTCTATACTCACATAGACTGGGCAGGGATGAGCAGGCTGTCATCAGCAGCTAGACTCAGTGTTTTACCATCCATAGTAACAACAGACGTGCCTTCCTGAAAGACAAGAACAAGTAGTTGGTTTTTAATTCTTTGTGTACTCTTGCCAGCAGAAAGAAAAAGGAACCAGTTAGTAAGAAGTAAATCTTAACAGGAAAATCTAATGTTTCCACAGAAATATAGCTTGTAAACTGCCCTGTTCTACGTGGCCTATGTTAAACTTTCGCTGATCTTCCCTGCCTGACAGTTAGCAGCTATAAAATCAAGCTTCATTCTTCACAGCCTCTCAGGTTTCCCATAGCTGACTCATTGCCGTGGCATTGTTAATGAGCTAATTTAACAGTCTGCCGATCGATATCCCTCCCTGAAAATCACAGGACTAGACTCCTGGAATATTTTTCAAGCTTCTTTCTTTTTAGATTCCTGAAATCCCTTTTGAGATTTGAAACACAATTCACCCGTCAATGGGGAACCAACAAAAATTACTGATACGAGCCCATTTATACTGAAATGGACTCGTCATTATCTTGTCAAGACTCTGAGATGCCAGATTCTTACCAGCATCAAACCGGCCTTGCCTGCTGTATCTTCTACGAGCTGCAGTACAGACAAGTTCTATCTGAGATTTTTTTTGTTTAAAATTAGCATTTGATGATCAGTTCCTGCGAATTAAAACAGAATAGGAACCGGTGGGACTATGTAGCAGCCTGCCTGACTTGTGTACCTGGGAACCTTTTCTTCTGTTCTCTTTCCTGCAAATCTTCTCTGCTTTATTTTTGTGAGTCTTTAGGTTAGTTCCAGCCCCAAAAGCCCTGCTCTGAACTAAGGGTCACTGAGCCCTAGAATAGGTGCCTCTATTATTTCATTTTAAAGCAGACAAGCCATGGAAATCTACTTCAGATCCCTATCAGATTCCTTCATGGGAAGGACAGCAGCCCATGTGCAAAACTAGGGCACTCTGTAGGACCAGGAGGGGGACAGCAGAGGAAAGATTGCTGCAGCCCACAGTATGTCCGTAGATCTGGGGGAGAGATGCTGGCAGGAATCTTACCCCTATACAGGATGAGGTGAGGGATGTTAGTGACCCCTGGCCATTCCACATTGGAAGAGGAGGAAGAAGGGTTACTTTTCAAGCCCTGATGGGTTGCAGTTGATTCATAGGTGACTCCTGGGCTATGGAGTTTTCTTAGAGAAGGAATAAAATAATTAAGCCTTTTCTTGCCTGTGGCTAGGAAGTCTTTTTGCAGAGTGATCTGTTCCAAACCTAAACATAAACCCACACTCAATCCATGAGCACGTCACATACCAACTGCCATATCCAGATATCGGCATTCTTTTTGCTTCCTTCACTTACTCCTCGTCCATAAACTATAGCCTAAAACATAAAATGGGAAAAGGTCATGGATTTTATCCCAATGACTGAAGATATGTGAATCTTCCTACAGTATGTAAAACATTTTATTTTTAGGGGAAGTGTTTGTAGAATGTGACGTTATTTTACGTATACTGTTGGAATTCACATTACATTTGCTAATCCCTTAAACATACCTACTGATAAAAGGAGAACTGATCACACCTGCCACTCCTTATGCGCCTCCATATTCTCACTTATCCATTTCCTTTGCCTTCTCCCACTCTCAGTTTTGCATCTTTATTCTTGCCACCTCCTGCTTTTGGAACAAATACCCTTTCTTCCTGCACCACGGGGCCTGATCCAAAGCCTTTTGAAGTCAATAGGATTTTCCCATTGACTTCAAAGGGCTGCAGATCAGGCTCTGTGTGTCCTCCTTTTCCTCCTTCAAAGCCTTATTATTCCTTCTGTTTGTCTGCATTGAGCTCTCTGACAGCACACTTTCCTGCCATCTGTCACTTGGACTGTTTCATATCTCTGAGTAAGTAATCCAGGGAAGCCATGTTACTTTCTACATATTTTGTAAAGTACTGTGTGCATTGAACAGCCATCTGTTGCTAACTTTACTCTTAAGTAGGAATGGCTTTGAACTGGTGATCTAGTCATGAAAGGCTCTTCCACTCCCAATCCCCTGAAACAACCAGTCCCTTCTTCTCCCCTGTTTTATGATTAAAGAGAGAATTCACACGATTCACAAATCAAAGTTGGCCTTGGTGTCAAGAATATTAACTGAAATTAAGGGAGGGTGGGGGGAATGAACAATTTTCATACCATTTTGCTACTTACTAATTTTATTGAAGAAAAACACATGGGCAATTATCAACACATACATGGAAAATGGTTGCCTAATTCCCAGTGGGAGTTAGGTGTCTGACTGCCTGTTGTGGCTTTGAACATTTTCCACATATCTCTTGAAGAAAATAAAAGCTTCTACCTCTGTCTCAAAGTTGTCTCCAAACATGGTCAAAGATGTCTTCTGATTTATTTCTCCACGATGATCATTTAGCCAGATTTGGAAGGAAAATGGATCCATGACTCTAGTGGCATTTAGTGGGAAAGGGGTGTCCTTCAGAAGATCATCTGCAATCAGTCCAGAAGGTTAATAGAAGTGAAGCCCTCTTCCACTTGATATTTGATCTTTGCTGATAGTTCTAGAATTCTAAGCCAGTTGTAAACACAGATGTTAGCTAATCAGGACACCAGAGACAAGCAATGTGTGCTGTTGTAGAATCTTAATTTTGTATTTGATATTATTAGTAATATGCATATTTCTGTGCACTGATGTAATAGCGCTTTCCATAATATGACTGGTGAATTACCTTCCCCATATGCTGTAGACTGATAACAAGAGCAAGCAAAATCATACACACATAGGTCTTATCCAAATCAGGGCTTGTAACCTTCTTTCAATCTATTTTCAAAAGTGGTTTGCATCAACCCATGACACAGGTAGAGTGTCACAAATGTATTCAGAAATTATGCTATAGACATACAAGGGTGCAAAGCTTGATGCATAGTTTCTGCTAGCAGGTTATTCATTTCCTTTCCACACTGGTCCCTAAAACTGGTAAAATCATGCTGATGGGCTGATGCTCATCTCTATGACTTTACTGGAGTCACTCCTTATTTACCTCTGTGAAAATAAGGCCTGTCTTTCACATACTTGACAACAGAATTCTCTTCATTTCCTCTCTGCCATGTGTTCTGAGGAATTATGAAGGCTTCATTGACCAGAGTGAAACAAATCAGTTAACACAGTCTTAAATTTAATAAAGGGTCTTTCTCATGATGTTCATGCAGTTGTTGTTGGAATTAATTTCCAGTAATTCTCCTTCATAACGGGTCTATTTTAAAATAGTGAGACGGCTGAATGTAGTTTGTTTTTCTAATGAGGTTCAAGGTTTGTGTCTTGTGTTGCTGTTATTTGAAATTAACTTCAATCCTCCAATAATTATTTGAGATCTGGAAAAAAAATGCTGTACAGAGAGATTTAAAAAGCTCAATCTGCTTATGTTATCAAAAAAAAAAATTAAGTGAACTTGATCATGATGTAGAAGTACCTTCATGGGGAGAAAATAGCAAGTAATAAAGGGCTCTTTAATCTAGCAGAGAAAGGCATAACAAGAACCTGTGATGGAAGTTAAAGCTGGATACTTTCAAATTATAAATTAGGCACAAATTTTTAACAGTGAAGGTGAATAACCAGTGGAACAAGCTACCAACTGATTCTCCATCTCTTGATGTTTTCAGATCAAGATTGGATGCCTTTCTAGAAGATATGCTTTAGTCAAAGACAAGTCACTGGGCTAAATACAGGGTACCCGAATGAAATTCAATGGCCTGTGTTTTACAGGATGGCAGACTAGATTATCTAATGGTTTCTTCTGCCCTTAAAATCTGTGAATTCACCAATCCACAGTAAAGTGCAGAGATAATGCAGTTATCTCAGAGTATGCTATGTAGAAAGTTCTGAGATGGGGTGGAGAATGCCTCTGGGATGCTTTTCAAGTAATAATCCAAAGTAGATGCAGAAAAAAGGACATCAAGGCAATGAACACACAACTGAGTGTTAGGCCTTGTCTACACCAAACAGTTTTGTTGACAACAGTAGGCTTTCGTCAACAAAACAGTGGAGGTGTACACACTGGAATGCTCCTCCCACCGATGTAACTCCCCTGCTACCCCGACATAATAAAACCACTGGGAAGAGCGGCATAGAGCTTTTTGTGACATAATTAGAGCAATGCTGCGTCAGTGTAGACACTGCACTTGGCTGTGTCACCCTAAATGGACTCCAGAAGGTGTCCCACAATGCCCATCCTGACTGCTCTGGCCAGCAATTTGAACTCTATTGCCCTGAAGACACACAAGTATGTGCCTACCCCATTTAAAGGCCTGGGAATCTTTTTAATCCCGCTTCCTGTTTGATCGGCGTGCACAGTTCACACAGCATCTTCCCAGCTGGTTTTCCGCAGCACTGGAGAACACCAGAGCTGTTGGATCTGCTGGCTCTCTGGGGAGAGGAGGCTGTGCAGTCGCTGCTTCACTCCAGCTGTAGGAACTTCACTCAGGAGAAGGGGCATGAAAGGGCCACACAGCAGTGCCGTGCTAAGACCAAGGAGCTGAGGCAGGCATACCAGAAGACAAGGGAGGCCAACTGTTGCTCTGGTGTGGCGCCAAACACATGCTGCTTCTACAAGGAGCTGGATACCATCCTCGGCAGTGACTCCACCTCCACCGCCAAGAATCCCATGGATACTTTGGGAGCAGAGTCAGTGGCCAGCAGAGTCAACCCTGAGAATGAAGTGGTGGATGGGGAAGTGGGGCTGGAGGATGATGTGGAGCACATGACAGGGTCATCCAGTGGCACAGTGAGTCAGGACCTCTTTTTGGCTCCTGAGGGGTCTAGCGAGTCCCAGCACTCCAGCTCTGGCACGCATGATGCAGTAGAGGGGAGCTCTGGTAAGTGCTCATTTTCCTTTGATACTGCACGATGAAAGGAGGTTTTGCTCTCATGTACTTTATGTGGTAGAGGAGTGATAAGGGACAGAAATTAACAACAGAGCCTATGCCTCTACGCAGTTGGGGACCAGTGGAAAAGTTTGTTAATGTACACGGGGATGTCTTGTGAATCCTCCATAGAGAGCTCTAGGAATCTTTCCTGTAGGTATTCTGCAACCCTCTGCCGAAAGTTCCTTGGCTGAGCTGCTTTGTTTCTCCCCCCACTATAGGGATCTTTGCGACGCCACCTGGCAATTATTTCTGCAGGGATCAGACTGGCACATAGATGAGTAGCATATGGAGCCGGTCTGAAGCCACATGTATGCAGGAGATGCACCCTTGCATTCTGGGTTGCAATCCTAAGGTTGTCTCCTTTGGAGTGAGATATTGGGTTTTATTACCCTAATCTATTCAGAATAGGCTTCCTAGGCGCTTGTAGTAATGCCCTTTAGAAGTAACCCAGATTCTTTTTCCCTTCTTGTCAATTCCCTCTTCCCACCCCTCCACATGCCCTGGTGAACTCACCATATTTGGGACTTGCGCCATGCTGTGTCCTAGCCAAGGGACAGTGAGAAAGAGGTGTGTGTAACTTTTGTGATTCATGACTGTGAGTGCATTCACATTACTGTCCCTGGGTCGTTGTTTCTTTGGCTTCTGCAGATGTGCCCTTTAGGACCCACTCATCCACACCAGCAAAGCACCTGTCAGATAAGGCGGTGAACCAGAAGAAGTAAGGAGGACATGTTTCGTGAAGTGCTGAAGTCAACAGATGCAGCACATAGTGAAACAAGAGTGTGGTATGAGACAATTAATGAAAGACTCAGTCAGGATAGCCTGGAAAGGACATAGGGAGAGGAGAGGATGATTGGTGGATAGGAGAGGATGATAAAGCTCCAGGAGAGCCAGACAGAAATACTGAAGTCCCTCATTATGCAGAAGTCTGAGCATATCCATACACAACTCCCCCTGCAGCCAATACAGAACTCTGTTCCTTGCCCTCCCCAAACTCACCCACCACATTCCTGGTCCCTCACAGTACCCCATGCATTCTACACCTAGGAACTGGTTTCACAATGAAAGCTGGGCTACACACAGCTAAGAGAGCCCTAAACGAGAGACTGTTCCTCTTTGCCATTGTGACCCGTCCATGCCTAGGGTAGCCACCTGAAAATGCCAAAGTCAGGGCAAGCTGTAAAAGGAGAGCAGATTCTCCCAGCACTGGTGGGTGACCCTGAAGTCAGACTTCACAAACAGTGCTTCTGATTCCCCACACTGGTTATCAAGAAGCCACTATACAAATACACACAGCCCCCTTTACTGCATTTCAGTCTGGCTCCCAACCAGTCATTAGATCCAGTAAAGAGACCAGTTATTTAAACTCTATGCTCTTTATTAAAATTGTTCTCCTGACCCCAAAAGGTCAGCCACAGTATAGATCAATATAAGTTTGGATCTTACCCAAAATACCACACTGTCAGCCAATCCTTTAGTAACTAAAATTAAAGGTTTATTATAAAAAGAAACAAACCCTAAAGATATATCAACCATCTCCATAACTTCCATTACACACACAACACATGGACATAAACATTATCATGTTACTCAGCACATTACAGCCTTTCTAACAGTAGCTGGAATGGCATATCTCACATGGATTACTATGATTTTGACATACTGATGTCAAACAATACAATAAATGCCTCTTCCTCCCCCCCAATCCAGCCAGCGTGACAGCCATGTCCCCTGTTTGACCAAAATTTTGTCTTTTTATTAAACTTGAGTCTTTGAAATAAAATAAGTCTTTATTTGTATCATAAACACGTCAGTCAGTGCTAACATTCAAACACAGTGGCTAGAGGCAGGAATATTTGCTCAGTACAATTAATTCTCAGGAAACAAGCGCTACAGGGGTCATTCAAGGTGGCAAATAAACATTGTCTGGCCAAATGCATACCATAAAGACATATTACTGGGAATCACTATCAAAATGCTTCTTCAAAGCATCCATGATTTGAATAGGCACCTGCTGAGCCTGTTGAAGGGTTCCTTGCTGCTTTCTAGGTTCCCTGTGTATGGCTTCATAAGCCACGGAGCAAACGGTAGGTGGGGTCTCCCAGGATCACTATGGGCATTTTTACACCCCCCATTGAAATCTTCTGATCTTGAAAGAAAGTCCATGCTTGCATCTTTCTGTGTAGTCCAATGTTCTTAAAGATGCATGCATCATGCCCCTTCCCTGCCCATCTTGCACTGATGTCTGTGAAATGGCCCAGGTGAGCCACCAGCACCTGCAAGACCATGAAGAAGTAGCCCTTTCAGTTGATGTACTCTTTCGCAAGATGTTCTGGGGCCAACATTGGGATATGTGTGCCATCTCCTGCCCTACCACAGTAAGGGAATCCCACTGTCTCAAAGCCAGCAAATATTTCCTATGCATTACAGTCACAGTCCTTCATTGCAGGAGGCGATTAATGGCCCTGCACACTTGAATCACCGCAACTCCCATGATGAACTTTCCAACTCCAATCTGATTTGTGACTGAATGGTAGCAGTCTGGTCTTGCTAACTTACACGCTGAAATTGCCACTCGCTTTTCCACACTGAGGGCATCTCTCATTTTGGTGTCCTTGTGCCGCAGGGCTGGGGCAAGCTCCACAGAGTTCCAGGAAGGTGGATGTGCACGTCCGAAAGTTCCGCAGACCACTGTTCGTCATCCCATACATACATCATGATGCAATCCCACCACTCAGTGCTTGTTTCCCGAGCCCAGCACTGATGGGCTACCATGTGCAGTTGTTCCATGAATACCAGCAGGAATCTTGAGTTATTCATTTCCATGGCAGACAGCAGGGCAGGCACCACCGATTCACTCTCTGTTTTGCAGCTCATGAAATATTGCAGGACCAGCCGTGTTGTGTTCATAATGCCCATCACCAGACTGGTCAGCAGCTCAGGATCCATGTTGTCAGGAAGAGACAGTGGGTGCACGGTTTACAAGGCCTGCTGAGAAATGGTGCAAAATGAAGTTGGAAGCCCATGGAATGATGGGACAGAAAGAACTGCCTCATGGGACAGTGAGCACGCTCCCATGATGCACCGCACTCTGTTCCCAGAGCCCCCAGTGCCAGAGGGAGACGGGGTGATGAGTTGCACAGTGGGTTAGCTCCCCATGATGCAGGAGCAATGGCAAGGAGTGTTATGTGGGTGTGCACAACCGATGTAATTAAAGCAGCTTATGATCATCAGCTTAACTCTGTAGTGTGGATATGACCTCAGTCCGAGCATAGAGAATGTGTTTTATTAATGCAGTTTCATTATATGATTATATGACATTCTCCGTTCTCTTTTCTAGATATTACAAACCTCATTGAATGTGTTATCCCACATTGTAGCTTGATTGTAAATTGCCATGATTTTTTCCTGGAAGGCCATCTTGTACATGATCCTTGTACAACTCTTTTGATGGGGAAGGTCAGTGCATAAAAGGCAATGCACTATGTTAAAGAAGCAATCACAGTTTAATGGATTATGATATGCACAAAGTATCTGCAGCCATATTAATCCTTAAAAAAATGGAGACAAGGTATTAAACCCCTTTCAGCAGCTTTTGATATAGAGACATCCTCTTATCCAGCTCAATTGCTGAACAATTTTTGTTTCTGTAAACAAAACACAGCAGAAAAAACTGCAGAAATGGAGTGACACCGTGAAGAAACAATATGACAGTCTTTAAAAATCAGTTTACTCTAAATTGGGACCACAAACGCTAATAAGACTTAATCCTAATTATATGGTTATTGCATGCATCACTGCAGGGCAGAGCTAAGGTTGTCTGGGAGACTTAGTTATCCGTTTTCATACCTGAATATGTTTGGATTTCTTTTAGCTTTAACTTTAACTCTGAATTTCCTAGGTTCATAATACTCGATTTAGGGATAATTACAGCATGCATGTAATGCTTTTTACCCTTAAATTATAGATATGGATTCTCAACCTCAGCTCCATCTTAACATTGGTTTTTTTTTGACTGGGGATGTATGAAAATGAAATTCATATCTACACACAACAGCAGAGAGAAACTGAAGACATTTCACCCTGGTACTTTGTGCAATAAGTGTTTTAATTGATTTTTAAATGTTTTGTTTGGTTAACAGTAATACACTATCTTACTGAGCACGATTTAGATAGCGGAGTTGTTTCCATTGTCAGAGCAGAACATATGGCACTGTTTAATTGGAAAAAGTTTTTTTGGAGCCCAAGAAGTGTCTTAGTGCCAATGCTGCTTATAATGTGGAAGACCTGAACATGGTGCCAGTCTCTCACAACCCAGGCTGATATAGGAGGAGAACAATGAGCTACATCAGCAAGTTCAGCTCCTGTTGGGACATTACTAGGCAGTGAGACACTTGGACTCCAGTTGTTAGGGTTTCCAGTGAGAGGCTTAAAAGGGAGTACAGTCACTCTTGGCCTGGAGGGATAGTGGCAATAATTTGGGAGTTTGAGGGTAAGCACAGGGATAGTTTAAGCAATGGAAATTGGGAGTCCAAATGTGATGCGAATAGTTCTGCAGGGAGAAAAAAAATGGTTTGCATTTTTAAGCAAGAATTGGAAACTGATCCAAAAGTATGGGCCCAGGAGCCGAGAACTCCTAAATTAGAACCCAGGATTACTCACTCACTGTGGGGCCCATTCTGCCAGCTTTACTCACGTTAGCGTCCCACTGATGGACTCCAATGTGGTGGCCAACAGCGTGTCATAACTTACTGCTGACATAGGGCTGTCTCAGGCCCAAGGAGGCTCAGTCTGAGGTGTTGCACCTTTCATGCCATCTCCACTCCATTCCTCCCTCCCTTGCTTGCAGCTGTGCCTATAGGCACAACATACCCCTTAACCAATGGTTTCACTTTAATGTCATAGGGAGGAGGGTTACTTTTACTTTTGGACAGGGAGGCCTAGATTCACAAAATACTTAAGTGCCTAAGTCTGGCTTTAGGTGCCCAAGTCCCATTTCTAGGCTCCTCTGTGATTCATAAAACTCCCACTGAATCCTGCATGTCTCTAAACTCACTTGACATCTATGTTTTTGCAATAAATATTTTCTTAGATGCCTAGACTTCTGTGTCTGGCCATGCACTCTAGGTGCCATTTTAGGCATCTGGTTACCTCTCCCTGGCTAAGCCCAGAGTGATTCACAAACCAGGGGAAGATGGATGGTCAGCCACCAAACTCATAGGTAGGGCCTGATCGGGTACGCGTGTTCCGAGGCCATCTACTGGATCTGGTCCCTCAGGTGAGTTTAGACAAAACAGCAGAGGAAAGGTAGGGAAGCAAAGGAGGAGGCTGACTTCTTTTGTAACTTTTAGCTCAGAGGTTAGGGTACTCACCTGGATATGGGAGACCCCTGATTCAAGTCCCACTTTCAGCTGATGAGAAGGCATTTGAACAGGAATCTACCACCTCTCAGTAGCCCTGACCACTGAACTATGGGATAGTTTGATAGGAGTTCTCGCTGTTGAAGTTGTTGCATTGTGGATAAATACTTAGGGGCATTTAGGCCAGAGAGAGAGAGAGTGTACAAATATGAGAATGATTTTATAGCATGATGGCTAGAGCACACATCCTAGATGTGAGATCCAGTCCCCCTGCTACCATGACTAATTATTTATCCACCGTGGAACAACTTCAACAAGAAAGATTGAGGGAGTCCCACATCAGAATGCAGACAAGGTAAACAGGCATTTCATTACAACCTACCAGCCAAAGGAACTGAGTGTCTCTTGTTATCAATAAATGGCTTTTGTTGTGATAGAACTGCTTATGTTTATGTATGATTTGTTCTCTTGCTTTAACTAATCTTTTAGCAAATGTGTCTCTTGATATGTTCTTTAATATTTGATTTGCTTATGGGACTGTGAGGCAAGTAACGAACACAAATTAATTTATTGAGGGCAGGGAAACACACCAGCAAAATGTAAGAAGACCTGACTTCCAAGCTACACAGCCAAAAATTAGTGTATGTACCCCAAATGCTATATCATTATGTGGAACATCAACTCTAATATTTTCTTACATGTCATAATATTGAGGAGCTCCATTTAAAGAGTTCAATAGTTGTCTTTTTTATAGTTCATTACTATTAAATATTCATACCACAGCAATTCAGAGTGAAACCATTAGTGTTATAAACTTGCTGTGCTCTTTACAGCTTTGGCTGATAAAGTGTGACGATATGCTAAACTGAAAAATACATCAGGTTTACTGAATGAATTTATAAAAGAAAATTACACTTTTTGGAACTGGTCCATTTCAGTTAAACAATGCAGGCCGACTGAGACTAGGTCTATGTGGCTGGGCAAAAGGTATTTACCAGGAGGGAAAGGGTTGCTTGAAAGAAACTTCCATCACTTCAAACCCCTGCATAAGGGTAGTTCCAGTCTGTCCTTCCACCTTCACCTTGCACTTTAAAGGAGACAAGGTAAGGCAGCCTCTCCATCCCATTGACTGGTGCAAAGTGAGTGTATGCTGCAAATGGTAAAAGGCTTCAGGACGGATGACTGGCCCCTAGTCTCCAAATAGTCTGGCAGGCATTGAGTCTGAATTAGGCATGTTGACTCGGAGCTCACACTTCTGCCCTCTGCCTGCACAATCACAGGCATGGTTGACATGCCTCATCTTTGTCATTATTTGCAATAATAAGTTGCTGCTTTTTCTATGTATTTCTGTAGTTTTATTTATATATATTTATTCCTTGATTTCCCATTGCGGCCCTTACAATATGTACGATATGATTCTTGTACAGCAACTATAGTGTATTTAAAAACAAATATTGCAACACTTTAACAATAGCATTGTTAATGCAGGACGCCTATGCTACTTCAAAATCAACATCACTCTGATCGAATGGGAGGAATTATTCCACAGAAGAGCCTAGATGCAAACTAGGTTCAAATCTCTAACACCTCAGACAGGCCAAGATGTGGATTTGGATCTGGAGCACACTGAGAGTTTGAAATTTAGATCTGGGATTTTACTTCATGACTTTCTTTAGTTCATCTGAACCTTGTTTCAGTTTGTGTGTTCAGTTCCCTTTGACCTCAACCCAAAACTTTAAATAAAAATACTGCTGAAACCAGAAAGATTTGCCCTTTTGGGGGTTGAAATTGTGCCAAACTACAAAGTCTCGTGTGGCATCCACCCACCACTGGCCTGGGAGTACTTACAATTCAGGCTAGGCTTGGACCTTCTGGATTCTATAACCATTCAAAAATTCACCAGGTTATGGGATTCATTGCATCAGTGTGGCACAGCTCTGCATACAGCTACCTCAGCGTCCAACTCAGTCCTGGCACAATGGGTGTATAGCTAGAGGCTTCACAAATTCAATTCAGCATTTGTGTGCCCCAGAGCTGAATTTGGTTCATACGCTCCACTGGCCCTAAAAGCCAGACCTGCAAATTCACGTGTTCTGCATGGCCAAGTAAATCTGAAACTAAATCTCAAAATTAACTCATACTTTAAGAGACACTGGAAAAAAATCTGCTTATGATTCAAATGGCAGGAATAATATTGCTTTCACACTCCTTTTATAATACTTCTGTATTGGCCACAAATGACTATATCACTTCTGTTTCACTTTGTTACAGGCAATAAAACAACCCACTCTGAGATGTTTTCAGCAGCCCTCTCTGCGGTGTTACTAAGGAAAAGAACAGGTAAGTATATGAAATCTGATAAAACACATTTTAATTAAGGTTTAATTGTTACTGCTAAGAATGGCCTTCCAACATCTTGACAGATGAAAGGAGGTGAGACAAAGTTAGTCCGTCAGAGGTGCTTAGAAATGGTATGGGAAAGGAACCCAATGCGCGAACAGCGAACCTTCCCACAATGGCTACAAGTCCATTTACCAAATGGAGGTTGAAGTGTACTCTGCTTCCTGGCTTGCTCGTGGGCCTCAGCCGGAGCTCTCTGATAGCTCTAATGGTGACTGCACCAGCTGTAACTTGTCTTCTCAGAACTGAGCTATTGTAGGCATATTTTCCCAGTTCTCAATGGGAATGATGAATTGCTTGAGACATTGCTTGTTGATTTATTGGAGCTTTGGCCTTCCTCTGCATCGTGAGCACTTTTTAAGTCGGCCATATCTGGTATAGTAATTGGATCAAGGATGGACGGCAGTTTGTTTAATGTCAGATGAGAGCAGACCAGAGGGCATGTCACTCAGCGTTCTCTTTGGAATCTGTTTTTTGCAGATGATGCTGAGTTCATCTCTATTTCACCTGATGAATGCAGGTCACAATGAACAAGGTCTCTGAGGCATGCACCAAATTTGGCATGGTAATCAGTATCAAGAAAATGGTTGTCATGTCACAAGGTACCAGCATTCCACCTAAGATCTATGTCAATAATGATGCTCTGGACAATGTGGATCATTTCTGCTTTCTCAGCTTAATTCTTACCAACTCACTTAATCTTGGTAGGTAATTTGATGCTAGAATTAGATGCAAAGCTTCTGTTACCTTTGGCAAACTTTTCTCACGTGTTCGGAACAACAAGTTGCTAACCGTGAACACAAAAGTGTCTGTCTACCAGGTTTGTATTCTTAGTGCCCTCCTTTACGGTTGTGAAAGCTGGGTCATGTACTCCAAGCAGGAACAGATATTGAACTGTTTCCACCTTCGTTGTTTTAGAAAAATCCTTGGAGTTACTTGGGATCAATGGATCACTAACAACAAGATCCTTGAGCGAACTGGCCTACATTGCTAAGAATGAGTTATATGCTAAGATTCTCTGCCCAGGTATATAACCCTAACTGCCATGCACAGGCAACTCTCCCATTAACACTAATATAATTAAATAATGTACACATCTTGAGACATCTGAATTATAATTGATGCAATCAAATGTTGTTCTAGACAGATTACTTTACTGACAATGCCAATTAAATATCTAGGCTGACATTTTCAAACTGGGCTGACAACTAAATAAATAACTGTTCTGATTTTCAGAGGGGTTTGAGTGTTCAGTTCTCAAAGCCTTCATTTAAAAAACATCCCTTTTCAGGACAGTTCTTATGCACATGCTTAACTTTAAATCAATGCAATGGATCTTTAAGCACATTTCTAAGTGCTGTCCTGAATTGGGATGGACTTAAACATGTGCTTGTGATTTCCTGAATCAGAGCCTCAGTGAAGTCAATGGGAATTGTAAGTGCTCAATACCTCTGGAAACCGCTTCATCAAGTGTCTAGATATGGACTTAGATGTCTAACTTTAGCCACGCAAGTTTGGAAAATATTAGCCTCGTTTCACTTTGTCTTTCTTATTTTATATAACTCTCTCTCACACACACACCCCTCGCAGTACAGCATCTAGGCATGGGCCTAAATTTTCAAAAATGCCTTGTGATTTAGGGCAGCGGTTCCCAAACTGTGGTAGGCTTACCACCGGTGGTACACAGGCCACCTCCCAATGGTATGCATCTACCTGCTGCTGGGGGGCCGGCCACGGAGCCTCCAGTGGCGCTCGGCCATGCAGGGGCAGAGTGCAGCAGCCCCAAGCACCCGGGGGTCTGGCTGTTCTGTCCCCCTCTGCTCCCCCGGACACACAGCGGTTGGCCAGGAGCCACTCTAGCGCTGGCCCTGACCTCAAAAACTTGGTTGTGGTACTACAGGTGTTGGCGTTTTATGTTGGTGGTACGCAACATGGTAGAGTTTGGGAACCGCTGATTTAGAGTACCCAGCTTGACACACTTAAAAGGGACCTGATTTGCAGAGGCCCAATGGTCAGCAACGTTCTGAAAATCAGGCCTCTTTAAAGTATCTGAAGTTGGGCACCCAAAAACTGAGGCACCTAAAAATCACTAGTCAATTTGAAAACTTAGGCCAGAGTATCTATGCCCATCTCACTGATGTCAAGTACAGCTGCTGAACCATCTATCTGAAAATACAGCACTTTGGCATATGTTCTTTGTGTAATTATACATGTTTTTGTAGTATGCCCCAAGGATTATCATGGCTAATAGTTTATTAGTGTTCATGTAACAATTTCTTTGCACATTTTTCTTCATGTCACTAAATCTATGCTGCAAACTAAACAGCAAGTTTTTCTCTTGTGTTTTTCTGATTCAAACAAAGAGGCTGATGAACAGAACTTACAAAAATAAATTTTGCACCTAGAGAAATAGTCCCGTGTTTTCTATAAGGGAGGGGTAGCCAGCCACAGGGGGGAATAAGTGAGAACAGGAACTGTATGTGGTTTCTTCCTTTGCTCAGGTAACAAGGAATTAGGCTAAGTTTTGTCATGATCCATTTTAAGCTCTTCAGGGCAGGGTCTATGTCACTGTGGCCACTACTGCCAGGTAATACATATAGAAAATGGGTTCTATTTCTGAGTCTGCTATTGACTTATTGTATGACTTTGGACAATTACCTCATCCGCTTTGTCTCTTAATATTCTGGGACCATCATGGCTACAACAACACTGCATAGGCTCTTTGACCAACCCTTTAATATCTGCGTGCCTTGTTTTCCCCTTCTGTATAAAACAGGGATAATAATACCCACCTCACAAGGGTGCTGTGAGGCTTAACTAATTTATCTAAAGTCCTTCAGATCTCTGTAAGGAAGGGGCTTGAGAGATGCAAAGTATTATTATTACTATTAAATAGCCCAGGGTGTGGGTAAGGCAAGAGACAGTAGATTGATTGTGTTTGTGCACAGTCTGTTCTAGATGTTGCTGTCTGGGGAGCCATTGAAAAGAGAATGGGGGAAAGTTAATCAGCAAGTTCATCTTCTTTAATAAGGTGACTGATCGAAGCTTTGGTTCTGTTTCCCAAAGATTGAACAAAAAACGAAGAGCATGTTGACACAGCATTTTTGTAATTTCTCCCACTGTTATTAGAGACCTGTGTGCAAAGACTCGGCAATGGCTCCATTCCCATGTGCTCTGTTTCCCTGGGAGGAGTCCCAGTTGAGTGTGTAACAAAAGAGGTCTTTTTGTGTCTTGGGATTTTTTTTTTTTTGCGGTGTATTTGATTGCCGTTGTTGTTGTTAGAATGCACTGTGTTCCTCTGGGAACCCAAGGCCCAGAGTCCTGAGATTGGTAGCAAATTTAGAGATTTGGCGTTGAAGGTTCCATATGGGAAATTATGTAAATCAATGTGTAGATCAATTAAAAAACAGGAGAATATGACTGTTTATTCCCATATGTTGGCTACACATATTGTGGGTAGCTGCATGGTGGGGTGAACTAACTCCATGGAGCTTCTGCATCCCCATCCCCCATATGGCTGGAGGAGTGGGGGGGGAAGGAGGATGGAAAATGCGCAGAGCTTTGGCTCAGCCCTCTCCCCACAATGCACCAGTCAGCTCTGCTACACTGGCATGCTGGGGGACTATATTATGCCAGGTATAGACCTAGCACGTGGCTGGAGCAGGGCGAAGCTGGGAATCACAATCTGCTTCCTAGGGCAGTGTAGTGACATGCTGGTCCTTGTCTGGGGACCATGACAAAGCTGCCATTTAACTCTTAATTAAAAATTGCACTCTACTGAATTTTTTAATGTGTAAATAAGTCTTTAAAAAAATACACAGAGGCTTGTTTAGATAGAAATACTTTGTATCTCATAGCACCTGCCATTTGAGCATCTCCAAGTGTTCTACATACAGCAAAAAACTTCATCCCAGCAACCCCCTGGGGTTAGGTAAGCATTATCCTCATTTTATAGATGGGAAACTGAGACACATGAGACCTGATCCAAAGCCAGTTAATGTCAGTGGCAGTCTCCGACTCATCTCAAAGGCTCAGAAAGATTAAGGCCAACTTTTACATTAATAATTATGGGTGCCTCAATTTTGGGTACCCAGTTCATTACCTATTTTTTTTCAAATTGGGTCTGCAAAATTGGTGGCCCACATTGGATGATTAAATGGCTTGCCCCATCATACATACAGTGAGCGAATGAGCCAGCAGGAAGCTCAGATCACCAGACTCCCAGCTTTATGACTTAAACCCACGCACCCCTTCTTTTTAGGTAATTCACATTCTGTCTTTTAAACTGTGCTTCTGTTAGCTCTTTGCAGCCAGAATGCTACAGTTAGCCTGGCATCTGGTGCCCCATTCAAACACTCTGTCTTCTCAGGCTCAAATTTTTGTGAGAAGAATTTCCTTTGGGATTCACACTCCGCATGTTCAGTCTCAGCTCTTTTTAAAAATGAAATGTAGATTGTTGGGGTTTTTTTTAAGTTTGACGTGAATACTTTTAGCCATTTTTGAGCAATGGGAAAGTGGAAGCAAAATACATTCTCGAAGTTTAAAAATTAGATCTTTTCCCCCCCTGCCAATATCCAAAAAATAATGGAACAACAAACCTCCGAACTTGGCATGCGGCCAACCCTTCATGAGGAAGAATCTCTTCGCTGAAGGGCAGCCTGTGCTTTGAACTCAATCCCTTCTAGAGCTGCTTAGTGTGCATGCTGCGCTGTCATCACTGTAAATGGTGCATATATAGAGATGCTTTGAAGCTTCCTATAGAAGTTATTATTTAGACGTTTATTATATTTTCAAGTGCCCTGAAGTGTGCTAGGAACAACACAGCCCCTGCCCAGAAAAGCATAGTCTTGGTTGCACATGCCACCACTAGTAAGGGACAAAAGCACACAAGGGAAAGAGATAGGGTAGGGGAAGGACAAGGGTGCCAGTAAGATCACATGGTTACTTGGTAAAGCATGGACATATTTAGATGGTTTAGTACATTCCTTCTATCTATTGTAGACTTTCCAACATGCATGAGTTGTAGGAGGGACTGAATGTGGCTAGGGGAGCTGGCAAGGCAAACAGGTTTCAGGAAGGAGTTCCAAGCATAAGGGGCAGTGTAGGTAAAGTTATGGGGAGGCCTATGAGCAAAAGAGATAAGGCTATTGAGGATACTGAAGCTAGAATCTTTAGCAAAGCAGAGAGGCTGGGGGAAGATGCAAAAAGAGGTAGGGTCTGAATTATAGGCAGGGGTTGCATAGATAATGAACTCAAGGAACTGTGAAGTTTTGGTGTGAGTTAGTTTTAACTAACCCCAGACAAGTGGTTACTGGTGTGAGTTTAACTAGGTCAACTTGAGTGCTGCTCTGCCATGGCCAACTACTGGCGGGTACTTGCACAATATGCAGAGCCTTGAGTATTCCCAGCAGCAAGGCCATGATTGTTTTGAGCCCATAAATTAAACAATGAGAGAGGATTAAGTGATCACAGAAGAGAATTGAGTACTCCATCTTGATGCATTGGTGGCCTTTAACTCTCTTCTCCTTCCTCCATTAGTGTAATAGCTTTATTACACTACATTATCTTAAACAGCTTCAGAGCCAAAAGATTGTCAGGATTAACATTTTCAACATCTGGATCTTTTTTTTTTTTTAAGTGTTTTTATGGGATTGAAGTGGGGTTATTTTAGGGTACTGAAAAGGGAAATGTAGGATATTGACAATCTGTTTTTAATAATAACTGCAATGTAAAATATTACTTTATAGATTTTTTTTGCATAGATGAGCATAATAATGGAAAATATAATTTCCATTGTAAAATTTGTATATTTCTATTGGCTCAACTATGATCTTTAACCACATTCTCTTGAGTTACACAAGTGTAAATCAGATGAATTTCAGCAGAGTTACACTAGATTTATTTGGTGTAATAAAGCAGAGTTCTTCCCTTTGGAGTTTGATTTTTTTTTAATTGTACAGTTTTCATTAAATTGAACCAATAAATTGTCCACTAGCCAGGTATCTTTCTTATTTAGCTCTCTTTATTTATTTTTTTATTTTCAATTAACTGATAATTGCACTTAAGCTTGTGTGTGCCGAATCTTAATGTCTCTAATGATCATGTCCTGGAAATAGTCCTTGCTGTAAATCAGCACCGGCTGTTGCATAACATACAACTGAGCTGTGTCGGTACTGTACTCTTGACTTGTTTTACTTCACGCTCCATTGGAGCAAGATTCACTACAAGGTACGAGTTAGGGCTTGTCTAAACACAAAAATTTCACCAGATTAACCAAAGGTGTGATTTTAAACCAGTGCTGCTTTGTAATGTGGACACTCATGTTGGTTTAAACCTGGTTTACATTGGTTTTGCTCTCACCTATAGTTTTATATAACACTTTTAGTTAAACTGGTGCATATTTGTGTGTAGACCAAACTTTAAACTTTTTCTATCTTTTTTCCTAAAAGACGCAATGTTTCATACTTGTTAATATCTTTTTTGTTTTCACTGTGCTGAGTGATTACCATGAATAAAGACAAGACATTTGAATCCAATGTTGCAGTTGTTCCATGCACTGGAATCAGTGGAAGTTGTGTTTGTGATATGATTGCAGAATCATCCCCTTTGTAATATGTTCTTCTATACCCATGATGATCTCATCATAAAGCCCTTTGTAGCTGGTGAAGCACTGGTATATAATGACTAGGAATAGGTGGATCCGTGTGGATAAAATCAACCCTATTACAAAATATTTAATGCGGTTCATTAAACTTTAGGGGGTTTCTCCACTTCCTGGAAATGGAAGTATCTAAATTCTCTGAGGTCATTCTAACAACATGGCCACCCACCTGGAAACAGGAACCAGATGTCTTAGGAGAGAGTCTGTTTTCACAAATTTTTGAGCCCAGATTTTAGACGAAGAAGTATGAATCATTTCCGTGAATACTGGATAAGCTTCTGCACCTTTGGATCTTTTGTAAACCATACCTTTGAAACTTTTCAGGCTCAACCATCGCTGGCCATTGATGAGCAAATACTAAGTGCCTGTCTCTACAGTGCATTAGTCTGCACCACAGGGGTATAAATTCTAGTGCATATTAGCATGTTGCGCACTAAGTAGCCCATGTGGAATCTGCTGACACACACTAAAAGTTCCCTAGCACATGTTAATATAATATTGTTTGAAAGAGGACTACATTAATGCACACTAGGGAACTTTTAGTGCAGGCCAGCAGGGCTTATATGGGCCTGTGAGTATGTGACATGCTACTGCACACTGGTATTTACATTCCTGTGGTGCAAACAAATGCACCATGCAGACATACCCTTAGTTTGGGTTTGGTTCAAATAATCATCCCAGACCTTGGATACCTATCTGAAGCTTATGAACATATCTGAATTTTCTGAATCTGCAAAACTGGGCTAGCACCGTTACAAGATCAGCTTTTCTGATGAGATTTCTGGCATTTTGGCTTCCAGTTGGAAATCCCAAGAGAACAAATTCTCATGGTTAATTTGGCACTTATAGTTCCACACATCATGACTGTGATAATGAAACCAATGTATTTCAAACCTTTCCTTGACCTAAATCATATTTTTAAACATGTTTAATTTCAGAAGTAAGAGGGCAGGGTTCTTGTTTACATAAGGAATGGGCAAGCCAGTTTTTATCATGGTAAAACTTTAGGTTAGTGTAAAGCAATGTAACAAATAGTTTTGAGGAAGAAGGCCTGAGGTCTGCATGCAAAAATGTGTACATGATTGCAGTTCATGTGATTGTCCTTGAAAATGGCTATTTAGGCATGCACTTGCCAGGTTTGCATGCATAAATTTGCTCACTCACTGCACACAGCTGTAGGCATTCTTTTAAAATTTATCTCAAAGGGTTAATTCTACCCTTGCATATACCTTTTAAAGCCATGATTTCAGTAGGATGGCCTAGTGTTAACTGAGGCCAGAAATTGGCCCAAAATACATAAATAACCCTAGAAGGATCTTAGCTTAAGTCAGCGGTTCTCAACCTGTGGGTCGCGACCCTGGCGGGGGTCGAACGACCAAAACACAGGGGTCGCCTAAAGCCATCGGAAAATACATATTTCCGATGGCTTTAGCCACTGAGAAGTCGCGCTATCATCTGTAGCAGCGCTATTCAGCTGGAACGCACACCGTTATGGATGCGCGTTCCAAACTGAATGCCTGCGCGCATGTGCAGACGTGATTGCATCATCCGTCCGGGGCCTAAGGGGCGGGGGAACGCTCCACAGTCCATAGCAGCGCATTACGTGTGTCCGGCGCTTGCTGACGTCATCAGTTTATTTGGAATTGTTGTTATATTTAAACCTATGCTATGCCATGGTGAAATGTTATTTATTGGATTAGTAATAAATATTTCTCAACATATAATTAAATATTGTTTTTGTGATTAATCACTATGTTTAAATTATGTTTGATTTGTAGCAATGAGAATACATAATGCATATCAGGTATTTACATTCCGAATCATAACTGTAGCAAAATTACAGTTTTGAAGTAGCCACCAAAATTATTTTTTGGTTTGGGGTCACCGCAATATGAGGAACTGTATTGCGGGGTCACGGCATTAGAAAGGTTGAGAACCACTGGCTTAAGTCAAAAATAGTTATAGAGTGCAACTGATTCCAGTCATAGCTTTTCTGTATGAGAGAGCTGCTATCAGGACTTTCTTTGAAGATTTTTCTCTTTCTTCTTTTACTTTTTCTCTGTCTCTCTGCAGAGGTTGTGGAACAGATGGGATTCATGTGGAGAGGAGGCAGAGAGAGCCTTGGCTGAAGGCTGACTGCTGCTAGACTAGAAGCAGACTGCTCGCCTTGCTTGAAATTCACACCTTTGCCCAGTGCAGGGTTTGTGGACCACTTAAGTACCTGGGGCTTATGTTGGATTTGCAGACTGCATTGGTCTGATGCTGAATTGCACTGATTTGAATTGCACTGATGAGAGAAAAATGATAGTTCATAGAGGATATCACGGCTCTGGGGGTACATTCTCCATCAGCGGGACACAACTTGAGAATGTAGTACTTTTTGTTACTAGCTTACCTAACCCTCAGTAAGGCTTTGTGCAGGGATTTATACCCAACTTCCACAGACTGTAATGGGAGCTGATAGCTAAAAACCTTCAACTCTAAAAATATTAGTGTATGTGTGACTTTTTTGTACAACAGAAGCTGTTTCTGGAAGCTTCTGTTTATTAGTGTCTGAGAGAAGTACAGATCAAGAACACTGAGCTATACACCAGGCTGAAATTCTGCCCAGAATTTTTCTGATTGCCTTTTGCTTGGGGCAAGAGCAAAGCCAAAAACACTGAAAATATTTGTATTCAGGATTCAGTTGCTAAATGTAAGTGGGAAACCATTCAGGGGAAAAAAGATGTAATGAGCTCAGAACTAATGTAATACGCTTAAGTGTTGGGTTTTTTTTTTCCTGAAAACATCTCCTGTGGCTCTAATTAAACACTCCCTAGACGCCTGGGTTTTGGAGGGCTTTTGAATAACAACAACAAAAATATCTTCCATTGCTAGATTTAGCTAACAATTTCTTGCAGTTCCACGTACCAAGCTTCAAGAAATATTAGGGCATGCGATCTAGCCCTAATATCTAATATCTAGCCTGTCCTGTGGTTCTTACTTTCTGTGAAAATACTGATGTTGTTAATATGCAGTATTCTACATTTTTTCTGCTCAATATAGTTCACTTGTTCCTGAGACCCAACCTCCCAATTCTGATGGGGCACAGATTTTCTCAAATATATCTTACTCATGTTTACTGGGAATCATTAAATTGACCAAGGAGGGATGGTGTGTGAAATTGGGGATATTATTTTTATTACAGTATCATCAAGATGTCCAAATGAAATTAGACCCCTGTTGTGATAGGCACTATACAAATACAACGTGAGAGATAGTCTCTGCCCTGAAGAGTTTACAGTCTAAATGCACAAACAGGCAAAGAAAGGGAGAAAAAAAACCACCCTCATTTTACTGATTGGGAAGTGAGGCAGAGAGAGATTAAGTGACTTGCCCAAAATCAGACAGGAAGCCTGTGAAAGATCTGGAATTGCACTCACATCTTCTAAATCCTAATCCAGCGCTTTAACCACAAAGCCAGATTATCCTAGATCACAGCTCTATAGTCTGTACGAGTTGGGGACTGAGAGACACCAGTGTTAGAGTAACAGATTTGTTTATTTTATGAGTTAAGGAGAAGCGAGCTTTTGGGGAAGATACAATTTGCTTCTCATGGAAACACGGAGCCCTCCTCTGTCAGAAACCTACTTGCCAGGAGCACATGAGAACTTCAACACAATACTGATGCTGGATCTGTCAATGTAGCATTACAAGGTCAGGCTCTTGTATCTCATATTACCAGCTTAGATAGGGTACGTTACACATGGCACCACCTAGTGGCTGAATGGTATAATACAGTTTAGCATGCCGGATATAGTATTTTTATGCAAAGTTTCAATTAGTATTAATACTCTCTAAGGCACTTAAAACGATACAGCAGCACAGTGATAGCACTGCAGCTGTGGCAGTTCTCCTGCCACTGTATTTAATCCATTCCCCGACAGATAGTAGCTAGGTTGACGGAAGAATTCTTCCATCAACAAAGTGCTGAATGCATGGGGTGTTAGGTCTGAATAGCTATGTCGCTCATGACTGCTGGGGACCCTCAAAGAGGAGTGATTTGAACTCTGATCTCAGCGCTGACTCAAAAGTTGATTAGTGACTAAGTACCCACTCTAGGGCAACACAGTGCCAAAATAGAGCTAATGCAAGTCCGTGTGAGCACTGAGGCTTGATCCAAAGCCTAGCAAGGACAACGGAATTCAGTGGGATTTGGATCAGGCCCTGAGTGACCAGAGAGTAAATGACTTTTCTCTCAGAGTGTGGATGAAATGCACAATCCTCTGTAAAGGAGGAGAAATAACTGCAACATGATGATTTGATTTACTAAAACCTTACTCTGGCTTGCATGGTGCTCGTACAGTGTGGAAGCAGAACAGAGTTTCTTAGATCTTGCACAATATAATTATCTAAATAGTTCACTCTGATGTCCTCACATGAGCAGACTATGTACTTATTCCACTCACATTTATGCATTCTTTTGTCTCTGGCGCAGGGAAAGAGAATTGCTATTTTTCCTTCCAAAATAACTTTCATTTACAGTAGCAGTGAGAAAGGAAAAACAGAACTTTATTCTAGTAGAGTAACTTTAATTCAATTAAAATCATTGCTGCTTAATTAATCAGCTGTAAATTAATTTTGTAATTGGGACAATAATGTCATTACCTGGATTTGGTTTTCCAGTGTGATATTGTGTTGAGCTGAAAAACCTGCAACATTAAACATTAAGCGTCACTAAAACCTAATATTCACATTTTTTGTAGGCTGAGATTATGTATCAACACAGCCTATGAAATTGTGCGCTTCCATAAGCAATCTGCAAACTACACAGGGCCAGATCCTCAGCTGGTGTAACTAGAGACGGTTTCACTGATGTCAGTGGTGTTATGCGAATTTCACCAGTAGAGAATTTGACCCTAAGGCACTTTACAACCCCAAAGTCATCCTCATAATAGTTACTAAAAATTTTACTGCCTTCAGATTCTATGCCTCTAGGTGACTGCCTTGCCATCCTCTAATACAAAGCTTGCCCTGCTAGTTGCTCACCCTTCACAAACCATTTGGAGAAGATAGCTACTCCGTTACGTCAATGGACAGGTTTACATGTTGCCTGGAAGCGTTTAGTTTTCACGTGCTCCAGCAAGTTTACCAGAACACTGATTATTCTTTAATAATATCCCAGTGGAACTGAGCAGGCCTCCTTAGTCTTATCTGCAATTCCAAAGAATTAATGTCAGGAAGGCGCTGTGGTGTTTTTATGGTTTTGCTTTGGTGGTTTCTAAAGTTTCTCTATACATTTTAAAAATTCAGGCAAACAAAAACCGTCAAACAAGCAGAGCTAGAAAGTCAAAGTAGTCCGACCTCCAGGCTAGTTCTGAATCACCATAAAGATTTTTAGGCATAGCACAAACATGGATTCAGTGTTACAATGAAACTTAATTCCTCTTACCTTAAATATCTCCCCATGCTCTGTCTTGGCTTCATGCTTTGCACAGGGTATAATCCTGCAAGGTGTGGTGCACGCTTGACTCCCATCCATTCAGTGGGAGTTGTGCATGCTCACTGCTGTTCTAGAGATATTCTTTGTAGGATGGTGACTAATTTTACAGTTAACACTATTCAAAATGCAGCATAAACAGAAAAATATGTGTGACACTGACCCAGTGGGAGTGAAGCAACTCTCAGGCTAAATGACCCAAATTCAACCTTCAAAGATATATTAGAAGAGTATATAAATGGTAATTAGGGCCATTCCTTATAAATAGCTAACAAAGCCATGTTAGATAGACTAGAGCCTTGAGATGTAAACCTGTAATTGTTAAAGAATTAGAAGTAGATACTAATTGTATTTGTCTGTGTTTACCTATATCTTGTTCGATGTTAACAATCTAACCAGATTAGTTTATAGATTCTGAACTTTGGATCCTGTCTGCTATGATGTTCTATTGATTCAGAGATGAAAAGGGAATATTAACAGGTAAATGAATTGTGGCGTAATAATATCATTGTCTTTATTTCTCTTTGAAGTTTGTAGTAAACTACCTATGACCTCCTTGAACTGCCCTATGCTAATCAATGCAACTAATTACCTGTGTATACAGGGAAATAGAATTGACTTCAAAGCCATAATGTATATTACCTATTCTTCATCCAATGAATGCCTGCTGTGTTAACTACTGTTAAGAAGCTAACACAGCCTGCCAGATATCTATAAAAGAATTCTAGGGCACTGATCCTGTATCTCAGGATATGTTACATGGGGAGGTTTTGAGTTGCAGGATTTAGGTCTTCCTCTCCAGCCTGGACTACCCTGGTATTGGACATGGAATGCCTATTTGGACTATAACCTGATGAACTAATTCTGGAAAGGACTTTTTGCAACTTACCATCTCTACTATAAAAATGACCTCACAACTTTATTCAAATCTGTATGTATAATGATCTGTGATCACAATGCTCTCTTTTCTTTTTCAATATATCTTAGATTAACTAATAAGAATTGGCTATAAGTGTATATTTGGGTAAGATCTGAAATATTCATTGACCTGGTGCATAATGTGTCAGATCTCTTGGGACTGGTAGGACTTTATGTATGCTGAACAAGATTTTAAATAATCCTCATTGTATTTGATCTGGCTGTCTGGGTGGAAACCAAGGGCTGGATTGCTGTAAGAAGGTGTAATTTTGGCTTCTGGGTAACCAAATAAGGTATTGTAGAAGCTGTTTTGTTGCTGGATTGGTGAATCTAGTTATTATAAATAACCACCAGTTTTGGAAATCGTCTGCCCCATTCTTTGCAGTTTGCCCTGATTAAGCAATCTCAGTGTGGCCCACCCCAGTGGCCACAGTCAAAGTAAGTATACGACCACATGAAATAAATAAGAACAGACTTACTCTTGGATTATCGGTATAAGTTGTGTGCCAAGATCCTCACAATGAAACCATCTTTCAAACAGGACGTTGGTTGATTCTCCAACATAATATCTGACAAGGTAATGACATTACTAAATCATTCCATTGCATAATGGTTAAAAAAAAACATCATTAGGGTTAATGCAATTAATTATATTTTATTATAAAGTACACTGTATTAGACGAACAGTTTTCCAGTGGTTAGCATGGAGAATCAGGACTCTTTGGTCCTATTTTCAACTCTAACACAGTTTTGCGGAGCAACCTTTAATAAGTCACCTAGAGTGGGATCTACAAAGGGACTCAGGTGTTGCAACACTGAGTATCCTGGCAGCTAACTTCTAGGCACCTAAAAAAAAGTCACAAGGAACAACACTGCGATCCACAAAGCAGAGTTAGGCATCTAGGCTTCCTATACAATGAATAGTGAGAAATAGGTACCCAAGAAAGCAATCCATGGAAAGTCAGCATGCTAGGTGGGGAGCTGCCTAAAATAGCCACTGGGGAATGCTGAGGAGAAGTGTGTTTGTTAAGCCCTGCCCCTGTCACTGAGACAGGCACCTCCCTGTAGCTTGGATTTAGGCACCTGTCTATACTCAGCGATCCATGAATGGGAACCCACTGCCTGGAGTAAGGCAATTTAGGGGCTTGGGGAATTTCTTAAGGGAATGAGTTAGGCACCCACATTTGAAGGCTGCCTGTTTGAAGAGAACTAAGTTAACACAATCTAGGAACCTTTCAGTTCGCACCCGGGGCATCCATATGGGGAAATTACAGAGTAGCACTTTGGTGCATACTGCTATTCACACCCCTGGAGTCCAAACTGTGAGATGGGGTGGACAAGCCCTTTATTGATAGTGCTGTTCCTAATAATCTTACCAGGGATTTAGAAATAGCCTGGGGGTAGGCTACTTTGACTTTCTAGCTCTGTTTGTTTGACTTTTTTTCCTTGCTTGAACACTTTTAATTTTTATAAAAACCTTCAGAAAAATTCAGTGTTACAATTAAACTTAAGTCCAATGCAGCCTTAAAAGTAGAGTATGTTTCCTTGGAATGTTGAAAATGAGATCCATGTTAGATGCATCAAATGCTGGACTGTAAGTTCCTACTCCTGATTTCTGTCACTGGTTGACAGTGAAAAAGGCCACTTTCTTATAGTTAAGTTTTGCTGATTACCAATACAAACACAGGCACTAAAGATGCAATCTGCATTATTTGTTAGATTAGGTATTTACATTTGAAAAGTGTACTTTAATACAATTTAATTTGTCAATTGCAAACAAGATGATATTTTTTAGTCATCTTTCATTTCTCCACAGGTTATGAGAGCAAGACTATATTAGGCCATGAATCCACAGCTCTACATGAACATCTTATAAATCATATGCCAACTTTCTAACATTTTCAGACTACATGTAGGAAGCAGAAGCATCAACCAGGAAAGGTGATTCTTTTTAATTTTGCTGAACAACTTAAGTTTTAAAGTACAAATCACAAGGTTTCCTGAAGTGTTAGTATATTGTGTTTCCAGTTCAACGTATCTTTTATTTTTGGAAATAAATCAAGTGACAATTTTACAAATGCTTATGACTCTCAGTGCTATTTTCAAAGGAAGATACAGTGCTGTAACTGAACAATGTTTCAGCTGTATTGGATATGCCTGTAACTTGGAATCCATTCAAGTGACTTTCTTTCTTTTTTCTTTCTCTAGACTTCCCATTTGAATGAATGCATTTCTCTTGCTCTGCCTATCAACTATAGGGAGTTCTTTTGACTACTGTGACATGCCCCAATAGAAAGATTGCAGCTGTTTAATGTAATGTTTTCCTGAATGTAGCTAATGAAGAAACTGGTAACTCAGTCAACAGATATTATTTCCATTGTTTAAACCTTTGTAAATCACATGAATAGCTGAAAACTCAGCTTGGTCAGTCTTATACAGATAATAACAGCCAACCTCTTCTAAATTGGCCTAAATCACTACTGTGACCTGCATTGTTAAACACTTAACCAATTCAGAAGGGCTAAAAACCAAAGCTTGATCCTGTTCTTAGTGAAGTCTATGGTAACACTCCTATTGATTTCAATGGGACAGAGCCATTATGAGCCACTGTTGATTTACGGACTTGTCTAGTGGTTAGAGGTGTAGACATAGGTTCTGTTCCTGACTCTGCCACTGACTGACTCATTGTGTAAATTTGGGCAAGTCTCCTCCATCTTGCTATCTTTTAGTTTTTAAATTAAATTAACAATACCGCGTGCCAGAAGTGCTGTAAACCTTGCTTATTTCATGGTTTTAAACTGTTCTGAGATCCTTAGATGGAAGTTAGTATGTAAGTGTAAACATATATTTATAAAAGACATTTCAAGGAGATATTAGCTAACCCATTTACTAAATAATATGTGTGTGTGCATGTGTGTACATAAAAATAAATATATGCAATCTCCACTGATAATTTAACAGGAAAGTAGATTATAACATCGTACTGAAACAATAACTGATTCTCATATTTTGAAGTTAAATAGATTAGCTATATGTCCAAAGTAGAAAACCATATTTCACCTGAGCCCATCTGTTTCTGTGTTTAATCTTTTCCTTTCAATCACGAGTCCTACAGTGTTTGCATATCTTTGAGGAGAATGTGGTATCCTGGCAGGTAGGAGAAACATCTGTCCAGAAGAAAAAATTGGAAACAATAAATATAACAGTGTCATTCAGGTTTATTTTCCTTTCTGCAGGCCTTTGTTCACCCTCTCACTTTTCCTCTATTCCTGTTGATATGATGTTTCTTGGCAACTGAATACCACACTGATACCAACAGCAAAATAGATCCTGTTGCTAGCTTTCTCAGTCTGGTGCTCTGTTAATGACAACCTTTCATTCAGAAATGGGCACTGTGTTCTTTGATTTTGAGCTGCTCTCCTGCCTGTTGTATCATTGCTGTTAGACAATCAAATTGAAGAACCAACCAATCACCCTACCTGAGATCTAGAAAGTTACTGTAATTTCTGAGCTGTGGTAAGAGAAATTAAATGAAAACTTGTTAGCACAAGAGGAACCCTAAACTAATCTTCCATGACTATTCCTCCAGCATGGCATATGTTTGTTATTGGTGGATAGGACATGTGATTCTTTCCATACTCAATTGACTAATAGGAAGTGCTGGATGTGAGATAAAGAGGACAAATTGTGTGTGTCTGCAACTGCAGTTTGGAAATAAACTTGTTTTCTACCATCTACCTGCCTAAGTAGGCCAGTATTGTAGTTAAGACATGAGACTTTGTAAATAAGAGAACAAGGACTTGCCCTAATGTCCTTGGACAAAATGTTCTCTCCTCCACACTATTTGTAGTGTGGTATCTGGCTGCAATTTTATATCACAGTTATTGCTACTTTTCACTGAAATTGTATGTGCAATATATAGTTTGTGTAGTGGATTGGTATCTTTTAGAATGGAATTTATATATTAGATTAAAAATATTATTAATCATTACTTCTTCATTATTTTATCTTGTACTGCAGTGGAAGGTTGATTTGAAATAATTGTTATGACAGTCATTTAACATGCATGTGTAATAATAGCAAGAACAAATCCCTGCTTACCTCCCCCTCTCTGATGTGGATGTCTCTGTGGTTTCCATTTTCAATTATCTTCAAGCACATATCTCCTGCCACTTGGTAAAATAACTGAAGTGTAGAAAAAATATAATTAAGACATATGAGTTTACTAACAAGGCTATAGTTTTCAATTGTTTGATCCCTAATCCCTTTAGGATCTCTTGACAAGGGGGTAAAGCTAACTCAGAACAGAGTTTAAAAAAGCCAGCTCCTAAGCAACCAAGGAGCTAGCAAACAGGAGTTTTGGGAGGGAATTTAGAGAGGGTGCATGAAAGTCAGAAACATCTAAAGCTGGGTCCACACTGATGGCGGCAAATTCACCACTGAGCGGGTCTACACAGACCGCGCTCTGGATCGACTGCGCGGTCTGTGTAGACCCGCTCAGTTGATCCAGCAAGCGATGCAGGAAAAACACCCCGGTAAGTGGCGTAGCACTGCGTCGAAGGGAACGTCACTTGCGTATCTCCCGTTGACTGCTGCTGCTTACAAAGGTAAGTGTAGACCGGGCCTCTCATACTCTAAATTTAGGCCAATACCCTCCCCTCCAAACAAAGAACAAAGAAACAAATTAATGCAGGTAGTATTCCAGCAGCAGACTGGGAACTATCCAGTTTTATTGCACTGAATGAAGCATGTATGATTACCTGCCTTGTGGATAGGAGATGTGTGTGTGCATTTGGTGCAAGTAACTCATGCCCCTCAGGGAGTGAGTGACTGAACTGGAGGAGGTAAGGGAGGCAGAGAGGTATATAGACGAGACTATTAAGGACACAGTAGAGCGGTCCCATGCCGAGTCATAGAATCATAGCATATTAGAGTTGGAAGGGTCCACAGGAGTTCATCTAGTCCAACCCCCTGCTCAAAGCAGGACTAACCTTATAAATGAGGACAGCATAATAGTTCCTGGAATATAATTTGTTAACTTTTGAAGAACCATTTAATACATGGTGGGCCATATATTATGAGTGATGAGGGCATTTTATTACTTACATTCATATAGAACAGAGGTGCATCTAGTTTTCAAGAAATATTTAGAATCCAGAGAACATTTCACATCTGATTATAATAATTTTAAGACAGATAAATATTTGACCGAGTCTTTACCGCCTATGTGCTGTTGAGTAGGATGAAAGTCTCAGGGAAGGAGACACCAAGCTGGAGAGAAGGGAAACAATCGCTCCTCCAGATTATGTGATGGTATCCGCTTGCACAAATGATACCTCTGGGGGATGGGACCGCAGTTATTAGGAAGAGACAGTTAATAGTAATAAGGGATTCAATTATTAGAAGTGTAGATAGTTGGGTTTGTGATCACTAGAACTGCATGGTGAATTGCCTGCCAGGTGCAAAGGTTGTGGACCCTTTGAGACATCTAGATAGATTTACATGCAGTGCTGGGGAGGAGCCGATGGTTGTGGTACATGTAGGTACCAATGACATAGAGAAAGATAGGAGAGAAGTCCTGGAGGCCAAATTTCAGCTGCTAGACAAGAGATTAACAACCAGGACCTCCATGGTAACATTCTCTGAAATGCTTCCAGTTCCAAGTGCTGGGCCAGTTAGACAGGCAGAACTGCAGTGTCTCAATGCATGGATGAGACAATGGTGTTTGGAGGAAGAATTTTGGTTATTAGGAATTGGGAAACTTTTGGGAAAGTTGGAGCCTATACAGGAAAGAAGGGCTGCACCTAAACCAAAATGAAACCAGATAGCTGGCATATAAAATTAAAAAGGTTAAACTAAGGGCTATGAGAAGGCTGACAGGTGTAGAGGAGCACTTAGTCTGGACAGAAACATCCTTTAGGGGAGGATTAATTAATGAGGATACCCTATATCCCAGTGAAGTGGAGAGGATAGAAATAGATAAAGGACAGGTACGTACAGGTGAAAAGAAAGAGTCAAATGAAAAGGAGTCCCATTCAATTATATCACATGAAGGCAGACAACCAAATATAGACAAATTTTATAAGTGATTGAATACAAATGCTAGAGGTCTAAAATTGGTGAACTTGAGTGCCTGGTATTAAATAAGGCTATTGATATAATAGGCATTACAGAAACTTGGAGAAACCATGACAAGTCAAAAGGACATGGCTATACCAGGGTACAAAATATATAGCAATGACAGAGTAGGTCATGAAAGAGTATAAAGTCAAATATAGTAAACATTTTAAATGAATCAAACTGTACCATAGAATCTCCTTGGACAGAAATTCCATGCTTGTTTGAGAGTATAGCAGTACAAATATACTACTGGCCACCTGTCCAGGATGAAGATAGTGATTGTGAAATGCTTGGGGAGAGTAGAGATGTTACAAAAACAAAAAACCCAACAATAATGGGGGATTTCAACTATCCCCATATTGACTGGACGGGATAAAATTTCTAGATACTATTAATGACTGTTTCTTGGTGCAACTAGTTAGAGAACCCACAATGGGAGAGGCAATTCTTATCAGACTTATCAAACACATAGATGAACATGATAAATTGGGGAAGAGTTAACACAGCTTTCGTAAAGGGAAGATATGCCTTATCAAGCTATTAGAATTCTTTGAGGATGTCAACAAGCGTGTGGACAAGAGTTGATATAGTGTACTTGGACTTTCAGAAAGCCTTTGACAAGGTCTTACATCAAAGGCTCCTAAGCAAAGTAAGCAGTCAAGGGATAAGACAGAAGGTCATCTCATGCATCAGTAACTGAGAAAATGGGGAAAAAAGCCTATTGAATTCAATGTTTCAGGATTCGAATGGAACACCAACAAACTTTAACTCCGAATTTACTGCTGTGTTATTAGAATTGTTTTGCAAATTGTGGTGTGTGGTGTGGTGTGGGTTTGGTTGCTTTTTTCATTAAACTCAGTTCAAGTATTTCTGCATCTGTACTGTAACAACTCTTTCAACAGGAAGTTGGGGTTTATTCTTTGAAATGATTTCAGGAAAATTTCTTTTTAAGAAAAAAACTGATCTTTTCAGTTTCAGATAAATCATTTGATATTTGAGGAGCACATGTGGCAGTAATTATCCTGTTCATTACTGTGCTAATTATATCTTCTGAACTTTATCAAGACAACTGTCAGCTGTTCAATGGCTCATTGAGTTACAGCCCATGCCCCTTTCATTTCAATGGTCATAGGAATAGCTAGTAATAAATATCGGACTATTGTCCTTTGCTGAGATACTGTTGTTCATATGCTGGTAAAGCCTCTCTGTATCACGGGGCAAATCCAACCCCTTCCTACCCAGCCACAGAAAACCCTAGGGCAGTGGTTCTCAACCTTTCTAATGCCGTGACCCCACAATACAGTTCCTCATATTGCGGTGACCCCAAACCAAAAAATAATTTTGGTGGCTACTTCAAAACTGTAATTTTGCTACAGTTATGATTCGGAATGTAAATACCTGATATGCATTATGTATTCTCATTGCTACAAATCAAACATAATTTAAACATAGTGATTAATCACAAAAACAATATTTAATTATATGTTGAGAAATATTTATTACTAATTCCAATAAATAACATTTCACCATGGCATAGCATAGGTTTAAATATAACAACAATTCCAAATAAATAACATTTCACCATGGCATAGCATGGGTTTAAATATAATAACAGTAATATAACAGTAAACAACAGTGCAATATTTTGCAACAGTATGCTGCCAAATTTAGTGAGATGGTTGTGGTTGCTTCTTGCTTACCAATTCAGAAATTCTTGGAGCGGTCTTTGCAAGGGCACAGCGAATATCATTTTCCACAACAAGTCTACTTCGGTATTTAGACTTGATTACCAGCAAGCTGGAAAACCCTGTTTCGCAAAGATATGTTGTTGGAAAAGGAAGAAGAAGGCGCAGCATAGTCTCAGACAGAATAGGATATAACTGTAAACACTTAATCCAGAATTTTGTCAGTGGCATCGTAGAGAAATCTGTTCTCGCTGCATCATTGTTAATTAGGTCAATGAACTCTTCTTGCGCTGTCTCCGGAACATCTTCAACTTTCACTGTGAATGGACTTCTGGCAAGTGCAAATGGGGTGTCAGGTAGATTAGGAAAGTATGATGAAATTTCGTCTGCAAGCATGTGCAAGTGTTCTTTCACAGAAGTTATCATCATAATTTTTTTGTCTGGCTCAATGTCATGTTCCTCAAAGAAGACAGATAATGTAGGACTTCAGTGTGACTTCAGTGTGAAATAACAGAGCATTGTTTGGCACATCTAGCTCGTTGCACAGTTGCCAAAACAGCCGACTGTTTAAGGCGCTCGACTTAACAAAATTGACACGTTATGACGCTTTTCATTACTTCTTGTAAATCTTGCGGCAGTGTCTTAGTCGCTAATATTTGGCGATGTATCATACAGTGTGTTCCGATTGCTTTTGGCGATTCATTTTGTACCAAACGTTGAAATCCTGAGCGACATCCTAGCCTAGCAGGAGTACCATCTGTGCAAATACCGCAAACCTTTTCCCAGGAGATGTTATGCGCTTTTAGAAAAGAACCAACTGCGTCAAAAACATCATGTGCAGTTGTTGTTGTTTCAAGCGGTTTGCAAAAAAGAAACTCATCTTTAAAGTCGCCATCATTAATATACCTCGCGTAAACCAATAACTGTGCACAGTTTGCCACGTCTGTAGATTCATCAAGCTGGATACTGAATATTGGTAGTGGTGCAGATTTAATTTCCTGGATCACCTGATCAAGAATATCGGCAGACATGTCCTCTATTCTTCTGCGGACAGTGTCGTTAGATAAGGAAATTGCATTCAATTTCTGAACATATTCATTTCCAATTATCACTCGAACTATGTCTTTTGCAGCTGGCAACAGTAAATCCTCAGCAATGGTGTGAGGTTTCATAGCTCTGGCGATTCTGAGTGCCACCAAATATGACGCTTCAACAGCTGCTACATTGTGTTTGTGGTACTGGCCACCAGTGTCAAATCTAGATTTCTTGAGTCCATCAGCTTTGCTTCTAAAATAGTCGATATCCTTGCCAGCAAAGCTTGGGTGCTTGCTATCAAAATGGCATTCGGCTTCATAGATTCAGCTGAGAGAACTTCACAACAAATAACACATTGTGGTTTCTCAATTCCTGCTGTAATTATTGAGGTAAAACCATACTGCAAGAAATCCTCAGTATATTTTCTTTTCCTAATATTCTTGTCTACACGATCCATTGTCATGAGACGGTTTGCTAAAGAAAAAATAAAAGATGGTCGTGTCTAAATAGTTTGTTAAAGTTTCCTATTATTTACTATTCCCTGTGTTGTTTTCTATTACACACCTGTTACTATGACCAGGGGGCCGTATTCACATGCTTAACTAATGGATCTGTTTTTTTCCAGATTAGTGGCAAGTTTTCTATATAGAACAGTGTGAACTACATCTTATAGTGGTCTCTTATAGTATAAGACCGATGTAGTTCACACTGTGTAAATGTATGGTGCTTTGTGTAAGTGTAAGCTGCTTTGTGTACTGTATAATGATTACACACAAAGCACCTTACACTTACACAGTATTGTGTGTATGGTGTGTGTACTGTTTTTACATTATTAACCTTTTTTACACCAGCAGGCTGTCTCGCAGGCTCTCTTGGCTCTCCGCCTCTTGGCTCTCCAGCTCCTAGGCTTCTGTCCTCCGGCGCTTGCTGCGTCCGCCCACTGATGATGTCAGCAAGCGCCAGACACACGTAATGCGCTGCTATTGACTGTGGAGCGTTCCCCCCGCTTCCCCCACCCCTTAGGCCCCGGACGGATGATGCAATCACGTCTGCGCATGCGCGCAGGCATTCAGTTTGGAACGCGCATCCATAACGGTGTGCGTTCCAGCTGAATAGTGCTGCTACAGATGGTAGCGTGACTTCTCAGCGGCTAAAGCCATCGGAAATATGTATTTTCCGATGGCTTTAGGCGACCCCTGTGTTTTGGTCGTTCGACCCCCGCCGGGGTCGTGACCCACAGGTTGAGAACCGCTGCCCTAGGGCAATGTAAGCCTCTGGTTCCAGTAGATGACATGATGAGGGCGGAAATAGTTGCAGGGAGCATATGCAGTGCATCTGTTCAGTGCCTAGCCTTCAAATGTAGTATATGCCCCTTTGTCTGTTTTAAGAGAAAATCCAATGTCCATTTACAGTAACATGTCTGAAGAAAAGGAAATCAGCCTATAGTGTTTACTCCACTAGCTTTTCTTTTCAGTATTTTATTTATTATATTGTGTCCTTCAAACTGCTATGAGCCCTAGACAGATCCCTGTCCCAAGGAGCTTATGGTCTAGATAGGCAATGCTTAGGCAACTGAAGAGAAGGAAAACAAGGGTGGGTTTGGGTTTTTTGGGTATAGTAGGCACTTGGAGAACAGACTGAAGGATTGTTTAAGGTCTTCTATTTTTGGTACTCGTATTTAATTTTGTTTGTGGTACTTTCCCAAATTTTACACATTTCCTTCCTCCTTCTTCACTCTTTCTCTTTATTTTTTATTTGAGCCCTTTCCTATTTACTATTTGACCACCCTCTGGTGTGTGTTATTGTAAAACCTCCCTGCCTTCTTATTAACCCTTACCTATTACCCGCCTCCACTCTCCCAGAGTTATCATCAATTCAGAAGTGGCCTTTTATCTTAATCCTATGTCTTAATATTGCAGATGTTGAAAACCTGCTCCCACTGACTCTATTGGGAGCTGAAGGAGCAAAGCATTTCCGAAAATTGTCTATAACCCCTTGAGACTGGCAGTTTGGTTTTTACCTAGTTCCCTTGAGCTTCCCTGAGTATCCAAGAATTACCTCCTCACCTTAACTCTGCTCCACCCTCACCCATCGCAGTCCAAAGGCAGGTGATATCACCAGTTACCAAAGTCATTAGAGTACAATGAAGAGCAGGTCTGTTGGTGCAGAGTCACTGTTGAGGCTGTGATGGGTGCCTGCTGCCACTGCAGTGCTGCCCAGTCGCATAATCTCTCACCTCATCGGCTCGAGGGTTTGAGTGACCCTTCCAAAGGAAATAGGTGGTGCTCCAGTTCCCAAAAGGAGGGGGGCTGGAGTTTTGCTGAGTGTCTAGTGCTCTGTGCAGTAATGCTGCTTTTCTTGGCCGGGCCTTGTTTCACTGAGGCGGCAGGTGGGAGAGGTTAGAATCCTCACTGTCACCATGGGTCTACCCCCAGGGTGTGTGCAGCCAGACAGTGATAAAGAAAGAAGAGGGCAGCAGAGATTTGGCGTTCCGCATCACTGACTTAAGTGTGAAAATTAACTGAGTAGTGCCGGAGTGCCTCCAGTCCCGCCAGACTGGAAATTAGGGTTGCTCAGCACCTTGCAGGATTGGGCCCTGAGCTGGCATGTACTGTGTGTCAGATTATTGAGAAGGAAATTAATGTGCAGCGCAAATCACATTCTGCTGTGGGAGTAGAGTTGGGTGCTGTCCAGGCTTCACAGGTGATTGCTATGCATGAGCAAACAATAACATCGTTTTCTCTCCCTTTCTTATCCCAAGATTTTCAGCCATCAGAAATCTGGAAGGCAATTGAATGAAAAAGCGAGAGAAAATGATGTTTTCCTTTGCATCCTGTCACCTGGACAGTGGCCAAGTCTTATCCCACCAATCTTAGGGGGCAAAACTGTTTCTCAAGATGCAGGCTGGTTCTCATGCACACTGACAGGAATTCCAGGACCCAGGGTAAAACAGTCCCCCCTGCCTCTTCTGCCCACGGGCCCACCCACCATCTATCATAGGCCCTGCCCCCTCCCATGCTCGCTGCTGTGTCCCCCCCATCACTTGGTCCTCCTCCTATCTTCCACACTCCCTCTTCCCCCAGGCATTGAGAAACAGCTGGAGGAGGGCTGATAGGGGAGGAGGGACACAGCGAGCAGCAACAGAAGGATGATGGGAGGATGAGAAGGGGGACGCACATGGCAAGCGATGGTGGGGCGGAGGAGGGATGTGGCAAGCAGTGGCAAGGGAGGGTGAGCAGGGAAGTAGAGGAGGGACGCATGCAGCAAGCTACGGTGAGGGGAGCGATTGAGTGGGGAGGAGGGACCAAACATGGAAAAGGAGTGTGGAATAGAGGGCGGGGGGGCCAAGCAGTAAGATGGGCTGGTGGGGAGAGACATGGCAGAAAGCGGACTGAGTGGGGTGGGCCTGGGGCAGAGCAATGGTGGCCTGCGGCAGGGGCCACAGGCAGAGGAGGCGGGTTGGGAAGCTAATCTCCCCAAGGGGAAGCTTTCACCCCACTGCCCCTGGCCCGGGCCCCTTTTAAAATTGCCAGGCCCCCTTAAAATCACTGGCCCCTTTGGCAATTGGCCCTTTGCCCCGTCCTGTCAGCGGGCCTGCTGCTTCTGAGGTGAATGGAACCTCTCTCCCACTGATGGCAAGAGGAACTTCTTTCCTCTCACTTAAAAACAAACAAACCAACAAACCATTATTTAAAGTATTTTCACAGCTAGATAGGTGTTAATTACAAATCACCAGAAGGTCTTGTTCTACTTTGCTAACTACAATGTCTGCATAACAAACAAAGACGCACAATGTAGTAGTAAAAATCTGAAGCCTGTTAAAAATTCTTTCTGATTGTCATTAACTATCCATCCATAGTCAAATTTCACCATGAGCATGATCTTCATCTCCCACTGACTTCCCCTGAAACAAACCAGTCCCTTCACTAGTCACATGCCACATCTCATCCCAAGGTAGAATTTTTTTCTGGAAACTCTGGAAGATATCACAGGAGAAGGAATTTTAAAGACATGATGTTAGATCTTTGCTACCATTCAGACAGCACAAAGCAGCCAGGATGCCAGTAAATCCAGCTCCTGAAGATGCCCATGCATAAAGAAGTCTGCAGGGTGTGTAGAGCTGTCATCACAACTCCTCTGCAACGTACCTCCCAGTCCCACTCTCAGTGTAGGGGGAAATGGCCAGGAAAAAGGGATGTGGCCAGGGTGCCCCTGTGCCTGGCTGATCCCTAACTCCATGTATGCCCCATGGGCAGCTGGGTGTAAGGCCAGGTCTACAGTAGAAGCTTCTGCAGCTATAGAAATGTTGGCTAAAGGTGAGATTTATTTTGGGTGCCATCTCTGTGCTGACAAAAGCTCTAGTGTAGATGCAATTATACTGGCATAACTGTGCTTTTTCCAGGATAGGCCATTTTTAAATTAAGAGGATATAGCTATATCAGCAAACCTTTAAGTGTAGGCTAAGCCCTAAGTCTACTCTAATGCTAGCCCTGGACTTGCCCGGATCTGGGGGTTATGGTCACTCAGGTCCTGTGCCAAGTGTGGCTTGGTTGGATCAGAGATATAAAGATTTCCAACATTTTCTTGTCCTCTTTGGGAGTGAGTGTGGTTTTGAGGTCAACGGGACTGCACATATGAGTGAGAGTTTGCAGGTTGGGGCGCCCCTACTGTCTCTGCTTCTGTGGAGAGAGATCAAAGGGAACTTGATATGTGTATATGAGAGAAAAGGCTAGTATGCTTTAGTGGCGGGCTCAAGCCACACAGTTTAGAGTTCAGGCCCATCTCTGATAAACTGGGTGCTCCAACTCCAGTAGCTGTAAAAATGATTGGAAGGGAAACAGAATGCAAGATGAGGGATGCTATTGAGAGTGGCTGAGGATGATGCAACAAAAAGTAATGGCGTGAAACGGAAAGTACCCATTCCAAGAATCAGAGTATGCTCACAAACCCTGACATATGCTGGGGGATGTGAGCTGCAGGCTGAGAAGCACGGGGCTAGATAAGGACAGAAAATCCTTTCCAATATTATCAATTAATTTAGTTCTGTACCTGGAAAAATGAACTTAACAGATTTAAACTGTCCTAAAATTAACTTCCTTCCCAAAACAAACATGTCTGCCTGGAATTTCCTCCATCCTGGCACGTGTGGGTTTCTTAAGTTTTCAAATCACTGAGTCATTAAACACTTATAACTAGAGTGGCTTATTAATAGAATGTCATCATAATTTATCTTTAAATATAGAATAGTGCTGTTATATTGGCTTTAAGATTGTGGGCCAAGCTTTCAAACACGAGCTTCTTAATAGGACACACACATTTTAGGCCTCAATTGTCACTTACTTGTGTAAACAAGCATTTTCCTCTCCTTAAGTTCTGAGTTCAGCATCTACATACAGCATTTAGATGTCTTATTAAATAGACCGTGTTTCAAAATTGAGCTACCCTTGTTAAAATTTGTTGGTATTTACTGTGTCAAGGCTGAGATCCATAAACATCTGATTCACTGCAATAAAAGTTTTTAAAAAATAAGTCTCTTGAGGAAAAGCTAGTTTAATATTAAATAAATGAAAGAACATTAAGGCTATGTCTTCACTTGGCACTGGGGGTGTGTTTCCAACTTGAGTAGACATACTTGCAGCTAGCAAGTTATAGACATGGTAGCACAGGCAGTGGGTACAGCACAGGAGATGGCTGTACTGAATGGAAACTTGCTCAGATCCTGTGGGTACATACTTGTGGTGGCTAGCCTGTGCTGCCATTTGCCACTGCCCATGCTACTGTGGCTACACTACTAATATTAGTGGGCTAGCTCAATGAGAGCTAATGCAAGTATATCTACTACAGCTGGGAATTACCCACCCAGCTCAAGTGTAGATGTCTAAAACAATACTTAATAGCCAGCTACTGTACAAGAGATTTGATTGCTTTTGACTATGTTGTTGTAATATGTGTACAGTTAGGGAATGAAAATATATTTGCTATTTGTCGAGCAACTTCATGTTAATTACCATATGCACCTTTCCAGGTAACCAGTCACATCACTTGAAAAGTGTATTCAGTGCAAAAAGAGAGGATTCAGCATTCAGACTGGAATGGTAGAGACAGAGAGCAGTTCATGCATGAAAAGGCTAAACTTCTGACTGCCTTTCTCAGCCTTATTTGTTGTCCTCTTTGATTAATTTCCGCCAGCAAATTTATTCCTGACATTTCTATTTCAGCAGTTTGTAAAAGCCAAACTCATCATATGCAGCTTGAGAATATAGACAGATGGGTCTTCGTCCCAGAAGAAGGGAAAGATGGGCTTATAGTGACAACTAGTGGTCGGTTTTCTTTCTTTCTTTCCAGCTTAATGGAAAAAACAACAGAAAACAAGAGACAAGGTGGGTGAGGAAATATCTTTTATCGGACCATCATCTCTTGGCGAGAGAGACCAGATTTTGAGCTTACACTGAGTTCTTCTTCAGGTCTGGGAAACTTACTTAGGGTATGTCTACACTACAAAATTACGTCGGTCTATGTTACGTTGATGTACAGCCGCCTCAGTAATTAAACCACTTCTGCATGTCCACACTATGCTCATTGTGGCAGCAGTGCACATCCTCACCAGGAGCACTTGCACCAATTGAACTGCCAGCGTGGGGCAGCGTGGGATGGCTTCAGAAAGCCAGTAACCGTCGATGCAAATAATGCTGTGTCTACACTGACACTGCATCAACCTAACTACATCAACCTAAGCCTCTTGCAGAGGTGGAGTTATTAAGTTGGCATAGAGGGCGAGTTACATTGACTGGAGCAACATTTTAGGGTAAACACTTACAGAGTTAGATTGACATAAACTGCCTTGCATCAACCTAACTCTTTAGTGTAGACCAGGGCTCAGAGTGTTACAGCTAAACACAAGCTGGAACAGATTGTTTAGCATGAGTAGTTAACACATATTTCAAGGGATCATTCAAGATAAAGTGGCCTATTAACACCCCTCCAGTCATCAGAGGGAAAACGGGGGTGGGGAGGCAAGGAAGGAAGGCAGCTGGGAGGGGGGCTCTTAATGGGTTATACATTGTTTTAATAAGCCATAAATCCAGTGCCTCTATGCAGTCAATGATTTTTAGTGTCTAGCAAAGTTATGAATTTAAGCTCCCAGGATCATCTTTTGAAAGTGTGCAGATTTCCTTTGAGGGTGAGGACTGAGAAGTCAGATACAGAGTGATCATTTTGTGAAAAGTGTTCAAGCACAGGTAATATGGTGTTTTTGGCTTTTATCATTTTCCTGTGTGAGTTCATTCTAGAATGTAGTGATTGTCTGATTTTACCCACATAGCTGTTATTTGGGGGCATTTAGTGCACTGGATGAGGTACACTACCAGTTGTGATAGGCATGTGTAGGATGTGTTGAAAGGGAGGTGGGGGTTGTTGATCATTGTAGAAGTGGAGATACGGTTGCAAGTTTTGCATCTGTTGTTTTGGCAAGGTCTGGTGCCACTTTGAGTGGGTGTGTCCTGGTCTGTGGAAAGCTTGCTTCTGACAGTGAGCTTGGAAAATTGGATGGTTGTATGAAGGCCAGAACAGGGGGTTCAGAAAAGATTTCTTTCAGAATGGGGTCCCCACTGAATATGGGTTGTAGTTGTTTGATGATACCCCGTATGGGTTCCAGTTTGTCATGGTAGATGACAACTAGGAGTGTGATTTTCCATCAGACCTTTAACAACCACCACCAGTCCGTTAATCTCTCTGGAACACTCCCCCAGTAGCAACAACTTCCTAGACACCATGATCAGCTTCAGCAATGGAACCCTCCAGATAGCTAAATACAAGAAACAAATGGATCACCACACCTGCCTTCATAGATCCAGTAACCACCTCAAACACACCAAGAAATCTGTTATTTAAAGCACAGAGATACCGCATAGTATATTCTGAAAAGAAAGTCCAGGATATACACTTGAACACACTCAAAACCACCTTCACCAAAAAAAGACACTCCAAAAGAGAAGTAGTTCACATCATGGAACACGCTGCCCAAATACCCTCAGAGAACCTGCTTCAGTACAGAAATAAAACCACCCCCACTAGTTGTCACCTATTAGAGTTGATTGGGGTCATTAGTTTTAATTTTGCAACCCCACAATAGCTCCAGTGCTTTGCCAAACCTCAACTCCTTTAGGTTCACCCACCCTTAGTCAATAATATATAATAACAATGTAGTATAACATCAGAATAGACATTGGAGGTTCCTTCAAATGTTTTGTAACCTCCCATACCTGTGGTTATCTTTTTCACCAGGATTCTATCAACAGCCCCAACAGTATTTGCTTGTAAAATATATAACAGGTGCTAAATTCACCTCAGGTACAACCTATAGTATAGGTTAGATGATGATATTATATATTTTATTATATCTTTTTCACCAGGATTCTACCAACAGCCCCAACAGTATTTGCTTGTAAATATATAACAGGTGCTAAATCACCTCAGGTACAATTAAATTATATTACTCTTACAATATAAAATCATCCAAGTATGAGTCTATTAATTGTTTCCATGGTAAGTATATAAATCTGCACAAAGTCTTTAAAAAATGCTCGGCCTGATTCTTTACTGCCTTGTATTTGTATAGTCATTTAGGCTGGCGTTTTCAAAGTTTTCAAGTTTTATACCTAGCTCACTTAGATTTAGCTGAAAATCCCAGGCTTACAGCAATGTAAAGTTGGGTATACGATGTTGCCATTTTGATTTGTTTTGGCCATTTGCACTCCACACATGGGCAAAAGGCTACTCAAGGTGCAAAGTAGTGAGAATCATGCCTTCTGTCATGACAAGGCAGAACCCAATTACATAAATACCAGAGCTGTGTAAAGGATGGAAATTCCCTTTTATGAAGGATTTCAAGATGTTGGATTTTTTAATCTGAAAACCAAAAAATTTTACTTCTACGCAAAGGAAAATTGAAGGGAAAAAAATCTTTTTGGGATCGACTGAAATTTTCATTTAGATTCTGATATCTTAAAATAAGCATTGTATTATAATAAAAGCTATAATACACAATAAAAAAGACAGTTAAATATGAAAATCCAAAACGTTTCATTCTGAAAATATTGCAATGGGAGATTTTGACATTGTTAGAACTTTTTTCCATTTTTTTCCTAAATAAAATTTTGGTGAAATTTGCTTGTTCTGGTAGAATATGGTGCTGTCAGTTTTCTTCGCCCACCTCTAATAAATATAATACAATAAAGCAAGACATTACTAATATGCAGGTATCACTTATATAATCGTTACATTTCTTTATAGTAGAGCTCAATAAAAGCTGTAAAACAGAAATGTTCTATTTTTTTATTATTATTATTATTATTTTTTACCTCTTCTCCTTCTTCAATATGATAATCTTTCCTTTGGTTTGGCCCTCCAACAAACATCACATTCAGCTGCTGGCAGTGCCTAGAAAAATATATTTTAAAGAGTTCAGTAAGGATATCTTGCGTTTCTGTATTTCATCTGAGGATTTAAATGTATTTTGCAGCCATTAACTAGTTTATTAAATAGTTCAAGCAATACAGTCCAGTGAACAGGCCCCTGGGCTGGAATTCAAGAGACCTGGGTTTTGTAACATGTTTTGAAATCCAAAGATGAAAAGTGCTACCTAAGAGCTAGGTATTATTATGTTTGCAATATCATTGGATTAGACTAGAAGTTTTTAAGTAAAATGTAATTCTTCACAGCTGGTAGATTTACTGAAAGCTATTGATGTTAAGAATATTGGCCTGAATCCCCTCTCACTTAACCAGTCTTCAAATGGTATCCCAGGAATGAGCTCACCAGAGTTGCATCTGATTTTAAATTGGCAGACGTGAGAGAAGAATCAAGCTCTTTGTTTAATTCTGTCACCCTTTGGAATGCTGATGAGCACTTTTTCTGTCAGCTCTACTACTCCAAGCGTCAAAATTAGCCTCCAGGCAGCTCCATTCAGGGCAGACTGTACCTCCAAGTCCCATGTGCAGAAAGGACCATAGATCAACTGCCTGGGAAGGATGAGAGTATTACTTTTCCCAGGTAGTGTCTTACACAACAGAGACCCCGGTTGAAGGGGATGCTGGAAACAGTTCTGGTCAGGGAAAATCCTTGCTGGTAGTCCAGCAATAGTGGAGCCACATGTCACGCGGGCTGCATTAGGAGGGGGGGCATTTGTGTTATTTGACC
>ML675614.1:32125725-32147067 GCA_007922155.1 Mesoclemmys tuberculata | reverse complement strand
TGACCCTGGCATTATCAGTGGGCTACCCTGGGCACGGACGGGTTACACCACACTACCATGGAATGTGGGGGATGAGAGCTAAGGACATAGAGCTACCACAGAGATGGAGGAACAACCTCTCTCCATTGAATCTAGGTCTCAATGCTTAGTGTGTTGTCACCATGCCTACATTCAGCCATCTTCAACAGAATCATGTTGAGATTGTTTCTGGGAGTCTGGAACATGCAAGTTTTCTTTTCTTTTCTTTTCTTTTCACCGCTTTAGTTTTGTATACTGCAAGGAGCATTTGGGTGATATCAAACAACATAGGGTACAATTATATTATAATGCTGAATAACAATAACCACATTTACCTTTATTTAAATAAAAGCCACAAAAATTAAATGATAAAAGTATAAAACCCAAGTCAACTATTTCCACAACAGGAGGTTATACACATCATAATACTCGGCTTGCACAGGAAGATTTTGATAGATCAGTAAAAGGGCCAGGGACCACTTGTTAGTGTAATATTGACTATCATATTTGTTGCTAACAGCAGCTACAATCAGTAGGCCTTTCTGCAGGCCTGAGCAGCCTTGGCATGACTAAGCCAGGAGGGAAAGGAGCCTCTTGCTCAACCGTTGCCTGACCCTGTGCCCCTACCTGATGCTCTGGTAGACTTGCTGGGATCTGTGTTTCAGGAAAAACCAATAAGCTTAGTTATGCATGCCCTCTGGGTGATGTTTGTCTCGGCCTCAGGATATGCAGATTATGTAGGAATGCATCCAATTAATTAAGTACTCTGGTGACTTTAGGCCTAGCTTTTAAAACTGTTGGCCCAACAAGATTTTTTCTTTTTTGACATGTTATTGTCTACTAACAAGGATAAAAGTGGGGGAGAGGTTTGGACTCTTTGGGATCTTTTCTTGGACACAGGTTCGGGGATTCTCCAACAACAGCTGGAAGATCAGGTCAGTCGGAAAGCCGTCGCTATTTTCACTCAAAAGCCACCCCAACATTTGGTAATTATTGAGGGCTGGGGGTGTTTTACTAACCTGTTGTGGACATGTGTAAGTGCTTGAGACTAAGTAAAGTATAGCTTTTAAGTGAGAGCCCTCTTGTGTTATACTATTTCTACCAGTCTATCTACTGGCTGGACAGCCATGTCTCCAGATTTATTTCCTGACAGCACCTTGCCCAGAGTAAAGTTACCAAGAGCTTTGGGTCGGCAGAACCTTGGGTAACAGGATCATGCCAACATCACAAAATAAGGACGTGAAATCATAATCGTTTGCACCATGCATATTTAATGTTCATTTCCAGGGCAAACCAAAATATATTTTTGCACTGGTGAACCTATAGTAACATTCTGCTTATTGCAGGTCACGAAGGACTGAAATGCTGACAGATCTGTAAATAGCATAGCTGACATCTCATGAAATATTAAAACTTAAAACACAGGCTGGGCTATAAAATAAAAGGTGGAAGAACATTGTTAAAGTGTGAGTGTACCATGACTGAATTTAGAGGGCAGTTAATTACTATAGAAATCCAGGTATTTCAGTCTGTGCAAAGGGCCCATGATTTAAAGAGAACTGAGGACCCTGTGTTGTCCTTAAGCTCCACTTAAATTTCTGCAAAGCCACCTAAGTATCGATGCTAATGAGCTGCTTAAGTCCTGGTGGAAATCACAAACTAGGCATTTAGACTATTTCAGCTGCAGAGCCTTATCTGGTAGACATATTTGCATTTGTAAAAGGACAGCTGGAGCAAACCTTATATTTAAATGGTTAGTACACTCAGCCAGGATATATAAGATCCAAATCCCTCTTCTACTTGATTTGGATTAGGGACTTGAATCCAAGTCTCCCACTTTCTAGGAGAGGGCCTTAATTGCTGAGCTATAAGGTATTATGCAATGGGTTACTTTTAATCCCTCCAGATGAAGATTTTCCACTGTGCCTAAAATAACTGGATATTCTCTAGAGCAGGGACTGGCATATAAATCAGCTTCCTCCCAGCTGAGTGCCCTAACCAACAAGCTCTAGATTCGTTCTTGCTCTCCCTCTCTCTGACCCATTGAAACACATGACTCTCCCTTATGAATCTAGCCCTTAGGCTCCTAACTTAGACGCTTGATGAGTCTATGAAAATGGGTATGTTTATCCTGCAAATAAACAAACCAAACAAACAAAACACAGCAGCAAGTCACTGACTTGTGCTCAGAGGGCTCATGTTATGAGGCTAAAAATAGCTATGTTAAACTAAACCAAACAGCAGGCCAAAATACTCCTGCTTGGGCTGGAGCCCATATGCTGAGACCCTCTTCCCTCACCAAGTTTGAGACCCCAGGCTCAGAGCTGGTGCTAGCCCATTGGGGGGCCCTAAGCAGGAATATTTTTGTCACCCACTCCAATATTAAAACAAGCAGTTCTTATAATAAAAGGTGACTAGGAAACCTCCTTGAGCTGCTCAGGTCCTAAGCAATTACTTAATCTCATAGACTTTAAGGTCAGAAAGGACCAATATAATCACCTAGTCTGACCTCCTGCACTACGCAGGCCACAGAACCTCACCCTGTAATAGACCCCTGACCTATGACTGAGTTATAGAAGTCCTCAAATCATGGTTTAAAGACTTCAAGGTTCAGAGAATCCACTAGCAAGCGACTCGGGCCCCATGCTACTGAGGAAGGCGAAAACCCCCCAGAGCCTTTGCCAATCTGCCCTGGGGGAAATCTTTCCTGACCCGAAATGTGGCAATCAGCTAAACCCTGAGCATGTGGCCAAGACTCACCAGTCAGACATCCAAGAAAGAATTCTCTGTAGTAACTGAGAACCCACCCCATGAAACACCCCTTCACAGGCCATTGGCATATCTACCACCAGTAATCAAAGATCAGTCAATTGCCAAACTAGGCTGTCCCATCATACCATCCTCTCCATACATTTATCAAGCTCAGTTCTGAAGACAGCTAGGTTTTTTGCCTCCACTGCTCCCCTTGGAAGGCTTCAGAATTTCACTCCTGTGATGGTTAGAAATTTGTGTCTTATTTCAAGTCTAAACTTCCTGATGGCCAGTTTATATCCATTTGTTCTTTTGTCCACATTGGTGCTGAACTTAAAATAAACCCTTTCCTTCTCTGGTATGTATCCCTCTGATGTATTCATAGAGAGCAATCATATCTCCCCTCAAACTTCTTTTGGTCAGGCTAAACAAGCTAAGCTCTTTGAGTCTCCTCTCATAAGGCAAGTTTACCATTCCATGGATCACCCTAGTGTAAAGCATTAAGGATTCTTCCTCCAAGAATCAGGCAGCACAGACAATACTGAAGTGGTTTATTCACAATACCGGGAAGTCTGATAAATCAGCTTCAGCTTCATGGTGTTACAGTGGTCAATTATATACCCTTTCTTATCAATTACATAGTACATTTTAAATTCTTTATCTATTCATTTACAAATACAGATGTTGTCCCATCCGGCGAGAACAACAGTGATAACAGTCGTTACATATATGCAGAGACATTTCTAATCACTTTACTTACATCAAGTACGCTAGGATTACAGCAGGTGGGGAGGAAGAAAAGGGGAGTGGTCCTTACAGATAGGTGGCAGACAGACAGAAATTCTAAAAGCAAATGTGCTGCTCTCACTGGAATTAGAATCACTAAGAGGACATCTGGCTTCCTGAGCCATTTATATGAGTTTTGATTTACAGCTTGTTAGCTGAAAACAATCTCAAGCCTTACACTAATAACCGTTCTCTGCACCTATTCCAGTCTGAATTCACCTTTCTGAAATGGGGGGACCAGAACTGCACACAGTATTCCAAATGAGGTCTCTTAATCTGTTTATGTCTTGTGCTAGCACTGCATGGGATCCAGCAGCCCAAGTGGGAACACTGCTATTTTTAGCCCTGTACCATGAACTGGAGTCAATTGACCAGGGCTTTGAGACTTGCTGACTCAGGTTAGTTTTTTTTTTTTTGTAGTGTAGGCATAACGTTAGTCTCCTAAGTCAGTTAGGCATTTTTGAAAAGGTTGCCCACTGTGATAGAAATGGTGATGGGATAATCATCTAATGCACCTCACATAACTGATTTTAATGTGGAGATAGGACTAAAGTTTTGAAAGAATGTCAGTAATCTGCTAGCCATTTTTTGCCATAGTGCCTAGAATCCTTTTAAAAGGTCTGTCAACATTTCAACAGAGACAGGAGCAGGCCAGAGAGAAACTTAGGAGCCATATATATTTATTGGACCAATTTAGTCTCTTTCATCATAGGCAGAGGCTATGTCAAGAGATGAACATTTTCCAGTAATGTTATTATTTAACCAGCTCTGGTAGCGGTTGCGGAACATCTGAGTGGGTGCTAGTCACCGTAAAGTGAATGATTCCTTCCTACTGACTGTGAGATTCCCCTGCACAAGGACAATTTACTGAAGTTTTGCAGAGTTTTGACCCTAGGCAGGAAGAGGGGTTAGAGGTGAAGGAAAAAAAGTTTGCAGCAAAAGCAAAGTATATACATTTCTTACTGATGAAGAGCAGAAAACGGGAATATTCAGAATAGTCTAAAATGCTACGACAGTGGTACAGGTGCTATTGTTAAGTTTAGAAATGAAGACGCTTTTCAAAATTACGGCAGAATTCTTTCTGAAATTTTTATTTTACACAAATGAAAGAAGACACTTGTGCTCATTCATTCAGTGTGAACTACTAGAGTTTCTCAGACCTAGCATTTTTGTCTTTCTTTCTGTTGTGGTATAGCAAGGAGCGAGGGCAGTAGGAAAATTCTGGAAGAGCGCTATGTAAGTGCTAGAATGATCCGGGCTTTATTCCCTATAGACTAGTCAGAGCCAGTTGAAGGTAATTAGTGTCAGCTGACACCAATTAAGGCCCCACCCAGGTGCCTATAAAAACCCTCTACTCCTGAGAGACAGTGTGGAGTGGAAGGAGTAGGTGTGTGATGAGCAGAGAAGTGTGTGAAGTTGTGGAGGAGAACAGAATGGAGTACGGTGGTGTGTGGAATGGTGAAGGAGAACAGAACTGAGTACAGCAGTGTGTGGGAGATAGGTGGAGTCCTGAAGAAGGTACTGGGCTCAAGAAGCCAGAAAGACAGAGCGGGGAGAGTGGCAGGGGAAAAGCCTGCAGCTGCCAATAAGTTGCCAGCATCACATAGCTGCAACTCAGAGGGCCCCTGGGCTGGGACCCGGAGGAGCGGGAGGGCCCGGGACCCTACCCCCCTCCCTGGGAAGACAGGGTAACCGGTGACGACCTGGCCCACTACGAGAGGCAAAAGTGGGAGACCCACTAGGGAGAAGCCGGCCGTTTGCCACACTGTCTACAGTAGAAAACATATAGCAATAGTTTCAATAGATAGGGGAATGTTCACATCCACAATGAATTCTGTGTCTTGGAATAGTTACTCAGAAAAGCAAAGATTTACACACAGTCGTGAGAAGCATTAGCATTCCTCAAATGACACAACTGGCTATTCGACTTTCAATTACAGGGAATCCTTAGGAAAAAAGGTTCCTGGAAGCTTCGTTTTTTGCAATTTCCTTTTGATTGAACTGTATTGAAACAAATATCAGTCAATAAAAGGAACAAAAGAATAATGTGAAAATTGCATTATAATATAAAGGCATCACTAAGAGGGATAAGAAACACTTCTTAAGGAAACCTTTCTTATTCATGTAGGGTTTGAGTCAAACACATTGTGCTTTTATTCCACAGACAAAAGAAATCAATGTTATTGCTCTGATTGGAAGATGTGCCAAATTCTGGACCCTGACACAGCCACACTGCAAGCCATTCACGACCTCTGTGGCAGCCTCTCTGTGTAACAAAAATCATGGAGGAAAACCCTGGGACAAAGCTGCAAAATGCCTTGCAAAACTGCCCAAACACTACCCCTCTTATTCAGGGCACAGATCACAAGTCCACTCCCTGGCTGTCAGTCAGGCTTCTAGGAAATGGCATCTGGAAAGCAGTGCCTTTTTGGCACATCATTGGGAGGGGACTTTCTCTCTAACCGACAGGAAAGTAAGTACGCTACAGCAACCGGCAACCTTCCTTCCCCTTTGTCTCATGGATGACTCCTGCAATTTTTTTATTGTAATAATGGGGCCATGCTTCACTTATAGACCTGGAGTGGCCCCTCTATCACTGCTGGAATGTCTTCTACCTCCAACTTTAGAAACACAAAGTGTGGGGGAAGTAGTGGCAATTTATTAGCTGAACTTCGTAATTCACAGGTGTTATCCTTTGAGATTTTTTCCTTATAGGGCCTAAGCCAAAGCTCACTAAAGTCAGTAGAAAGAGTGCCACAGACTTCAATGAACTTTGGAACAGGACCATAAATTGCAATGTGCTTAACACAGTAGTCCAACTATTTTAAATAATTAAACAGTTTTCAAGCACTTTCTGTCTTTTAAAAGAGGCCTGTGGCTAGACAGGAAGAACAGTTTTAGTCACTCTTAATAATCGTTTCCATTTGCATGAGATTTACAGCAATTTCCTTTTATACCCAAGAATATGCAGGATAAAATAAGATCTTCATTTACTTACATAAGCTTGTTGCACACGGGGGGCAAAAAAGCTGTTTTGTTTTCTTCTATCCATTTTCTTACATTTACAAGCAGCTCCATGGCACACCAGCAATTAGACTTTTGAGGAAGACAATGAGTTTGAAAAGAAGTATACATCATGTGCTCAGTGAGTGGTTACAGTTACTCCCACCACAAAGCTCGTGATCGGTTGATAAGGTAGTGCTCTTCAGGCTTGGGTGACAAGGGGAACTATTTTGTTCGATCAGCCAAAGGTTATTTTGTAGAGTAAACTGTATTCTAGTAGCTTAGCCAATAATCATCTCATGCATTTCAAAATCATCTAGATTTTTGCTTGGCTCTGTTTAAATATATAAATCTCTCTCTCTCTCTCTCAGGTGTGTGTGTGTGTGTTGGCATGGCTGGAAGGAAGACAATCATTCAATTTTTATTCATTGTATTGTTGAAGGTACAAGTTAAATGTCAGGAAATAGCATTATTATGAAAACAATATACTAACAAGATGGTTGTGTAGAAATACAATCACACAAAAGAAAGGCAGAAGAGTGGCTGCATAAAGCTATATGTTTATATATAAATGGATATTTTTCTTTTTCTTTTTTTATAAATAGATATTCCTGAAGCACTTAAGAGTGGAATAATGCTCTGATTTGTTCATGACATTTAATTCTTATAACTTATCTTAAGTGCAAGTAGAGAATTTAGGTCAGATGCCAACAGTTTACTATTGTAAGAAATCCACGGCTCCCTGGAAACTATACAGTTGTAACTATGCCAACTCGAAATGTCAGGATCCTCCTGCCCAGGCACCTACCTCTTGAGCTGAAGGAAAATCTCCATTAACTCTTAACAGTATAGGGCTTTGATATGCCATAGATCAGTTTTGAATCTATCCAGCAACATACATTGTTACACATTACAGTATTGCCTTTGAAACATAAAACACTGAGAATTTTTGAACTCTCAGATGGTGCATGACTAAGCAAAACAGAAGTCATTTTTTCTGAGTCAAATTTCCAAAACGTGATTTCTATTGCTGAATTATCCAAAGTCAGTAGTACAGTTATTTGTTTTGGGCACTATCATTTGTGTGTGTATTTTACAGAACTTAAATACAATTGGGCAGACTCTGCTTTGGGTTACAGCAGCGCAAATCTGGAGTAACTCTATTGAAGTCAATTGAATCGTGCTTACAAATTCCATTTATGCATGTAAACAGTGTTCATACTGAGTATGAGTGGGTTTTATGAGTACTATCATTTGTGCATATTAGTGTCTGTGTGCGCTAAAACTGTGCATATGTACAATTTCATGTGCACAAAAGGAGGCTGGGGTGAGGCCTTTGACAATGTGACCGCTAAAGGAGCATTGTGACAAGTAGGATCAGTCATATTTGCAAAACATCCTCTCTGAAGCAAGAAATGTTCTTCGCTAGATGGGCAGACCTAGTGGACATCACTATTTTATGTTTACAAGAGGGTTTTTTTGCCAAAAATTCCCACAGTTGCTCATGCTGATGCAAGCTCCACTAGTGCCAGCAACACATGCATACCTAGTATTCATGGTTGCTTATTGGGCTAGATGACATGATAGTAAAAACATCTCCGACTCCTGGCTACTCTACAGTCTCCACCAGTGTGACTACGGGGACAGCTGCAAACAATTTGCAACAAATTTGCTAGGGAATTGGATATAGTGGGCCAAAACCAGAACTTACAGGTCAAATTGAATTCCAGCCCATCTTCCTCTCTGCTGCCTCCAATGTGTCTCAGTTTGCGCCGGGCAGGGGAGCCTTTTCTTATAAGTGCCACCAACAGGAGGAAAACTGGACTGAGTTTGGCTCTCTTTCTTTCAGCCAGCGAGCAGAGCTATTATCTCAGTTCATTAGCTGTTAGAGAGGAGGGGAGACATGGGTGTGTTTAAGCTGGGCCAGAAGACCTTTTGGGGCTGAGAGTGGCCTCTCTTTCCTGCTCCCACTTTTGGTTTCTCAGTTTGAAAGTTAGGGATGATGGTGAATATATTGTTGTCCATCCCTGTCTGAAAGTTGTGGGGGACAGATGTCCCCCTCTCCTTTTTTAATTAATTTAGCAGACTGCAGTATTGCCAACCCCAAATGTTCAAAAACCATGAGTCATGCTCACCAAAAATTGAGTTGGCTTTAAAAATCTTGAGATTATGTAAAATAATAGATTTGGTGGGGTTTTTTTATTTGTCTTCTGCTTTTTGAGCCACTGGGGTCATATTTTGAAGCTTTCTCCGCAGCCACAAGGGCTAGAAACTTAACTTTTTCTTTAAGAATGAAAGCTGAAATCATCACATATCCAGGAGCTGGGGCTTTAAGGAAAACAATAATTATCATAAGACTCATGACAAAATCATGAGAGTTGGCAACACAGACGACTGGTGTCACCACCTTAGACTTCATGTAGACTCACTTCTGAATTCCCCCCCTTCTGTTTATGATTCTGCATAAATTTGATGGCAGAATGTGGGGGAGGTCAGACTGTTGTTATCAGGTAGTTGGGCAAACAAGAAGTGGGGAATTGGTTATGAATTAGTAGGCATTGCTGTGTTCTCATTAGTATGTATGAGTCTATCTGTCATTCTCTGAACACCTGGGGTAGTTTCTGTTCTGTTTCCACTCTCAGTTCCTCAGGGATTTCCCACTGTCTTTTATAACGAAACAGCTCTATAGACATTATTTGCCATTAAAAATGTTTTATTTTTGCATTGATGACAAAAATAACAGTACAAAATGTACAAGAACTTGTTACTTCTTGTCAGAGCTTAGTCTTCCTAATATTTTATATCATATGCATGTGTATTAATGATGGCAAATACTGCTCCATAGATACAGTTTCTGTTTAAAGCTGAATTTTACAGCCTCACTGAAATGCACATATGCAGCCAGATTGGCTTGAAAATTGATATGTTAGGGGGTAAAGGGCAAATCTGAGGTAATTTGATCCAGGTGTTCCTTAGGGCTTGTCTTCACAGGAAAGCTAAACTGGTATAAACTAGGGCTGGGTCCACACTGACAGCAGCAAATTCTCCTCTGTCAGATCGACTGCTCTGGATCGATTGAGTGGTCTGCATAGACCCACTCGGTCGATCCAGCAAGCAACACAGGAAAACCACCCCAGTAAGTGGTGCAGCACTGCGTCGAAGGGAACAGACGCAGCACAGTGTGGACGGCGTGCGGAGGAAATGCTGCAAAGTCGACAGGAGATACGCAAGTCATTTATGTCACTTGTGTATCTCCCATCGACTGCCACCGAATCGCAAAGGTAAATGCAGACCAGTCCTAAGATGTGACTTTAAACCAATACAGTTACACCAGAGAAACACCCTGTGTGGACATTCCTATTCCAGTATAAAAGTGTCTTTTTCCAGTTTAGCTTATGCCTCTTTTATGCCTCTTTGGTTTAGACTATACCAAAACAAAAACAAAAAGCCACCCAGAATAAGAGTGTCCATGCAAGGAGTTATAGTGGTAACTATCAGTTTGACTAATTTTTCACATGAAATGTCTGTCACTGAAATACCTTTAGGGAGGTGTAGTGCATGGGACCAAAAAGAAGGCTGAGCATTTGAATAGTAAAACTTATTAGACCTTGCAGTGCTGTGTTTTGCTGCAAACTGCTGGCACGTTGTATGATGAGAAAGAGACAATTTTTTCCATTCAAACTAAACTGAAACTTAGGGACGGTGCACTGGGCTGGGAAATAGAAGAGAACATTTACAGTAATCTTCTCCATGACAATGTTTTTGGGCACTTTTAACCTTATTATTGACCAAAACCTAATATCTCTCCTTTAGGGCAGGTAACTATCATTCCTTTCACTTTTTTAAAATTTTGTAATTTAACAGTGGTCACTTTACCACTAAACACTGTCAGTGATATATGCATGTGGGAGGCTCTGAAACCATCCAATTCTATTCATGCACCTAGAAGACGGGTGCATATAATAATGATTTTATGGCTGCTGTCTAATAGCGACAAGCACCAAAAGGTTCTGTTTTTATGCTTTGATGTAATTCATCTAGTCCTCACTTTACCAAGAGTACAAAGAGTCTTCAGCACAGGATATTCAGAGTATTGTACATACAAAAACTGATTAAATTAATTGCTTGCTATATCATCTTCAGTTTTTGGCTTCTCGTGCTGTAAAACCCAACAGTGGCTACGTAGGTGCACTGATGTGAAAATGGTGAATAACTCCGAAGTTGAGTCACATATAATTAGCCAACCTGAGAGATATAGAAACAACATATATTGACATGTTATGTATTTGTTCAGAAACATGGGTATTTAAAAAGAGCAACACACAGCCTTCTGCATGAACATCTCTTGTTACAGGACATTGCTAACATCATGCTGAGGCATGAGGAATTATTCAGAGGTCAACTGCTCAGCAGCCATGAAAAATGTCAGTTTCATTATCTTTATATGACAGACATAAGCTAAGTTTAATAGGCATCAGCAGATAGTTCACGTTACTGATGCTCCATTTAGGAAGAGACAAGAATAGTTCGCTCTTTTTCATCAGTCATTAAATGTTGCCAGCTTACTACTTTGTTAGAGCTGAGACAATTCTATTGGCTTTGCCAGTTATATTATTAGAAAGTGCCTTCCTCACTGACAACTCACTGTTGATGGGGGGTGAGTGGGGATGAAGTTTTGACATGCCACACCAACCACTATTGCTATCACTAAGGAACAACAAGCAGGCTGAGCTCCATTGGCCTAAGAACCAATGAAGTATTTACACTTCAGCAAGAGACAGGGATCAATTTAAAATATATTAAAAAAGCAGATCTCTAACCACTTTGACCTACTGACTCAGAGTGACAGTTTCATATCACTTTCTCCAGGCAGTTGCTTCCTCTGCAACTTCTGATTCATTCGAGAGCTAAAGCCTTTTGAGGCTCGTTTTCCTGTAGGCAAGGTGCTTCTGATTTGCTCACAATGCAGCTGTTTTGCTGTCAGTAACGTCACGAGCATTTCTGAAAATATATTTGAACAGTGTAATATATTGACAACGGAGATAACAAGCAATTACTGCAATTGACCTGTCACTGGTAGAGGGTGGAAATAAGACACAGAGCTTTTTGGCAAGTTGTGGTCAATGCATCTTAGGCAAGGTCTACACTACACACTTACACCGGTATAACTATGTTGCTCAGAGGGGTTAAAAATCACCAGTGTAGACAGCGTTATTTCAATGGGAGGGCTTCTCCCATCGACATTGCTGCTGCCTTTCACAAAGGTGGATTAACTACAGCAAAAGGGAAACTCTCCTGTCAGCATCGTAAATCTTCACTGCACAGCTATGCTGCTGCAGCATTTTAAGGTTAGACCTGCCCTTAGCCTCAGCAAACAGGAGATGCTCAGAAGGAAATACAGTTATCTCTTTTAGGATTTTATTCTGCCACCCATCACTGTCATATCTGAGTGCCTTCCATGTAAAATCAATGGCAGCAGTGAAATACCTAATGGACTTCACAGCATTTCTGGCTGTTTTGAGGGTAAAAACTCTGCTTGGGGTATTCTGTTTGTTTTTGTTGGTGTTCTTTCTTATATCTATCACTTGCTTTCTCAAAGACTAAGGACAGCTGGAGTAGCACAGGTGTAACAGCAGGTAGAATTTAGCCCTTTGGGCTTTAAACTATTGGCATGTCTTCTGGGAGCCAATAAGAGCCTGCTCCAGCTCCCATTGTAGTCAAGGAATGCTCTGGGTAGCTCAAAAGCTTGTCTCTTTCGCCACTTTGGTCTAATAACAGGTATTACCTTACCCACCTTGTCCCTCATATCCTGGGACCAACAACGCTGAAAACAGCAATGGGAAGTTTGTCATTGACTCAAATATGAACAGGATTAGGCTTTTAAACATTTTCTTATTTTATACAACCCCAGCAACCTCTGAGAGTCTGTCTTGGAAGTTATTGGAAAATGTGTTTTTTTTTCTTCAAAAAAAGTGAATTATCTGATTTCTGGTCACACAAAGGTTTATTGGGGACAGAAAAGGATCATGAAGTGGCAAGGGATGTAAATGGGCATTATGAACTAGCTAATCATATCCTTCTCTTCCTCTCCCTTTCCTCACCCCACAGACATGAGAAGCATTGAATGAAAGCTGCCTTTCGGGAGCTGGAAGGTTCCACTGGTAACAATGGACAGATGACGTCTTCATAAATGATTGTCTTTGCAGAGAGGTCAGTAATCCAATGGACAAGAAGACTGGATTACTTTCTCCCCTCTGTGACTTTGTCCACACAGACATTCTCACACCATTGCTCTAGTGCTAGTGTAGCTTTGATAGTCTAACAATGGTAGAAGTGCAAGTATAGATGAGCCAGAGTCTCTCAACAAGTCTGATGACATTACACAATGATACAAATACCAAAGGCTACTTCATACTCGTGACAGAGCAATAATAGGAGAATGTACTTAAATCCTTGGTGTAGACGAACCTGTGAGATATGGACAAACTTGCATTGCTGCTGTACCTGTATATTTTACAAATCCCGTTAGCACTGAATTCACTAAAATAAATATTAACCTGCTCTGAGTGCCTCAGACTACAAGATTCTTCTAATTCAAGCGAGTAGTTTATGCTTTCAGGACTAATAGCCAGAGCGAAGAAAGATGTGATAATGGAGAGAACCACTGTCTTTGAGGTTTTTTTTTTTTAAAACAAGCTTGTTCTGGACTGTGTTGCTGATTTGGTCTGTTTCATCATTTGTTCTGGTAAGAAAAACTAAATTCAGGGTTAAGGAGGAGAATGTCCAAATACGTAGGCCACTTCAATGCAGCCCCCATGTTCAGCCAATAAACCTTCGACCAGCAATGAAATATTTTATTTGTATACGTAGCAAAGAAATTCTCTGTTCAGAGCCCCATCCTTCTCTATTCAAGTCAATGGGAGCGGTAGCAGGTGCTGACTCCCCATGCTGTTATGAGACTGGGCAAAGAAACAATAGTTAAAAAACCAATCCCGAGCCACGCACCCCCAACCCTACACCAGGCCAAAAAGCAATGCTTCAGCTTGCACGTGGTCCAGGGGTGGAGAGGTTCCTCCCCAGCCGCAATTCCTAACTCACACGGCCATGGCACCGGGCTGCAATTTGGGGGGGTGGGGGAGTTACACGCTGCGATGTGACACGCACCCTTTTCGGCGGGGCTCTAGCGAGACGCCGCTACCGCACACGGCTGGGCGCAGACACCGCGCCTGCAGGGGCGCGTGTGATTTTGGGGCGCGCCGGGCGGCTGCTTCGCTTCTGCCTCTGCGTTTATCGACGCCGGGCCGCCCCCCCCGGGACACCCCAGCACGTGTGGAGCGCGCGTCTCCCGGGCCCGGGCAGGCGGCCGCGCCCCGCCCGCTGTGCAGGAGAGAAGGGAGGGAACGGGCTGAGCGCGCGCCCCGGAGCATCCGACAGCTGCGCGCACACGGCGGGCGAACGAGCGCGCGGGACCCGACTCCCGCCAGTCCCCGGCGCTCCAGGGGCGCTGCTGTGATGTCACAGCGGGCCCGGCGGCCAGTCAGAGCCCGCGCGCGCCAGCCCCCGTGCTTGGCTCCGCCCCCAGCTCCGCTCCCCGGGTCCCCGCGCGCACAAGAAGGGGGTGAAAGGGGTGGGGGTCCGTCCCGCCTCTCCGCGCAGCCTCCCCCGCCAGGGTCCGCGCGGCCGCCCGGAGATCGGCGCGCTGGGCTGGCGCCCCGCCCCGCCCCCCGCGCGCGCCGTTGATAAAGCGTTCGGGAAGCCATGGTGTCAGGGCTCCAGTGGCGCAATCGGTTAGCGCGCGGTACTTATACAGCAGTACGGAGCAGAGCGATGCCGAGGTTGTGAGTTCGAGCCTCACCTGGAGCACATGTTCCCTTTTTGGGGACCCGCGCCGCGCGTGCTTTTGGGCGCCGGGCGCTGCGCCCGTGGCCGCATGCGGCTGCTGCTGCTGCTTTGCACGAGGACTCGCGGCGGAGCCGGGCCGCCGCTCGAGCCGCTGTGCAGCCATGTTATCCGTGCGGGCGGCCCGGCTCGCCGCCCTGCACCGTGTAGCAGAGAGGGGCGCGCCAGCTGCACCGCTGGGCCCGCGGGATGTGCCTGTGCCGCGGCTGTGCGCGTGGGGCTGCGGGACTGGTGTGGCGGACGGAGACGGGCCGTGCGTGCATGCACCTTCTGCCCTTACCGCCGGGTCAGCTCTTCCCACTGGGCGCCGCTAGCCCCTCACCCCGCAATTCCTCCGTTCTCCTCGGAACAGCTGCGCAGAGCCGTGCCTTAACGCGTACGTGGCGAGAGGTGTAGGGCGGGGATTGTTGCTTAATTCGCAAAACAATGGCAAAGCCGGTGAGGCTGCGAACTGGTGTGCGCTTCCCCCGCCTTGTGAATGAGCTGGGTGTGGGGCAGCCGGACCGCGCGAGTTGGCTTTTGGAGGCTGGCCTCCGTCAGGATGATTCTCCACATCGTTGTGGATCACGCTGGCCAGTTTTAAAAAGGCGAATAGGTGCAAAGGAGAAATAGATGCTGCGAGTAGTGACTTCAGAGGTGTGCGCTCTTAGTGCCATCTCAAACGGGGACGTAGAAGAATGCTCGATAAAGTTTGAGATGGTGGTGACTGGATTATGGATGCCTACATAATATAATGGACAAATAAAAAATAACATGTCAGTAGCCCTTTGTTTGTCTCCGGTGTCACCTCATCTTTGTTCAGGCACTAGCCCCGTGCCACAATATCTGAGTCTGCGGTTTAAATCCAAACTTAAAAAAATAATTGAAAACATAAAATCATTGCTCGAGTTGAGGTCAATGGCAATACTCCTGTTGGCATCAATGGGAGCAAGAACTGAGCCTAGGTTTTATGAAGCACACAGTTTGGGACTAAACTACTTTACAATATCCTTTTATGAAATGCCCTCCCCATTTCCCTGTTTGACGTTATGAGATAGGGTCAATCGGGAGCTGGAGGTTCCCAGACTTCGAAGGTGCATCTCTGGGATTTTGGTCTGGCCCAGTAGAGATGGGGGACAGCTATGAAATACTCAATCTGAGTCTGAATTTCCTCAAAATACAGGGATGTTTGGATCCAAGTTTTTTGATGCAGACCTTTTTCTGATTATTACCTTGTCTGTCATTCACACTTCTGCACAACAGAATGCAGACTAGACAGGATTTCCTTATATAATAGATTACACTTTGCACAAGTGCCTTCCTTAGAACTTCCTCTATGTTCTAATGAGTACCTTGGTTTTCGTCTCTGAATTTAAAATGGCAGGAGGGAAGAATTAGTCTGGTTTTGAATTGCTGAAATTATCTTTGTTTTGCACCTGAACAAAGTTATTCAGCATTGTTCTATTATGCAATTCTTGTGGCAGAAGTGACTTGATGGCTGAAACCTATGCCCTGAGCATGCAAAACTTACACAGTTAACATGGTAGTAGGACTACTCAAGCACATGTATACATATTTGCAGGATAGGGGAATCTTATAATGAAAATAATGCTAAATTATGGCAATTACAGTGGAGGTACAATAGGTCATTAATCTGCATTAATATAATAAATGTATACTCACAAAATAAAGTGAATGAAATTACTATAGATTTACATTAATAATTTGAATAGATTGTGACTATGTTCTCTTATCAGCAGGGCTGTTTAAAAACTGGCCTGGTCATTGCTTTTTTCCTTGTATAGTCATTTGCACCTGAGCAGAGAGGTAGCGGTTTACACTAATTTTGACCAGGTGTAAATGACTAGATGAGGTGCAAGGTAGCAAAGAAACCAGTCTATGGGTCAGCTGGGTTTCAAAAGTATAAATTGCAGAGAAGCAGGCAGGCAGGTGGTAGAGTGTTGTCAGTTTTTGGTTTTTTCCTTTCTTCTCCTGTTATTACTATCAAGTGCTAGGTAGTAATACAGGCCTCTTTATGATTGTAGGAGTTTATGGTCAGTTAAATGCAGTACTGCTTCCTTGAAGACTAATTAAGGTAAGGAGTGGTTTGGGGCTTGTTGTGGGGCAGCAAAAGGGAGGGTGAGCCTTGTTCAATAGCACATGAGGGAAAAGCTGTGTTTCAGAATGAGGTAAATGAGAGAGTGGGAACAATGGGGCTTAAGTTAAACATGAGAGTCAAGTCATACCTACTCTATGGAAATGCAGTGGCCTAGCTAGGGTGCTATAGTTATGCTGGCATAACCTGATACTGCAGATGCAGTTTACAGTGACAGAAGGGGTTTTCCTGTTGCTGTAGGAATGCCCCCTACCCAGTGATGGCAGCTAGCTGTGTCTAGACTAGGTCAGCATAGCTACTGTGCTCAGGCATGTGGCTTTTTCACACCTTGGGCTGCTGTAACTGTGTTGACATCAATTTTAAGTGCAGACCAGGCTCATTTTACTGTTTGACTCTTTAAAAAATAGCACTAGTCTAGTTGCACTGGTGCAAACCCTTATCCTGCTGCTAAATCATTAGTGTGGAGAGGGTCTTGGGGCTAGGTAGCATCCCTCTGTGTACAGCCGGGCCATGTTGTCACTGAAGTCCTTGGGAGGCATGTTGGCAGTATGCACTGCTGTGAACAAAACACAGTTGTATTCTATTTATATCTATGCTAATTGCTATTTCTGTTGACACACAGATGTCAATGTCATTTGCTTTGATAAGTAAAGCACAGCTCTAAGTTACTTTTCAGCGTATGACTTGATTTAAATGACAGGTTTATCCCTACCATACCCCTGCCCCTGAAAAATAGATGGCCAGTCTTGCATATGTGCCAGAGTCTCTTTCTAAGAAACATTGAGGCACAAGAATTTGTGTTCAAGTTAACCTCCCTAGTTGAAAGAAAGAGGAAATGACAAATAAGTACATTGTCACCTATTTTTTAGTAAAGTGTATGATGTCAATTAATTTCCGAGGAGGTCATTGATGCTATATAACTGACATAACTGATCAAAGTACTTTGAAAAGGCGGATCAGAAGAGACATTTATTTCTCTTTGCGAGCAGTTTGATAGCTTACCTGTCTAAGTCTCTTATCCTGATCTTTAATTCATGCAAGTAGCCATAATAGCTCAGTTTTAAGTTGTGAATCATTTTAAATGACTGAGGATGGGACTGGGCAAAGTGCCTTGAGTGTTATCAGTTTAATATCTGGTATGTTCTCTGAGAACTTTTATGTTAAATGGATTTTTAGAACAGGGAGATGGAATGGGGGCTTGCTCTGTCCATGCCACACATCAGCCTGGTATTGCAGTAGTTTCTGGAATGGTACACTTTCTCCGCCCAGGGGAAATCCAGTCTGGTGAAAAACAGAAAATAAAATGGGACATGCACAGGTCTCATTGAGAGTGAGGCTTTGTGCTCCTTCAGTCACTTGGGCATGCCTGGAAAAATAGCTCTTTTCAGTGGTTACTTGTAATTCTTTCTAAAGCAAACGTGAATCTCTTTGTAGGCTTTGAGAACTTCAGTAGTTCTAAGGCTTTGTAGGTTGGAAATGGCTGGCCTATTGCAGGTGAAGTGGATGTTTTAGTTCAAATAATCAAAAGATAGAAAGCAATACAGCAGGAATGTGCTTAACAGATTAGTGCCTGGGGAGTGGATGTCAGAAATGGATTCTATTCCTGACTATTTTCATGACCTTGAGAACTTCTCTATGGCTCTTTCCTCCTCTGTATAAGAGGATACATTGAATTAAGCTCTTGCACGCAGGTAGCCTAACATCATCTTGAATGACTTGCAGATCGTTTCATTAATATTTTTATTACTATAGGGCCTAGGAGCCCCACTCACAGACTAGAGTTCCTTTGTGCTGTACAGGCACAGAACAAAAAGATGGTCCCTATCCCAAGAGCTTATGGTCTAAATAATTGTTCCAAAGGATCCTGGGGTCATCCGCTGAAAGGTATTCATGTTTCAAAAGTTATTTTAAACTTGTCTAGCGATGGAGCTGCCTGAACAAACCTAAATTAAGTTTAAAAAAACTTCCAAATTCTTCGCACGGAAGTGTCTGAAATGTTAGGTGCCTAAGGCTGGGTTGGGAGAAGCTCTCCTGTCAGCATAATAGTATCTTCACCAAAGTGCTACAGTGGTGCAGCCGTGCCACTGCAGTGCTGTCTATGCAGGCAAGCCTTAAATATAGATTTAGACACCAGTAAAAGTGATCTGACTCTTTTCAGAAGAGCATCTGTAGCTCCTGTTGCAATATCAAATGCTCAAATGGTGTAATGTGGCTGGACATATATTGAGTGGTGGTCAAGAGTACCTCTACATAAGTTGGACTATTGCAGTGTATTCTCTCAGATCTGTACTTTGCCAAATATCCATACTAGATACCTTGTTGGAGAACCCCAGATACTACTCCAGTAAGTTCTTGTACTGAAGTGTCATAGCGTCCTTCTCCAAAACCATATTTGCTTTAATGGAAACTTTAAAAAAAGAAGAAAAAAATCAGTAACTACCTAACTTACAAAGCAATGGAAATACATTCCGCACAGTTGTATGAGAGACCTTTCTAGAGGAGGTTTGCTAGGGAGGTGTTACTTGGCAGCTCTGTGTTCTTGGGGAACCAGGATGAAAAACCTCAATTCTTTCTCTGGCTCACCTGAATTCCCCCCAGCCTCTGCTTAAACCAGAAACAAAAGCTATGAAAAGTCTGTGGGAGACACACCTAAAACCCTCCAAACAAGGGTGATAGGATTAAGACAACTTCCTATGCCTCATCTACATAGATGATGTAAAAAGAGGCATCTCAATTAGCACCTTGAATGGAGAACTGGAGCCTCATTTACATTGAAGATGGAACAAGAATTAGCATGAAGAACGGAGAACCAAGCTCCAAAGCAGGAACTGCACTGAATTCTGGGATTGGCGAGGCAGGGGGACACTGCATTATGGGAGATCTCTGCTCTTGATGTAAATGAACTCACACCTACACCCATCCAGCTCCGCAGTTATCAGACCAGTCTAGTATTGATATGCAAAACACTGAATCTGCCTGGTTGTATTGTGAGCTCCCCCAAGGAACATTGATCATAGCTGGGCATGATCAGCTCCTATTGTCCAGCACAGAGAGAACCACCCTGGGGTACTTCATTGAGACATTGTTTATCCACAAACAAACCTGGTTCTACAAAATACCCCTACCCAAGTTCAAAGCTCTCTTGCTCTCTTCTTCTGGTGCCTGGACCCAAATGCTTTCCTGACTGATTCTGATGTGGGTTTTGCCTCTCCCTCAAGTGTTCCTGACCCGAAGCTGAACAGCCTGTCTCCTGGGAACTGCTGGAGAAAGAGTGGTGAGATTGCCCCCCCCCCATCTTTCCCATTCTCTCTCTTTAATCCAGGTATAACTTTTGTAATCAAACCTGGGCTAGCCTTCTCCAAAACCCCTACTGTAATTTTGTTGTATTGTAATTGTTAGTTTATTGCCAGGTGTATAAAACTTATGATACTAATAGTGATGCCATACAAGTGATGCCATTACATTAACTATTGTAATCAAACTGGTTGCCAGTTTCTCTCTCTCTAAATGCATTTACTCCTCTGTGTTCTTGGCTTCCCTACCTTGCTCTGCAGCAACGCTTCTTTTACCGAAGCCAAAGATCCCTGGAGTGCCCAAAATCCTATGGGGTTTGCTTATCAAGGGGGTTACTGCTAGAACAATTGTGTTGCAAAGAGGCATATAAAGGGGGTAGCTGAGAAGTGCTGTCCTGTCTAGCCTACGGCATCCAGAGGCGCATAAGGGTGACAGCTGAACGTGCTGTTTGACCCAGCCTGCTCATAAGTGTGCTCCATTCTGGTGTGGTGCAACAGGCACATGAGGGTGACAGCTGACAGTGCTGTGTCACCCAGCCTGCTGAGTTCAGGGACGTATAAGGGGTCAGCTGAGAGTGCTGATAGCCTGGTCTGCTCAGACGCACTCAGTTAATCTGGAATGGTTGTGTGTTTCTGGGGGGGTTTATTTGAATCTGAAAACCTTCGGTCCTGCAGGATAGCTCCATTGGGAGGGGACTTGTAACCATATGAACACACAAGCAGCACATTAATAGAATCACACCCCTTCTTCCAGGAAGGTAACGCTAATAAATAAGCATACCTCAAAGTGACGGGGAAATCTGGTAATAGAGGCTTTGATCTCTTGGATGCCTTCATTAGTAATGTTTCTAGATGTGAATTTATTTTTAAAAATTCTGCTGTGGTGGAGAATGGCACTGTTGTCAAAGCTGACCTGATATACAGCTCTGAGTAGTTGGAAGAAGTGGACTGAATCAGTTTAAATGACAGCCTGACCTGTTCCAAGTATTCAAATCATGGGTCAGGGTCCAAAGAGCTAGAGACTAAACTAGCTTTGCATGACCTATTTCTCTTCTGGGTTTTGAGCCTATAAGGACACTTGATCAATATTTGACCTGCAATCACAAGGGCAAGAAAACATTATACAACTACATACAGAATATCCGATTTAATTATGTCACACTACTTCTAATTGATGCAGCAAATATCAGAGATGTTGAGAGAGTCTGTAAAGTTGGTTTTTCTGAAGACCTCATTAGTGTTGCTGGTTCTTCCAATTGCCTTGAGTCTCTGCCTATCTAGCTGTTCTTAAGGGGTTTTCATAAACCTCTACATTGAGTTTTGTAACACCTTGTCATTGTCCAAAATGGCTATCGTTCATTACTGCCAATAAGATTGAAACTACAGGGGCTGAAGCCATACTGCCCTCAGGGAAGATGATGGTTCCTTGTTCACCAGAGGAAGGAATTGATTGAGCAATTGATTTTGGATTATCGGCAGATAAGTCTGCTCAATGGT
>ML675614.1:31938527-32125325 GCA_007922155.1 Mesoclemmys tuberculata | reverse complement strand
CTTAAAATTAATCTCTACTTTAGGGAGGTTTAAATCATGCTTTTTTTGAGTGTTTGAGACTAACAATATGCAGTCCAGCATGCTGATGCAATATTTGAGCCCAGAAATAAGCAAGACAGTTAAGTGATCAGTACTTCTATTTTAAAATGAATTTTGAAAATTTGATACCCTAGACTGCCTCTGCTGTCTTGCACTCTGGCTGGCATTAATCTTGGGAATGACTACTTGCCTAGTAACCAGCAGTGCACAGTAAGACCTAGACATCAGTCTGTTTGTTGTTGCTGAAGACCCAAGTGGCACTAATTGGCTTGTAGATTTGGGGGTGTTTAATTTGTGAGTGACTTGTCCAAATAGTCCCACTGAGGTGGAAAGCATGCAATGGAAGAAGAGAAGTAAAGAGAGGGAATTGTTTCTTCACTCAAGTGTTTGCAGAATCGGCTGTTGGTGATCTTGTTTCTAGTCACTCCATATCCACCATTTGTATAAGGTGGAAATGTTTGGGTTGCAAACACCTTGGGGAGTGCTTAGGTTCAGATAGGTTTCTATTGCCATGTGATTAAATTGCTTTGAATTGAATCACTTCTAGCAATAATAGGCATTGTAAAAAATTAACCCACATTCCCTTCACATTTGTGATTAAATGGCTGGTTCTGACCCTTTGGCTGACCTGAAGCTAGAGTATCCAGCAGTGTAACGAACACTTTTACCTTTATGCATAAGTCTCTTTCCTAGTGCTTAATCATAACATAAGCTATTATTTCCATTCGGACTATGCTTTATGTAGTCTTCCAACAGATGGAGCTATGATCACATACAAACCTTTCAGAGCAAAGGGGAAGGGGTTAAGCTGGAGGAAGAAACAGTTCCAGGCTTCCTAAAAATAAGTCCCTTGCCAAACACTTTTTTTTTTTTTTTTATTCCACACAGCAGAAAACAATGGGCATGCGTTCCACTGGCTAGATAGAAGGCCAAGTTAATAATTGGCCGGATAGCTAGGGTTGTGTGTGCACTCTCCTCCTGCTGATCTCTCTGAAGTTGCATGTATCATTTGGTGTTACTGGAAGTGAGTGATATGGATGGAATCTAAATAGTATTAAACGATTTTATAGCATTTTTTGTGACTTCAGTGCTGGTGGACTGCATTCTGTCCACAGATCAGGTACAGAACAGTTAGCATTAGCAGACACTCCCCTAAACTGTGCTGTCGAAGGGCCAAGCTGCTCTCCACACTTCTTAGTTTTACAGCATAGTTAGACTAGTAGAAGGTAGTCAGCTGGGAAGGAAGAGGAAAAGCCCATGTGCTGGGACCAGGGACGGAGCGTGGGAGTGCAGGCAAACTTCTGGAATCTGCTTGCTAGTGGTGCTCCAGCATGACTACACCATTACCTGGGGGGGAGGGAGGGGAGAGTGAATGGGGCAGGAGGACAGAATGTGAGGTGGCAGAGTACATTTCTCGAGCAGTGGGGGTGGGCTAGAAAATCTCTAATAGAGGGATAGGTGACTGGGTGAAAGCTGAGATGAGTACAGGGACACTGAAGTTGGTACAGGGAGGTGAGAGGAATTAATAAGGGAAAGGTAGGAATAGCCCGGTGATGGTGGAAGAGAACACCACACAGACTGAGAAGAAAGACAATGAAAAGATGCAACAAAAAAAGGGGGGGGGGAATGGAGTGAAAGGGGAAGGAGACAAGGGAAACGTAGTAGCTTTAAAAAGACTGATTCGTAGAACTATGAAATGGGCTGTGCTGTGCTGTGTGAACACACATTTTGCCCAGGGCTAAGAGCCAACTGGTCACCTACAGAAACTTGAGATGGTGACTGCTGAGTACAGTCTGGGTCATCAGCCCGTAGACTTTTCTCTACTGAGGGACAAGAGTTGAGAGAGTAACCTGGACAGAGCAGAGGCCCTGCCATTCCTGGAGTGTGGAGACTGGGAGGGCCTTCCCCTTCCCTCTGCCTTAGATCATGAGTGGTCACCTATATCTGTGCAGCAGTGTCCGTTGCTGCAGATGCTAAGGCTGGTGCTGGGAAGGGCTGCTGAATTGTGCACAAATGTCTAGAAGGGAAAGGGATATGTGCTGAGTACAGAGCAGTCATTTGTTGGCTTTCCTGCTTGCTTCAACTTGTCACTCGTGGTGCCTTAGCTCTGCTTTTGAGGTGCAAAAAGGCTTTTGGCTTCAAGACGTCTCCGTGCAGCCTAGAAACTGGAAGCCTAGGAAAAGCCTCTGGGCATAGCAAACTAAAGTAAGACAAACCAGGTAAATCCGAGGAGAGGGGCTGGGGATAGTCTCAAGATCTGTAATAAATCCTTATGGGGACAAAATTCAGCCAGTCCTGCATGTTGCAGGCGAGGCTCTGTTCATGAGCTAACCAACTTTTGATCCTACTCAGGGTTAGTCTTGTGTGTTGTTGCAAAATTGGATCTACAAAGACAAGTGAAAGATTAAAAATCTGAGCTCTAATCCAGTAGAAGGCCTTTATATACCTAGAATTCAGTTGCCTGTTCAATATGTAACTTGCAGAACATTTTTAAAACGAGTCACTTAGCAAAAGTGGAATGTCAAAAAGCTGAAGCAGGATATGGAGCGTGGTAAGCGTACAGCACAGAAATGAAATCCAATTATGTCTCCCATTTAAGCATTATATGTAAAAATGGCAGGCATAGCTCTCTTCTGGCTTCCATCTGTATTATGTAGTAACTGACTGCAATTGTATTTGTGTAAAACCAACAAGTGAGACAAGAACAACATTGTTAAATGGAAGACCTGCGGTCAAATCTGCTTAGTCTGGAGTAACTTGATCTTAAATAACTAATTTCTACACCATAGAAATGGAGGCCCTGTCTACGTTAAGGCAGTGTTTATGGGTGGAGCTCTATGTTGTAAATAAGTGGAAGAGTTGGGAACAAAATCCAGGAGCCAAGGTCTAGTCTTGAAACCCCTCTAAATTAAAGCAATTCATAACCATGTTACACTGCTGTAATGGCGCTGTGGTGAGCCAGGACTTGTGCCAGTGTAGAGCATCTACATTGATGCAGCTATGCTGGTGCAGCCACCTAATGTTACAGTGCTGTGAATTTCTTTACTGTAGACAGTGTCTGAGAATAGAACTTGAGAACAAAAATCCAGGAGCCAATTCTGCCACTGACCGGCCTGAAGTGATGCAATCAAACTTTTGAAAGTGGCAGGGATTGTCCATACACAACTTTATTCTTTCATACCTTCTGAGATCTAAAACTCCAGCTGAAGCTGGTGATGGCAATGTACTTGCTCAATACCTCTAAAATACCAGGATTAAGAGACCAGGGGTCAGTTCCCCCCCCAAAACATATTGGGGTGCCTGGGATTTTCAGAAGCATCTACCTCCCCTAGGCATCCAGTGGCATTTACATAACTGTCTAGCTGTATCTTTAGGTGCCTAAATACCTCAGAATACCTGGTCTATGGTTCTTAAAATATTGTGCATGTTATGTAGTGAGCTACACTGATGCAAAATGGATTTTAAAAGCTACTCCAGTGAGTGATAGGTGAACTTGATTTGGTAGCACTCAGCACCGGTTTGTATTGCTACTTAATGTGTAGCCTAATCAATCCTGAAACCTCTTGGCTCTTTAACCATAAAAAGTGGTGTATCGACCATAACTACCTTTCAGAACATTTAACTCCAATACATTAAAACACCTAAGTGTCTGATCAGAACTTGTTCCTATTTCAGTTGTTTGCCATTGATTTCAGTGGGATCAGGATGGGCTCTTTAACATGGCGTGTGGCAAAGGGTAAAACTTCTCAGTGACTTGAGTGTCTAGGCTGCTTAGGTGCTTTTGAAAAATCTCACTAGGCACCTAGCTGCATCTCTAAGCCCCTAAATACCTTTGAAAATTTAGTCTTCTCTAAGGATTGTGAGGTAGGATGTGGTTTTTTCTCATTGCTTAAAGGCTATACCAACCCATTACTTCATTACACCCAGCTGTGTAGCTGACAGAGGGAATTTATCACTGATATAAATGGGTGCCATTCAATTATAGAAGTTGGCCCCAAAGTGGTGGGAAGCTTCCATCTGACAGCAAGGAAACCAGGGTAAGTGTAGCTTTAAAGCAATATTGAGCAGTAAGTATTTTTTTTTGGCAGGATTCACCAGAAAACACTCGAAAACAGAAGCTCAGATACATGGAAAAGGAGGCCTCCAGTTGGCCTGTATGCCTAATGAAGGAATAGGAGCAGAACCACAAGGTACAATTGTTCCATCTCGCTCCTGGCTCCCCCAAATACAAAATTATCATCTGCAGCTGAAACTGGAGGGATCATCCTAGGCCAGCATTTAGGGCCCAGAGCCATGGTTAGCTCCTTTAAATACATATGTACCCTGACAACCAATACTATACAGTGCACAAATAACTCCTATTTTCAGCAGGCATCTGTGCAGGGGATTTTGTGCAACACCAAAGCCAGTGTCTTCTAGAATACAGCTGAACAATTGGCAAGGAGACCGGGTGCATAAGACAGGATGAAAATATTGGGGTCTATCCAAAAAAGGATATTGAAACATCTCATGTCCCCTCTGCGTTCAATGTGGCACCTAGTAATTTTGATTTTGACTGACACCAAAGGCAAGGAGTGGTTGCATAGCTTCCTAATGTGGAGACCTAGTTAGTGATTCAAAATACCCTGAAGTGGTGAATACAGGAAATGTCTTTGTCTGGAGGGGAAATTGGAACTAAGGCACCCCAGAACTAGTGCTTGACTGAAAAGTGAAACATGCATTCCTCCAAAGGGGCACATTCTGCTGCCTTTATTCATGCTGAGTGGTAACCCTTTAGAAATAAAGATTATTCAAGGAGTAAGGTACCAATAAGCACAACTAAAGTTGGCAGAATCTGGACCATTATCTCACAATGGTAACCTCCCTAGTTGGTTTGGGTCTTCCCTGAGCAGGAATGCACTCCTTTTTTAGATAAAGATGGCCCAAGTAAAGGTGTTCAAATACCCTTTTTAAAAAAGGTACACTCTACAGCAGGCCCTCACCTTTGAGCACCACAAGGAAAGATGGGGGCATGGCAAATCTATGGTACACCATATTTGCTGGCTACTCTTTGTAACTTAACTCTGCAATAGCCGATTTACTACTTAGGCAAACAATCAGGGTGTACGATCCGATCATACTATCTTGCCTCCAACATAGTTTCCTTGCATACTGTAATACTTAAAGCCATTGTCCTTGATTTATCAAAAATGAGGATGTTGGCTTCCACTGGAATATCTTAAAAACCTGCTTGTTTCATCTGTAAATATGCGGATGCGCATGCCTCTAAAATACTGAATATGTAGATGCTGAATAATACAAGAAAGCCCTAGTTCAAAGGTTTATATGGAAAGTAATGTAGTCCAAGATTTTCCAATAACATTGTGGTTTGGATGAGACTGAAATAAAACAAGCAACATCTGACTTGTACTTATTGCTTCAGTTTCATAAGACTTTGTAGTAATTAGCTGACATTGTAACTGATGTGAACATTTGCCTTTGAGATATTTTTCTGAACTTAAAGAAATGTCAGTAGGCTGCAAGCTGGGGAACAAGTTGCATTCAGTTCTTCAACTACATGTTGGCCATAAATTAATGCAAATTAAAATGCTATGTAAATAGGGAAAATACCATTGTCAATAGAGTTGCCCCCACTCAAAAAGCAGAAAACTTGGTCTTATGTTTACATGCTGGCAGTGCATTTTCCAAAACCTTTCAATGGCTTAAGAATAGCCATCTAATTACACTGCCTCCAGCATCAGTACCTACAGCTGAGCTTGTGTAAGACATTTTGTCTTGTGAGTGACAAGTAAAAGTTGCACCTGTTTCTTGCATAGTCAAATCTAGTCCCTCAGTGATTTTTAAACTACAAAAATGGAAAGTTTCTCTCTCCAGTATATGTACCCCAATGCCTTTTTGCAATTGTAGTAAAGAACCTGCTTCTGTGAGCTAAACAAGTTGATTAAAGTGAGTCAAGTTTGAGTTACAGCTTAATAGCATTATTGACTGCCACTGACAGGAATGGTTTTAGCATGTGTTGCTTTATTGATAAACTTCTGCTTCCTTCTGTGCTATCTTATTGAACTCTGAGTTGTATTTACATAAAGGTTTCATTTTAGTACAAAATGTTGGCTTGATGTATAATCTCAGATGCAGTTAACCAAATAAATGTTTTTTAACACTTTTGATAAAACTTCTTTTCTAAAACAATAGGAAATTAAAGGCTAATGTATTTACTAAGATCTTACTTGGTAGCTAATCTTGCTTGCTGTCTTGAAAATACAAATATAGATAAAATGTGACTCATGTATATTAATAGGAATCATGCCATATATATAAGCATGCTTTACGTTAGAAGTCAACTGACTCCTGCTGTTTTACACCTGAAATTAGATGCATAGTTCATGAAGCACTACAGAAACTTTCTGATACAGACCTCAATGTAAATCAATTGAGTTATCCTGGGTTTGTGTTGAATGGAGTTACTCTGGATTAACAGTGGTATATCTACTATTTAATTTGGCCCCAGGATAGTTTGCCTTTGTATGTCTAACTTTTACTTACCTTGTACAGCTGCTTATATCTAAATTGCCTCTATGGCATTCAGCCTTTACCAACCTAATTTGCTGTAAAAGTGTATTGAGGGGATCAGATTCTCCTGTGGCTTATTCAGATACTTGCACCTACCCAAAGTGGGTGTAAACTGTTACCTTCCAGTAGCATTTTACACTACTCCTATCTTTGCTTTGTTCTGTCACTTACACTTTGCACAGGTGTAAGGCACTGGAGGAGAATGACAACGCTTGGCACCTCTGCATCTGGTAAAGCAAGGAGTCAAATATGACAAACTGGCTCAGATCCTAAGCTCACTTGCATTGGTGTAAATTGGGAGTAACTCCATTGAAGCCAATGCAGGAAAATTAGATCAAAATCTGGCTTCCTTTGCTTTAAAAACCTTCTATTCAAATGCACCCTCCAAGGAGAGATCTCCCTGTAATGTTGCTGACTCTCCTCTTTTTATTAAGATCCAATGCTATTGTAGGCTCTTGTTTTATCTTGACCATATGTAGGCTTCCTAACTCTTATGAAGCTGTTGTTCTTTGTATTAGTATCATATTTTGATTTTTATCATGGTTGACTGCCATTACAGATAAAGAATTGTACAGGGATAGCACATTACTTTCTTTATAGTCCAAGAATTTCTTTATTGGCAACATTCACCATTGATTTAGAGGAGAATTTTGTACAGATGAACCATGTATATTAATGCAATTCATATTCAAAACATCCTTCTCGCTCAGCCTTGATAAGGAACTGCCTTGAATCACTGACGTTCATAACAGGAACACTGATCTTTAAAGTTAGATAGTATTCCAAGTCAAAACTTGAAATCTAGATCCAGAACTTGTGGGATTGGGAACGAAGTTGGTTAAGCCCATCTCTACTAACAGAATTGCCTAAAAAATGGTATTTTAAATTCTGTGGAGTAGGTGGCTTGAGTAAAACAAGTGTTCTGCCCATTATGGAAAAAGAGCAAGGATAGGAATAGCAGGGCTACTTAAGTCATTGACTTAACTTTCCTTTCCTTAACTGAATGCTTTAATACTGGAATGAGTTGGCTTGAGGATATGAATAATGCTGTGCATACAATCACACATGCTAACCCTTCCATCAGTGATGTGAGAACTGGAAAAAGAGGAAGGCACGCACGTTATCCTGCCACTTTCTGTTTAGAGTGTATTCTTTCCTTTTTAACAACTTGTTGAGGGGCCCAGTGAAAGCATGTGCCAGGGCAGGGGACAGCGTCCAGAGCACTGAACCTTCGTGAAGAGAGTTCTTGATCTCTCTGCATCTGGGGGAATCCATGGGTTTGGTGGCAAAATCATGGCTCACTCTAAGGTGGCTGCCTACTCCATTATGGCAAAACATCACCTATAATCAGGATCCTGGCCCGCATCTCCACTAGGGCCCACTCTTGCACATATTCCTGGCGGGAGAGAGGCTTTAGGCTGCTAGTTCCCAAGATCATTTGATAGAATTAATTATAGTAATGCATGTCTAAAGATGAATGTAAAATTCCAACCAGCATTGACTTTACAACAACTTAAAAGCATTCATGTGTCAAGGTAGTGTGTGATTGTAACTTTTTTCATGAGGACACATGATTCCAAAAACCAGCACACCTTTAAAATTAGTTTCTTCCAGATCAAAATTGAAGCCAATAATCATACCGCCAAAGACAGAGCTGTCAACTGCAAAACTCCAGTAGATGGCAGCATTGCATCTTGTATTTGGCAAATCTGTTTGCAATGGCTAGTTCCCTTTTACCTTTTTTTATTACTCTTCTCTGGGTGGTGGCTGGCTGCTGATGAGAGAGCCAAAATATAAGCTCTTCTAAGACCTGTGTTTCAAAATATTTTAGATGCTTATGTATTGTTCTAGCCTTGTGGCTTTCTTATGTAGAAGTGTGCTATTTTCTGTAAGAAAATATTATGCTAAAAACAGTGGGACTAAATTTAACTTTGAGAATTTGTTTAACTCTGAGCAACTCCTTGGAGGCAGAGAGGAAGGGGCTGCCTTTTGATGGAAATACTCATTGTAGTACTTTTAAGAAATCTCTTAAAGATGGGAGTCTTCAAAAATAAGTGCATAGAGCTTTAAGTTACCTCCTGCATGTTGTCCTCTACAACATTCTTCTCGTTCTCCAAGAGTGCTTGGGAAGTTGGGATCATGTGCTGTATTTCAGGCAATTTGCATATGCTGCTTTCCTTAAGATCAAAGGGAGCTCTGCTGCATACAGCCATGTACCCAAACATAATGTGCTGTAGTGACATTAATTTTTTGCTCAAGGTTTTAACACTAACTGGCACATGGGTGTACCTTCTGTACACATTTTATACAATGCAATTTTCAAACTGACTCTGCATATATGTAGCAGCTAATATCAGGAAACTGGTAATGGATTAGAGGCCTCTCCCTTCCAGGCTACTTGCTTAAATCTAGCCTGTGAGAGTTACATGGTGACAGCTTTCAGTTATGACTGACTTCAGTGGTCTATGAAATGAATGGCTAGTGTCAGATCAGTTGCTGGTGGATAGATGCCTAGATCCAATACAAACCGCATCACAATTATCAGCATTGAGGCCAAGTTTGCTCATAAAGAGACTTTCAGACTTAAATGGGCTTTTGGGTTTGATTAAGAAAGTAAAATATCAGCATGATATCTTTTGTCATAGCCTGTACTGAACAAGGTAGCTGCTAAACTTGCAGACAGTATTATTTATAGACATTTAAAAAAACATCTTGTACGCTGACACTCCTACCCATATACCAAGGACTGAGTGGGTGCAGTCATTTTTAGCAGTGACATAAGTAATGTTCTGATTTGATGGTTACAGGCACTCAGCACTAACATAAATGACAGCAGGGAGCAGGGCAATAGTGAATCAGGCCAAATGCCTTCCTTAATAGACGCTCCATCAAATCAGGAGCCTGATTTGCCTGCTTATACTGCTGTAATTCAGAGGTACAATGAAGTCAACAGACCGACATCGGTTTTAAAAATGGTGCAGCTGACAACTACAACACACTTTGCTACTGCAGGGTCTTGCAGTGCAGCCTTTAAAAAAAAAAAAAGTCACATGGCATTCTTAAGTCAGTGTTACTTTAGTCTCATAGTGGAATTTGATTATGGATAATTCTGCCTACATGGAATTGCTGCAGCTGGAACTGAATAACTACTAGAATGTACTTGTCCTATTCTAGAGAGTTGAGCAGAACCTGTTCTTCACTGGAGGCAGCTGCTGGTTACTTTCTTGGAGAACTAGACATAGCTTTCTCTATAGGGATGTCTTTCTCAAGCTCCTGAGGATGATGGAAGTTAATGCTCAAGCACCCTTTCTGAAAGTACCAAGGTTTGCTGGTCTCTTGCTCTTTAAAGGAACAAGGGGACATGGGCGCCCACAGAGAACTCCTGTAACCTACCTTTTCTTATCTAAACCACATCCTAGTCCCAGCTCAGTAGCCTCTCCATCTTGCACACTTCCCCTTCCAAGGTGGAATCTGTCCAGTAATCACCTCAGTATGGCCTTCACGCCCCTTCCCAAAGATCACATAAGTACCGAGACGTCCTGTGCTGCTTGGTACATAAAGGTCCTGGATCCCCTGCATGGACTCGCGTAATGGCTCCGCTTTGCAGTAAAATCAGCACACATCCATTGTGAGCAGAGCTCTTTGCTTCAAAAGTGAGGGAGAAGACTGCTGGCTCTAAAAGGGCACATTAAACAATGTTTCTGGTTTGTGTAGCAAGACACCTTCGATATCAATAAGTGCATCTTTAAGAGTTCACAGGTATCAGAGCGGCTAATGTAGAGTTTAATGTGAAGCATCTGTTTTTAATATTGTGACTTCAATGGATTTATAAAGTCTCAGTGAATTTGGCCCAATAACTTCTCATCATGTAACTCTGTACATAAGCAATTCAGAATGGCTGTCTTGCATATTTTAATAAGACCTTCAAAACGAAGGTCTTGTCTGCTTTACATGGACACTGTAGCTATGCTGTTTCTCAAGAGCTGGTATTTGCCCAGGAGTCTCTTGCCTAATTTCCTTTGCCTATGCCTCCTACAGTATGTACCATCTAGAGATATGCTGTTGGGCAATATATAGACTTATACGGCATCTTTCAATATACAAAACATCTATTTGTTGTAGAGAGAGTGTTGTAGGAGGAACAGGAATTCTATATGCAATAGAGATCCATTCTATAAAAAGTTTCAGAGGGGTAGCTGTTAATCTGTTTGTTGCAAAACCGCAAGATCCTATGGCACCTTAAAGACTAAGTTTTATTTGGGTATAAGCTTTCATGGGCAGAAACCCCCTTTGTGAGATGCTAAATGCAAGAGACCAGCATCTCATGGGTTTCTGCCCACAAAAGCTTATGCCTAAATTTGTTAGTCTTTAAGGTGCCACAGGACTCTTGCTGTTTTATGCTACAGATAAGCAGTCGCTTTCTTTTTTTCCACCAATTTCAATAGCGACTCCTGATTTACATAGCAGAACTTAACCAAAGAGACCTAAATATCGACTAAAGGGGAGACCTTTGCTGTTGGTCAGTTTTTTACTCTAATATTACAGCCAAATAGAAGAAATTCTGGCCAGACATCTGATCATTTGGTGATAGGTCTTAAAAAGCTTCCTTCGCAGTCTGACTTTACAATCTGATGCTAAGGCATGTGGGGGAGGAGGCAATATAGAGCTATTTTTCTGCGTTTGAGCCTAAAAATCTTAAACACAACCCGTTCTAAAGGTCTCTGATCATCTAGTAATTGGAAATAGCTCACCACATTGTTCTCAGCTATGCTGCTGCTCTTGCTGTTCTAAATCCAGAAGCATCACTGAACTCAGTGGAGTTATTTGGAGTCACATCAATGCCGATAGCACTTGGATGCCAGGGGGGTGTCAAGTCCTCAAGCTGCTAGTGGTGAAGTCTCTAACATCCTTATCTTTAAATGAAGCTTTCTGAGAATTGGGAACTAATACAGAAGTAATGACACATGCAGTACTGTGCACAAAATCTGTGGTTCAAGCATGGAATAAATCTACTGAGAACACCAGGCTGATCACTAAAGGGGCAGTCACCCAAGTGCTGTGAGTCTGCACAACACATGAGGCACCATTTTAAGACCCCTGGGGAAATCCTGCTCCTTTCTGCAGCGCTTCCTGTGTGGCAGACCCGCTAAGACTTTTTTCGGATGTGAGGATTCAGGGAGCTTCTCATGGAGTGGTTGCTGCATGGATCCTAGCTCTTCAGACATACTCAGGGATTGTGAGACTGGAGACGTGATGATGGAGGGAGAAAGGGGCAGAACTAGCCAAACCAGGACTGATAGAAGTGTCTCTGCTTTAATTACCTCCATTTGTGGCGTTCAGGTGTGCAACCCGCTACCTGACTCTGTGCTTACCCCAAGATTTGGACAGAGCTAGAGGTGACCTGAAGGGAGAGGGATGAGCTGTTTTGTGCTGTTATTGGTCCATTTATATGGCTCTATACAAGACAGAAAAGCACAAAGGGGTGGAGAAAAGCTTGCATGGTGACTTCTTTGTGCATTGGGACTTCCTGTCTTGCCCAGCCTATCCTCCTTGGAAGACAGTACCAAGGACTCCAGCTACTTGACATCACACATGAAGCAGGAATTAGCTTCAGTAATTGAGACAAAAAGTAACTTACTGGACTGCCTAAAACTTTCTCATTCCTAATGAACTCAACTGTCTTGATACCTCAAAGGGTACAACCCCAGTGTTTCTGTTCCTTCCCCATTTAATGGGGATGCATGGTGCTCTTGAATCGGTTACAATGGAGTTTAATAGATACAAAGGGGTGATAGCCAGTCTTCTGTGGAGGGCCAGCCCAAAGCCTGTACACTAGGGCTAATAAGCCTGTTTCTGTTGCCTGAGGAAACTATAATTTTTTTTCAACCTTTTTTTTTTTTTTTTTTTAGTTTTGAATTGGGGTGGAAAGCTAACTATCTTCCACGTAACGAAGTTCCAAATGGAAGATTCTTGGAAATGTCCTCTTTCTACTTGGCTTGATACTAAACTCCATCTGCCAGATCTGTTACAGCATCTCTTGGGAGTTGAAGTTGGAGTGGCTCTAGCCCCCATCCTCTATGGACTGGGGTCTCTAACTGGACTTCTCCTACAGTACACTGTGGTCAAGGGGTCCCATAATGCATCCTAGTAATCTCACCATAGGGAGAAAACATGGGGGGAGGCAACTACAATCCAGCTAGGGAACCTGGCCTGTAGGGAGAATGGGGCATAGAAATCATCACAGCAAATCTCCAAAGGATGTAACTTCCTTCCACCATCCTCGTTGGAGGTTGAAATGAATATTCAGTGTGTTCATTACTGGGTTATTTTTTGGGCACCATCAAAGTCTGCTTTGTCCACGTGATCATCAGCCATGTAGTAGCATTCCTTGGCTCAAAGGCTTGCAAGTTTGGTCTTCCACCTGAATTGCAAATTGGTAACTGCCCTGGGACACGAACAGCTCAGGCAGATAAATGTCAATGACCCAAAATATTATGACTTGATTCAACCAACTGAAATGTATTATCTGGGTCAACGCGACCAAAAATACTTGATTCCTTCCCCCCCAGCTTTTCCATAAATAAAATCTGATGGCTTGTCTGATGCTTGGCAACATTACCTACCCAAATGAAGGGTTTTCCCCCATTGGCATAGGTAATCAACCTAGCTACTGCCATTCAGGGAGGTAAATAGAAAATCTTCTGTTGACCTAGTGCTGCCTAAATTGAGGATTAAATTGGCTTAACTACATTGCTCAGCAGTGTGGATTGTTTTTATGTTTCTGAGCAGTGTATCTGGGTCAACCTAACTTTTTAGTGTGCACTAGGCCTCTGTCTCTCTGGAAATGACTTTCTGTCAAGCTCTCTACATAGTAAAGCTGGTTGGGAATGTTCTGTACCTTTTTACACCTTCTACCTTGTTTGGGGTGGGATTTAAATGGCATGTGCACTTGGTAATGGTCCTGCCCAAGGATGAGTTTTTGTTTTAGGTTATAAAAAACATGGGATTGCTCTGACCTTTATTCATTTAGAAACCTAGTACAATAATTACATCAAGGGTTTCAAACCAGGAGAGCAAATTCTGATCTCAGATGTTCAAGGTGCAGTTGTAGAAATCAACACTTTTCTTTTTTCTTGATGGAAGATCATGTTAGTGTTGACAGTACTTGTACTAATTCACATCCAAATGCTGCATTATTTCTATGACAACTGCTTGATTCTATACAGAAAGGGTCTCTGCCTACTGGCAAAACACTTCAACATTGGCTGTCTAAAGTCAAATGATTGCAGTGGCTTACGTTTCTTACTGCTGATTTCAGTTTGAGCTACTGAGCACCAGTGGGCATTGTGGGCCTAGCATCTCTGAAAGTTAGGCGATGTGCTCTGCTTCAAGCCTTCAATTATTTAAAAAAATGCTGGCTAGTCTCTAAAGGCCTTATTCTGGACAGTGCTACTCTGACTGTTGGGAATGGAGTATTCACACTGTCCATGTGGACTATCAGCTTCAGCAGAACCAATGATGAAACAAATTTAATTGGTAGAGTTCCCAATAAAAATCACTTCAAAGCTAATGAGCTTGATCATGGTCTTGCTAAGTCCTGCCATTACTTTGTATTCAGGACACACTAGGAACGAAATGCTTCTAACTTAATTGTTGGAACACATAATTTAGAGACAAGGTAGGTAAGGTAATCTCTTGTTGGACCAGCTTCTGATGAAAGCTTATCTTTCTCATCAATAGAAGCTTGTTGAAGAAAATATCAACTTCTCTGCCTTTTGTGTCTAATCCCAGGACCAGCACAGCTACGACATGGCAGAGTTTAAAAAAGGCGGTCCGGATGCCCCCGCTTTGCTATGGAGCAGTGTTTCCTACCTTGAGTAGGATTTTGGAAGGAAGAGCCTATTCAAATTCATTAGCAAACTAAAGACTTCCCTTCAAAGTCTCCCTTTGACTTTCTTTATGAAAGAGAGAACTTCAGCGCTTTTACTTTCTAGTCCTTTGAAAACCATTTTCTGAAAGCCATTTGTGAATTTGGCTTTGCAAAGCCAGGCAGTCAGATGTCCTCTTTAAAGTACAAAAATGCTGGGTACTTTAGACCATCTGCTGGATCTAAATGAATGATTGCTTGACCCCACCCAGACTTTTCTGAGACCCTGTAAGACTCTCTCAAAGCCTGCCAATAAACACTTTCATGCTTAAAACATAAAGGTCCTTAACACTGCTGGAAACCATGGGTATGGCTGGTAGTTTCACAGAACATTTGGACACTAAAAATGCTCTGGCGCATTCACAACTTGAGACTTTATTTCACCTCCTACTCCCTGTCAAGCAAAGTTATGAAGTACAATAAAAAAAGGTACTAAATGTACACCTTGAATAAAAACTAAATCTTGTATCTCACTCCAGTTGTATTTCCTTCTGATTTGGACAGATTGTGGGGGAGAGGGGGAAGGGAAGCAAGGCTTAATTTGTAGGCTTGCTGCATCAGTTAGAAATGTGGGGGGGGAGGGGGGGAAATTGCTTGACCCCCAGCACCTTTCTGAGCACTGGGGGCGGGGGCGTGAGACTTGGTGCTTGCTTTTCTGCTGTCCAGTCACTTCTCAGCTCTTTGCCAAACTGCTACAGTCCTGTAACTTACCTGTATGCCAGGGAACAATCAGTGTGCCATTCCACTAGCAAAACGACCAGATATATATACCATGTTTCACTAGGGGTAGTGGTGCTACTGCTAATTTAATTTCCCCTTCCTGTTCTGCCTCCTGGCTTTTCACTCAACTTCCACCTTCTGCTTCAATGTGTACACCATGCTGCCTGCAGCATTCATAGGGTAAAATGTGGCAGTGGAATGGAATTGAAGTCTGGCATGTGAAGAACCTTAATTGTTGTTGTCAGATTGGGGATAGGCTGAGTGAACAGCCCTGTTCATGCTACAGAATGCCATGATTAAGATGGCGGTTGCCAGCTGTCTAGAATGGTTCGGTTCTGTCTAGAATGGTGTTCTCTTGCTCTTTTTTTGTGGGGAATGCTTGGAATGTTAAAAAATGACACTCTTAAACTGTCTTCTAGAAGCTTATTTTAATAGACCCAAAGGCACAGTAACTCCCAGCCCCAGAGGAGCTATAGTGACTTTGACACCTCTGTGGTTGTTTTAGGGACCAAAGATGCCTCAGGTGTCCAAGCTGTTTGTTACTCTGAAGTTATGGCAGGCTCCCCAAGATGCTCTATGGGCTGCAGTACTGCCTGGAATCTCTGAACTACTGTGTTAGGGTATCTGGGACAGGACTTCATCTGCTCAGGTTTGAAAGAAGGCCCTGCCAAGGCACCTTCTGGCTGTATTTCTCCAGTTTCTGTGCTTAGAGAATCTTATCCTGGCTGGACCCAACTTTTTAAGATCCCTTTACACTATATGACTTAGAGCATCATAAAGTGGTTGGTGCAGGAATGAAAATGTCACCCTATGAGTCTTTTGCTATGACAATCCTGTGGTTTTCCCTCAAAATCCCATGCCAGAATAAGCCACAGGTGCATGTTCTCTATACACACACCACCAAATGCTGCTTGAGCATCTTGGGTGCTGTCAAAACAGTGACAGAATCTCTCTCTGCCCACAAAGAGCAATTTTATTGTTTCATATATTATAGCACCAAAAGGCCCTGGCCAAAACCCCATTGTGCATGATTCAGAGACAAGGCCACTGTTCCAAAGAGCTTACAAGTCAGACACCCCAAACAGTAATGAGGAAAAAGGAAGAGGATGTCATTTGACAGATGGGGATAATCATCGCAGAGAGACAAACTGACTTACCTGACAGTAGAGAAGTCTGTAGTTGAGCCAGGAATTGAATGAAGTCTCCAGGGTCCTACCCAGTGTCTTAACTACAAGACCATTCTTTCTCTATAGCTCTGTGTATTGTCTTCAGGCTTTGTCTCCCTCACTCTAACTTCTGAGTACTTCACAATGTTAATGACTTTTTCTCCTATGCCTCATAGCAATGAGGAGAAGTATTCTCCTTTTGCAGATGGAGAATGGAAGGACAATTAACTGACTGGTGATAGCTGTAGCATATAAAAATTAATTCTTCCAATGTAGTTCAGTCCCTTAATCACAAGACCATCCTGCCTCGAAATGGAATTCTCCTGCAAAGTGTCTGATACAGATTCCTAGGCCTGATCAGTTTCCTCTCTGTACTGCCCTGTGAACTCTTCAAGGCATGGAGGACTTGTTTTAAGTTTGCTTGGTACTATATAAATGAATTGCTCATTAAGTGAGGCAAACCAAAACAACTCCTTCAAGTGTGGATTTTCTTGTATAGAGGACTATGAAGCAACCATTTAGCTGTAAACATTTATTTTACTCCACAATCTGCACAGGCAACTAGTTTTATTACAAGTCCAATTTTTTTTGAATACAGGGCCAGGCACATCATAAAACATTCATCAACTCCACCAAAATATAGTACATTACAGTATTTGCTCAATGCAATAACTTTAAAAGCCATAAATATGGTCCTGTTACAAGGCTGAAATCTTTCATTTGTGCTAAGCTACAGCCTACAAAATACTGTCTTTAAAAGTTGCAGTGGGAATGCAACTATTGAAAGCAATAAATTACTGCCAATTGTGTTAGCCCTCTAGAGATGTATGTTTTTTTAAAAAGCTAGTTAAAGTAGCATTTGGGGATCCGTTCATGTTTGCATTTTCTTCTGAAATAGTCTATTTACTTACATGAAAGCTTTGTCACTGAGATGCTTTCTCCTATGCACTCTAAAGCAAAGAATTTTGCTGCTAGCTGAATTATACAGTAGCATGAGGATTTAAAAAATGTATTTAAGTACATTAACCTGAAAATCTCTCCTACTAATGAGAAACCTCTAACAGCTAGGCTACCGGCTGATAAATCTAAACAACTCTCTCTGTAGTACCTGTGGCCCTGATTCCGCACTGGGGTCTGCGCAAGTGCATCCCTGAGCTGAAGAGCAAAGTGAGTGTGCTAACTGTTCTCCATGCAGGCTTGGCAGTCTAAGATCTTGTCATGAGGCAGTTACCTTCGGTTAGGGTAGAGTGTGAATTTAAAGCACTAGTTATATTGGTAGAACTCCCTGTATGGACACTTATTCTTTGCTGTGTCTTGTACTGGCATAACTTCCTCATGTAGACAAGCCTTAAGCCATGGCTATCTGAAATTGTACCTATAACGAATGGATGGTCACTGTACAGTCTTTAATGGCAGTCAATCCATGTCAGACACTTACAAGCACTGTCACCCCTGATGGCAGTCTTGGCAGAGACGCTAAGGAGTAGGCATCCAACACATCTAGATGCAGAGGGCCTTCCACATCCGTTAAAGGGCATGAAAATGTGGAGAGGGGAAGCCTTGATAGCTTTGCAGCTTTTTAAAAACACCAGATCACCTTCCTGAGACAGGCAGTAAGACACACCTACTCTGAGGCCTGAGCTCGCTGAGCAATGGCAGGGCTGACTCTTCTGAGCTCAAGCTGTAGGCATAACTTCCCCTGTGGCTCACTGCTGTCTTCCTGCCATTAGCCATGGGGAGGGTGGACCATTTTCTCTTCTAAGCAGCAACTGATTGGTCTACAATTTACAGCCATCTCGGTGTTTTGGGAAAAGCTGTGCAGTGTATTTCTGTGGCCTGAGCTTCCATGTCTGTGGAAGGACTACAGGGGTTATGGTGGGAGGAGGGAAAAGGGATGCTACTCTCTAATTCCCTTTCTTCTTTGGGTGGCTAACCCATCTGCCCCAGGACTTCAGGAGTCTTGTTCTGCTTCTTGCAGAAGACAGCAAATCTGCTGATCAGAATGTGTTGCAGATATTTTGCAATAACATGCATAAAGGACAACCTATCTTTTGCCTTAACCATAGGGGGTGGGGGAGTTAGACTTCATTGCTTTGTCCTTTACGTTTTTCAAATCATTCTGACTCCCTAACTGCATCATTCTGTCAGTTCCACAGTATCATAGGCTGGATCTACACTGATGGCGGCAAATTCGCTGCCGTCAGATCGATTGCTCTGGATTGACTGAGCGGTCTGTGTAGACCCGCTCAATCAATCCAGCAAGCGATGCAGGAAAACCACCCCAGTAAGTGGTATAGCGCTGCGTCGAAGGGAGCAGTGCAGTGTGGACGGTGCGCAGAGGAGACGCTGCAAAGTCGACGGGAGATAACACAAGTAATTTACGTCACTTGCGTATCTCCCGTCGACTGCTGCCGAATTGCAAAGGTAAGTGTAGACCGGGCCTTTTTCTATCACCTTAAAAGAACAGAGTAAATTGCTTTACTGTTAAAGCAGGAGAATAATGGAATGGTCTAGAGCCTTGCGCAATATGGATAGGCTCTGTGAGCTTCCCTGCATATACTCTTAAATCTGCCAAGGCATCTGCTGTGACCTATAATGCCCCTGCTTTCTAGACCTGGGCATCTCTTGAGCAAATCTTGCCAATCATGTCAACAAATGTAGCTTGTGCTTGATTTGAACTGAGCTATAGTGGTGAAATATTTTGCCTTGAGTCAATGAGCCGCCTAAGGGCCCAGGTTCTGATCAACCTTCACTCTTCTTGAGCTCAATAAGAGTTGAAGGTGACTAGCAAGAAGTGCCTAGGATCTTGTAGGATTGTGCCTTAGTAAAACCAGTAAAATTGCTCATCTGAAGATTGGATCTGTTCTGTGAACAATGACCTTCAGTTCACCATGACTTAGTCGATTTTGGCAGTGCTGAAACCCAAAATTAAGTTAACATAGTTTGCGGTAATGAACCTGTGAAATGACTGGAAGTTCAACTGTGGGCCTCCCCTATTCTTCCCCTCCCCCTCAACTGATTTACACTGTGCCATCAGTTCCCAAGAACTAATTTAAAAAAAAAAAAAAAAAAAGTTGGCTATTGCCCTCTGGGGCAAGGGATGGGGAAGATGTTCTAGCAGGATCAGTGTAAGCCAGAGCTGGCAATAACAATGCCTGTGGTAGGTAATTGTGTGAAATCACACGTCTAAACTCCATTGCCAACTTATTACTTAACCTTTCAGTCAGTAGAAAATTAAAGCTGTTTTGTTCAGTGTTTTGGAAATATGCAAAAAGTTTATTTTTACTAAAAGTAATGTCTCCAGTTGTTCTGAAAAAATAACTGGCAGGATCAGTCTGTCTTTCTACTGTTTTTTCCCTCCAAAAATTTTCGGTTGCAATACTGAGTGTTCTGTGGTGGCTTTTTTTCTTCCTCATCACTTCAAGCAAAACTTACTTTTTACATCCATTCTACATGGCAATTCTAGTCCTAAATAGTCAGATCTACAGCTTTTAGCTGTAGCCAGGTATGTATGAAACCTAATTATTTCTAAGGTCTCTATCCATCAGAAATTTTTCCACAAAAGCCTAAGGAAGACTGCAGCTCTGGTTTCTGCACCAGTTGAGCTATTCATTAGGAAGTCATCTGGGTCATATAACCATATACTTTTACTGCAAGTAAGCCCTCTCATGGGGAACTAATGGGGATGTAGGCCTTGTTAATCTTCCTGGTTTCCCCAAGACATTAATATAGCTTCCTTAACTTTGTAGTTATTCATATTCTTGTGCTGCAGTTGGCAAGGGCTGGTATGGTAGAAGTACATGTCTGCTATATGTTCATTCACAAAAGATTCTGGGTCCTAATTCTCCAACTTGATGAACAAACTGATTCTCTGGCATAGTCCTACATGATCAGTTGCATTCAGGTTATCAACCAATATCCCTTTAGAAAGGCAGCCTGAACTTTCATATTCTTGTAGCTGCATTGGCCCCAGAATGAGACCCACAGAGTGGGTGAAATGGAATATCCTATTTGTCCCTTCAACCAGAAGTTGGTCCAAGGGACAAGCTTTTGAGCTTCAGAGCTCTTCTTCAGGGTTTGTCTACATGCATAGCTGCACCCGTGTAGTGTCTTCACTAATGTGCTACAGTTACAACACCAATGGGAGAGCTCTTCACATCAGCATAGTTAATCCACCTTCATGGTAGAACTGTCAGTCGGGGGGTGTAGATTTTTTCACATGCCTGAGTGACATAGGTATACTGATGTATGTTGGTAGTGTAGACATGGCCTCAGTCTCATTACAACAATATGTTACACCCCTTGCTGCCTAGCAACCTTTTGTCCTGTGATTGCGTAGGTGTTTGGTGTCCCCTTCATTTTAAGTGGCCTCCTGCATGTTAACCCCGCATGCTTAATTGGTCTCATCTTGTATTTAACAGTGACACTTGGTTCTCTAGACCTCTTCTTCATGTAGAAGGCCATTCAAAATGAAGTAGGCACTCTTGTTATAGGGCAAAGGAGGAGGCTAGCTTGGCAGCAGGGGGTGTAACAAATGATTGTAATGAGCCATAAAACCAGTGTCTCAAGTCCATGGATTTTAGCATCAGTTATGAATAAGTTCCCAGGCTCATCTTTTGCAGGTGTTCAGGTTTGCTTTGAAGATGAGGTCAGATAGGGAGTGATTGTTCTGTAAAAAAGTTTCTTCCCACAGGTAGGTGTTAGGCAGTCTCATTTTTTCTGTGTGTTCGTTCAAAAGGCTGGTGATTGTGTGTCTGGCTTACCACACGCTGTCTAGGCCACTTGGTGCATCAGTTTTTAACATCAGTGGACAGAAGGGTAAACAGACATCTGATTAGTTTACTCTAGATCTGATCATTCAGTTCTGTTCACATCCTATCACAGCAGACTTCTTCAGAGCATGTTAGGTTAAAAAAAAGTTACTCTAAAATGAGGCTTCTTTTATTTTATGTTCATAATCTAATTACAAACTTTCTTGGCCTTTCAGAGCACCTCTTATCAAAGCAGTTGGTCAACATAGCTAATGGTGCCCAACACTATTGTATCAAACTACTTAATTTCTCCCCTTATCACTAAAGGAACAATGCTGCTAGCTACAGAAACATTAGTAATGGCTTTGCTTGCTTTTCATTTGTCAGGGACCAAACCAAACAAGATTATTCAGAGCAAAGTCTAAACTGCAGTGCTTGAGGACATGGTGAAATGGTGCTTACTTTTCTAGAGTATATTTGGAGTAACTTAATTTGAATACAATTTTTAACAGATAAATGCTTATGTAAATGAGACAGTTTAGTTCTTACCCAATGGAGGTACGCATAGGAAAACAAACAGCAGATGGGGGACCTCCAACTCTGTCAGCCCCACCACCAGACTTGTGGGCAACTCTAGAGACCAACAGTGAAGCCCTACATAGCACTTGGTATCTGAAGCTGTCTTATTCCAGCACACGTCACTTTTGGTCTGAGTGATTCCATTTAGATCTAGAGAGAACAGCTATAGAGGCTTGAAGGCAAAGTATTTGTGATTCTGAGCCCTCTTGAAGTGGCTCATGGGCAGATACTCCGGACAGAGTAGGGAACACCTTTTTATGCTTAAAACAACAACATTTAGAAAACAGCCCTGTGCCTCAGGCAGCATAAGTTGCTGTGGCGACACATTTTTTTTTTTCAATAAAAGAAACTGTCCTCAAAAGAAGAAAAACAAGGCTGAGGCCCAGGCCCAATCTGGCAAAGCTTCCACTAGGTGCAGGATCAGAACCAGAAGACGAACAGGCTGTTGCAGTAAATAAATTGTTCCTGTCCCAGACCTAGGCCCTGGCATGTTTAAATGTCTGTCTCCCAAAATCCAGTGGTATCACTAAGATTTATAATAATGCTTCTCACCTTGACATACCCAAGGAGGGAGAAAAATCTGATCCCCCCCCTTCCCCCTGATAAATATCTGACTTACTGAGTCCTACTTGTGCAGATTGGCACAGACTTGACTAGCTCTTGGGGCATCCCCACAAATGTGTAATTTTGGAGAGCATGGTACAACGCAAAGCTATTGCAGAGTTGTTTTTAGGTTTGCCTTTATTCAGTTAAATGGCTGTAAAAACATAATGACATACAAACTGCATTTTGGTGGCTTCTGTTCTCAGCATATGCCCCAGGAAACAATGTAATAAAAGAACTTTAACACTCTTGACATGTTCTATTTTAAGCAAATTGTGTGGGGAAGGAAGCTTTCTGTTAACGTTGTGCTTGGCTTTTGGGGAGAGGATTTATGGCTGGGGCTTGCATTCATAACTCTGCTTACAGAAGCTGTTGCTATCTATAGTCTCTGAAATTTACTCTGCTTTAATTTTAACACTAGGCCAAACCCAAACTTAGCCCATATTTGAAGAGTGAGCTCATTATTTAGCTAATGGGAGTTGGCTTGAGTATGGATTCGATACTCCATCCTCAGAATTTGACTATTAATGTAAATCTTAGACTTGGGTGGTGAAATATCTGTTCAAGGGACTATATTAAAGACAAAAGGAACTAAAAGCTCATTTGGACTTCCTCAGTGGATTGTCTGAACATGGCAGTTTATATCCCTTGGGATTGTTTGGGAGTTTAGTGGGTTAGTTACTCTAAAGTTTCTCTCTTCATTCAAACCTCCCCCCCCCATAGCATGGTAACTGTAAATTTCACAGGGAATACTAGGGAAACCCCATTACCTCACTCCTGAAGGATCTTTCTAGCAGTCTGTATGGCTTGACTTAGACTGACTAAGCATTGTTTTCCCCCTCACTTTAAATAGTCTTGCAACTAAAGGTCCAAGCAGGCTTTTTGATGTCCTTTTATCCTCCAATATGGTGCCTGAAAGTCACGAAGGGCTCAGTCCTTCAATCAGCACCATCTGGCTTGAACCTTTACTGAACCCCTATTGAAACCTTTGAGTTTGTTGCAGCATCAGGGCCTAAAGTAGTACCTGTGGCCACTTTCTCAGCTCTGTACCTTCACCTGGGATACTTGGGGCACCCTCTCTAGATACAAAAGATCCTTTCATTTATCTTCACAACTTCAGGAACGCATCCTTCCAGAATATAGCTGAAGTTGGGCCTCCCTTTCCTGTTGAAATCCTAAAACCCAGATGACTTGTCACAGGAGAGCCTGAGGACCAGTCAAGGTTGGATCACCATTGTGTAAGGCACTCCAAGGGGAGTAATATATAGTCTCTGCCCTGAGTTGACAATTTGGCCTCTTTTTTTTTTTTTTTTTTTTTCCCCAGGGATCCCCTGGATTACTATATTTTGTTAATATCTTACAAATCCAATACTATTATGCTGTCTTAATGGTCCTGTCCCTCTTAGAGGCATTTGTAAAATACCTCTTACAGGTAGTGCAAAATCAACTTTCTTCCTTAATTTTCTTTCTAGAAAGATCCCTTTATAAATTTCAAGAACAAGCTATGAAATAGCTAAAGCTCAACATGACCTCAAAAGAGCCATAGACCATCACCGCACTTTAAACTTGCAGTTAACTCTTCGTGTGAGGCAAGGGCAAGTGTTCCCATGCTAGCATACTTCTGCTCTAACTTAGGGGTGTGTCCATTTCTGTGTGGAAAAGCAATTCACCTAGCACATGTTAACACTGCACAGGGTGTGGAAACTCCCTACCCATCTGTGAAGCAATAGATCTCTTTAGTATCCCCCTTGGCTGTAGGAATTTATCAACAGTCATACACAGTCAGCCTGTTTGTATTAGTGCCAAAAGTTTTCAACCTCACAAGTACTCTTGAAAATTGCTTTTTGGGGTTTGAAACTCCAAATGTGCTCTGGAGGCAAATATACAGACATGACTGTTCCACTACCCCTTCTTGCATTGCTTTTCCATTTAGTCAAATGACAGAGTCTATGCACCCCTTTGCCTATCTGCTACTGCTGTTTTGGGACAATGTGCCTGTCCCATAGCTTTCCCAGGTACAGAGGTACTAGCTATACCTGTACTTGCAGACAGAAGTGTGGATTTTCTGGTCTGGCGCTGTTCTTTAAGGGATATGTTAGTCTATCTCAGGAGAAAAGGCCTTCTGCTGCAGTCTACAGCTTGAAAATTCCCTTTCTGAAGTTGCTCAAGGAGCCCACCTAGCATCTTATAAAAGGTTTATCTAAAACATTACAAGAGAATCTGAAAACTGAAGAACGCTTGCACGCTTCATGCGAGACTAGATTAAACCTCTTTCAGGGATTGTCTACGTATATTTAGTGCTGCCTCAGCACAGGGCAATGGATGGGATGACTTCTTCAGGTTCCTTCCACTACATTTGTGTTTTGGGTTGGCCATCAGTCACTCTGTCTTCCATTTGCCTGCTGGGATCTATGAACACTACACTAAGTTCTAGGCGGACATGATCAAATTTTGAAGACTTTCAGTTTGAAACTTATTTTTCATGTTCCCTGAATGTTAGGAATCGGAGTAAGGAGAAGAATAACTTATTGACAGGCTGACTGAATGTAAGGGCTATGAAATTTTAGAATAAATCCTAGGGAATTTGAGTAGCAGATGGATTAAACACTTAAGGGTGCATAATACATTTTCACATGGCTGTGCAATTTATAACAACTTTGAAACTGTAGGGGAGGGGTGTGTATATGTCACATAACCCCCCCACCCCATGCTGTAATAAGAGGATTTACTTGACAAAAACATGGTTCTATGTAATTGAATCCAACTCTATTGCAGAAAAGCCAATTGATCTAAAGAAACAATCATGGGAAGGGGGAGAAAAAGATACAATCAAACCCATGTTTTATAATGGATTTTAAAATGTATGGAAAGCACAATAACAAAGTAAGTGGACAAACTTTCAAAACATAACCTCCTTTGCATTTATAAACCCATGAGTTTGCATAAATTCAGGCCTTTAGGAGATTTATAGCTGTAATATTTTATCTTTTATATTTTATGTGAGTGTGGGGGTTGCATCTGAATGTTATGTGACTCTAAGTGTGACACTAGTTTGTTAATGTAGCAGCTGAAGTTGGTTTACATACATGAATTTTGCAATTTATTCATGAAGATCTTGATTATGGAAATCCTATAAATTTGTCTAAATGAAAACTAATACAAGTTGCACTGCATAGCTTACAAATTGCACACGGGCTCTTCCTGTAAACTGTCAGTAGAATATTTGGTAACTTTTTAGCAATACTTTAAGTTGTCCTTGTTCTTGTCCACTTCTAGGTATACTATTTCTCTACTTTAAGATTAGTGCTTTATTTATACACTCTGTGAATTGCCAAAGAAATGGCATAAAATCAACAGTTACATTTGTACCTGTGTGTGTTCAGTAGAGCATCATGTCGTCAGAATTAGGGGCCCAGTCCAGGTTCCACTGAATTCAATGGGTGTTATACCACTGACTTCAAATGGTAACTTGTTTTTTGCTTTTCATTACAATTTCATCCTTTGAATCTGAATCTGTGCACCGAAGTGAACTGACTGGGGTTAGGTTTTACTCCTGGGGGGTGATGAGCCGAAGGGGGAGGGGGGAGTCTGAGTGTCTGAAGTAATTAAGGGGGCGGGGGAGAGACTTGGGACCAGATGGACTAGTGAGGTCCCACTGCAAGGAGTAAGTGGGTAGGCTGGCCATTGGAGCTCTGAACCATAATGGAATAGCAATAAAGCACCCAAAGTTACAAGGCAGGTAATGATAAACCCCTTACTGGTCTGGGTGATCGCCAAAATGTTTGTGACATAAGGCACAATAGAGGGCTGAACCCTGATTGTCACAGATGCATTGTTCACTCTTGCTAGAGTATCAATGATCATAAATCTTGGCAATGAATTACTCCTAAGTATCATCTGAAACCAAGGAAAGGTTGGCTTTTCAGCAGTCCTATCAACTTCAGTGGGATTCCATGCAGAAATAACAGCTCATAGGTATACTGGGGCAGAGCCAAGGGCTTCAGTCTTGGAAGCACTTGTGCTTAATTTCATGTATGTGAGTGGGAACTCAACGGGGCTGTTCCTGCCCATAAAATTAGGGACAAGTGTTGGTGATTACAGGATCAGGGCCTTCCATGGGCAAATTCAATATTAAAATTTAAATAGCATTTAAGTTTCCTTACGCAAAAGCGCATTGACTTACTCATTTGTTTGAGTTTTCAAAGTAGGATGCAGCATGGCACAATACCAGTAGTGACTACTGAGGTACAGAAGAAGTTTTTCTTCTAGAAATGTTTACCTTACTTTATTTTTAACACCTCTGTATCTCCTGGTCTCTGAGGATGGCTTTTGATTTTTGCTTTTAATTCATGGGCATTACCAAAATACTGCTGTAGTAGCAACTTTAAACTTCCACAGCTGCTAGCTTTATTGAATTTCTAATGCTAACCTGCTATACAATTGAAGGAAATTCACTTCTGATCCTTCAGGTTTTCATTTATAATGCAGGTGTTGATTCCTCACACTCTAACCCAGTGGTTCTCAACCTGTTTTACCCTTGTGGCCCACGCCTGCAGCTCTGTGGGCCACATCCACAAAATATAGATATTGCCTGTATGGCCCTGAGAATATCACATGGGCCACAGCTGTGTGCTGAAAGTGGCCTGTGGGTTGATAACCACTGCTCTAACCAAAGTTCATGGAATGAATGATGAAGAAATAATAGGACAGATCCATATTTTAGGAACTTAAATAAAAATGGTCTGATTCTTCAGAGGTGCTGGGCAACTATAGTTCTGACTACAGTTGGATGTAGCTCCATAGCACCCCTAACAATTGGACCACTTGTTCAGATGCCTAAATGTGTAGCTTGCTGACTAATGTTAAGCACCCAACTGTGAAAACTGAGTTGTAAGATCAGAGTGTCCCATGGTTTTCATGCCTGGGACACTTTGACAGTGTGATATCTCTAACACTCAAAGCGCATGAAACTCCTATAACAAACTTACACAAATCTTACTTTATAACTAAAATAGGCCGTGCCATCAGCAAGCTGGATGTGATGGTGCAGCCTTAAACTGGCTGTGCAATATTTCATAATGTCTTTGTAATCATATGCATATAGCAATCAACTGCTGATTGGTAATAAGTGCGACTTACAAGCAAAATAAATGGTATGACAATACATGCTATGAATTCTGATCTACTCATTTATGCCTTACTAGGCAAAATTCATTTACTGTTGTAAAGGGGTATATGAATTAATTCAAACTCTGGAGCACTTTGACTGTATTTTTTTTCCTTTGGGGAGTGGAGAAGATCCACATTTTGTGTCCCATCCCCTACGGGCTCCTCCCCATCACCTCTACAACCAATCTTCACTTGCTTTGGGCCCAAATGCTAAATCTGAGGAAGTGTAAATTTTGTGCAGGGATTCATCACAAGGTTGTGAATGATGGAATTCTCCCTATTGTTCCCAAGTTTCAGACCATCGACATAGCCATTCTTCAGCCAACTAAAGGCAGCCCCAGGCTATGGATCTACTGACCATCCATCCTTTCCCTAGTCCAGTTCCTAATCATCCTTGTGCAGTGACAGATACTTCAGTGTGGCAGGGGCCCACTGTGACCCATCCGTGCCAAGGGTAGCCCACTGATAATGCCAGGGTCAGGGCAGGCTGTAAAAGGAGAGCGAATTCTCCCAGCACTGGTGGGTGACACTGCAGTCAGACTTCCCAACCAGCCACAAACAGTGCTTCTGATTCCCCCACACTGGTTATCAAGAAGTCACTGTGCAAATACACACGGCCCCCTTTACTGCATTTCAGCCTCCGGCTCCCAAACTGCCACTAGGTCCAGTAAAGAGACCAGTTATTTAAACTCTGTGCTCTTTACTAAAAGATTCCCTCTGATCCCAAAGGATCAGCCACAGTACCAGTTCACTATAAGTTTGGATCTTACCCAAAATACCACGCTGCCAGCCAATCCTTTAGTAACTAAAACTAAAGGTTTATTAATAAAAGAAAAACAAACAATAAGAGAAGTGTTAAAGGCTTAAAGCAATCAATCATACAAATGATTTGAAAGTCCATATACATCAGGTTTCTAGAACAATTGTGGAGTTGCAGGCTTGTATCGTCCCTCTGGTATACATCCAGTACCTGGATGGATCGAAGTCCTTCAGTTCAGTTGCAAAGTGTGTTGATCCAGAGGTGTGTCTGCAGCTGGACAGGAACAAAGACAAAATGGTTTCGGTGGTTTGATCTTGTATACCCTCTGTCACTGGCCATGTGGCTTGTGGAACTTTACAGGAACTCAAATGGAGTCCAGAGTCACATGGGCCAATCCTGGTAACTCTTCAGGTATGCCTTTAGTTTCTTCCTAGGCCTTTGGCTTCTGTAAAGGTCTTGATGGGCCATTAAGCGGGCTATTGTCCTGCGGCCTCTCTGTCTGGGGTGTGTCTCCTACAGCACAACTTGAAATACAGGTATATCAAAGATGTCCATAACTTTCCTCACACATTACACATGAACACAAATATTATCTTATTCAGCATATCATAACCTTTCTAACAGTACCTGACATGGTGTGTCTTCCATGAATCATTATGATTTTGACATATTAATGTCAAATAACACGAATGCCCCTCCACCCCCACTCCAGTCCGCATGACACCCACCATCTGAGAAGGATGAAGTCCTGCTATCCCTGTGGTTGGGTTACACCCATGCCCTAGAGCAGGGGTTCTCTGCAGCCCTCAACTGTTGCTGGTGGCCACTTAGACAAATCTTCCTAAAATACTTAATTAGCTTTAGCAAAATAAACAAATATGCATGTGTCCAAATGGTGGTTATTTATGTAGAGTTTTTTACAGACACAGAATACAACTTACGTTTTTCTTGAATACAACAAATGTACAGTTGTAGTCTGGGCCTAGCCCATTTTGAAGAATCAGAGAAGAGTAAATTGAACTTGTATTGGAATCAACTTTTATTTATCCTTATTCTATAGAAATTGATAAATGAATAGCATTCTGTAGATTGAACGTTAGATGAGACAAACCCCTTCTTCCCCCTAAACACTTAAGTGCATGTTGCAAAGATGCTGATGTGCTGTACTTGCGGCAAATTTGAGAAAATGCGAAACATTTGTGAACTGGAATCTATTTAATTCTACTTCAAACTGACTTTTTGTTCTCTCCTCAATATGGAAATGAGAAATCACCTAAAAGTTGATGAGGACGGACCCCCCCCCCTCAAGAAAAGAGCAGTAATAAGTAGCAGGCAAAGTAGGGAGGAAAATGAGGAAAATAGGCTGGAAAAAGTATAATTTTTAAAACAAATAGAACTCTAGGCCCCTCCAATGTGGAGCTGGGTAAATAGAAAACAGAACAGCACCATTTTAAGGAAATCACATCAACCTGTCTCTTTTCCCTGAGGACTTCCTGAAAGCCTATCAGATGAAGACAGCTTTTTGAAGTATTAGTGTGTAGTCAGAGGAGGCTGGTGAGGACGACACTAGTTTCCTTCCCCTCCCCCCCCCCCAATTTATTCGTATTAGGAGTTCTCTTATAGCAGGAAAACACATTCCTAAAAACCTCAAGTTCTATTTCAACAGAAAAAAGCTAGCCCCCTCCTCCCCCAACCACTCTTCTGAGGGCTGTCAACATGGTGGGATAATACATTTTATGTGGATGTGATTTCTAAAGTGCACTAATGTTGGGCATTAATTAGTTCATATTGACCCTTCTGATGTGTGCTAAAGGTTCACTAGCATTCTTTACCTAGTAAGTTTCAAACAGGGCTACATTAAAGTGCACCAGCAGTGTCTTCCTGGATCAGTTAAGGCACAGCATGTTGGTATGCTTTAGAAATCTCACCCCATGGAGTGGATCATCCCACCATATAGACATGCCCTGAATAACCGTTCTGGTGACCAAAAGTAGATTTGGGAAGGGACATGCAGAAACAAAGGTTTTGGAAAGTGAGAACCTCTCATTCTGTTGTGGGAACCTCTCACTAGTGTGTGTCATCTGGCTTTGTTTGGCTCACTCCTACTGCAGAACACTCTATGCTACTGTGTTCCTCATCCTTGAATGAATCATGAAGTTCAGACAGTATTCAAGTAAAAGGCTTATGTATGTTTGCATTTGTAGTTTCTCCTGAAAAGGGAATTTGTATCTACTGCTTTCCTTCATTGCTCCTGTCAGCCCTCCTGCTTCCTTCATATCCATCCTTAAACCTTTTTGTCGCAAGAATCCTTACCTTGTTCTCCATACCTTCCTTTGCCTAAACTACACTGTTCTTCTTTTTCTTAAATAATATATTGTTAAAGACAGGGAATATATCTTACCATATACTCATAAAGATGAGGATGTGCTTAAATTGAGGCCTTTAAGGATGAGTTGTCTTGTGGAATGTCAACCTTGTTTCTAAATGATTGATTTAAAATGCTAAACTGAAGGCCAGTTTTAATTATTTTAAAGAAATCCATGGCTCTGGATTGTCCTAGCTAAAGGGCCTAGTTCAGTGCAGCACTAATTCATCCTAAGTACCAAAGTACCATTTGGGATGAAGTGGGAGCTATTATCAGCTTGTTTAAACAAGTATTAATTTTACTTCCTGGCTCTAAATGATCAGCTGATGTAAGCTGGCACAGGTCCTTTCACTCGAATGCAGTCATTCCATCTGACACAGACTTTTACCCAAGTAGGTTAGCAGTTCCCACGTAAGTGTCTTGTTGGTTATCTAAACTTCTGTCAAGAGTTAAACAAATACCATTTGGAAAAAAAAATTTGTGACACTGAACTTATGTCACAAGGACAAGCAGACATTGCTACATTAATAATCACCACAAATATTTGGGGAAAAACTGTTACTATATGAATATAATAGTCCTTTGAAATAAGAATATACGCAATTCTACATGGTCAAGTCAGTGTCCTCAGCATATAAATTGATGTCACAAATTCTTATTGTAAACTAGCAGCAAATATAACATCACTATTCTATGACCAGGTTGTAAGTACTTTTTAGTAACTCAACACCTATGTGGTGAATTTAGTTGAAGTCCAGCAAAGTCATAGTCTGAAAATTTCAGCAAATTAAGGGTAGCCATTTCAGTAGCTGATTCTCAAGTAACAAAGCATGAATCAAACATGCTGCGTTTGGAACATGAAGATCAATCATATAATTACAAAAATAGTGGTTTAGAGAACTTTTGGCAATATTCATGGTTCAGGATTTTAAGGAAAGATGAGAATTGAAAAAGGATTGTCATATTTCTAATTTACTGTTACATTCTGGCAATTTGTTAAATAACCATAAAATACAACTTAATTACTGATGGCTCTTCCCAGAGCTGCTTCTCACTTTTTTTGTTACATTCTATGTTTGTATTCAGTAGATAGGAATCACACTGCTAAATGGGTATTAGGTTGTACTATCGCCATAGCAATGAAAGCTGACCCCATGGTAGTGAATAACTGATGGTGGCAACACCATAGTAAATAATGGAGAGATTAAAATAGACCACCCCGGGGGGCCCACATGGAACATCAGCAAAACAGGAACAAAAATATCCTCTTGATGCAGTGAAACATCTGTTAACATGACTGAAACCAATTCCATTAAGAAACTAAACAAATCTGATAAAATTTGAGTTGGTCCAGAAAGCTGTTACCTATTATATCATAGGCAGCTCTTGAGCCAAAGAATAAAAAAAATTAGTAAAATTATTACAGATGGGTGAATATCTGATAGATTTTAAATCATTGAATGGTGCTACTGGAAAAGATACCTAGTTATTGCTGGTAGGGTTTTCTGGATTGTTCTTGGCTCTTTTTTACCTGTTTTGTAGGTAAATAGAGGACTTTGGTTTCCAAGACTGTCAAATGTAATGCTTTTCAGTGCACACTTCATTTAAAATAATAGTTTGGATTCTACCGTTTTTGTTCTGTATAGTAACTTAGCCTTGTCAAACAACTTAAGACAGTGGTGTTGCATGAGGGCCGAACTTGGCCTCTAAAATGTAAGTTCTTCCTTTCGTGTCTTGGTGAAGTACCTAGTGCACTTGAGGGCATTATAAATGAGTGCTCATCCCTATTTGGTCTAAAGAGGTGAAGGCAACAAGCTGTGCTAGAAAAACTAACTCTTGGACTGGAAGGAGATTACTAGTGGAGTTGCTCAAGGATTGGTTATGAGGCCAATCCTATTAAAAGTGTGTCCATCCGTCCGTCCCCTGACCCCACTATTGGAAGGTAAACCTATATGCATGAAATGGGACACCGGTGCAGCAGTTTGGCTGCTCTCAGACACTGTATAAGGAGAAGCAAAGGCATCCCCCACTTAAGCCAACAAACTGTTCTGAGGGCGTACACTGGAGAAGCTGTACCCATGTTGGGCACTACTGATATTAAGGTGGAGCTCAATGGACAGACTGCTAAATTGCCACTGTTTGTGTTGGAAGGCAATTTCTCTGCCTTAATGGAAGGTCATGGCTTGGGAAGATCAGCTGAACAGGGCAGAAGTGCACAGGATGGCTAAAGGAGAAACAGGTCTGACTGCTGTATTAAAGAAACATGCTGCTATTTTTGGAGAGGACCTGAAGTATGGAGGGAACCACTGAAATTGAATATTAAGCCTGACAGCCAATCAGAATGGTCTGAAAGTCAGAACTGTGCTATATGCCATCAGGCCGAAAGTTGAGGCAGACCTGGAGCGCCTCATCAAAAATGGAATCCTAGTACCAGTTACCCATAGCCAATGGAAACCCCAGTTCCAGTATTGAAGAAAGATGGCTTCATTTGGTTTGCGGGGATTTTGAGGTCACTGTTAATCCAGTGTGTGCAGAGCAATACCCTCTTCCCCACATCGATGACTTCTTTGCTGGCTTGGCTGGTGGGCAAAAGCTCAGCAAGATAGATCTGTCAGGTATATTTTCAGATGCAAGTCGATGAGAAGTCCAAAGAGCTGTTGACTATCGTGACACACAAAGGGCTGTACTGATACTGTTGCTTACCCTTTGGAATAACATCTGCTCCAGTTTTGTTCTGGAGGGCTATGGACCAAATCTTGAGTGGCATTGGAGTCCAATGCTATCTTGATGACATCCTGGTCACTGACAAGAATGAGGAAGATCACCTTAACTTGGAGGCTGCCTTACAAAGACTGGAAGAGCATGGCCTACATGTCCGCAAAGACAAATGTGAATTCTTCTAGCCCTCTAAATATTTGGGACATGACATATAGATGCTACTGGTCTTTATAAGGCTCTTGCAGAAGTCAAGGTTATTGTGGAAGATCAATCTCCTCAAAACGTAAGCCAACTTAGCCTGTTTGTTATGGCTATTGAACTATTATGGAAAGTTCATTCCACCCTTACCAACACTACTAAAATCACTACATGAACTCCTTTGCCAAAACAAGGTCTGGAAGTGGACCAAAACCTGTGATGTTGCTTTTAACAAGGCTAAACATGCATTGCTAAAGTTAGAGGTTCTGATGCATTTTGATCCATCCTTACCTGTACAGTTGGCCTGCAATGCCTCCCCTTATGGAGTGGGAGCGGTTGTGTTACATATTATACCTTTTGGGAGAGGAGACCCATTGCTTTTGCCTCAAGCACCTTAAGCAAAGCAGAAACTAACTCTGCCCAAATCAAATATGAAGCTCTGGGCATCTCTTTCAGAATTCAGAAATTTCACCAGTACCTGTTTGGAAGGAAGTTCATACTTCTCACTGACAACCAACCTCTAACATCAATTTTTGGATCACACACAGGCATTCCACCATTGGCTGCCAGTCATAGGCAACAATGGGCATTGTTGCTTTCCACAACAATGAGATAAAATATCGGAGATCCGCTCTGCGCTGCAATACAGATGGTCTCTTAAGGCTGCCATTACCAATTAAACATCAATATATTGGCCAGAAAGAAATCTACTTTGAACAGGTGGAGAGAACACCCATCACTGCTACTCAAGTAAAGAAAGCAACTCACGCTGACCCAGTACTGTCCCAAGTTATGGACCTTGTGATGCATGGAACATCTCTATGGGACTCTCAGGTCTCACCCAACCACCTTCCCTCCACGTCCAGGAGGATGGAGTTATCAATCTATTCTGGCTACTTTTTGTGGGGGATGTGTGTTGTCATTCCACCACTACTGAGAGCACAGGTGTTAGAACAGCTATATTCAGGTCACTGGAATAGTGCACATGAAAGAAATTGCACAAAGCTACTTTTGGTGGCCTGGCCTGGACAGTGCCATTTAAGAGAAGGCAAGAGCATGTACTTCATGTCAGTGTGAGGAACACACCTCAGTTGGTGCCCCTACACCCATTGGACTGGCCTGAAAACCTGTTGCAGCCTATTTTGTTTTTTCTGACCCATTTGAAGGAAGCATGTTCCTGGTTGTAGACACCACACTAAATGGCCAGTCCATTTACCACCCACTACTGCAGAAAGTACTATCTAGAAACTGCATGAAATCTCTAGTTATTTCAGTCTGCCCGGACAACTTGTGAGCGATAACGGACCTCAATCTCTCAGGAGTTTTGAAAATTTTATAAAAGCAAATGGAATACATCACTTCAGCTCCATATCCATCCACCAGTGGATTAGCTGAAAGGTTTGTGCAGATCATGAAACAAGCTTTAAGATCTGCAAGGGGACATTTGTCCATTCAAAAGCATCTGGACACCTTCTTACTATCCTACAGAAATTCGTGCTATGACCGAACCTTCCCTGGCATTTCTAATGAATGGATGACAGCTGCATGCTTGCTTTGATCTGCTGAAACCCTCCAAAGCACGACAAGTTGTACAACATCCAACAGCAAAACCAAGTCACCAGAGGTGCACATAGGTACGGTCTTTTGCTCTGTAGTCCTGGACAGCTTGTCCTAGCTTGCAACTATGCTTCAGGAGATAAATGGGTCTCTGCTACAGTCATTGCCCAAACAGGATCTGTTCCCTACATTGTCCAGACTGCAGATCTCACCTGGTGGCGGCATGTAGATAAGTTGTTGCCAGGTCGGTCATGTCCCAAGGACCCATTTCCAATTGAACTGCCTGACCTCTCTATTACAGGTGAGATTGATTCAGGAGTCACCCATTCCTGACTCCTTCTCCATCCACCTCTGCAGCAGATATAGCCCTCTCCCCTGTTAGCTCGAGCAGGTGAGGATGCATCTGCTCTGAGTCCTGAGCCCATTGTTAGACCTGTACCAATAACACATTTGGGTGCAAGAACACCAGAAGTCCACCATAAACCACCTAGAGAGAAAGAAGCCCTCCTCAACAGCTGGATCTTTAGCTAGGGCAAACTCATGTTACAGGGAAGAATAATCCCCAGGGTTTAGCCAGGAAATGAGGCAGTCTACCATCATTTCCTAGTTTAATGATTTGTTCTATTAACATGTCTCCCCCCCACCCCTTAATGAAAATGCCTATTGATGTATTTTGTCTCGTCTTATTGCCTAGGTTGCTGTAGCTTGTTGCCATAGTAATGGTAGATTATTGGGGGATAGGTCAGACAATCCTGGCTGGTTTTTAGTGTAGTTCAATCAAGACTTTTCATGGATTTGCATCTGTGTTCCATGCTGATTTTTCTCTGAATGCAAGTACTTTCCATGGATTTAACTTAACAGTTTTTATGTGGCCCTTCTGTGCCTAGGGTAGCCACCTGATAATGCCACGGTCAGGACAGCCTGTAAAAGGAGAGCAGATTCTTCATACACTGGTGCATGACACTGAAGTCAAACTTCCCAACCAGCCATAAACAGTGCTTCCAATTCCCCACACCAGTTACCAAGCAAAACTAAAAATATACACAGCCCCCTTTACTGCATTTCTGTCTCTGGCTCCCAACCAGCCACTAGGTCCAGTAAAGAGACCAGTAATTTAAAACTCTATGCTCTTTACCCAAAAGGCTTCTCCTGACCCCAAAGGGTCAGCCACAGTACCAGATCAATATGTTTGGATTTTACCCAAAATACCACGCTGCCAGCCAATCCTTTAGTAACTAAAACTAAAGGTTTATTATAAAAAGAAACCAATAAGAGAAATGTTAAAGGATTGAAGCAATCAATACATACAAATGATTTGCAAGTCCATATATATCAGGTTTCTAGTAGAATTGTGGCATTTGCAGGCTTGCATAGTCTCTCTGGTGTGCATTCAGTACCTGGATGGGTCTCAGTCCTTTGTTTCACAGCTTCAGTTCAGTTGCAGGTAGACTGAAAGACCAAATGGATCCCAGGCATCTGCCTTCTATATTATCTGGCTCTTTTTCCATGCTGATTGTGGAATTTTACAGAAACAAAAATGGAGTCCAGAGTCACATGAGTAAGTCCTGGTGATTCAGGAGGTATATTCCTGGCTTCTCCCCCTGGGCCCCTTGTACCTGTGAATTTCTTAATGGGCCATTAAGCAGGCTATTGCGGCAGCCATCCTGTCTGGGGCATTGCCCATACACATCATAATTTGAAATACTGATTTATCAACCATATCCATAACTTCCATTACACACTACACATGAACATAAACATCTTACTTAGTACATTATAGCCTAACAGTATCTGACATGGCACATCTCCCGTGGATTACTATGATTTTGACCTACTGATGTTAAATAACACAATAAATGACCCCCGCCCCTCCAATCCAGCCAGCGTGACATATAATCTATTCATTCTTCTGGATTGGCATACCTTTATAAAATAGAGGAAACATCTTGCTTGTTTCGTGGGAGATGAATTAAAACTAGAACTATTCATCAGATTAATAGTCTGCTGGTGGCTAAGGCACCACACAATTCAGAACCAGGAACAGAACTTAGGTTTCCTGCTTCATGACCTTGGTAAATCACTTTTTGGCCCAGATCCTCAGATATTTAGGCACCCAACCTCCATTTAAATTAATGAGCATTAAGCACATATGTGCCTCTGAGGATTTGTACAGACACTAGCATAATTGCACCCTGCTTTCCAGTGGGTTTCTAAGCAATAATGTCATGCAAACATAATGACCAGTTCTGAACTTTGGGACATGAAGCTAAACAAATTCTGCTACATAGCCATAAAGCAACCATTGTATAAGGTTGCTTTATGGCAGTTTGTTTATCTAGCTGTGTTTTGTTTTGTTTTTGTTTTTTTTTAAATTGTTACAACTGTTTTGAACTATTGAGCTGTTTAGCATAACAACCAAGCCTTTTTTATTTAAAACAAACAAAAAACACCCAGCAAGTGGAGATCGTCCCTTTGTTTCTGTAATTAGAACAATCGGGGGCCTGGGTAATGGTGGAAAATTTTTTAGACAGGTACATAATTAGTCTTTAAAAGTACAGTCAGTCTCTCTCACACACAGATCATTGTAACAGTTAAAGATTGTGATGCAATTATATATTTATATGGACTTAATAGGTGCACATCTCTACTCGACTCTTTGGTTTAAAAATCCCAGTCTTAACACACACAGCTTCAAACAAAAAAACCGAATACTCTCCACTTCCCCCCCTTTCAGTTTCAAGGTAAAGAGTTGTGACTGAAGGTCAGATCTAAAGCCTATTGAAATCAATGGAAAAACTCTATTGACTACTGTGGGCAGCTTAGGGTGATATGGTATACTGAAGCCTAAACAGTTTTAATAGTAGCCCATAAAGTCTGTTTGTTTTTAAAATGGTTTCTGACTGGAGAAAACAGTCTAATCTACATATCTGTTCCTCAACTTAAATAGTTACTTTTTCTTTTATTTGGAAATGGCCAAACAAATTTTTAAATTTTTTTTTTTTTTAGTCAGAAGTTATTGGATATGTGATGAGATTTTTGTCTGGGTTATTCAATCCAGATGTGTGCACATCAAGTAATTTAAGAGTTTGGTTAAAAGACAAATGTGGCAAGAACACTAAGTAGCAAAAACGCTTTTGAGGAGACATTGGAAAAAGACTTAACTTTTGAAGTCTGAATGGATGATTAATTCAGATGCCATCCAAAGACATTTAAGCAGATGTGGGAACATACTTTTGCTTAGACTGGATATTACTCTATTTGTGAACATGCTATATTGCTTTGTATAGGTCAGCTCTTTTGAAAGCCCTTTAAGGCAGAAAAGGCTTAAAGGAAATCACTAGCTTTGAGTTAGGAAATGGAAAGAGCTAAGAGATCAAATATGGAAAAGTGTGTGTGTGTTTGGGGGGGGGGGTGTAGGAAGATTGATAAGGTGAATAAACTAGATGTAAAATGCCTTTGTGTGGCTTCAGAAAGATGTTGCACCCTCTTATTCCAGGTTGTCAGCAGACTTCTTTGCAAGAGTCAGTCATATAGGTAGCCTTGTTTTGGAGTGTCCAGGACTGGAAGTAACATCTGAATTCCCAATACTTTGTTTTAAAATTGCTCTTCTGAGCTCTCAGGCTTACTAAACTTACTATAAATATAAAGCCTCTTCCTTCCTAGCAATCCAGTGTGCCTATTAATAGTATTCCCATTGCAGCTGGACACTATGTTCCTATCCTTCAGTTTCTCTAAGATGTGATAGGCATAGGGGAGCAGCAGTGTTTGCACTCCTAGTCCTGCGGCCCTCTTTAGTCTCCTTCCTTGGCCCTGTCCCTGATATGTTTTGCTGTGCTAGAGGCTGCAAGGTGGGGTGAAATTAGATCTGTGTGCCGCCCAAAGGTTCCCTAAACCAGCATGTTGGCCCTTTGGTACTGCTGAAAAAGTGATGTGGAATAGGCCCTCTCCTGACTATTAAAGTTGTGATGTTAGTCTCTAGGACCTGATTTAGTTTTGCATCCTTGTATTGCCATGAGAGCTGTCCATAGGACTCTAGCTGAAAGACTTCTAACAGCTTTGGGACTCCTGTCCCCATTAAGACTGAACACAGGCAGGGAATGGGTGTGATCCTATGATCCTGTTGGCTGGCCCTGGCAGTAGGCAGAGCAGCTGGGGCCTTGTTCTAAGTTACCTCAGTGAAGGATGAGTGCAGAGAAAATCTGTTCTGTCCCCTCTTCCTCTCAGTACACCTCCCCTGTGCCATGTGGAGGCAGGGAGCGGGGAAAAAGAAGTGAAGATTCTGCCACAGTAGTGTGTTCTGTTGGCTCCAGCAATTGTACCACAGCTATGGTCAGAATCACCAAGTGGTGCAAAACGAAGGGAACAGATTAAAGAATATGGCCCTCTGTTAGTATTGTAAATGCTAGTCTTTGGGAGCCCCAAAGATCTGGAATATCACTGAGGTATCCTGGTTATTTTGAGTGAGGTTGCTCAGGCAGAGGGATCATTTTCTTGGCGCAGAAGGCATTTAAATTATCCCAATAGTGATACCTATATAGAACATGACTAATAGACTTGGACTTGACCTTGATAGTCTAAATTATGCAAACAGTGTTCGCATGCTGTATAGCTCATGTAGGATGAGATTTGCCCATGGGGTGGAGGGCCAGCATAAAGACCTTCACATCACTTAAACACCCGATAGGGAGTCTGCTGAGGATCTGTTTGGAGGCTGTCCTGTGTAGTCCAGTGCAGAAATCCACAGTGGGCACAGGCAGTGTGTGAGAGGGTCAACCTTTTAAGGCCTTGATCCTGTGGGACAATCTTGGGGGAATAAAGCAGCTCACATACAGATGAACAGCCCCATTGCCTTCACCTTCCTTCAATCGGACAGCTCGTGTGAGTAAAACTACTTGTATACCAAAGTGTTTTCATAATTGGGCCCAAGGTCTGAAATCAAGCAAACCTCACTCGTGACCAGATTTATGCAATCTGTACCCTATCCCTGTACCTGATGTATGGACACACACCATGTGCATTGGTCAGATAGGAGTGGGAGGGCAAGCTCAGTCTTGGTGAGTCTTAGTCTTTATGTGCAGTCATGCAACGAATGCAAGTGACTTACTACGTAACATAAACAGTCTCATTTTTGGCTGAAAGTCATTAATGTTATCCACTTCTAAAACTCTTCGCTATTTTTTTATGTGAAGGAAACAGTATTTTGAACTAGCAATTTCCATGTTTTTGTGGTATCAAGAGCATCATGCTTTGTATTTATTTCTCTAGTGCCCCATTAAAATTCAGTGTAGAATTATTCTTGATAATAACATTGTACAATATTGTTTTGCTGATAATAAGAGTTCATAGGAAAATCTTAGTAATGACGCATCTAATTTTGTTTGTTCTGCTAGATTCTCCAATGCTGCTTTTACAGAGTGAAAACTATATCTGCCTATTATGGCAAGAATCTTGAAAGGATCATTAAACTTATGTTTACAACTCAGAATGGCCCAATGTCACCAGCTTTTTTTGAAAACTAGTTTCCAGATGTCAGAAATGTTGTCCACATGCTAGCTATTGCACAAACAACTGAACTCTGAAAAACTGCTTGCTGCTCTAACGGTGACTTCAACTGTCTCAAAAAATGTTGATAAAATACAAGGACTTTCTTTGAACCTTACTTCATCCAACTTCTAACATTTTATTTGAAATGGGTTCTGGTTGTACAGCGGTAATCAATGCTTATTTAAAAATCATTCACAATTGTTAATAGCTGATATCAAACCCACATACTCCTGCAACTCGGTCAAATATTATATAGACATGTAATCAAAATTAGGATGTTTTGGCTTTCTCTTCTAGCTCTTTAACAATATTCAATATGTATACATTTGTGTACGTTGTAAGGCCAAGATTATCAAAGTGATTAGTGATTTTTGGGTGCCTACCTTAAACCATCTCTCAAGTAGCTGGATTTTCAAAAAGTGCTGAGGACCCATCCACTGAAAAATATTAAGCCTCTCAAGTTGGTCATCTAAAACTAGAGTTCCCAAAGTCACTAGTAATAATCACAAATCTTGCCCCACGTGTTTGTTTATAGAATAATATTTATTGCATCTGGTTTCAGATGATATTATGGATAGCATATTTGACTCGGATATCATGTTGCATGACACCATAATGCTCTCTGGAAATAATTGGAAGGGCAGTAAATGCCTTTACCACTGGACTCCTCTAAGGACCTTGGCTGAATAAATTCGATAAATAATGTGTACTAAACAGATGGAGTCTGATTTCACTTGCTGAGTAGATGTGAGGATATTTGAAACAGACCTTGGCACATACTGAATTCCCCTGATTTGTTCCAAGACTAGCCAGGAAGCCTTTATCACAGGACTGCCCCCTCTGAGGGGGTTCTGATACCGGCCCAGCTGAAACCAGAGATTGTGAGCCAAATACGGAGATGTTGTAGGCCAAACAAATTGGATAAAGCATCCAGCCCCAAAAATGAATATCTGGATATTTTAGGACTCACTATTTAGTACAAGCCAAGGCCCCAGTCCTCTGAAGGAATGCACAACTACAAACCCTTATTTCTGCATGGAGTTGCATTCATTTCCATCCTGGGGCCCAATGGTGTTAAGGTGCGAAAGTAAGTGAAGTGCCCTGGACTCAGTATTGTCAATCTTAAGTGTTCAAAAATCATTATCAGAACCTAAAACAACATGAGACCAGGTTTAAAAAAAAAAAGCCACAATTTTTAAAGTGGGTGGTTCTTATTTGCCATCTGGTTTCTGAGCTGAACCTGCTTTGTGTTCTCAAGCTTTTCTCCACAGCCACAAAGCCTAGAGACTTCATTTTAAATGAAATGAGTGCAGCCTAGATTCTCATGAGATTGCTTCTTTCCAGCATCTGGTGTTGTAAGAAAGGCCTCAAATACTGTGAGACACAGGCTGTAACCACAAGAGTTGGGAACACTGGACTCACTATTTCCTTGCATGTAGATTAATTAAACTCTAGTTGAGTGCACACACCTGTGTATTTCATGTTTAGCCATATGTATCTGTGTATATACTTATTACAATAAGTGACTCTGTACAGACTTGGATACAACACAACCACTCTGCACTATGTTCAGAGGCCAGAAGGAACCACTGTGATCCTCTGGTCTGACCACATGTAATAACATAGGTCATGCACCTTCCCCAAAATTCCTACAGCGTATCTTGATTAAAAACTTTGTCATTCATTAGAACTCTTGCTAAATTGTTCCAATGGCTAATTACTCACTATTTAATCTTATGCCTTATTTCCAGTCTGAATTTGTCTAGCTTCATCTTTCAGCCATTAGCTCAAGTTATAGCTTGGTCCGCTAGATTGAAAAGCCTGTTTTATTAAGTGTTCTCCATGTATAGACTGATCAAGTCCCCCTTAACCTTCTCTTGCTAAGATAGAATCAGGAGGCTCAGTTGCTATAAGGCATGTTTTCTAATCCTTTAATCAGTCTCATGGCTCTTCTCTGAACCCTCTCCAATTTATCAACATCCTTCTTGAATTGTGGACACCAGAACTAGACACAGTATTCCAGCAGCAGGCAGACCAGCGCCAAATACAGAGGTAACATAACCTCTCTACTCCTATTTGAGCAAGAACTTCAGCAGAATGCCAGTTTGAAGGACTGTTTGCTTGCCAAGGTTCTCTTTCAAAAGCAAGGCCTAGCTTCAACTATGTCAATTGCATGATATAACAGGAAATTTGCTAAAGTTCATCCTGTAAATGTTTTGCTGAGTAACTGCAGCTTGGAGCAATTTCACTTCTATTCTGAGTTTGCACTGAGTGAAATGATTTATGAGAGGCAGATGGCAAGCGATTGTCATAAATCACACTTGAATGTCAGGTCAGTGATTCTGGATCACACTTTTAAAAAATGACATTGGGTTACTGATCTAATTTTGTACTGGCATACAAATCCATTTTCAAGATGTGCTTTTTCAGTCAAATAGTTAATAGTCAAATGAAAAAAGGAAACGTTTTTATAGATCTAGAATTGCTCCCCTTTTAATTTCAATTTCATTTCGCATTAGATGGCTTCACAATCAAAAAAGGATAAAATGGTGCTCGCCAAAAACCAAAGACCATGGATCTGTTTCTCGCTAAATGCTCAGTAACTCTACTGAGTAGAATTGGTGAAGGAGGAGAATGAGGCTCTTGGGTTTTTTAAAGAGTAAGTGCTTCTATTAATATGAACTGTATAGGTCAATACTGAAAGAAATCAACCGTCTAGTTCTGGATTGTCAATGAGGGAGTCACCATTTTATGTTAAAAGTTCCAAATTGTAATGGAAAAATCAATTTTCCTGCAGAACAAAATTCTGAAGCTTTGTTTTTGAAAAACTGAAGCATTTTGTTTTAAGAGAGCTGAAATTTTGTCTTGACTTACATTGCAATTTATGATATAATGTGTAATGTGAACGTCAACACTTTGATCATTTTCAATATATTATGACAGACGTCATATCAAATAGTCTGAATATTTTAATTTATATCCAATTACAACTAGTCAAAACAATGAAGTTGAAATGAAACCTTTTGGTTTCTTTCATTGAAATGTTTAACGAAATAGATGCATTCTCTGGGAATGCATCTGTCATCTATTTGATTATCTGACTTGTCAAAGTTGTTTGGGGAAATGAGGGTTTTTGCTCCATCCTTTCTGTTTAAGATACCTACAACTCCTGTTTGTAGGGCAGTTTAGACTTAAACAAATCCAGAATGTGTAAGTACAGTTTGGCCAAATGCAATTAAAATATTTTCTTAATCTTCAACGTATTTGTTCGAACGTTACAACATTTTCAGAGTCACTATGGTAATTAGTGCTTGGAAAGCCTGAGCTGTATAATTGCTCCCATCTTGTTGGAATTCGAAGTCTAGGGTTGACCCATGTTAAACTATTTCCTTTCTTTCTATTGATTAAAATCAGCTTTGAGACAGGAAAGATGTTCACTTGTTTTTTCTAACGCCTAGCGTCCCTATTTGTTTCCTCCCTTAAATAGCTGCCATTTCGAGTATATTCCTTCACCATTCCCTTTCAGCCTGTATGTTTCTAGGAGTAGTAGGAAACACCCACGACATCTTATGTGAAGCAAGGCTGCGGAGGGTGCCACACAAGGTCACTGCTCTGTTGTAGTACAACATGATTAGCAGAGGGCAGCAGGTCTTAAAAGCCAAGTTTCTCAAGTCCAGGGGATGCTTTCTTCCAGGCACTACAGCAGTAAATCATTTAAGCATGCAAGTAGTCCCATTGACTTCTAGGGTACTAGGCACATGCTCAACTCCTTAGGAGGAGCAAGGTTCTAGGCCAGAGGTTCTCAAACTTTGTGCTGTGCAGCAGCACTCTGGTGGTGGTCTGAAAGCAGGCAAGTCATGGGGAATTGGCTTTGCATCTTCGTTTCTTTCTGCTTAAATTGCATGAAAAGGCTGCTTTAAACAGTCAGTGTTTTCCTGGCATCGCATTTCCTGTGAGCAGTTGCTGTGACTGTCACAGGGATGTAAGAACATGATGAATGGGTGAGGAAGTGGTTTGAGAGCATCTCTGAACTAAAATGAGGTCTAGTCTAGGGAAAATGTTTGAGGATCCTAATTTTAGTGGGCATGTTGCTGAATCAACAGGCATTTGAATAGAGCAAGCTTAAGCATGCATTGAAATTTGTTGCAAATAGAAACTGGGCAGAAACGTTGTAGAATATCCCTGTCCTGTCCAACCACTCCAATGTGGTATTTGGGGACATCCACCATGAAAACGTGTGTCCCTCCTGATTATTTGTGGTGGCTTTGTATGAGGCCTGGACTCTCCATCTGGAGCTCATGTAGCTTTTACACCCAGGTGTATAGAAAATGTTCACAGGTGTCCGCAAAGCAGGATGTGTGTTTCCCTCAGAGTGAAGCCACAAATATTTTTTTTCTTTAACTAAAGTTAATCACCCTGACCCTAGCCATGGTTTTCTAGCTCTGAGGACTTTTACTTCCTCACCTGTATCTTTCGAGAGAATGAAAGAGCAAGCAAGAATGCATGAGTCATAAAGATGGCGATTTGTGCATCTTGCTTGTTCATGTCTTTTTCCTTAAAGGTTTTTGCATTTGACAACTGAGTGCGGGGTCCTTTGCTTGTGTCCTTAGATTTTGTTTCTGTTACTGTTATACCTGATGAATGGTATCTGACTCTCAGTAGTTCTGTTGGCTGTAGCGAGAACTTGAAGCATGAGATCATAGTAAAAGTGAATAAGAGCATAGGAAACTCTTCCTTTAGAATACATAAACATGGTTTCCTAAAGGCTCCTATCCTATGAGACACTGAGCATCACCAAAATAGTGCTGGATGATCTCTCTTCTCAAAGAAGGCAATGGGCTGATGATGTGTATCACCTCTTAATTCTGGAAGGGGCAAACACCTCATTTATTCCAAAAAATAAACAGGCATGTAGATGGTGGGGAATCAACCTACTTGTTTTTAAACCTTTGCAATATCAATCGTAACTTTAAACTTATCTATTTCCCTGAAGGGCTCACTGGAGCACTAGACCAGGATAGTGATGTCACAGCAGGCTGACTCAGCTGAGATACAAGAGGTGAATGACTCTTCTCTCTCCAATGGCCTGAAGTCCTTTTTGAATGAAGATTTGAATAATCATGGTTTCAAGAAACCTCCTGAAACCTCCTCTCCTTCAGCTAAAGCCTGGGAAACTGAATTTGGTTGCATGCTGTGAAGTCACTAAGGGCTTCTCAGTGCTTAAGATGCTACAGCAGCACAGCCACACCAATGTAGCACTTCAGTGTAGACATTACCTACGCTGACAGGAGGGATTCTCCCATCAGAATAGATGAACCATTCTCACAAGCAGCGGCAGCTAGGTCAATGGTGGGATCTTCTTTTGGCCTAGCATTGTCTACGGAGTGGCTGAGGTCCACTTAACTATGCTGTTCAGGAGGTATGTGGATTTTTTTTACACCTCTGAGCGATGTTGTTAGGCTGACCTAATTTACTAATGTAGGCTAGACCTAAGGCACAGATGCACAAAGGGACTCAGACGTCACAATGCTCAACTTCTTAGGTGCCTTGAAAATCACTGGAACAATGTGATCCACAAAGCTTGATCCACCTAGATTCCTCTATACAATGAATGGGGGAAGATAAACCAATAAATGGAATCCTCAAAAGCCAGAAAACTAGGCAGGGAGACCCCTAAAAGAGCTCATGAGAGCTCCTCCTCTTGACCTTGACCTCCTCTTGAAGCTCATGAGAGCTCCTCCTCTTGAAGCTCTTGACCTCCTGCTTCTCTCTGACTTAGGCACCTGAATCTAGGGTGCACTTCTCTGCTTGCGATCCTGCTGTATCCAGGATCCCTTCTCCCAAAGTTAAGCAGTTTAGGCACTTATGGCATTTCTTGCATGAAATTCCAGTGGTGGTGGTTTTTCTTCTCTAGAAGATCCTTGAGTGTGCAAAAAACAAAATCATGCCTCCTCACACATGTTAATTCTAATGTAAAACACAAGCACAAAAACTTCCAAAAGGAAAACAATCATTACTTGAGACCATCTTAATGCCTCAGCCCAATTTTGCTTTTGCTTTGCTGCTCATCTTTAAGATGAATTTTCCAATGAGGGGATAGCATGAACTGCAGCTGCAAAAAGGAGAAGATATTGAAGAGCATTCTCTGGAGATTTAAAATAGCTTCTGAGGCTAGCTATTGAACTGAGCAGAACTGCAAGTCAGTTGCAAATTTTTATGTTTAAGCTACTTATATGCTCTCTAGAAAGCAATATGCTCAGTATTAATGCATCTCCCTAGACATATTGTTTCACTGAATAGCTCACATCTTCACACAGTCCTAGTTGCATTTCCAGGTGGCTACTTCCCATAGCCTTTCGAAAATGTGAAGAAGCCCAAGTTTTGGGACTTTGTGTGAAAGATTTGCGGGCAACCAAGGGAAGTAGAATGATGAGGTGGGAGTGACCATGAACTTTGCAGATTGTTGGTTCTGTGGCCAGTGTGAGGGAGCACTATTCATAATTTCCAAGGTCAAGAGTTCATTCTGATCTCATCTGACCTCCTGCATAGTTCAGACCAAAGAACCTCAACCCATAACTTATTTGAGCTATAGCATTGTTTAGGAAGATATCCAGTGTGGATTTAAAGATTTCAGATGATGGAATCCACAACTCTAGGTACATTATTCCAATGGTTAATTACCATTCACTGGAAAAATTTGCTCCTTTTTTTCCAGGTCTGATTGTGTGTAGCTTCAGCTTCCAGCTATTGGATTTTATTGTACCACCTTTGGCTGGATTAAAGTCCTCTCTTTCAAATCCTTTCCCAACTAGGTACTTGTGACCTAGGCTCAAGCCTCCTTTTAGTCTTCTCTTGAATGAATTAGATCAGGCCATGGGATTCTAATGCATTCAAATGATCTCAAGTTGTCCCTTCCCCTGTCACGTGCACTTACTAACTTCTGCGCACAAAACCCCAGAGAGGTAGTTACTGCATCTATCCAGAAGACACTTGTCTGTCTGCTGGGCATACATATATCACGATCTTTTATTTGACTGTCAGACCTGTTCTGGTGGCTATTTGGCCCCTCCGGAGATAGGACTCTGCAGCCTACAGGACCAGGCTCTCAGTTTGAAAATTCAGTTGTGTTGATTTACATTGGCTGAGGATCTGCCCCCTCAGGCCCAATCTTCTATAATTCATGTACAAAGTGGTAGGTAGGCTTTGAGTCCAAGCTGGGAAAGGACACAACCCCTCATTTGTGAGTCTTAGTTGGTGACCAGGGTGTCCATGTTGGGGCTATAAATGCCTTTAAAAAAAAGGGTTGTCATTTCTTAAGAGTGAAAGTAGATAGCCTCATTTCTTGAGAAGAGGTGTGAAAAGCTGTTCTTGTAACATATGTTTGAGTGCTAAATCTATTAAATCAGTGCAGTCACTCAGGTTACACCAGTGAGATGACAATTTGTATGGCATTTCATCTTGCTGAGACCACACCGGATACAATTTTCAAAATTGACCTAGGCTATGTCTACACTTAAACTGCTACAGCAGAGCTGCTGGAGATGCAACACTGTAGCACGTCAGTGTAGCCACTCATTACAGCCTTGGGAAAGATTCTCACATCACTGTAGTTAAGCCACCTTCCTGGAAGGTGGTAGTGAAGCCAATGGAAGAATTCTTGTATTGACCTAATGCGGTCTACGTGGAGCTTGTCAGCTTGACTACATCACTTGGGGGGGTGGAGGAGGGGAGTGTAGATTTGTCACACCTTTGAGTGGCATAGCTATTTTGATGTAACTTTTTAGTATAGACCTGGCCTTAGACTAATTGCCATTGTTTGTTTTTTAGTGATATTTAGGCTTCTAAGTTTTAGGCACTTAGCACATCATTGCAGGCACAGACTCAAGTGGCCAAACTGATCCCAACTATAACTCCACCAAATACAATGGAATTGCAACATGGATGAATTTGGCACAAAGTCTGATTTGTTCGATGGGTCTCTTCCCTCCCCCCATATCATCTTAACTGTCTTCTTTGTTGAAAGATAACCCCATTACCATTTATTAAGTAAGACAAAATCTAACTGCTGTTCTTGAGACTTGATTGATAGTTTAAAATATTTGATGTTTTGTACTTATTTAAAAGCACTTTAAAATAACAAAACTTGCTGACTCCATACAGAGTGCAGTTAAATATCAAACCCAGAATGCTTTTTTATTTTTTGTCGAAGCCCCGCTCAAACTGAAATCTTGGAATATGTGGCAACAAAAACCATTAATATATTGTCATCGAATATTGGAAGGATTAACATAAAAATGCAAATATCTTTATTAAGAGAAGATCTTTTAACATTTTACCATCAGGTCAACATTCTTAAATTCTGTGAATGAGATTGGCAGATTATGGTTGGTTTTGCATTACATTGTATTGTTTTATCTCTCTAAAAGAAAACTAGGATTGTCTTTTTTTCTTAAAACTAACACTTTATTTTAAGCAGGGCCCTAACAATTTATTTTTCAATATCTATACTGTTAATCATACATAATTCTTATCTGATTGTGGCTGCCACAATTGAACAGGTGTTGGAGAACAGAAAAATCAGAGAGGCTTATCTAGCTATGTCTAATCAGAGAAGAATGGAATTTTCCATAGCTGTCAAGTTCAGACACAGGATAATGTTAACCAATCGAAGTCCTAAGTGTCTACAGCTGTTTACTTTTACAGAATATTTTTACAATTGTTTGTATCTTTCAGTTTGCACCACATGACTGGCTTTGAAAATAGAGCTGTCTTTTTTTTTTTTTCTCTCTTTTCTTTGAATGTTTACCATATGAGTCACAGCAATTTAACGTGTTTGTGCCTGGAAGGTCGAGGGAGTGTCTTTTGAACAATACCTGTTACTGCACTACTAGTTATTGAGCTGACTGGCTTGATAACATCAATGAGAGAGTTCACCTGTCTTGTTTTGTATGATGTCTTTAAGACAGAGGCTCTGATTAACAATTCTCTTGTAGAGGGCAGGTTATAAATTAACCATCACAATCCTGTTTATTCACCTGGAGAGACCAGATCTGGGGGTATAAGAAAGTTGTTTAGTCTCTATGCTCATTTAGGGCTAGATTCCAGCACACTTACACTAGGTATTCCCTTATTCCTTGGTGGTGTGTTTTTTTTTTTTTTTTGGTTTTAAGGGGACTACTCAGAGTAAGGTACTACTCAATGGGCAAGATCCTGATGCTCCTTACGAGAAAGGGTAGCACCTTCCTGAAGGGGATGTGACCACTTGTGGAGTAAGTGTTATTCATGTTTAGCACCTGTCATCCTGGTCCAACATGAGTAAGGGTGGTAGAATCTAGCCTTCAGACATAGCCTCTCTGCTATGATGAGTAACAAAGCTGCTAGCTAGTGTCAGGTGTGGTGGCAGTGGCTGCAATTATGTTGACAGCTGTCCATTTGGACCCATTATATAACAACCAATAGAATTTAATAGGGAATTAAATTCTTAAAGGATGGGTACACAACTGCTTGAAAGACCATACTCAGAGTAGTTATCAATGGTTCACTTAAGATGTGAAGACCCATCTAGAAGGTTCCCTCACAGGTGTGCCCTAGGGCTGGTACTAGTCAATATGTTTCCTAATAACTTGGATAGTGGAGTGGAACATATGGGGATAAAATTAGCAGATGACACCAAGCTGGGATGGGGTGCAAGCAGTTTGGAGGACAGAATTAGAATTCAAAATGACCTTGACACGCTGGAGTGCTGTCTGAAGTCAACAAGATAAAATTCAGTAAAGATAAATGAAAAGTTCTATACTTAAAAAGAGAAAAATCAAATGCATGCATACAGAGGGGACTGACTAGCTAGGTTATATTACTGTAGAGAAGACTAAAGGGGGGTGGGTGCGGCTATAATGGATGGCAGATTGAATGAGTTGATAAAGTGATGCAGCTGTAGAAAAAGCTATCCTTATTCCAGGTTGAATTAACAGGAGTGTCATATGAGAGACATGGGAGATCATTGTTCTGCTCTATTTTGCAGTGTTGGTCTCAGCTGGAGTACTGTCTAGTTTTGGGCACCACACTTTACGGGAGATGTGGACAAATTGGAGAGTTCAGAAAGCAGCAACAAGGTCAGGTTTTCAAAACCTTTTTGTGAGGATGGGTGAAAACAATGAAAGAAAACTAGTTATGTTTGTTTCCCAAAAGAAGATGGGGTGGGGACTGAATGGGGGGACTTCAGTCTTCAAATAGGTTAAAGGCTGTTATAAAGGGGATAATGAGTTGGCCTCAGTGTCCACTGACCATAGGACAAGAAGTAGTGGGATTGGTCTGCATCAAGGGAGATCTAGGTTAATGTTAGATGCTAATTACCATGATAGTTAAACCCTGGAACAAGTAACCAAGGGAGGTTGTAGAATCCCCATCACTGAAGGTTTTAGGAACCGGTTAGGCAAACACCTGTTAAGGTTGGTCTAGGGATACTGGTCTTGCCACTGTGCAGGGATGGTGTTGGAGGAAGAGGACTAAACTCCTGAAGTCCCTTCTGGCCTTACATTTCTGATTGAGATGATTAAAATGTCTATAAAAACCTTGTTGGTTTACGAGTCTACAGAAATTACTCCTGAAACGTCCCATCGATATTTTAGCCAGTAAGTGTGTTGTATTGGCACTAAATTCAGTTAAACTCCTCCTTAAAGGGACCAAAACAGAGCATGTGTCCAATTAAAACTGAAATGTAAACATGAAGTACTCCCACTGAGCTGTCTCTGAACTACAGACCAAGAGTTATTTGCAGGAATGACTCAGAATAATTGCGTATAATGAATCAGTTCAAGGAAATCAATTTGTTTGTGGTCCGTTTGAGGAAGCAGATGAATTTAGTTGAATAAATCAATTTGTCCAAATCCATTTATCCAGGTTTTCCCAAGTCTACTGTTTGCCACTACAGTGTGTTCACAATTCATGCTGGATGCCTAATCTCTGCTTTACTTGACAACTTCACATGCCCTGCTGGTCCTTAGGTCTCATCATTCCTAGCTGAGCTTCCTCGTAAAGGTCTCACCTTCACCTGGAATGCTGTTACCCAAACCACAGCCTCTTCTCACTTCCTGCATTCAACTTTTCATGCTTTTATCACAATGTGTTCAGTCAGGGCAGTTTCTTCAAAGCAGTGTTGCTTATTTTCTCCATGTTCCTGCAGTTCTCTCCCACTTCCCCCTTCATCATTTTAAATGTCACCTCACAGCTGGGGATGGAGACTGGAGCTTAGCTTCCAAATGTCCCTCAAACCTCAGTGCTGTTCCAATCCCGGATTTTGAGCTCACTGAATGCTTGGGCTGGCAACAGTTTGCCTGAGCGAGCTGAGCCATATGATTCGTGTCCCTGGCACAAAGGGGGTGTCAGTCAGTCACAAGGAACCTCTATGCCCTGCATGAGGATTAGGTATCGCTCCCATGAAGGTCAAACAACCAAAGGGGGTAAGGGTGGACTTTCCACACATGTACTAGCCATCTGGGGAAGAGATTGTGCATGGCAGAGGGGCAAGCCCTCCTCCAGCTTCCCCTGGGATAATCGGAGCTCTGCAGCATCTCTGTCCTAGGCTGTACCCAAAGGGGCACAGTTCACTGCACCAAATGTACTGGCTGGGCACCTTCTTAGCTTTGATCTCTGGTCTTGCTGACTGCTCAAATGTGGTTTGAAAACCTGTGTTGCAAAATGCCTTTAGACCTTGTGATCAACAGCTTCGACGAAGTCCTTTCCTTTAGACGCCAACATCTGACGTGATGCCTCCACAGAAGAGCTAGCTGAACAATCTGGTATCTGTCTAGTGACATGTTGATGGGGACTGGTCACTGAGACCCTCTGTATGGGAGCTTCGTTTTCATTGTAAAACAAACGCCTGAAAAGGGGAATAAACAGCAGAAGGCAAAATAATACCTTATGATATCAGAGCTCATAGGCTGGGTGCAGCTGGGCTAAATCAGCATTGATAGTGTGCAACGTTTAGTAAATGTGTGACTGTCAGTGGCATCTTGTCTCTCCTTAGACGCATCCTTTCTAAACAGTGGACCGGGGTGCTATATACCGTCACTGTTAGTTGCATATCACTTTGGAGATGGTTCTGTTTCTGTAATGGATGCCAAAATTCCTATATGTAGTGTGGCGAATAGATTCAATTTGGAAATGGGGCACTTAATGGAGTCTATTTTGACACACAACTTTTAATCTGACACTGCAGTATACAGTAATCATGCTAATGCAGCAGGATAACATGTATGCAAGAAGGGACAATATTTATGGCACAATATGGGGCACCCTCTGCAAGAATCAGCAAAGAATAGGGTTGCTAGGAAGGAACAGTCCACAAGAGTACAAGATATAAGCTCTTTGGGGAAGGGCGCATCTGTTTGTTCTGCTTGTGCAGCACAAAGCACAATGGGGCTCTGAGCCATGACTGGGATCCCTAGGTGCTGCAGCAATACAGCTGCTGCTGACCCACGGAGCTGGGCAGATGTGCCTGGGAAAGCAGATTGTCCCACTTAAAGGGACACTACAGTGTGTACTTTCTCCTGAATGTCAGGGAGCATGGGGAGAAATTGTGCTTCTTGTGAGGCTAATGCTATCCCTGGCCTTTGGTTGACCCCACTTCCTGCAGGGCTGATGGCTAAGGGCAACGCTGTAGCTCTCGATATTTAGTGTAAAAGAAAAGATATGCAATTAATCTTAGACCTACATTGTGCTAACCGCATGTATGCACACACTGCAATTGTACATGCTGTCTTCTTGGTCACGTGTAATTGTGGCACTTTTCGCAAGTGCATGTTTTTGTATATAGAGGCATCATGTCTAGTGACTCTTCTGTTTGAGTTGAAAAATTTAACCTTTTCCCCCCCAACTCAGTATCCCTCTTATGATTTTTCTGCCTTAAGATAAACCTTATTTCTCATTCCAGTGTTCTTTTCATTTAGCAAAACTGAAGTAGCTGCGGGTCTTGTGGATATTAGGAGAGTCCGAGCAGGAGTCCATAGTTCAAATGGTCATTCCTGCCGCACTTTCATCGTCTAGCTGTTACCCAGTTTGCAATCAGCAGTGTTGAATTTCCCATGTGGCTAGAAGACCTAAGCGAAAGGAGAAGACCTCTACCTGTCTCCATTTAAAAACGTGTGGTCCTCATGGTAATGGAGCACTTCACGATCTTCAGTAGGCTGTTTTACAACATCCTGTGAGCAAGGGCAAAGCAAACATCCCTATTTTGCAGTTGGGGAACTGAGGCCTCAGGAAACACAATAGCTCCCCAGCAGACTTGCTGAAGAGTCATGCAGGATGCCTGTGGTGAGATGGGATTTGAAACCAGGTCTCTGGAGTCAGTCACCCCTACAACCTTAACAAAGCACTCTTCCTCCTTTAGAATCGCCAAATCCTACAACAGGGGTTACCTAAATGTCGTCTTGTAGTAGGGCCTTGCCCTGTGTGGTCAGTGGGAAGTGACGGCACTCAGCACCAAGTAGAAAGCAACCATAACTTCACAGGTCCTGTTACCTTGGGGTACTCATGTACTGTGTTTTTCAATGTAGTTGGGAGGCTTCTGTGAGTGTGGATTCTGAACTGATTTCCCTCCAAGAAGCAGGGCTATAGTGGACAAACAAACCCATGAAAAATGGTAAAGGTGGTTATATTTATATCTAAAATAAGCCTTCCCCTCCCATTTTATTATCCCGGGCTCTAGGCACCTCTGCCCAAATATAGTTAAACAGCTTGCCGAACACCAAATTCCTATGTTTCTCAGGTTTGATTCTCCTCAAAATCTCACTGCTGCAAACATGTGCAATGCTGTGTGCCTTGCACACCAACAGAACTAGGATATTCTGGACTGGGACAGGTAGCTTGCTCCAAAGCTGGGGGCCTCTGTTGGAGAACACTTTACAATCATCCCCCTTCTTTTACTTGGAGAATCCAGTTCCTTCACCAGTTGCAGCTGTGGCAGTATGGCATGAGAAGAGAGGCAGTGTCTCGAGAAAGGTCCTAAGCCATTTAGGGCTTCATCGCTCAAAACACCTTACAGTCAATGTGGAAATCCAAAGGCAGCCAGTACAGATCAAGAAGCATCAGCTCTGTGCTGCATCCATGAAGCACTGCTTAATAAGCCCACTCTGAAGCTGCTTACATTTCCAGATTGACCTAAGACATAGCTCATCTAGAATGCATTGCAAGTCACCGGAGCTAGGGCTACAGAGGCTTGAAGCATGGTCAGCAACTGTAGGAAATGGTTGCAATCTCCTGGCCAGGTGCAGATAGTAAAAAGTATCTCTGGGTCTTGCTACCATGGGATTATCCAACAGCAGTTGGGAATCCAACGCAACATAGGTAACAAATGATGAAAACACATCTTCGATGAAAGGGGGAGATGCCAGCCTTGCCAATTCTTCCAGTTGCTTCTCCCAACCTACCAGCATCAAGTCAATCTTACCTGCCTTGAGCTTCAGCCAGCTAGCTGTCATCCAAAATGCAGTTGTACTTAGACACTGAATAAGAAGTCCAAGACCACAGGCTGGGAATATATTGCAGCTGACCCAAAGAATATCTACAAGTGACTTTAAAAAGCAAAAAAAATTCTTCTAGGGCCCAAACACTTGCCTTGAATCCGCTCTGGGGGAGAATGTCATAAGTAAAGTATAAACCAAGGGTATTGTAGGAAGGTGAGCGCAATGGATAGCAGCGAGGCAGACTAATCTCCTATCCCCTAATTAGTAACCACCCTCTATCATTCAGACCAGGAGGCACAGGTAGATGGCGGTAGACAAAGCAGATGCAGCACTGTTAGTAGCCTCTTTTCCCCTTAAGCATGTATACTAGCCATCTGCTTCCTGCTCTTTTTGCTTTAGTGGACTGAGTATTTTTTCAGGTTTCCTCATGACATGCAAGCTGAGTAGTGAAGAATCAGTTATTGGGAGAACAGAAATCTCTGGCACCCAACCACTGTGGTGGTGGGCCTGGGTAGTAAGCTGGCACTCACTGGTGTTGGGTGTCCTCCATAATTTACCATACCAATACTAGCAGTAACGAATTGTGCCACTGATTAGCTCTGGGCAAGCGAAGGGTCAAAGAGGGAAGCAAAGAATAGCAGTGGGAGGACACACTTGGTGTTTGATAAATGTAATATTAAAATGTTTTTAATCCTTTAAATGTGCAGGAGATAGAATAGGAATGACTCATGCAAGGCCTGCTGTCATCTCTTTAGCCATCCTTGCAGGCAATGGGCCCATTAGTCTGCTAATCATTACTAACTCGTTGTTTTTCACATTGTTGGTTCATTTCTTTTGGTTCGCTTCCATTAATGGTAATCAAGAAAAACAACCCTCCCTCCCACAAGCTGACATATTGTGATGTTTAAAGTGCCAGAGGACAATTTGTTTTCTTGTTTTACTTAGTTACCCAGAAGTAGAATTTCTTGTTACGCTCACAAATTGTTGTTGCTGCTACCAGTGGACTGCCCCTCTCTGCCTAAGCAAGGGTCACATTGTGGTGGTGGGCCTGAGCATGGATGTAGGATCAAGAAACTCATGAGCTCCAGCTGTGATTTGGGCACATAGGGACAGACCTGCAATGCTTAGCACTCCCATGTGGGTGCCAGATTTTTCATAAAAGTTTAGGTCTTCTCTTGCCAAATGAAGGCGATATTTTCAGACCTCTGCATCCAATATGTTGAGCTGCTTTGGTAAACTGCACATGTGGTATGGTGTCTAAATTGGAGCTGAGTTCTTGTGAATCGGGCCTGTATGCAGGTATTGAGCCCTTTTAAAAATTGAACTTTAAAAGCTTGATCTAAATCTTGATTTTAAGATCCATCTCAAACAACCTCTGGCTTAAGGGAAAGCATTTTATCCCTTTGCCTTTGTTTCTTCAGCTGTAGATTGAAAATAATATTTATTTACCTACCTCACAAAGGTGCCTTAAGGACTAATTGGTTGGTTTCTGAAAATAACTATAAGGCAAAAGCACTAAGAGCTTATTAAGGCTACAGGAATGATTTTTCACCCTTCTAACGCCCACAAAATTTTAAAGACAAAACAGCCTGCTGTTGGCTGAAAAGTAGACTCTGTAAACACATGAGTTTTGCCATCCTAGGAAGGTGAATCTTTTTAATTAAGATTTTAGATTTTTCTGCTAGTTTTTGTCACGTCGTTTTGGTGTAAAATTCTACCAGTGCCTAATTACAAGACTCTAATCTTGATGTTCATTGAGTAGATCATGGAACTGAATTGTATGTGGTGCCATCTATGGCAGTTCAGAAGTAGTTCTGAAAAAAGCCCTGGGCTTGGGCATATTCTGATCTGCTAAAATAATCAGTGGTGAAATAGATAATAATCAACAGGGAAATGTGGCCATACAAAATGTCATTAAGTTTGAGTTAATATATCGTTGCGATAAACCAGGGAGTTCATGTCTCTTCTTGGCTTACTGAACCTGCATAACTAGATTGCCATTTCTTTCATAGCCTCATTGAGTTTCTGCAAGTTTAAGCCTTCATTTTTAAAAAAATGAAGTTGCTAATACCTGCCAAAAGACAAACCAGTGCAAAGAATCCTGCTGTACGCCAATCCAGTCCAACCCCATATCTCTTCTTTGCTAGAGTGTGGAGATGTACCCACCCCATGCATACCAGCTCCTCCAGTTCAGTTATGGTAATGTAGAAAACCTTTATTTTTCATAACCAGTTTAACTCATGACTGGGGAGTGGTAGAAGGAAGTGCCCATAAGGTTGACTAACGGCACTTGATGCTTGATTTGAGATGTTAGCCAAGCCAAATTTGTAATAACTTCATGGACTGTGCTTCTTTTCAGTCCCACAACTGCATAGGTGAGCCTCCAGTTTTGCATCATACTTTTGTATACACAGCTGACTGTGTGAACTCTTCCTTCATGCACCAGTTGGCTGATTATAACAAGGTCATGTGAACAACTGCATCTACTCCTTGCAGTCAGAAGAAGTTTCACAAATAAGTATATATGTAAAATCTGAGCTTTAACTTAAATGTTTGGCCTTCTAATTCCTGGACTGCATAAAGAACACTGACTTCACCACTGAACTTGCTTTGTGTCCCATTCCTGTACAATGCATTGTGATGGTTCTCAGGGTACCCAGGACTGAGAGTCATCTTGTTACCCCCTCTCCAGTCAGAGGAAGACTTGCTTGTGCTTAACTGGATGTCTGCTCCTGGATGCAGAGAGAGCACTTATTCTCCCTTGCAGGTTAACAATGGATGTATCCCAACCCCTTTTGAAGTGTTCCCCTGTAGTATCCAGCCCCCTATCCACTGAACACTTGCAGAAATGCCAGGTCTGCTGTTCCCAAGGGAACATTGTACCCATCAGCTCCGTGTTTCAACTCATTATATACAACCACAGACAGCTCTAGTTATAGTGAAAACAAATACATTTATTATCAAAGATTCCAGAGACCATGAGTGAGGATAATGGAATCAAAAGTTACCTATAAAACAATCATAAAGTACTTTCTAAAAACTAAATTTAATTGTCTAAAGAAGACTATCCTACCTAAAATCTTTGGCAGCATTTGACACTGATGTAGGCAGAGATCCAATTTTTATGAACGTAAACACACTGCCCCTTTTTATCCTGCACCTAGGACATAGGGGTATCATCTCTGTATATTTACATCCTCAAAATTCATTGTCTGTACTCCACAGGAAAATGAGCTATAAGGGTATCCTGACTCAATTTCTCATCTCTCCTCCTCTCCCCCCACACACTCCGGTTGACTTTGTATGTAGATGTATAACCAATGTGTTGGCCTCTATATTAAACATCGTAAGCTAACAGACAGGTGAATAACATCTTTTGTCAGACAGAAAACCTGTTTAACTGCCTTAGTGCAGACTTTGAACACATTTTCAGTATATACATACCTCCTTATGTGGTATCTGCACATACATTTCACAATTACATTAATGACCAGTGTGACCCTGCCTTCCATTTGACTTCACTTGATATTGGTGAACCAGAATGAACAGATCAGGGTATTCTTGTAGCGCCCTTGCTAATTGGCATTGAGGTGTTCTGCAGTCAATGCACGTGCTCCTACACTACCATTTCCAAAAAGTCACTTCATACCTTCTGGGCCTGACTTTGAGATCAGCCTCAAACTGGCCTAGCTTTTTGTGTGTGCTAGTTTTAGGTGTAATATTAATGTTGCTTGGATAACTGAGACTAGGTTGTGCTCCCAAATAAATACTTGAATGTCCAAGAGATGTTAATTGTACTCACAAGGTACAAATTATATCTGCAATTTTTAAAAGTCTAGTGTGAAATCCTGGCTCCACTGAAGTCAATGGGAGATTTGCCATTGACATCCATGGAGCTAGGATTTCAAGCCTTGCCTTGAACCTTCTAAAATAGCAATAATGGCATTGGTCCCATACATGGTTGTGCTTTTTTTTTGTTTGTTTGTTTTTTAAAGGCATATGGATAGTCTTCTTTTCCTTTTTCTGCAGGCAAAGGACTACCTCACAAATATCACAGTAAGTTAAGTAAGATGACTCCTCAGAGGAGGCTGTGATGCTACTTTGATGCTATCTTGGGATCTTGCCAGCTACTTTCCATTTGGCACCTAGTGGGCACACTCATACCAGAAACTGACTGGTATTCTATTAGTAGTTCCTCTTTTCGTTCCCTAGCATATTGTTCTCCTGTAACTTCTGCAAGATTAATTGTTCTTGGCTCAATATTGTTTACAAGTTGGTACGAGGTTTTGTTTTCTTTCTATCCTTAAGTCTCCAAACTCTTGACAGTAATGAAGGGCTGGGAGGTGTGCTGTGATGTTTTAACAATCTTGACTCCACTGGGCTCCTCTTAATTCAAGTTCCTTGCTAATTTATACTCTTTTTGCTAATTTTTTTTACTGTACACTTGATGTGGTGAGCTGTAACTGCAATATCAAAAGGAATAGCCAAAATCAGCCATTCATTTGTTAACTCTTTTTGGAATACCGTGATGAGCAAACTGATTTTTGTGTGTGCGTGTGCGCGTGCGCGTGCACGTGCAGTTTAATTTCAGACATTTGAGAAATAGTTCAGAAATTAGAGGGATGTGAGCCAAGTCTCATTTAGGGACTAAAGGTGATCTGGAATCTCATGTGGTTTCAAGTATTGGTCTTACATTTTGTTTCCTGTATGGGCTGGAGATTTCACACTTAACCTTGGGCCAGTTTTTTTTCATTCCTGCGCTGGTCCTTTCCACTGCTATTTTCTTACACTACAGGACAGAGTAAATGACACTGGCAGAATTTCAACCATGTGTTATGGCTTTAGGTTGTGTGTGGGGAGAAGAACATACTCCCTGAACACTTCATCCAGCTAAACTCCATTATGTAAGTGAAGATTAAGCCCTCCTTTTGAGGACTATGGGAGAAAGGAGCTGTGTGCATCCCAAGTCATCACATTAGATCATACCACTAAACTGGTGGCCATGTGAAACCAAACAAAAATTGCAGTTTCTTGGAAGGTCAGTTCAGATGTTCCCTATAGAACTTAAACACAGCAGATTACTAACTAGTCTATAAGACCAGCTAAGTGATTCTTGCAATAGTCTGCACAGTTAACTTCACGGTGAGCGATCAATGACAAAAGGTTAAAACTGATTCTCTTCTCACTTAGTGGGTTTACCTCGTTGGAATTACTCTTGATTCTCACTTGTCAATGAGATTGGATCCACTGCCATGGCTTTAGCTTAGTTAGAAGGGTATTTAGGGCCTCCTTTGCCATTGCTTGCATCTTGTGCTGTGAAAAACACCATCCTGACTTGGTAGTTTTTTGTGCTCACTTTGCATAGGGGTAAATGACTGCCCAAGATGGGAAACCAGCCCCACAGTCTGGATTGAATTCTAACTTCCTGTTCATACGTGAAGAGCATCCCCATCTTTCCTAACAAATGCTCATGTGGCCCTCTGTTTTAAAAATGCATCTGAATCTGGTGCATGATATAGATAGTGACACAAATAGCTGAATATTCTTTGCTGGAGCAACTTGGCATGTTGTTTGAAATCCTAATGACTCATACGCCAGATCTTGACTGGTGTAAATCAACATAGCTCCATTGACTTCAGTGGATTTGCTTCAAAGGTGCAACATAGATTCTCACTTGGTGGAAACGGATCTCCTTGTTTTATAAGACACAGACTAAGGAGGAAGTGTTGACTCCAACCCTTGATTGATATCAGAATGCTATTGTGATACTATGTAATGATGGTGAAAGATAATGAGGGTTAGATGAACTAGTAGAAAGCATTTCTTTATTTTTAAAATCAGTACTGACTTGGCATTCCTCCCCGCCCCCCCTCCTCCCCCCCCCCCCCCCCCCGGGAAATAAACACAACTTATTTTGGCATCAGTATGTTATAGCAGCTTTTGTTCACACCACTAGCCTTGAAAGCTTAATTATTTCAACCTGACTCCTATTTCCAAAGTGTCACGATAACTCTGTAAAATAATGTGCCCATGGCTAAAACTTGGTGTGTATGAATGCTCTTGGCATGTAGGATAGTTTAGGGGCAAAACACACAGCACTTTGGAAAGGAATCTGTTTGGAGTTTAAAGCTTGTTTTCCGTTTTTTTTGTTTTGTAAAAAAAAAAAAAAAGCTCTCACTTTCTACTTGCAGATGTTTTTGTGGTGACAGATCTTTTTTTTGTGTGTTAAGCTTCAAGTTATAGGGCCATAATAGAAATAGTCCTCTTCCACAACATCCCAGAAATTTCAGTGCATTTTAAAATTAAGATTTCTACATGGATTTTTACTTTGGGCTTCCTGAAATGAGGATTGTCAACCCATGATGGAAAAATATAGATATATGTTGGGACCATTGGACTGAGACCCAAACCCTCTGATGTGGGCCCTCTGTCCCCAGTCATGGAAGTTACTACTTGTATCCTAACCAACTCCTCTCCAAACATTTCTTCCAAACTTCAAGAGTCTCCTTCATCTCGGTGTCCAAACCCTCCCTTGCACTGACATCCTGTGTTGCTTTACTCACAATTGTCTCATGACACACACTTTTTTCCAAAGCCTCATCCTGGAATCATGTCAATGAGAGAATCTATGCCTTTTGGGGATCCCTGAAGTCTCCCCAAGACCTCCCACCACCAAGCATGTGTCCTCTTCTCCAAACTTGAAAATCGGAGTAATCTTCATAGGCTGTATGAAGATGTGGGGTAGGGAGAGAGGAGGGCAAGTGCAGAGATCGGTGGGAAGATGGAGGAGTAGGCAGGCAGGGGCCTTATCTGAGCTGTTCCAGGGAGCAGCCTCCTGTCTGCCTGCTAAGTAAGACAGTCAACGCTTGTAGCAGAAGGCTGCAATTGCCTCTTCCCTACCCAGATGATCAGCAGATTGGGAGGGAAGTGGAAATGATAGTGTTGAACAATGACCTATTTTTCTTCTCCCTTAGCTGCTTTCCTCTCCTCTCCAGGTGTGATCTGACAGTTGGATAGGAGGGGGAAACAATAGTGATGGGAGATGGTCCCCCTTCCTCTTCCACTTAAAATTACACCTGTGGTTGAGGATTTGGATTATACTCTCATGCAAGGGAGTAAGAAGCAGTAAATACCCTCCTTCCCTGCCCCTTCACAGACTACCTCAGCCTTGGTGTGGGAGTGTAGGAGTAAGCCTATTTATCACCACCTTCCCCACAGAACAGATGTGCAGAGAAACCAGGCATGACTGTCTCCCAATACACTGGTGAGCGCATGTAAACTGTGTGAAATACTGCTGGTGTAGACCAACAGCAAACTACTGCCCTCTCCCCTGAGCAAGGAGGAACCAGAAGGAAATTGTCCCTTTGAGGAGTATCTGAGTCGGTGCCTAGTGTGGTGCTATGCCCTGCCCCGTGCCCCAGGGAAGTTTAGATGTTAAAGGGAACTTTTTGAAACTATGGGTGTGATTCTGCCCTCACTTACACAAATAGCCATGGAGTGGCTCCGGTGTCAATTAGTATCAGTCCTGGGTACTGTTCATGTGTGATTCTGACAATTTTTGCTGCTACCATGAAGAAAAGTAATTCATGTGCTCCATAAAGTACATGCTGATGAAGGGTCAGTGTATGTACCAAGGTAAGAAGGTCACTAGGGTATTTTGGGATCTTGGCACGCACGCACGGCTGTGCATACATCCCAAGCGTCTCATTCCAGGGTAATTTGGAGATAGACCTGAGCTGCAAAGTTGGGATTCAGATCTGGATTTGAATTTCTTGAAAGTTTGGGATGTTCAGAATTGGAGTTTTGTTTTGGCCTTTTAGGGGTTGACTGGGAAACTTGCTGCTGGATCTAAACTTCCACAACATTTGGGGGTGTTCTTGATCTCGGGTTTTGGCCTGGGCCTATCTACTATGTAACATTTAAAGCTAATATAACCTCATCAAATATGAAAGCATACTAATACGGCATCTGAAATCTGACTGCACTGTACTTTTCTCTCTGCGTCCACTCCAAGTGCATGTGCCCAAAGAAGTGGTGTGGCAATGTGCACTACAGGGGTGTGACTTCTGAAGTTCACTGACATGTTGCTCGCTGCATTGTCCATGTAGACCCTGCTGGTGCCCACAAAGTGTATTTTAATGTAGTATTAAAGTACACTAGGGAACTTTTAGTGGGCACCAGCAGGGTCTGCATAGACCAATCGGTGCACAACATGTTAGTGTGCTTTAGAAACTGCTCCCCTTTTGTGCACAGTGCCATACCATGTACAAAAGCCCTTTACATCTTCACCACATTTTCACTCCCACATTTGGACTGAGTTCTACCTTCATATCACACACACCTTAGTAAGTTTTCATGAGTGTAAGAGGGTACAATTCACTCCTTTCTTTTGTTCATAACTGTCTTGTTCTGTCTTTCAAGTACATCTTCCATTTGTTTGTTTTCTTTATAATCTGTAGCTGACCCTGGGAATCAGCACTGACCTACAAGACAAGCTCCATGTCATGGTACAAAATATACCCAGAATTCTTTCCTCGCAGTATTCTGGGCAAGCTTCTGCTAGAAGACTGAAACTTAGTGTTACCGGAATGTCCTTGCACTACAAATACCGTGAAAAAAGCAGTCTCTTGGTATTTCTGTTGATTCATGTTCGCCTCATGGGCATACTCAGACTGAACATGAACTAGGATTTAAAAAAAAAAAAAAAATCCCAGACTAGTCAGATACTGTAATGAGTTGCTATATATGAGCAAAAGAGGGTGAGTGTCAACCTCCATGCTGAATTTCCTGCTTTTCTGAGGGCTTAACTCAGATGTTTTATGTTGCTTTTCTGGAGTTTTTATTTTGTGGTTCAATGTACTTAAATTTAGAAAAAGCATGTGTTTCAACACACTAAGTTGGTTCAGGCTGGACACACCTTTGTTTTGTCAGGTGCTCATATGCCTACTGAATTAAACCCTCCATTCATCACGCCAGCCCTATATGACATAGTTCAAGATGCTTGCCATGCTGGATTTCGCATTCCTCTGGTAATCCCAGGAAAAATACTTTTTAAATTTTCTCCACCAAATAAATCACTTGGTATTTCATTGTAATGGGATGTTGGGGCTTCCTTATGAGACCTTGTTTCTATAAATTGCCATTTCTCTGGCGCTTGGTTACAAATGCAGCAGCAGCAGCAGAGCTTCCTGATGGCAGTTAATCAAGCAATTTGTGGATGTTTTGAATGCTGGCAGAAGTGTGCTTTGCTTCTGATTTTCATAAATATTTACAGGCATCACAAGACTGTCTTGTTACTGTCCTTACCACGTGGAGGTGAATAAATCTGGTTATGCTCTATTTAAACAGTTTGTGGCTAAGTGCCTTTCAAAGGTGTGCTTGTCTGTAGTTCCCACGCTCTGAAAAGGAAATGAACTGGTACACAAGAGATTATTGTTAGTCATATCATTCTTCACTTCTCCCCTTCAATTGTTTTTTAAAGTTCTGGTCAGAGTGGGTCTGAAAACAAGAGAGCAGTGTGAGTTTCCTGACAATGTTTTTGTTTCAGCATGCTAGAGGCTGCTCGGAGCACTGGCAGCTGAGAGAATTTTCCAGCTAAAATGAACTCCATTGGATTCAGTAAACTCTTACATGATACTGTTTAGTGTGCAGTTTTCTGATGCCGCAACTGGACAAGCCAAAGGTCACTGTCCAGACATGGAAAAAATGGTGTATAGAAGATATGGTTATATTTCAGCTATAGCTGTTATGAAGGTGGTGCAAAGCTTATCTTCAGGTACCAAGATTGTGAGCTGACCATGTGCCGATCTGGTCCTCTGGTGTAAATTACAGCAGTTTGATAGCACATGTCTTGCACGCTAAGAACTTAATCAAGGAATTTGTTGCAATTGTGGCTAGCTGATACTCCATTATTTTGAAACCCCAAATTCCTCCCACCCCACAAAGTATTAATTTTGATTGCATGTTTTATCCCTCTCTCCTAATCTCTTTATGTTGCATCACTATTTGGATGGTAAGCTCTTCAGGACAAGGTCTGCATCTTTCCAAGCCATGTGGATAGTATCTAGCACGTTACAGGAACTACAAATGCAAGTTTATAGCCAAGATTTTCAAAATTGGCTAGTCATTTTTGGGTGCTTCACTTTTTTGACACACCTTCAAGGCGTCTGGCTTTCAGAAAGTGCTGAGCGACTACTGCCTGCAAATCAGGCCCTTTAGAAATCTTTGTCTAGCACCCCAAAATAGAGGTACCCAAAATTGCTAATCACTCTAAAATTTTGGCCTATAAAATAACTCCAGTAGGATCTCCTTGCCATTCTGGAAGCTCTCCAATAGCACTGATTGATGGACTTTCATACATCACATGACTTTGGGACTAGATCCCCTAAGTGCAAAGCAGCTGGATCAGGGACTGAGAATGTATCCCCTCCTGACCCCCTTTTTTAAACATGCCAGTAGATTGTAGTCTGTGTGCAACTCCTCCATAGCCAAACAAGTGTGAAGTCCTCAATATTCTGAGGGACTCTTACTCTGAGTATATTCCTGAATTCTGGGGGTCATATAATAGGCTTGTAACCATGGATGATAGCCTTGTTCTAAGGGAACATGCATTGAGTTCATTTTCTAAAGGTCTTTTCTCTGCTAATGAAAGCAAAATACTCCAGTTAACAACCTGCACCCATCTCCCATGTAAAGTGGTAAAAACAGTTCTAAATGGATTTAAATTATATTAATTAGGTGTTCCCTCCCTCACTAAAAAATTACTAGCTAATTTTTTTCAGCATTCTTTACTGTGAGTGCAAGAGCCACCCAGCTTTGCTTTGCCTTTCTCATGCCTATATTGATCACAGGTTGATACTCATGCCATAACAGAGAGCCCAGGCAATTTTTGCTCAGTTTTACAAATTGTGATGATATATTTCATGGAATCAAGTCTCTCTCAATTTTTTTTTTAAAGAATTGGCTGGGGGTGGAGGGAAGGAAAGGGAGCTTGTCACCAAGTTGCAACTTGTACTGTAATGAATTTTGAGTAAATCAGGCAGCTAGTACCTTGGATTAATAACCTGACTTGAGGAGATGAGGGACAAACCCCAGTGTAGTTGGTATGAAGCAGCTGATAAAACCAGTCTATTAATTTGAAAGGGCCCAGAGCTAAAGCTCTGTAGGAGGCAGCCTTTTGCAGCTTCTGCTCTAAACAACTGAAATGAAGTACCTTTTCTGTTGAAAAACATACCAATAACATGCCTTTTCACTCCTTAACTTAAGGATCCTTGTGACATTGGCTGGATCGGGGGGGCCCTTGAAGTGTATTCAGGAGCTCTGATTACTTCTACACCAATCTCGCGTTGGGGGTGTCATGCTGGCTGGATTTGGGGGCAGGACATATATTGTATTAATTAATACAATATGTCAAAATCATAGTAATCCATGTGAGATGTGCCATGTCAGGTGCTGTTAGAAAGGCTGTAATGTGCTAAGTAAGATCATGTTTATGTTCATGTGTTGTGTGTAATGGAAGTTATGGATATGATTTTATATCTGTATTTCAAATTGTGATATGTCAGGGGAATGGCTGCAGGGATGGCTTGCTTAATGGCCCATTAAGAGATTCACAGGTACAAGGGGCCCAGGGGGAGACACCAGGGATATACCTGAGTCATCAGGACTTGCTCATGTGACTCTGGACTCCATTTTGGTTCCTGTGAAATTCCACAAGCAGCATGGCAAGGGCCAGAGGACATAAAAGGCAGGTGCCTGGGATTCATTTTGTTTTCAGTCCTGTTCAGTCTTCAGCTACCTACGTACCTCTGGACCAACTAATCTCTAACTGAAGCTGTGAAACAAAGGACTGAGAACCATCCAAGTACTGGATGTACACCAGAGGGACTATACAAGCCTGCAAACTCCACAGTTCCACTAGAAACATGATATATATATATATAGACTTTCAAATCATTTGTATGTATCTGATTTCATTACTCCTTTAACATTTCTCTTATTTGTTTCTTTTTATAATAAACCTTTAGTTTTAGTTACTAAAGGATTGGCTGGCAGTGTGGTATTTTGGGTAAGATCCAAACTTATATCGATCTGGTACTGTGGCTGGCCCTTTGGGGTCAGGGAGAAACCTTTTTGGTAGAGAGCATAGAGTTTAAATTACTGGCCCTAGTGGCTGATTGGGAGCTGGAGACTGAAATGCAATAAAGGGGGCTGTGTGTATTTGTGTACTGGCTTCTTGATAACTGAAATGGGGAATCAGAAGCATGTTTGTGGCTTGTTGGGGAGTCTGACTTCAGTGTCACCCACCAGTGCTGGGAGAATCAGCTTTTCTTTTACAGCCTGCCCTGCCCTTGGCATTTTCAGGTGGCTGCCCTAAGCGTGGAAGGATCACAATCCTCTTTAGGACAAAATTCACTAGAACACAGGGATTTAGAATACATCTTAAACTGAAGTGTATCTTCCTCCCCTTATCCCATCAACTGGCATTGAGCTTTTGTGCCAGCATCCACCATCTTTATCTGTCCGAGGCAGCACTAAAGTCCATCTGCTTGCTATCTTTGATGCAATCCATTCACTGTTTCCCCTCAGGGTCTCTTTCCTATCACCCTATCCTTCCATGCTATCGTTAGCAGGTTCTCTTCATTTATCCTCTGCTTGTGCCTGAACTAGTGAAGTTGTTCTTCCTGGTTTTTTGTCAGTCCCCTCATGGACTTTGACTTCCATCCTAATACTTTTCACTTCAGAATATCTCTTCATATAACTCCTCTTTTATGGCATGAAGACATCCCCATTCAAAAACCTGCGGGCATTGAACTTGCCACCTATCACCCATACAGCAGTGTGGTGTGCATTACCCTTGGGCTTTTAGTCTCCATGTTATATATTAGTCATACGATACCCCTGGGATGTTCCGCATTCTTCCAGCACTCCCCAACCTGGACTGTCACATTCAAGCTTGCAGTTTGTGACCCCAGTGTCAAGATACTTGAGCTGATCAGTTTACCTTAGTCTCGCTCCATTAATCTCTGGCCAGCTTTCCTGTGGCACCTCTGTGTCACATCACCTCAGTTTTAGTCATGCTTATTTTCATCCCATGCCAGCTTAGCTGTCCTGTCACTAGTTTACTATTTCCTCTGGGTCTTTTGAGGATGCCCTTATTGCTATGTTATCTGCATGTAGCAACTTCTCATCTTTTTCCATTGGGATCTACCTGCTGGCGTAGTCCATAAATATCATAAACAGCTGCAGGGCAGTCTGACTTCCACTTCCAAAGCGCCTTGTCATTGCAAAGCATGTTTTGGCTTACTGTTCTAGGTGGTCTATATATAGGGCATTCACCATAGTTACTAAATCCTCAAACACTCCATATTTCCTCACAAGCGAATTATATTGTTTGAAATGTAACAGAACTACTGCTTGCTATTACCAAATACACCCAAGTTAGATAAAAACATAAAATATACTTGCTGGAAGGTTGCAACAAAGCACCATTTTTATCTCAGAATTCAGAATGGCTTTGGTTCTTGTGTGGTATCAGACTCAACATAGGCTGATCCCTAAGGCAGAAAGGCACAACTCAAACCACTTGATTCTAGGCTGACTTTTTGATTGACAAGCACTAGCTTACACACTTTCCTACAGAGCTCCTTAGCCTGCAAGCAGGACCAGAAAACACCTAGCAACATAATGATAGCTTGTAATTTTAACTGTTTTCAGGATGTTCCACTGCTGTCCTCTTGGACCCTCATGCTAATTAGGACAGCTCATCAACTCAGGTTCAGTGCCCATCTGCCAGTAGAACCACTTAAGTCTGCAGGTTCAACCCTGAATCCACAAATAACAGTCCAGGGGTTAGTTCAGTACGTGATGTTCCCATGGATCTTGTCAAGGAAAAAAGTGCTTTTTGTTTAAATAGATATTTAATAGGGCCTGTGGGCTTGGAACTCCTGGACTGGAAAATCGCCATTATTAACCTATTATATTGCAGGTAAAAGAATACATGTCTACCTGGCGTCTATGCTAAATCACTGATACATGCATTATGGAGAGATCAAAAATGTAAATTTTGTAGCACCTCGCACAATAATGCACACTATTATTAATCTACAGGATGGAGTAAAAAATGTAGAGCACGACTCATAACTGAGTGGGGGAAGGTAGAAAAATGGAGTTTACAATCTAGTTATGTATAATTACCAGTTGGACCTGTCACTTAAGTATTTCACAGCCATGCTGAAATACGGTGGATAAAGCTATCAAAATATAGAATGAATAGATAAATTTTCATGTCATTTCTTCTAAGAAAAATCAGTAAATTTACAGATTTCTCCATATCACTTCATTTTCAATCCCAGATGGTAGCTATTTCATTGGGTTTCAAGTATTTCCCATCAAATGGGATGGGGGTTATTTGACTTGTGCTCATTTTAATTTAAAAAACACGAACACCCCCCTCTCTACTTTATACAAAAAATGCAGTCACAAAACTATCCATGAATTCTGATTAAAAGGTTAGATGCTGAGTAATTTAATAGTACAGTGGAATGAGTCCAGGGGTGGTTCTTTCCCCCCACCCGAGTTTCCAAATTGTCTCCCAGCTTTATGCTTTGGGCTAGTGGTTACTTGAAACAATAACCAGTAAACCAAATATTAAAACAAATCTGTCCTGGTTTCTATCAGATTCTGGCGCAACTAGTATTCATCATTATGGCTCCATTGAAGTCAATGCTGATTTACACCAGCTGATGATCTGGCCTTTTGATTTTCTCTTCATAGAAGGGGCCCAACTATATATACAATATAGTGGGCGCACACAGCCTGACTTTTTCAGATCCTAGCCTCATACTCCGGTTGGTGCAGGGACAAGAGGCACGCACAGCTATCTGTGCATAAGTGGAAGCTGGGCTGAAACCCGAGAAAAAATGAGGACATTATTCTCAACCTTTTTTAAAATGAACTGGGCAACAAATGTATTTTGCCCACTAAACCCTAGTTAGACTGATGAATGGCTAAAAAAGCCAGAATATAAACCAATTAGGCCATTCTCAAGACAGCTTTAAGATTAATAAGAATAGTAAATAAAATCACTTTTCTTAAAGCAATTGTGAGTAGAAAAATGATACAAATATGCTTTTGTTTCTCTTACAAAAATATTCAGCTATTACCCAGGCTGAAATTAATGCACCAACATGACTAAGTAAAGAGCAAGAAGCTCAGGGACCTTGTTGGAGCCTGATCCTGAGAGGTGCTGAGCAACTACAACTCCCATTGACTTCAAAAAGGGCTTTTTACTATAGTGATGGGCATCATGTATGACAACAGATGGACAGAGGAATGATCTTGTAATGAACCCACAGTAATGAGAATTGGTAGATCTGCATTTAGTTTGACTCTGCCATAGATTCAGACCTTGGGCAAGTCTCTTAATCTCTATGCTTCAGTTCTCAATCTGTGAAATGAGGATAATGGTATTTCTCTACCTCGCAGGGGTGTTGCAAGGATAAATTCGTTGATTGTGCAGCATTCAGATACTACATTAATGGGGGCTATATCAGTACCTAGACAATATTGGAATGAGGCTCATGGTAATTTAGTTAAAGAAATGTCTGGGACTCTTGCACTTCTTGTTAGAAATATCCTGTTTCCTAGGGATGAAAGATAATGTATGAATTGTATCCCCCTTAGAGCATGAGACTTATAGGTTCCCCTGTAAGTGATTTAAAACTGTTATTACATGGAACAGACCTAGGAAGGCATAGTGAGAGAAGGCTGCAGTTGCAAAATTAGCCTTGGCACCCAATAAATATGAGCATTGAGAAAGAAGAGAATAAGACCAAACTTTATGGGAAAATATTGTGGTGTTAAAGGAAGTGTAGAGTTTCCATGAGAGAAAATATCTAGAAGCAACTTATGTTGTTGAGAATGTTGTTGGTAAATGGTTGTACTGAGACTGACATAAGGGCAGTTTCCAATGCTAATTTATTGGACCATCGTGCTTCTTTACTTAATTCATCTGTGGTTCTCCCTAAGGAAATTCACGGGAGGTTAGAACAAAATTTTAGTTTTAGGAGAAAGTTAAATGAAACATCTCACTTCATGTTCATCAGCAGAAGTAAAATATAGCTCATGCTGGGAGAAATTCAGTTGTCTGGAACGTCTGTTCACAGAAGAGACTGAAATTCAATAATTTCAGAATTAATCTAGTGTTTCTTGAGGCTTTTCGTCTGTTATAGCTTGATTTGTATTGTATATCCAGGTCTGGAATTGATATGAACAGCACATAATCATCTTATGCACAAAAAAATCATTTAAAGTGTGATGTGAATGGAACTTTGCATATGAATCAGAAGACCCTGTCTTGAAAATTTTATAAGTAAAACCAGTAATACAAATCCCTAGTTCTTACTCAGCTCTGTTACTCTGGAGATCTCAGAGCACTTTCCCAGAAAGGGCAGCAACATTATCCCCATCTTTCAGATAGGGAAATTGAGTCACACAAGTGAAGTGACTTTCCCAATCTCCTCTTGCAACCAAGTAGCAGAGCTGAAAAGAGAATCCAGGTCTCTTAAATCCTGAAATTTCTTCCCTGGGCAACATGGCCTCCATTGCTTAAGTATATTGCTGTATCAAGATTTAGGAGAAAGACAATGGGGAGGAAAGCTGTGAGTGGGCTAGAAGGTTACTGCTCTCATGCCCAAGTTCTGTAAGATGCTGCACACAGTTTATGCTTATTGAATTCAGTGGGAGTTGATGGGGGGTCAGCAGACATAGGAGAGGTTAGCATCTTTCATGCTCATGTCCCTGAGGAGAGTATTTTATGCCCAAAAGGATCCAGACTGTGACTGATCTATGTAAGGGTGTTCAGAATGGGAAGAAACATAGGGCCTGTTACGTTTCTCAAAAAGACCAGGCACAACTTGATTCCACGATCTCGGAGTTCAGGGTCAGCTCAGTTCCCCTGCGCAGCTCCAGGGATGCATGTTGCCCCAAAGAGGATGGGACCATGAACCACCTTCCTGTGTGGTCAGAGCAGGTTAAGCATACTTGGGAAACTGACTACACCACTAGATCCTTTATGCCCTGGAAAGCTGTGCATCGATAAGCCACAGTTTCTCCTCAAGTCACTACTGGGGTAGTGCTGCTCTACACCCACCTCGACACCGGGCTGTGCCTAAAAGGCATAGCAGGGCTCATGGCAGGATTATAACTGGCATTTCATTTTATGTGGTTTAGTGTAAGTCAATGAGACTCTTTGGACTAAATTTTCAGAGAGCTGGCACCACTCAGCTGGTCACCCTGGCAAGCAAAGGGAGTGTTTGCCTTTGTAGCACATACTGCAAAGGAAAGCATAAAGGGGTGTATTGGGGATATGGCCAAGATATTGTAACCACCATGGAATTTTCAGAGGCACCAGGGTGCCCAAAGGCTGCAAGTCCATTGTACCAAAAAATGTGCCCCAAGTCCGTGCTGCTCGGAATTAGACCTACTTTCCACACGACAATGAGAGACACAGACTTTGCAGCAGTTTGGCTACAACATGAGGTGTGCGACTACTGCTGATACAGTGCTAAGTGGTAGCAAACTGATTCAGAGAAGATGGGGAAAAATGAGGAAGGCGACCTCTGATCTGCTGGATGACCTAAGGCCTGACCATTTCAACATAATTTAATATATAGGCCACGAGTTGGTTTCCGTCCTAAGACACAGGAGCTAGTCTTGCATAGATGGAAGAATGGGGTCATGTGGTTGGCAGCTTCCAACTTCTCTCTCAACTCTCATGTGTGCATTGTGTATTCCCAATGTTAAATTGGCATATGTGTATATGATTTGAAAAGATCTGTCATAACAGCAGGTCTGTCTAGTGTTTTTGGACTCTCCAGTTCAGTCTGATAAGAGAGAGGTGCAAGCCACAAAATTAGGATCTGGAACTCCACCCAAAGCTTGGTGTACACTGAGCTGGTATTTTGATTTGGCCCATTATAAATGAGTGGGTTATTTGTAAAAATTTTAATCCATGTCAAAACACAAATTTCACAATTCCAAATTATTTGGCTGTTTGGGTCCCTCAGAAATAAATTCAGCAAAAAAGTTCTCTTCCTGAAAGAAAGGTTTAGATATTATGATTGATCTCATGGAAATCTGTTAGGATACAGCAGTTCTGCCTGCCTGCTTGCAGGGATTTCCTGGTGAGACAGCTAAAACTTGTTAAATGGATCAAATTAAACTTTTACCAGCTACATATCAATTACTGTCTGTGCAAGGAAAGAATGAGTTCTATATTTATCTCATCTCCTGAAGGACTCCCAGTGGAAATATAGATCATGGATGTTTATGAAATCCTTACAGAGGATCCAGTAGAGTGAAGAAGAGGAGGAGAGAGGGTGAATAAAGTTTGTTGGCATTAACCATGGCTATTTTGATGGTGAAGTAATTTGCTTATTAGATTGTTCCCGGATACTTTTTTTAGGTAAGTCATGCTCTTGCCAGTTGTTCAATCCTGAAGAGTGTGTTTTTCATAGCTTTATTTTTTTAGTTAGTACTTGTTGATTATTTGCTGGTAGGATCTATTTTTTTTTTTAAATTCACAATGGGAGTTATTTAAGATCATCAGCAGTAATGGTTCAAAAAAGTTGTGACATTTTTCAAATGTACACAAACTATTCTTTAGCGCCAGTCAGCAGAACATACAGAATTAATGCTCTGTCATCTTAGCGCTTAGACTTCTTAAAAACATTCAGTCATCCTTTTATATTACAGAGGTGACCAAGATTAAGGGAAGGGTTTGGTTCTATGATGTGGTTGTGGAATGTGTGGTGCAGTTTTGAAGGGGGAGTACAAAGTTAGTCTTAAGATAGGCCTTGGACTGGAGGACAGAGGTATCTGTTAAGAGGATTGTTGGGTTTTTTGTGGTGGCGGGGGGGAGTAGAGGAGTGATTGAATGGGAATGGCTGGAGCTGGGGCATAATAGAGGAAGAGATCAGACTACATAAACGATTGCTTCTAGGCTTCAAATCTATGAAAAAAAGACAAGACAATCTCAGCTCATCACCTTCCTAGGCATGGGCCATCTGCTGAGTTTTCTTGGCATCAAGGCAGAGGCAGTAGTAGCAAAAGCCATTAATAAAACAATAACTCCTCAGTTGTTGTGTGACAGAGTTGAAGAGCCATTATCTGGGAGTGAAAAGCAGCTAGTATCCACCAGCCATTGCTTATTCTTCCATCTAGTTCTGACTAGGGAATGTTTTGTATTTTCTCTGCTATTGCAATATTAACTTATTTTCACTTTTATTTTTTAAATCTAGAATTTTTATTTAGTGAGAAGGAAATAAATGATTTAGCAATGGATAAAAACCAGGAACCTGGCAATGAATCAGGTACTTTGCCAACTGACCTAGCTCGAAAAAATATAGCTTTGTTGCCAAGGAAAAAGCAGCTCACTTATGACAGTGGAAAGAAAAGGATGGGGGTGGAGGGAAGTATGAAATATGAGTGCCAAGTGTAACTTTGGCCAGCATGTAAAGAATACCTTAAAATTGATTTGCAATCAATCAATGATTTGCAATCAATTTTAGCCTTGTGATAGTGTCAGCTGTTATCCAAGACATAAAAGTTATGGTCAAGGTATCTTCTTGTTTCCTCCTTCCCTCTATCCCCCCAAAAGAAAGAACTCCTTGGTACTTTTTAAAATTTAATTACATATAAAACACTTGGCTAGCCAAACACAACTTTTATACTATATCCTGAAGGTGGAAAAACTCAGGATTAAAATGTAATAATATAACCCACCCATCATTTGAATTACCACACGGGTTTTATTTTTTATTTAAAAATTCTGACTTTTAAATATATGGGGAATAGTTCCATTAATTAGCACTAAGAGCTAAGAAATGCCTTGTGAATTATTACATTTTTTTTTTCAGTCAAATGACATAAGTGGCCTGATTTCAGCACCTGGCCTCTATTTTTGCAAAAGCAAAGCTACATATATTTTGCAGTGAAAGCTCTAACACTTTTATACATGCAGGTATTAGAGTTGATATTCTGGCCCTAGGGCAAGTTATCATTGACTTTAATACGGCCCTCAAATTTTCATAGCATGTGTCCACACCTGCTAAGTTTGGGCATATGAATATGTACAGTTTCAAGCTAGAAGGGGCCAGCAGATCATCTAGTCTGACCTACTGCATATCATAGGTCACTGAATTATACCTAGATACCTCTGTGTTAAACCCAAAGACTTTAATCCCAGGGTCAGCAATCTTTGGAAAGTGGCATGCTAAGTCTTTCCCCTGCCCCTTTCCCATGGGCCCAGTACCCTGGCCAGTGGCGTACCTTGGGTCTCCAGCACCCGGGGGGCCACTTTGTATTTGTTTTGCCCCCAGCGGCGGCAGTTGGGGGGGGGGTTCTGCAGGCCTGTTTCCTGCTCTCCCACTTCTCCCCCCTGCTGTGGGGCTGGTGGGTGTGGCAGCAGTGGTGTACTGAGGGGGCCATTCCCCCTGGTGCCAGCCTGTGGGGGGAAGGGGGAATGGCAGCCAGACCCTCCTTTGAGGAGCTGTCCCCCACTGACCTCACCAGTGGCCACACCAACACAGTCCCTCCGGCGGGGACTGGAAGTTAGAAGGGCAGATGTCCCCAGGCCACCCAGCAGCGGGGGGGTGAAGGATGCCTGGCCACTGCATGCCTGGGGCCGCTATGGCTCTCCCAATGCACCCAGCACAGGGACGGAGGAGGGACTGGGAGGACAGGAGGCTGAGGGGCCGGGTTGGCACACCTGCCAGAGGTGTCAGTGGGGGCTTCTTCTCTGAGGGCTTAGCCAGTGCCCCCTTATAGGCTGGTGCCTGAGGGCATAACTCCTCCCCCTCGGTACATCACTGGCCCTGGCCAGGAGCCAATCCTGGCCCCAAGCAGTGCTGTGTGGTAGCCGCTCCCCCCCTCCTAGCCCTGCCCCTTCCCCACCTCTGTCTCGCTTCCTGTCCCTGATCTGTGCTGCTCAAAATTATCTTACATGCCACAGGTTGCTGACCCTGGCATTAGTCAGACTAAAACTCTGTAGTCCTCAGGATTCTAAACCGTGTGCCAGAACAGAGGAGACTCTCTCAATTGCCACCAGTTCCCAAGCCCCCTGCAATGACTGAGAATTGATTAGGTGCGAGATTCTCAGTGATTCCAGGAGGCTAAGTATGCCTCAGGCGGCAAAGGAAATAAAAGAACCAGTCAAGGTCCCTGCCTGGGCAGAAATTCCTTCCCAATCCCAAATCTGGTGATTAGTATGGCCCTGAACATGTGAGCAAGACACATCAGCCAGGTGTCTAGAAAAAGGATTTTCTATACTATCTTAAAACATTGGTCCACTTCCGCTGCTCTTCTGGGGCAATCTCTGATGCTTCAGAGGAAGGCCGCCCTACCTCTCCCCTCCCACCAAGAATACCTGTGCCTTAGGGAAAAATAATTCTCTCCTTATCCATGAAGGTGACTGGCTGTTTATTCATGAGGCTTATTCATAGTCATTGACTTAATATACAGCTGTAAGTGTCATAAGCATAGTGCAGGCAATGCAGACAGTCCTGTCCTCCCCATGGCCCATGAAGGAAGGGGATTAAGAGAGGGATTCACAGATTTCAAGGCTAGAAGGAACCACCACGACCATCCAGCCACATGCTCTGCATGCACAAGTGGTAGTATATTTTTTCAGAGGCTAGATTAAAGCATATTTTAAAAGAAATATAGTTGTGGTTTAAAGACTTCAAGTGATAGTGAGTCCATCACCTCTCCTGGTAAGCTGTTCTAATGTTTGTTTGCCTTCTTCTAGAGAATAGTATCTTATGTGAAGGTTGATTTTTGTCTAACTTCAGCTTCCAGTCATTGGATCTTGTTATGCCTTTTTCAGGGTCGGAAAAGCCATCCGTCCCCTGCTCCATCAGATACTTTTTCCTATGTGTAAATATTTATATACAGTGATCGCTGGTATTTCCACATCTCTCTCGAAGTGCAGACACTGGAACTGGACACTGTGTTCAACTAAGTCTTACCAATGCTGAGTACAGAGTCACGATCACTATTCTACATCTACTTGCCATTCCCTTTTTCCTACATCTAAAGATCACTTTAGCCCTTTTTTGCTACAGCATTGCACTGAGGCTCATGTTGTGGTAATTTATCTACACATGCAGAACTTCTATTCTGTTGATCAATGCTCATAATGCAGTGCAAATGTATTTTTTTTTTCCTGAACTGATGTTACATTATGATGGTATAGTCAAACACAGTTGCACTAAAAGCCATAGCTGGTTATTTAGTGGTCTGTTATCTAACTGGCTGTTAAAAATGCTTAGTCAGATCATAGGCAAGAGTTTGAGAAAATGGTACACAAGGAGACAGTTGCGTAGGATCTCATTTATGTAAGTTAGTCATAAGTGTTGGTAACAGGTTTGAGATCATGGTGATGCAGCAGTAATGGTTGAGTGAGTACTTTAATTTCTAAGGGTTTGTTATTAATTTACCATTTGGCCAGAAACATCTGATATATATTCTCTTCCAAACTGTAAATTGCTTGAAAACTTCTTTGTAAAATTCCATTCAGCCATTTTTGAGGGATCAGAGCATGGGGCGAAAGTCATTTGCTTCAGTTTAAAAAAAAAACAAAAAAAAAACTGAAAGACTTTGTATTGCACAGGATTGGAAGAATGTGACTTCTCTAATGGAATGGTGGTATAGTAAAGTATGGACTTCCCTTGCAATGGAAAAGCTTTCACGCCAAGTACGTATGCATGAGAATCATCAAAAAGAGGATAGGTGTTTAGAAGTTTGGCCACCCTTTATTCCTTACTCATAGGAACAGAACTCCCCCAGTCACTGAGCCAGAATCTTTAGCCCAGTTCTTTGAATATTAACCGGATCCGGAATAAGTAATTAATGTAGGATGTAGTATGTTAATGTTTTATTGTAACTTTGCCTTTAATAAAATATTTTAAAAACATCCATGGGTTCTTTAAAATGTCAGGTGCTCTGATTGCTCTAACTGCAAACTTCAAAAGGACAAGTGTCTTTGATAGGTTAAAGGAATCTGCTTCAGAAGAGCCCTCGCATCATCCCAGTGGATCCTCAAGCACACTGTAATTTTGCCTCTAATGTTTAAATTCATTCTCCTCTTCCACTGTGGGGAAGTGGAGAAGCCCAATGGGAACCTTCCCTAGCTAGCACTGTGAGCCAGATATTACACAGTTGCAAAGCATGATAGAATACAGGAGTGCCCAGCTACATACCAACCTCGAGCGGTGTATCTAGGTGAGTTGGAACCTGGACACTGTTAGGGTATCTGGACTCCATTCTTGTAAGAAATGCATACTAGTTATAAACAAAGACCAGAAACAATACAAACAATTGTCCCATCCTAAAAATGTCCGAAAATGTCGCCAAGTTTGCTAGAATATTTCTACTTGTGGAAATAACTAAGAAGTGTCAAAACTAGACCATGGTCCCACCTGATTAGTGACATGCATCACATCTATTTCAAAGCACTCTGTACCCTTAATAGAAAAATCCTTATGCTCACGTCAAGTACTTTTCTCTGTGGAGGGACGATACCAAATGTTCTGCCATTGACTTCTTTAAATGCCCTCATTTCTCGATGAGGAGTTTGACAGATTAAATGTAGCTGAATTACATTTGGGTCTGAAGATGCCAACATCAGTTATTTTGTACCCAGACTTACTTTTATAGGGATTTTTTAAAGCTGTCTTAATGATTCTGGAGTCTATAAAAACAAATGACCACAAATTACTTTTACAACTGGCTTTTTACTGCTTAATGCCCCTATTAGAAAAATGCCAGAGCCATTTGAAATAGAGCATTTGAACCATCCAGCAAACACATTGCCTAATTTATGGGTAATTCAAAAAACATAATGAAAAGAGTGTTGTTGTTTGTTTGTTTTTGCAAAGTAGCTATATGAAACATGTTGGTTTAAAGCCCAGCATTACAATGTGGGACTCAACACGTTGTCTTAATCCAATTAGTTGATCCATCACATGTGGAATTCTTTGCTTCAGAAGGCAAGACAAACAAGTCAGGAATACATAGGAAATGAATGAGTTGCGTGATCAGGGATGTTTTCGTGGCCAAGTGCCTGATATCAAGCCACCTGGGCCCCTAAATTCTGGTCCTTGTGCAGAGTCTGAGGCCTCGTTTACACTTACCTTCCGGATTCGGGGGCAGTTGATGGGAGAGACGCAAATTTTTTACATCACTTGCGTCTCTCCCATCAACTTTGCCACGTCTGTTCCACGCACCGTCCACTCTGCGCCGACGGGAACACAGCGCGCTCAGTCGATCCAGAGACATCGATCTGACAGCGGCGAATTTGCCGCCGTCAGAATAGACATAGCCTGAGTCAAATGGAGTGCTCAGCTAGGGAGGTTGGGGAGTGATGTAACTCAAGAAGGAAGAGACTTGATGGTTCCACAGTCACGACTGCAACTTCAGACCTACAGCAGCACCAGCAGCTGTGCATCCAGTTCCAAGGGAGGCTTGCGTCAGAGATCCCTAGCAGGGATGCCAGTATCTTGGGGCACAGGCTGCTGCTGTAGAGCTGTGCTGGCTGGTGCAGATTCCCAATATCCTGCTTTACCTTTGCCCCTGGAGCCTTATCCAGAGCCCATTGAAGTCTGTGGAAAGACTCCCCATGATTTAAGTGATTTGGGATTAAGCCTGTGGTGCAGCAAAACCACACCCGTTCTGTTACGTTCAGGGTCTTCTGTGACTGAGGAAAGAGGTGGTGTGTGGCATGCTTTGAATTTCTCCTTCACCACCCCAAAAAGTCAGAAGCAATTTTTGTTCTAAATCTCCACTTTATAACCTGATTCTGGCAGTTTCCTGGCTTGTGCTCACTTGGGCTATAAGTGGGCTCCACACAGGGGAGCGATATAAGGGTTTAAGGGGGACAGAATTCCATCTCTAACCTGGAGGCTGCACATGAGGCATCAAGCAGTCTCTCCAAGGGGATCCCACACCGCTATAGATCTACTGGCTGGGCCTGTGTTCTCCCTTCATAGGCCGTCTGTCGAGCTGCACTCCACAGTGTGCAGGGAGCAAACCGTTTCCCTGAGTGGCCAGTGTGACCTGCAAGCCTCCGCATAAATTATGGAATGAAGTTCTGCTATCTGTGACCTGCAGAATGTGGCTCTATAAGAGCTACTATTTGCACAACACTGTAGATGATTTAAAAAGTGGAGAATAGTATTTGTGTTATCCTTGTGTTTTCATGCTATCCTTCCAACCTGCAAATCACTATGTCCAAAAAAAGCCTGGAAGGACCCATCTGCAGACCAAAACATCCTGCCCTAACTAAAAATGATGGGAGAGGATGAATCAGTTTAATAGGTTTATAGGTTTTGGAGAGTTTAATCACAATGACTTGCTATTACTTTAAAATAGGTCTGTTTCTGCATTAGGGCTGCAGAATTAAAGCAGCAGCTGGCGTGCTTGAAAATGCAGGGCTAAAAATGATGGGAAGGAAAGGGAGAGAGTGTTTAGCAAACACTCTATCTTCCTTTGCCTTCCACCTCCAAGTTCCAGAATCCCATTCCCTAGTTCCTGTTTTTGCTTTGGTTCACAGAGGCTTTTATAAAGTCCAACTCCCCAATGCAAAGTGACTGCTATTTTTCATTATACCAATTTAAAACTGACTGAGTAAGTACAAGGCAAGACCAGACCACTCAGGGATGATGATACAAGAAACACAAGCCTCTTTTTCTCACTCACATCCAGATGATGCAGTCAGATACTCAGCCAAACCCAAAGGAGCAAGATGAGCCAGATGTTGAGTGTATAGGGCTTTGTTTGCCAACATCCAAGTCTCTGGTGAACATTTCATTACAACTAGGATTGCTGTATCAACTACCATTCCACTTCATGTTAGCTTATTTAAATCTACAGCTTCTAAAATGAGAAAGGGAGCGGGGAAAGAGCACACATTCACGTAGAAAATGCTTGCATTGTTTTGCAGCTGTCTCAGAAATAACCATGAAACAATAACCAAGCAGCTGATTCCACGTAATGCCAGCAAGGGAAATATTTCTTGCCAGAACTTTTTTATTAGCTGTGTTCCAGTGTTTATAAAGTAGATCACTTGTTATAAGTTGTGGGTGTTGGCTTTATGATTGTTCCAGGAAGATCTACATGTACATCTAGGGAGCCATTTTCCTTTTGATGTCATTGAGATTTATCTAGGTAGGGGGGAAAAGACCCTCAGACTATAGTTGATTTTAACAAATAATCCTGAAACTAGTGCTTTGTGCTGCTGCTTTGAAGTAATTAAATATTTTTACTCTTTATTGCACTGTAAACTGTTCTGACTGGTTTTAACAATTGGTATTTCTCTCCATTTTTCTTGCTGGAGGAGCTATGTGCAGAGTAACAGATATACTCAAATGGTGAGCAAATCACAGCTTCCGATTGGCCTTCATGCCTTCACTGCGAACAAATGGGTCAGGCTTTCCTTGGTCCCGACTGACAGCGGATACTCAACTCCAAAACATGCCATCTTCTGTAAATTTTAGCCATCATGTCAAGCATGGTGAATTGTTCCAGCTGCCTAGCTTTGTGCTAATGCTGCATTCAGACAGAGAGCAATGAACCACGACCTATGATCGGAGTGCCACAATCAGGCCCCATTCATTTCCTGTGTGGGCCTCAGTCTCATAGACTCATAGACTCATAGGTCAGAAGGGACCAATATGATCATCTAGTCTGACCTCCCGCACAAGGCAGGCCACAAAACCCTACCCATACACATTTATAACAACCCCGAACCCATGACTGAGTTATTGAAATCCTCAAAAATGAGATTTGAAGACCTCAAGCTGCAGGGAATCCACCAGCAAGCGACCCATGCCCCATGCTGCAGAGGAAGGCAAAAAACCTCCGTGGCCCCTGACAATCCGCCCCAGAGGAAAATTCCTTCCCGACCCCAAATATGGCGATCAGCTAAACCCTGAGCACGTGGGCAAGACTCACCAGCCAGCACCCAAAAAAGATTTCTCTGCAGTAACTCAGTTCCCATCCCATCCAGCATTCCCACAGACCATTGAGCAGACTTATCTGCCGATAATCCAAAATCAATTGCTCAAATTAAACTATCCCATCATAACATCCCCTCCATATACTTATCAAGCTTAGTCTTAAAGCCAGATAAGTCATTTGCCCCCACTACTTCCCTCGGAAGGCTATTCCAGAACTTCACTCCCCTAATGGTTAGAAACCTTCGTCTAATTTCTAGTCTAAATTTCCTAATATCCAGTTTGTACCCATTCGTCCTCGTGCCTATATTAGTACTAAACTTAAACAATTCCTCTCCCTCCCTAACGTTAATCCCCCTGATATATTTATATAGAGCAAGCATATCCCCCCGGAGCCTTCTTTTGGCCAGGCTAAACAAGCCAAGCTCTTTGAGTCTCCTTTCATAAGGCAGATTTTCCATTCCTCGGATCATTTTACACTACTAGTGTAATTTTATTTACTTTAGTGGTGCTAATCCTGGAGTTAAATTCTGTGCCACTTGAGAGGTAGAGCATAGATGGTACAGGCTAAAGAAAAGGGGCCAAGGTGGCTTTAAGTCATCTTTTGTTACTTGGATTTTGCTTGTTCCAGGGCTGAGGTGACCTCCAGTATATATTAGATGGGAATCTTCAGAAGGGTTCAGGGCCTGCAGCTGGGGTCAGGTTTTCAAAAGAGCTCAGTCAGTAGGTACAAGCTGAACTCTTTGGAAAATACACACCTAAGGGCAGTGTTTCTTAACCTTTTTGATACCATGGAGATCTCAGGCTTCCTATACTGTGTCAAGGAGATCTTAGGGACTAGTGCTGGCCCATGGACTCATCGTTGAGAAAAACTACCTTAGAGTTGCTCTTAGAGGTTGCTCTAATGTATAGCATTCTCCTCCTGACAGCTCCTCTTTTGGCTACTCCGGAGCTGAAAATGGCTGCACTCTGCACTCCCAGAACGCATCAATGCTGAGGTGATGCTGGGGGGGGGGGGAACGGCAGTGTAGGACTATAAAAGGCACCTCTGTGCTGCCCCTTTCAGTTGTAGGGGACTTCTAAGCCAAGGCAGATGCTGTTTGCTTCCTGGAAGAACGTAAAACTAGGAGCGGGGGCAGCTTCTTTAATATAGTCACTAGGATTGGTCACACTTACAAATTTGGTGTATCCTCCCCCCTGACCGATTTCAACAGCAGTGAAGACACACTCAGTCGATCCAGCAGTCAATGTAAAAAACCACCTCCCCGAAAAGTGTAGTGCTGTGTCCAGGGGAATGCATTTCCGGTTGGCGCGGTGCAGTGGAGATGGCATGCTAAATCAAAGTTGCAAAGTAGATGGGAATTAAGCAAGCCACACAGGGTAGCTTGCGTTACTTCCGTTGACTGCTGCTAAATTTTTCTGGCAGTATTGATCTGCCCTCAGAGAAGAGGCTTCAGAGAATTAGGGCATGTCCTCGGTACAGATCTTGTTTTCTAGAAGTCAGCCCTCTGAGAAGTACATTCGTGTGAGACTGGAAACAATCAGGAAATGGTAGAAGATGCACCTCTTTGTGTGAGATTTTTACTAAATGCCAGCTCTAAAGGAAATGTTTACTGCCTCTCCTCTGGAAAGATGTGGTGTTATGTAAATTCTGGAGGTTTTGCTTGAGAAATATTATTGCTCTTAATCTACACCATATAAAGTACACCGAGATGGCATGGGAATGCCATTAATAACTGCATTAATGTACACTCTTTTGGGATCTGACTAAAATAGATTTTCCCTTTACTCTGTGATACAAGACAGAGGGGTATGCAAGCACTCGGTATTCAGGTTTATGAACCACTAGCACAACATGGAAACGGTACCATTCTGCAGTTAGCGAGCAAAGAGTACTTTACCTTCTTCTGATGCAACTTTTTCAGTAAGACGCATCCAGGTGATGACTGAAGGGGAAGAAACATTACATGCGTTTTCCTTCAGTGTCTCTACTGTTCAGTAAAGGTACCAATCCTGCATGCCTTGCTCGGACACGACTTGTGTTTTGTGTTGCAGTTAAGAACTGTGGCTCTGAGTCAAAAATGAATATTTGAAGAGGCCAGTGGTGTCCTGAGGGGAGGGGACGGGGAGATCATGCCTCCTGGCGTCTGTCTGGGGGGCGGGTCACTGACTGGGCCCTCTTGGAGGAGCCGCTAGCAGCTGTTGCAGGGAGCTTTAACATCCCTGTCAGCTGCGCAAACTCCAGCACAGGTCTGGCGTTGGCCGAGGACTCTCGCTGCAAGGGGAGCAAGTGTCCTCCCGGCCCTTCCGACCGTGTGCTGGGCTTTTTTAATACACATTAACCTTTGATTACATTTTTCAAAAACTGAACATAGTATTGGAAGCCTATAAAACACAAAAATAAGTAGCTGGTTCAACACTGCAGTATTACTTTACTATATGTTAATCATCAAGTTGTTCTGTCACCAAAAGAGTGTTTGTTTACGTTTTCAGTAAAGAGAAGTAAAATTAGTGATGTCCCCAAGGAGCATATTCAAAGTCTTACTATAAAGCATATTTCTAACTCTCCTCTCCTCTCTGCAGGATTCCAGCAAGGAACACAAGCAGTTTGCAGAGGAGTGAAAACCTCAAACTCACAATTTGAATTTCTGATGAAAGGTATCCCTCTCAGATCACTATGCATTCCTCAGTACCCACTAAAGACACCTCTTTCCTATACTGCTCAGACCACTTCTTTTGGAAGGTCATTCTCCCCGTCTTGCATTTCCGCATCGACTTCAGCTGGTATGTGACCTGTATTACTGCCATGGTACATGCCTCTTCGTCCTCCCATGCCTCCTTCAAACTCTGCATTCAAAGGCAATTTGCAAAACTGATGCCACTTTTGCTCAGAGGGTTTCCATGGGTAACTAGAGAAGTAAATTCATACTGGGAGATCAAAAGCAGACTACTGTATATTTTGCTGATATCAAGTAGATAGTCAAGAGCCAGTTTTGCTTTGAGCTACATGGAGTGTGTCCAAGACTTATGCCGCTGCTCAAGCGTGCACCCAGTAACAGCAGGAGTGTTCACCCTTCTAGAAGTTTTGAAATGCCAACTGTAGTCACAGGACTAGCTTCCCCTTCCCCTTTAATCTTGCTAGTTCCATAGCTGCGGTTTATTTGCCTGGAAATTCCCCAGCTGGAATACGAGAGAGATGCTATTATGGAAATACAGTTCCTGGTCCAACAAAGGCCCTACAGTTGTTTATTCGGATAGACCTGAATGCCACACCACTGAAGTCACTGGGAGCACGGTGGGCACAAGTTCAGGCCAATAGGCCCCAAATCTTCAGCCCTTTTCCGAGCTTTCGGTGAGACTTTGTGTGAGTAAATCCCATGAAATGCAAGGGTGACAGAATTGTGCCTGCACTATTCTCAGTACGTCCAGCCAGCCCCTGACTAAATACCCTACTGCTGTAAGCAAGTACTGCTCCATTAAGGTGCCTGTCTCAACCAGCGGTGAAGCTGATCTCCACAACTGTCACTACCTTGCATACGGCGTGTATGGTACAAGGTTTGCACACAGCCCCGGAGGTAAATATACCTCTGTAAGTGTTAGCAAAAGCCATTTTCTCAGTTGCAGCTGAGACTCGTTCAGTACAGTGAGGTCTGTGGTCTATCATCAGGGAGCCCATTAGGGTCTCCTTTTTCCTTCCATGCCTGTTTTATTTTAGTGATACTTTTCTAACTTCAATTAAATGCCAGTGAACATATAATTATGGGCTACTATGACATCTGCTAATGTAAATTAATAAAGATATTAAAAAGCAGTAAAAGCCTAAAACAATTGAAGTGCCACTTCTATATTTTAAACGTAACTTGCTTTTATAGGTGAGATTATCAAAAGCACCTATTTGATTTAGGAGTGCTATAAATTATTGACTTCTAATGGACTCCCTGCACTGTCATGTACACACTTTTTTGAAAATCCCACCCCATATCCTTATTACATATAGAAAATAACATTCAAAGAACACTATTTGTAAAGTTAAATACTCAAAAGTTAGAGAATGCCAGAATTAAGGTGGTCCGTGCAACTCAGATTTTCAAAGGCTCATAATCTGGCCAAATTTGAACAGATTTTCATGGGGATGGAAAAAAGCAGTCTTCAACACTATGGCAATGGCACTGACAAATTTCAAATCTGCACTGAAAATCATGAATTTTCTGAGTGGAAAAAATTGTAGGAATTTTTTAAAGGGGACAGAAAAAATATTTTTCTTTAATCTTGTTCTGAGAAATCTCAAAAAGCATCCAGATGTAAACTAAGGCAATAAAAGTAGTTGACAGTTACAAAGGAGGAAATGACATTGGTTTGTTCTGGAGTAGAAAGAGAATTTATGAAATCTTTAAAAACATGAAGTAAAGGAACATGAAGTTGATGATAAATTGTGCTATTGTTATGAGGAGACCCTGGCCACCAGATCTGTGGGTCAGACTTCTGTCCCAATGAACACTTTCTTCTTTCCCATGATCAGTTTCGCAGGTTTAGTAGATTTTAAAAGTTCCCAAAAAAGCCCATTTGTGTGCTGTAACGTGTGCTGTATGTTTTAAATGTCTTGGGTGTACAAGTGGCTTGATATAGAAATAGGAAGTGGTTATTCTTTCATGCCAAATGTATAGTTCTCTTTTGGAGTCACTCCTTTCTCCTTTTGGTCATTTTATTTCTTCTGTCTCCTACCCTTGAATGCACATTTGAGCTTATTTCTCATAAAATAACTGTTGCTCCTGATCCCTAATCTTTTATTGTTGCCCATAGTGCTCTCTCGTGTCCTCTCTTGTTGCTCCAGGGTTAATAATTTATAAATCTGAGAGATTCGGGCATCAGCACAACATTCTCCTCACTATGACCTTCACTTCCTCACATCCTATTTCAGTCTCTTGGCTTGCTCTCTTTTGGAAGAGAGTAAGTTTTATGTTTTCCAGACACAAAGAGAATCCCTGTACTTTTTGTCCAAATATCATACTTAAGGGAAAATAAAGAACAAAAGTAAAGCCACTGGGGGAAAGAACACTGTGCATTATTTCTTACAGGCAGTATCTGAACTGAGTGATAAGTGGCAGCAGCCTCCAGTAAGCTCCTAGAATTTTTTCCAGGTGCACTACACAGAAAACAATAACTATATAGCTGAATACCCCAAAAAGTGGTGGCTCAGGTGGACTATCATTCCATTACACTTCAATCACCTTTAGTACTGGACACCTCTCTTCCTCCCTCTAAGGAGCCAAATGCAATTGGAATCAATATGATTCTACTGTGTGGAAGGGGCAAGGAGTTTACTTAGGGATTCTGAACCTTCTAGGCACTGTGGCTCTGCTTGCGGGGCCTCCCTGTGGCGTAGTATGTTGGGAGACAAAGGGGAGTTGGAAGGCAGGGAACGATCATGCAGATCTACCATTCGTCCTTTATGGGGGAAGGCTGCTGAGAAGCCATGGAGTCTGCCTTGCCAGGGATTTCGGTAAGGATTGTGTTGCTGCTCTACTGCCACTTCTTGGTGTCACGGGAGAGACAAGTGATTCCTTTTTTCCCCAGCCCCTGTAGAATTCCCCGGTGCACAGTCAAGTTACTTGGTTGTATGCAGTGGCATTAGGGCTTCAGCCTAAGGCAAAGCAAAACTTTGGCTGGGATCTCTAATTATGTTCTGCAGGCGTCAATGACACTGTGGGCTCCAACTGACCTTAATTTTGTGGCCACAAAAATAGATGCTTCCCCTTTATGTGGAAACCAGAATTGAACACGAGTTAAAGTAATGGATGTGGGGCTGGGCACAGGGAGTGGAAGGGTGCTCCTCCTGGCTTGAGCAAGTTCTGTCTCCCCACAGCTTCCCACCTCCTTTAACTGGTGCAGTGGGGGAGCTCTTCCTCCTGTTCTAATCCACTTAGCCACAGGCCAGTGCATTTTTCATTCAGTCCAAGTGATAGTAACAGACTTTGATCAATAGAAGAGGAAGGCTGTGAAATTCTGTCGTCGGTTAGTAGAAAGGGGGCTCTTGGCTAGTCTTGAAAGAGGTGCTCTCAGGGTTGACATTATTTAAACGTCTGTTTCCCTTTTAAAATGTTTCCTTGGTATTTTGTTTTCCTAGTCGTAGCTCCCTGAAGGGAGGGCTGCAGTAGTATTCAGGCCTCACTAGCATTCGAGCAGCACAATTATCAGAATTCTGGGTGAGTCTTGTCTGCCAGACTCAAGCGTGTTGCACATCCATTTGCCCTCATCTGTCCCCTATCTTTGTCTTGGAGAATTAACAAAGCCGTGATATGGACTCGATTCCCACTCTAGCTCAGGGGGCCTAAGCCAAAGCCTTTTGATGTCATTGCAAAGTTTCCTGTTGGCTTCAATGGGCTTTGGGTCAGGCCTTTGAAAAGCAGGCTCCTTGTCCATTTCAGTTTCCTCTTAGCAGGTAGGAACAAACCTGATAAAATAATGGGACTCCGTGATTCATTAACAAATGACTGCAGTGAATTCTACTCCCTAGGTTACTTATACCTGTCACATGGCTAGGAGCTTTGACATACTGCTATAGTGAAGGTTGATAACTTAATTATCACAGGAGAATGTATAGATATTCTTGAAAACATTTTTAAATCAAATTTATGAATCATCATTTGTGAATTAAAGGACTTAATTCTGTTCTTGGATAAACCAGTTTCTCATTAGTACAAGTCTATTGGCTTCAATGGAGTTACTCCGATGGACTTAGACTGGTACAAGTGAAATACCGTGCAGAGGCTACACTATACCAGCGATACATTATAAAAGCTGTAGAACAATTTACAATATACAATTTAAAGATGTATCAGAATGTTTGTTTTTTTCTTGATTTCTAGGTTTTGCCAACTGCTCTATAGTCAGTATCAAAAGCTTTAGTAAATCATTTATACAATCTCAGAACAAAATACCTCTCTAAACGCAGATGTAAAAATTGGGGCCTGTTAGACTTGACAGTGTCCCTTTGAGATTTCCTAACAAATGAGATTTCATCATGCAATTTATTCTACAGTTCCCCAGAAACAGGCTGTCATCATGACTGCAGGCCTCCCAAGTGCCTTTAGAGCTAACATGGCAGAAAACCAGCATAGTTTTGTAATTTGCAGAAGTCAAATGACCTTCTAGAACTCACACCCATTTAAAGAGAGTTGCTATAGGATGGAGGAATGCTACAACTACTTGTACCTCTTCCAATCAACAAATGCTCTCTCTCCTTTTGAGACTGCAATGTATCCCTGCACTATGACCTCCATCAGCTGCAAAACTGAGCTGAAACTTTGCCGAAACTAAACTCCTAATGTCAAATGGATTTCATACAAATACCTAATAAATCCAAGCACCATAACATGCATAAGAATAAAGAGAAAACAGTATTTTCTAATAAAATTAATTTCATTGCCCCATCAAAGTGTCATGTGATCAGCCACTGGGACAAGAACAGACTTGGCCAGCCATTCTGCCCTAATAAGAGAATTTATTCTGCAAGTTGTTTTTAATGGAGTTTTGTGAGTGCTTCTAAGGGGTGTTGCTATTTCTTATTTGGCATGTAGAAGTTCAAAGTAGGAAAGGTATTAATAAGAAATGTGGAAAGGATCCGTATGTTTGTTTCTTTTTACTTGTACATATCAGCAAGCCATCACATGAATGGGAAACCACAACTGCTGACGTTAAGTCAAGAAATTTGATTTTACTTTCAACTGATACTGTTATTCTAACAGTGTTTGCAGTGCCATAATTAGCTTTGTGCAAGCACTTTCATTATAAACCTTTCCCACTCTCCTGGGATTTATAATTGTTTTATAATTCTCCTCCTGGTTGAAACTTGCTATACAAAGTCTCAGCCCAACGTATAACTTTTCTTCTGCTGTTTTTTTTCCTCTAATGAAAAGGTTTTACATTTATTTAGAAAATATTTTCAATTTTTCAAACTCAGAAGTGACAAATGTACAGCCGGCAGAATGGGTCTGGCTGCATGAGGTGTTTACATGGCCTGTGTAGAAGATGTAGAATCTGTTGAAGGAAAGGAACTTTCTAGCCATCGTGATAGTGGGAGATGGCTGGGACAACAACAAAGAAAAAAACCCTTTAAACATATGCCACAAATGTAAAAATACATCTGCCTCAGTCTGCAGACAGGTTGAAACAGTGATATTGAGAAGTAGGAATTTTCCCACCTATCATTTTCAATGTCATTGGGCTGTTGATTCTAAAGCCTAAGGGCATTTTAAATCACTGTAGCAATTAACTCTTTCATTCCTTATTTTAGGGGTAGAATTAAGAAGAGAGTTGGTAGTGGAGCCCAGGTATGGAAGTGGGATGCGGGGAGGGAACTGCAGAAAGGAGAAAGCAGAAGACCCACAAGGACAGGGAAAATTGAGAGAAACAGAGAAAGGAGAATGAGGAAGGAGAAGAAATAGTGCTCATGCTAAAACTGAGCATATTTGCGTACTGAATGTGGTGATTAGATACTGAGCAAATAATTAAAAGTTCAGTTATAATGTAAAGGTCAGATTCTGCCCCGGGTTGCTGTACAAACCTCCCATTGACATCTGTTTGAAATCCACTGTGGACTGAGGAGACTATAGACTCTATAGAGTCCTGAATTTTTTACCTTGGTCCCTAGATCGTAATTATAAATGGGATTGTGACCTTCCGTGATGAATGAGTTTGATTGCCCCAGCTTTAGCCTGGCGTGGGCCTTTGGGGCTCCTCTGGGACTTCCTAGTTTAGAATGTATAGCTGAAGGGAGAAGGTCTTTCCAATGGCAGTATGACTAAGCACAATGCTGTTTGTGAAAGGGGGCGTGATGATATATGTAATAGGGTGAATATAGTGGATCCAGTCCTGTTCCTATTGAAGTCACTAGCCAAATTCCCATTGACTTCCGTATTTCTAAAAATGGGCAATAAATACACTGAGCCAAATCCTGCAGTGATGTTCCAGAGCTCAAATCTTATAAACAAGTCACATGTGAAACTTGAGATCTGGATCCTCATCTCTTACTCAGGCAAAGTATCATTTGACTTCAGTGGGAGTTTTGCTTAAGTAAGGAAGCAGTAGGATCTGGCTCAAATAAACTCAGTGGTAAACTGTCTTCATTCTGAATGCCTTTTAAATATGCATTGCATTCAGACCATATCATTGACTTCTTGGGTGGAGTCCCATTGATTTCAGTGGGGGCAGGACTTTGCCCTGAAATTAGATCTGAGAAGGGCAAAAGCAGTCTTTCCTATCCATGTTTTGAACTTTGGGCTCAGACTCACAATTTGGATACAATGCCTTGTTCATTTGGTAAAATCAACTGAAGAAGTGTTGGTCCAGTTATCGAAGGAGTTGTCATTGTGTCCCTGTGAGAGGGTTAGATGCTGGCCTCTCTTAAAGAAGTGATTGTCAGACTTATGCTCAGGAAACCACACCTTGCAGTTGTTAATCTCACAAATTATTGCTGTTTATAATTTCTTCATTTTAGAAAAGATTGAAAGGGTTGTGACAAGGGAACTCTAAATATTTCCAGAGTCCTTAGATGTCCGGGGCCCCTCTTGTCTGGTTTTATGCCTGGATGAAACATCAACTTCCCTAGTCTCTTTCATCAACAGTCTCCATTGGTCTGCTCTGCATTGTGCTGATCCCCTGATTTAGAGCAGCCTAAGATCAGGGGAATGTAGAGTTAATTTACAGCCTCTCTTGCACCTTCTCACACGCTCAGATGAATGCTCCTTGGACACAGTTAAAGATCTGGCTTCAAGTTTGCAGCTGCAACTTTATCTTTATGCTGTCCCAAATCCAAATGCCCCAAAATCTGGGAAAGTGTGGGCTTGTATGTGGATGTCCAGATCCACAGTCTTGGCTTGTCCCATTACAGAGAGATTAAATCTGAAATTTGGTCTTGGGTTGGGCCTCTCTCCATAGCAAACTGTGGAATAAGCTGCATTGTCTTTACAACTTTGCCTTTCTCCTCTGCACTGTATCTAGGAAACTAATTGCACTGAGAACTGCACTGAGACTATGGGTTTCTCTACTCTTGAAATGCTACTGTGGCACCACTGCTCTGAGGTAGCATTTCAGTACAGACACTACCTACCCTGACGGGAGCGGTTCTCCCATTGGCCTAGATAATCCACCTCCCTGAGAGGCAGTAGCTAGGTGAATAGAAGAATTCTTTCATTGACCTAGCACTGTCTACACTGGGGGTTACGTCTGCTTAACTATGCTGCTCAGGAGTATAGATTTTTTTTTAACACCCTTGAGAGATGTAGTTAAGCCGATTTAATTTTCTAGTATACACCAAGCCTTTGTCTAAGGTTTCAGTCTGGTCATTTCTCCAGTTTCTTGAGGTGGACAATAGGAAACGTTGTGTGAGAATTATAAACATTCTATCAATTGCCACATCTTAAAGTATTGATAAAATGTGTAAATATTTTTGTGAAAATTCCAGGAAATGAATTTTTGCATTGCTCTAACACAAAACATCATTATTGTTACTGCTTGGAGATGCAAAAGACGCAGAGAGCTCTTAACTGACTTGAAGAGGCTCAGACAAGAGTCCTCAAAACTCAACGTCAGCATCTGGAACTGATGGAGATGAGTTAGGAGGTGCTGGCTGAGATCCACACCACATGCCATTAACTAAGAGGAGACAGGTGGCATGCCACTATCTTTTATGCATTTCTATTGAACCACTTGGATTGTAGAAAGGCTATTGTTTGTCTTTTTTCTTACAGCGTAATTATTCAATACAATCCTTAAATTTTTCTGAAAGTTACTCATTTAGCGTAATTGTGCATAAACAGTAAGCCTCCCTCGTTGTTTTTGTTGATCACAGAATGCATTGTTAGAGGGCTTTTTGGTTTTTTTTGATTATCAGCAAAGAATTATGGTTAGTTTATTTCATTAGGAGATTGAGTATGCTCACAGAACACATAGAGAAAAACCTCTGATGAAAGCAAGTGAACATGAAACCTCATTCCAAATATCCAGGCTGATTTACATTCATCTTCTCTGCAGAATAAAGAGACAAAGACACAACCAGAGGCTTCTTGTCCCATCTCTTCAAAAGGCAGGCAGTGAGACTTGTATTTTACTTTCCAAACACCACCTTTTTATTGTTATACAGAAATTGGGCCTCATTCTCCACTTATAGAAGTTCAACTTAGTGGAATTATTTCTGGTTCACACCATTGAAAGCAAATGGAGAACTGGACCTGTCTGTCCTTCTGAATGTGGAGGTTGTGACTGATTTTTATGGGCTCAGATCTTCCCTGCACAGGCCTGCACAGTCAGTGACTTCAGTGGAAATTACATGAATGTGAGCAAAATTAGGATCCGTAGCTCTGAATACATGTTGAAACTGCGACAGATCTGGAAGAAAGAGACATATTCTGCTACTTTACTTAAAAGCAAATGGGTGATTCAATGTGAGGAATACAAAAGTGTTTTTTTGTCTGTATTTGTTCAAGCTGGAGGCACTGGATGGATATTTACTACAGTCACTCTCAAAGTGTATTCCCTTTATTGTACAGGATTCCATTCTTTCTGAATGGGTGAGAGTGTGGTGTGAGCATGTGGTTTCTGGAACAGTTATTCTACATAGCTGAATAATAGAGTAATTGCTTTAGTAAAGTCATGTTTAATGTTTCAGTTCCTTACTTTGGGTTTCTGAGAGCAGCAGTTACCTTTATTTAGATAGATAGAGACACGGTATAACTGTATTGTGCAAGGGGGGAAATGTTTTTTGTTGGTGGGCTGGGTGGGTTTTGTGTGCGTATGTGTACACTTTTTCGGCAGACTGTTTTTCCCCTAAAAGTCACATTTACGTTAAGAAGGTCAGAGTTCTGCTCTCTGCAGATGAAAGGGTGTAAGTGCAGTTGCATCAGGGAGCCAGTTTCCTGATTCTGAAAGCCAGCCGCATCCCTGACGCCATTTAGAGCTGCAGCTAAGCAGCTCTAAGGTACAGCACTACTGTAGTTTCCTTAATGTATCAATCCCCCCCTATACTAGGGTTTATAGAGTGTAGCTGAGCTTCAACACACCTCCCTAATCAAGAAGTAGGGGGCAGAAATACAGGACTAAGCCTGGCACAGTAATGCTTCACAGGGGCTTCCTTACCACCAGGGGAATTCTCTGCTCGTGATTTCTGGCTGGAATGTGGCCCCTTTGCACCACTTGTATTGGGGCTTGAGAATTTGCTCTCCTGCAAGTAACTGTGCAAATTCTTATGAACTGTGGAAAAAAGCAAAAACTGAAGAAAAATCTGTAGGTGCCGAAAAACACCTTTATATTCAGCTTATCTGGCCTGTCTCCTGCCCACATAGGGTAAAACCATCTGCCTCAGATCTTTCAGGGGTGTGGAAGGCCCTTCACATAGTTCATCTTTTACAGCCCACACTGAAATAAATTAATCTAAATGGTGGATGAGGGAAAGTTCCTACCAGTTAGTGAACTACAGGCATCGCTTGCCAAAGAAACAGGAATTCATCTGACCAGAAATGATAAACTAGGTTAACTGTCATAACAAATAAGTCCCCTATTAAGCTGTCTGATTACTGGAGTAGAGAAGTATATGTGCTCAGTTAGAGAAGGATTTTTTTCAAACAGGATATTGAATTTTATGGGACCAATTCTCCTCAAGATTTATGGGTGCATTTAAAGAGAACTGCCTGAGGGAAATGACACAGACGTGTATGTAATGAGGGGTGTCTAACACCCTCCCATGGGAAAGGTCTTTAGCAGGGGGCTAATCTCTGCAAAGTTCCCCTTGTGGCTATTCTCTGATTGTTCCCTCAAAGCAGCCTGAAACCACCAAAGTCTGTGGAAGCCCCAAAGCCATCTTGCAGAGACCCTATGCTTTTGGTTACTGCCCATCCATCTTCAGCTGGTTTCCTGATCCATGGGTGCTCCCTGAGACCTCCAGTAAGGGGCTCTGAGGAGAAGATAAATCCTATGCTGTATTATAATTTTCTGATACTCTCCATGGGAGAACTGTGTATCTACTCCCCCTGCTTCCCCCACCCCTCCAAAAAAAAATTCTTCCCCCAATCCAGTATTGTCCCCATACTTATGTCAAATCATTAGATTCCTCACATCCAACAACCTGAACAGTAGCCAGGCCCTGATGTTTTAATTTAGGACAGACTTCACATCTATCTCCAATAGTACTTAATAAGCTCTTACTGTATAGAAGGCTTTTGCATACTTAGTTCTAAATCTACAAAGTGGGTAAGTAATATTTTCTCATCTGCAAAAAATGGAAAATTGAATAACTGAAAAATTAAGTGACTTGCTGAAGGCAACAGAATGAATCTGAGCTGGGAGTACTATACGCTTTTCCAGTATCACCTTGTCTATTATGAATGACTGCATATAGGAGGTGCAAGGGCAAGGAGGGAATTTTTTCTATCAACTCTACACTTCAGCATTTGACATCCTTATGCTTATCTTAGGATGTGCTACTAAAATATGTCATAATGTATAATGTACTGTATTAATGTTTTAAAATGGAGTAACAGCACGTGGGCTGTCATGGCAAAAATAGCATGCCATAAATAGCTGTTCTGAGAAGACTAGCCAAAGGTTGTAACCACACACACCCATAAAAATGGATGTCTTTAGGCAAGAATTCTTGATCTTTCTTTACAAAGCAAATATTTGCTTTTTTCCCCAATCCTTGAAATCTGTTCCATTGTGTTCTCATTCATTGTGTGCGTTGTGCTGTTTTCAAAGGCCATTCATTAGAAGTGAAATGCAAAGTAGAACTTGCACCAGCATGTAAAACTTGTGAGAGTGGTAAACATTAGTATAATCCACCTTCAACTGAGAAAGAGAACACGCCGTACAAAGAGCTCAGCCTGTAGCCACATCAGCAATTCATTTAAGCAATTGCTTATACAATTGCATAGACTAACTTCTGAGGAAACCTGTGAAGATAGTTGCTTTGTGCAAGCCACTAAGACAGCAAAGTAAAGACTGTTCCCCTTCTGATAAGTTATTTGTCTTATGATAGCACTTAGAATCCTCAACCACGACCTGGACCCCTTTGCACTAGGCACTGTACTTACACGTAGTAAGAGCACTGTTGCCCCAGAAAACATATACCATGTATAAATAAAATAAACAAAAGCCAGAAAGGGAAACGGGGGCAGTTCTTAGGCACAGCTGTGAGTAGGACCCAGGTATCCTGGGGTCCAAGCCAGTGCCCCAGCTACTGACCCTTGCCAAATGAGAGGTGGGGGTTAAAACTTCATGTACAAACTTTCCAGTAGTTATAGCAACCAAAAATGGGAGAACTGCAATAAAGCACTAAAATGAGCTCTGAGTGTTAATACCCCTTTTTGCCCTTCTCCCCAAGTTCCTCATATGGCCATAGCAATTTTGCAACATTCTGCTTATAGGACATAATTTCAGATGGTTCCATCCAGCCAATACACTGAAATGTGTGAACTTTTAAGGTTAATATAAAGGCAAGGCATAGGGGTGAGGAGAGTAAATGATTTAATTTTTGTATTCTTTGTAATTCTGTGTTTTTGTTGTTCCTATTAATGCAAAGCTCGTTCAATAGTACCATGCAGCACAGCAGAATCCTGTGTTAGTCAACCCGTTCTGGTACTAATAAATATCAAAAGTTTTCACAATTTTTCTCATGAAACTTGCAAAGATTGAGAGCCAAGACTTCTTGATGCAGGAGGGTCTCACGCTGAATATTTCTCTAAATAAAGTGAACTTAAGAATGAAGGCAGTTTTGACTTGGCTTCAAATATAGGCTCCCAGTGTACCTCCTCACCTGAACATAAGACAACTTCTGGCCTGTTTATTTGTAAAGAGCACATTACCTTTACTTCACACTGATGCATCAAAATGGTATAAAATCATAAATTTCTAATGCACTAACATTTCTCAGTTTCTAAACAGAGACACTGAAATTTCATTAAATCTCTGTGTTTTGAGACCAAAATGTTTATTTTATTTTACCCTGGGCCATTTACTCAGATTGGCAGAGATTTCCTGAAATGGTTATGAAATGTCTTTTTTTTTTTTTCCCCTGCCCCCTTTGGAAAAATACAAATATTTGTAATTTTATTGACGAAAAATACACTCCCCTTCCCATGTTGAAGCACATGGAATGCTGTATCATAACCATGAAAACTTTTGAATAAAACCATCTTGATAGAACAAAAGAATACACATTTGGAGGAAAAAGAGTTGCATGCAGAAAAAGTGGTGGAGAAAATCCCACTAAGCACCTATCTGAATCTTCGGGTGCAATACCTTTTAAAAATTCATCTCAAAGAGGTTATTTGACTTGCCCAAGATCACACAGGAAGTTCTTTAGCAGAGCCAGGAATTTAAGCAAGACCTAATCTAGTGCCTTAACATCAGGACCGTACTTCCTGCCTTCACTGTTAACTGCCACTAAGCAGACCAAAAAAATCTGTCCCCAATGTGTATGACTCTTATGTAACATGTCAATTATCTTCCAATCTTTATATAAAAAATAAAATTCTGTCTTTTTATGCAACTTCATTCTCTTTCTACATTATCTGTAGATTTGCCCCAAGCAATCATGCTAATGTCTCTGAAGGTATTGTAATTAAACTGAGTAATGAGAGACTGCGCAGCTATATATACTATGTCTTTGTTATCTTTCATGTAAATTTGAATTTGTCTAGCTCTAATGTTTGGTATTTGTCCAACCCACACATTTTTACATTTTTTGCGACAGCAGCATTGATCCAGAAACTACTCTGCACCACGTATTTCTGAATAAATATTTCTGAAATAGATATATGCACACGTACACGTTTGTTTTGTGCATGGTTTTGAAACAGGTTCACCTTGTGAAATGTCCAGCAAAGTTTTCACTCATGTAGGAGATTTTGATTGGACCCAGTTTCAATAGACAAAAAATGGTCTGAAAGGACACCTGCAGAGACCTTGGAGTTGTAAGAGCACATGTAGATCTTGGGCCTTCAGTGCTAGTTTATTGAATGCCTGCCTTTAAGAAATATGGTATAAGATTACATGGGGATATTAGCATGAAAGAGTTTTATAATAGAGCAGTGTTGAAATATGCTGATCATCCCTTTTGCATCATTCTACTGTAGTTAAAAACTTAAAGATAAGTTTTATTGAGAACGCTTAGTTTTCTGTGTTACAAATAGTTTTCTGTGTTCTGTTTGTTGGTACACACACATACACCACCCCTCTACTTTAGAAATAAATCAAAGTAATATAAACTTCCTTTTTTTTTCATACACCACAGGGATAGGAGGAAATACCTTAATGACTTCAAACCCCCAGCAAGTTTCCTTATGTAAGCTTTATTAAACAGGATTACTTTTATGGAATTTGGAAACCAATCAGGGAACTTCCGTAATATCATATGAACACCTATATGTTACAGTCTTAACTATATCCATTATTTGGTGCCAAAGTAAATTATGCTGCCTTTCAGAGGAGAGAAGCATTTCAGATGTTGTTTCAAAATCCTTTGTAGGTTCCAGTAAGACTTTGATGTCTAATTTAAATCAAGAAATTACAGTTTATATATTCATTTACACATTGAATTGTGGAAGCTAATTGGAATGTAAAAAGCCTCAAAACTCTTTTTTCAGTGTTTCTTTTCTAAAGGAGCCAATAGCAAGGATTAAATGCTACATTATGCAACACCTCCTTTCTGAATCTTCAAGCTTCACTCTGGCAATCCCTTTCTGGCAGCCTTTGCTCTGTCTGCCTACACACAGTCGGCTTGTGCTTGTCCTCCAGAAGACCATTTTTTCTTTACAATCACCTTTTGATTCCTTGGAATTAAGCCAATCTCTTTCTATTTAGATCCCAAACATAGCGCTTGTGCGTTTTTTTCCCCCACTGCCTGGGCAGTTTGGGGTTTTTGGCCTAAGGCAACAAATTGGCCTTAGTGGTATTTATATGCAAACCATTCCTGTAAGGCTGAGATATGAAATTCTCCATGTCTGTCATGTAATAAAACTGAAGGTTTGATACCTTGACCATGCTTGTGCCTTTTCTCTGTAAAGAAAAAAAAGCTGTAAGAAGAGAATAATTCACAAATTCCTTCTAATGGCAAAGAGGGGTTTTTTTTTTTTGTGTTCCCTCTTTCAGTCCTGATTCTGTTTTAAAATCACATTAAGCATAGCAATGTCTGTATTAAACTAAAAAGCTTTTCATTTTGAATATGACATTTAGTGTATGATTTAGTAACTAAAGACAGAAATTCCTTCCTGATTTTAATGCTTTGAACATGAGTGCTGAAGTTTGTTTGACATATAATTGCAGTTCATGAGTGGTTTTTTTTTTTTAAAGAAAATCCTTTTTAGATGGATCATTGTTTGTTCTGAAAAATCCCTAAACATTTCAAGCATGTTAGGTGAGGCTTACTGGTTGATCTGTATTTAATCTGGCACATTGTATTTCTAGTAACATTTCCAAAGTAAAAGGCTGTAGGCACATTTGCTGACTTATCAATATGTCAAGCAGCAATTAAGTATCTGCGTATATACTTTAGGGAAAATAGATTGCAGAGCTTTCTCAAGTACTGGAATTAACATGGCTACAAAGAATTTTGGTAATTGCAGGTATGAAGTTGCCTGTAGGCAATCCATGGCTCTGTTTATACACCTTAGTTTATACCATATAGATATATACAACTGAGGACTTCAGTTTAACTAATTCTATTTACACATCTGAATATATTCAGCTCTCTCTCTCACACGCACACGCACTTCACATGCATGCAGCCCCAAGAAACACACAATTCTTTGTGTTTATTCAGAACAAAGAAACTAGATGAAGAAGAGAAGAATGAAGTTCAGGTCTGGCAGTAATTATGGCAATGATAGTAGTTATGTCTGCGTCTGAGATGCCACGTGAAATATGTGATTTATGGCCACAACTTTTAAACCTGGTTTCACAGAGTTGGACTCTTAAATCTATTTAGGTACACAAATACAGAAGTGGCCTGATTTTTTCCAAGCCACTGAGCACCTGGAACTCCCATTGACTTCAATCAGGCCCCTTCTGTTTACATGCATAAATATGGATTTAGAGGTCTAAATATAGGTACTTGGCCTGTGTTTTTAATTTTTGAATTTCTCTTCTTGTCTTATTGCAAAACTGTGCTTTATCGCTATTATTTATTTATGCAGTTCACACAGGTATTCTACAGAATGATAAGACATATGCTGTACCTTAAGAGCTGGCATCATATAGGGTACATATTTCACACACTCTTTCTCCACAGAGGACCTGCAAAATTTTATCTCCACTGAGAAGTAGTGGGATGGGGTGAGCAGTGGTAGGGGAGAGAATAGTAAAACCCACTGGGCTTCTCTGAGACTGCATTTATTTGTGCTCTTTCCCCTTCTATGCTGTAAAGTTCCTTTTAGGCGTGTTCTGCAGTCAGAAGACCAAAGCAAGAGATGCTGCTTGCTTCTGCAAATCTTATCTTAAAAGGTGTGAATGTCTGGCTTCCTCCTCAGAGGGGTAAACCTCTTTCCTGCCCACTTATAGGAAAACTTGCCGTTTCTTTTTCCTGGCAGGAGCTGAAATACGATGGGGACCTAAGTTTAGATAGAAAATGAGACTAGATGTTTCATGACAAACAAAGAGTGAGAGAAGGGAGGGGGAAGCTGACACTAGCAAGATTGTGTTTGGTTTGGTTTTGATGAATGTGTGTTCTAAATTCACTTTCTCAGTACTTAACTATAACGTTCGTTTGGAGATAGGTATGGGGGAAGATGTTTAATAAGAAGACAAAGGGAGGGGCCCTGGTGGGACAGAGCAATGGAAATGAATTAAAATCAATTAATGGAGGCAGTGAAATTAAATGGAGGTGGAACTATATTTAATACAGCACCACATTACACTACCTAGAAATCTAATATTTCTAGTGCAGTACAATGGAACTTTGGATGCCTACAGAGCTCTGTCCAGAATAGAAAACTCTATTTTTCCTTTGAGGATCAGCTCCTTACCGTATGGAAACGGGTACTGAATTCAGTGTTGACTTACGCCACCTGAGGATCTGATTCTGACTGTCCTTTTGTTTAGCTAGGCACACTAGTGTGGGTACCAGTTAGTGCTGATCGACTTGTGTCACCAGAATCTGTGGGAACATCTCGTGATTCCATCACTGCTCTAGGCCTAGGTAACCGCCCAACGTCACGTGTTTTGTTTCATTTAGCAAACCGAGTGTTGTGAAAGAGATGGGGCTCACCCATTAACAAAAGTTATCACCGCATTCCCATGGCATTCCTACATTGTATTCAACACATGCAAATGCCCATTCAGTGCAGTTCTACTCTACTTTATTTTTTCAGTGCAGCTTTAAAGGGGCATGCAAATTACCAAAGTGTTTAACTGGTATAGCAGCTTGGTGTTCAGTTCATTGTCACGCAATTCATGACTCTGAGGGTATGTCTATACTATGGAGACCATACTGAAACAGTTACGGTGCCATAGCCACATAGTTTAGACTCTGTGTATACTGACAGAAGGCTTTTCTGTTGGTGTAGGCACACCACCTCCCCAAATGACATTAGCTGTGTCAACAGAAGCCTTGGTCTGTCAGCGTTGCTATTTCTACACTGGGGGTCGTGCTGGCACAGCTATGTTGGGCAGGGTGCAGTTTTTCACATCCTTGTATGATGCAGCTATAACTTTCAAGTGTAGACCAAGCCTAAGTGGAAAGCCTGTATGTGCTAGGAGCATCTGTTGCCCAAAACAAGGAGGAAGTATGTGGGGAGAAAATAGAACAGCTGTGCAAGTAGGTGTAGTGCATGGGTTCAAACTATATCAGGAGGGAGAAATTCACTTGTGTGACTATACAGCATACAGACAACTGACCTATCTTAGTAGAAGAAATGCTTTCTAGCTAGAAGACCATTTGAGATTATGTTGTCTTGATTGTTTTACTTCATTTTATTGCTTAGGAGGTTATATAGCAGAGGGCAAATCTAAATAAAATGCTACCACTTAATACAATTATACAAATATAACCAGATAGTAAAGATAGGGAAGAGAAACAGTGAAGAGAAGTTTATGGCGATTAAGATGAGACATCAAAATACGTGGAAGGGTTTGTTTAGCAGAGGCTGGAATGGGTTTGGTGATATTAAACAGGGAGAATCAATGTGATTTAGTGAGGGATTGATTTAATGTTTCTCATAGAATTCTGGCAAGATTAATTTTGGCTGAAGTTTCAGATATTTTTTTTGGCGAGGGGACCCAGGGAGTGCCTTAACTTTTATTTCTATAAAGAATCCTTTTATTTTTGTTTATTAAAGGCATTAAAAAATAACTCTGGTGGCTTCTCCACTTCATTTGGCTTTCATGTCAAAAGAAATGTTCAGCATGGGGGAAGGAGGGGCAGAAAAAACGGCCAAGTGGCAAGTCTATTCACCTAGTCAGGAGTGGAAAATATTGAATGATCAAATGAAAGTGTCTTAAAATAACATGAAAACAGGCAGAAAAATCTGCCACAGCAAGGAAATTCTGAGTTAAAGGAAACTCATGGTTCCCCTCTCCAGCCCTACTAGAAGTCTTCACAATTCAATATGTAGCAGCGTATATATCAGCCACAGTCAGTTATTTCAACATAGCTTTTGTGTTTTAGTGTAACAAGAAACTTTAAAGAAATATTTTTGTCTGAAAGACACTTCTACTCGCACATTCATCAAGAACATTTTTCTAAAATTAAATCTATCTCCTCCGCACAGCACAGCTCAGCAAAGTCTCCAGATCCCTTACTCACAAAGTTTTAAGGAAAAAAGTTATCTCAGCCATTTCTATATTTAAAAATAATCTCTATCAGGTACTGCATAGGCCAAGAGGTGCTTTGATAGCTGATTGCTTGCAGAATGTAAGCCAAAACAGGGGAAAAAATCCCTTTGAAATAAAGAAACTTCAGATCCAAAATTGAAACTATAAGTGACACATCAGCTATGAAGTCTTGTCAGCCTGTAAGAACAAAGTGGGAATAGTTAGTTTTATTATGACCCTACTTGTTTTTTCCCCTCACAACCTGGAAAAGGATGTCTGTTTGAAATATTACCTCTAACCTCATTTTCTGTGTCAATTTTGTATGCATGAACTGAAAACATAGCTGATTTCTGCTAATAAAGAGGTCTATGTTTAAAATCTTTTAAGTTTTAGAAAATCCCCCAAACAAATCTGCTGGAGATCTTAATGTTTCACTGGCAGAAAATAAATTTTTTATTTTGCTTCATTTGACTATATTGACCATATGGCTAATTTTTTAAAAATGAGTGTCTACTCTTGGGTTCCTCACTCCTTACTTAGATACCTAAATGATGCTCTTGATTTTCAAAAGTGCTGAGCAGCCATGCTCACAATGGGAACTAGTGGTGGTTGCTGCAGTTTTTGAAAATCAGGTCACTTATGTAGTGTGTAAATATGAACTCAGGAACCTATTTTGGAAAACTTTCTTATCTGTTTGATCAAATTTTCTCTCATGACTTCTGATCAGGATTGTTACTTCTGTCAGTTATGCTGGTGTAAATTGAGTGTAGTTCCACTGAAGATAAACCTAGTGAAAGTGCGAGAAGTATTGGGTAAAATGGAAGTGCCTTAATTTAGGAAATCACTTAAGCATGTGCTTGAGTCCAATTGGCATCAACAGAGCTTTTGTGTGTGCTTAAGTGTTTTGCTGAATAGGGCTTAAAAGCACATAAATTGATTGGTAGGTAGGTAGAGTAGCTAGATGAGGAGTTATCTCGGAGAGAAGTTTGGTGGGAGAGAGAGAGAGAGAAGAAATAACTCAAAACTTTGTGTAAGATATGGAAGGAGAGTATCTGGATCTCAGGTTTGGTTTTAGACCTTCCCAGAATTAGAAGCTTACCAATTATCCTTATTGCTCACACTTTCATAATAGGGTATATTTATAATAATTTATAGAAGTTTAATTATTAATAGAGGTGAAAGCATGTTACGGACGGTAGCATATGATAAAGATGGTTATAAACAGATCAGTAGATGCCATTGTAGATGGTTATGAGCAATCTGTTGACCTGTTAAATTCAACAGCAGAGATGGGTGGGAATTAGACTTCAGGAAATTTCATGATGCTGAACTTTTTTCATGGAGAAAAAGCAAAATAATTATAAATTCCTCACAAAATAAAATTCTAATTTTTTGAGTTGCTTAGGTAAAGCATTGTGCTTAGATAGAATTGAAACATTTCATTCCAGTTTTGCCTTTTATTTTGTATTGTTATATAATTTAAAAAATGGGAATGAAAAGTCATTTTGAAATGGAAAATCAAAACGTTCTGTTCTGAAAATGTCAAAATAGTTTACCACTTAAAAAAATTGAAATTTAATTGAAATTGACGCTTTTCCATTAAATGCCTTGCTTTTTTGATGAAGCCACATTTTCTAATAGGAAAACATTTCATCAGAAAATTGCTGAGCTGCTCTACTCAATAACAACCTATCACGTTTGATTATCTATTCATTACAACTATAATAAACTGTTAATGTATACCTTTAATATAAAGTGTGATCTCACTATTACTAACAGGAAAGATGCTGTTTTAAAAATGGTTTTCACATTACATTGGTAAAGTTTTGATTTTGGATAGACCAACTAGAATCCTGGAAGGTTCTGGTGACCTGGGGATTTTAGGCTACATCTACGCTATGAGCTGGAGGTGAGATTCCCAGCTCACGTACCCATACTCACGCTAGCTCTCCTTGATCTATCAGAAGTATAAATAGTAGTGGAGCTGCAGTAGCATGGGCAGCAGAAGAAGAGGCACAGATTTGTCATGTTGAACACACCCCTATCTGAAACCAGTGAATACGTACTTGGTATGGCTAAGCCGTGCAGCAGCTGACTGTGCTACTGTGGCTACACCGTTATTTATACTCGTGGTAGTTCCTATCGAGCTACTATGAGTATGTTTACGAGGACTGGGAATCACAGCCCTAAATCATAGTATGGAAATAGCCCAAATAGATTAAAAGGCACTGATAGCAATTTCTGAATAGGAAATACTGGTATAAAGCAGCTTTAAATGCACTGGATGATTGCAGGCCCCTAGTCTCCAAAGCCTTCCCACCAAATTTCTGGTAAAAGTAGACTGGGTTCCTGATCACTTCTGTTATGTGCCAAGATTGGGGCCATGTGTTTGCAGCTATTCTGGGCCCCAAATAACCCATCCAGAAATCAAAAGAGAATATGTTTTGTTGGAATATTTTCAACAAAATGTTTTGTTGAAAAATACTGTTTCATCAAAGCTGAACTGTTTTGCGCAGATATGTAGTGTTCAAAACATTTCTCTGCCTCCCTTTCTCCTCCCAGCATTTGTCTGTTTTGTATGTTTAGATTTGGTCCTGCTGTTGTCTTTAGCTGTGGGTAGGTACAGTGCCTAGCAAAATGGGGTTCCACAGTTGGTTGGGGCCTAGGCACTACTACATAAAATGTTTTTGTTTCAAGATATTACTCCTTAGTAGCTACATTTTCAATGTAGGATAAATTCTTTGAGTTGATCTGGCCAAATATTTTTTTCTTTCCCCCAAAGAGGAGCAGAGGGGCATTGCACTATTGCCCAGACTTTGGGCCAGAGAATAACAACTTAATCCCCCAGTCTGCAAATGTAATCATTCTAACTCCACAACCACCTCTCCTCCCCCACCAGTAGACTTACAAGACCACTAGGGCTTTCCTGCAAGACTCAATCCACCCAAGTAGATCCAATCCATGAGAAATTCTGACATGTCAACAGACCTCTGCTTGTCTCTCTTCTTGTCAGGTCAGAGCATCAGGAATTCACTACTGGAAAGGGCTGGAGTTTCTTGATTTCAGTGAGGATGATGATAAAAGAATCAGGAGGGTCCCTTTAGAACTACATCACTGTGTACTTAAAGCCTAGCTAAATAAAGATAGAAGGTTTGAGGGAAAATCTGGGTAAAAGCAAGGTAAACAGTACAGTTTGGCTCTCATTGTACAAGTACAATACAAGTCCTCTACTACTGGGCCACAAACAGTTAAACCTCCTACACCTAAAGTAGTCTCAAATCAAACAGGCATTGTAATATCCTGGAAAACTTAGTTGGTAAATATGCTGAGAAGTTTGAACCTTTGTTAGGTTTGTCTTATGCGGGCTAAACTGTATGTGTGGCTATATTTTGCAAAGCCATCCTAGTCCCATATGCCCCAAAATAGCTGTTGAAAACAAGAGAGACTAGTTGGGCAATTGTTCTCTCCAAAATGGTCAAAATGAGGAGCATTCCTTGTGCAGAGTGTTCTGCAACAGAACGCTGTGTTTGAATTTGGGCAGAATGTGAGCAGCAACCCTTGCTTGGATGCGCACCACAATCGTATATCAGGAAACCAGGAAATGCTTACAGAACTGGCAGGGGGGCCAAAAGCTTACAAAATTAAAACTGCTTCAAGTTTAGTGCTCCAGCCAAAGTCATGTAAATGGATGACTGCTAATTCTCCTTAAACCCTGTCTGTTATGAGAGAGAATGCAGCAAATGGTGAGAATATGTAGTTTGAGTATTGTAAAAACAGTGGGTGGCCATTTGGAAATGTGATGCTTACCTTGGCTGCTTAGAATGACATTATCACCGTGGAGGAGATCATTCATTCTGGGGTATCACCTGAAGGCCCCAGTCAAGAAAAGGGTCCATGCAAATATATGCCCTGATTCAATTGGTTGAGTATGGACAGACTGCAGTGCTCACATGGCGCATCTGTGGGATTGAAATCAATGGAGATGCTATGTGAGCATCACAGTCCACCCTGCGCAGCAAATGGTAGACCCTGAGCCGTAGCCAAAGACAGTCCTTGTCCCGAAGAGTTTACAGAACTCAGAACCTCGGCCCTTCCCATTTGAGGTGAAGGAGAAATTCCTGTAAGGGATGGCACTGTAAGACCTACAACACAGTAAACTGAGCACTTCTGCTTCTACTCAAGTGGAGGGCAGTGGTTCTCTCTTCTCTCACACACAGTCATATCATGGCACTATGTTAGACTAAGTGATGTTCTGTTCACATGTAATGCAAGAGAGTATGTATTTTAAAAAATCTTATTTAAACTGATGTTAAGTTGTTGGTTTACCCACACTTGCATGGCATTTACCAATAAAAGAGAGAACCAGATAAAAAGTAATATATATTACAAGCATAAATTCCCAGTCAATAGGTGAAAACCTATTTTTTCTTGCAGTGGCGGCTTGCTAGCTGAATCATGTACACATGTAAAAACCCGGCAGGTAGTCAATTGCAGATAAATAAGCATTAGGATGGTCTAAAAAATTATTTTCTGAACCACTCAATGCACCACTAATTTGTAATTTTTATATTGCAAACTTTACAATCCTTTTATTTCCTGCCAATGCAACACGCCTCATCACAAAGGACCTCAGTGCAAGTTAAAACATTTCAACAGCTTTAATGGAAAATCACCCATACACATTTCAGCTACGTGACTTTGGCAACCCTCATCATTTATTCATTTTCAGCTCCATGCTTATTTGCACTCTGATGATAAGTGAATTATTTTTTCTATTTTCTTGCCTTGCCTAGAAGGTGAAGAGTATGTGACTGCACAAGTTTGACATGCTCATCTCTTAGAGGAAATAAGTCTAGTGCAGATGTCTTCTGTAAACATTCACAAACAAGATGAAACGTGTTGTTATCCTGAAGTAAAACTACTGACTTCTTAGAAAAGAGGGGTAGAATATGCATTTCAATTCCATCCCCATTTTCATACTGGCAATTCCACTTTTACTACACAAATGTGCCATAAGCTAACTGAATAGCACCCAGCTCTTTCAGTAACTCTTTTTAAAGAAAAGGACTAGGCTTGGTTGAAAGTTTTCTGTCTAAAATATCTTTTGGTGGAAAACTAGAATTTTGACAAAATGCAACTTTTCATTAAAAGTATCTACTTTCCTGGAAAAACTTTGATTTTTTTTTTTTTTAAATCCAAATACCAAACAGACGGTCCTATGTAGATGTAGGCCACCTGAGAGGTCTGGCCTATACGGCAAACTGAGGGCATGAAGCACCTATACTAAAATTTAAATGACTATAATATTTCCAAATTAAAGATTAAAAAGCCCCCACCCAACATCTTTTCAGAAGGAAAGACTTGACTGCAGTATCAGGCACTGTTAACAGCAGCACTAAGGCACAGAGGAGGGGACTAGAAGACATATTTTCCCACCAAGCCCCTCAAAGCCAGGAATCTGGGAACTCAAGGGTCCAGCGCTACCCTCAAACTCTAACTAGCAGCAGTTGGGGGAAGCTCTTTACAACCTCATGGACCCCAAAGATTTTAGTAGTTCTAGACTGATTTCTTTTTGGGGAGATGGCATGGAAGGAGGTGTGGGAAAGGGGAAAAGGGAAGGATTTAAGTGGGGGCTGAGATAGTGGAAAAACCACAAGGACCATCCTCACATCTCTGGCCTCAGGGACATCAGCATGATTGATCACATAGTTGATCAGTGGGTCTTGTCCCTTATACCTGCTGGGTGCAACTCTGCTACGTTCTGAAGAGCTGCAGAGGGAATAGAAGAATCCTCTTAGGTTCTGATGGCCTCCCATCTTCAGGTGACCGGTAGGCAGTACTGTGAGGGCAGAAGCTATTTATCTGCAAAACCATATTAATTACTCTTGTCCTCCTTCCATGTAGTTTGTTACATTCACTTGTGGCAGCTTGCGTTTAAACATTAAAGGACAGACTTGGCACATATGGGAGGTAGGTACATAACTGCCTTTGGAAATTTCTTCCTCAGTTATGAGGAAAGGATGGTCCTGTCCTACGTGTATGTACTACACCCAGCCCAATGTGACCCTGATGTTGATAGGTGGCTTGAGTGCTAAAGTAATGCAAAGAGTGAATAATAATACTTTTATCCAACTTGCATGTCGGTATGTAGGTCTGTTTCTCATTATGGATAAAATGGAGCCAAATCCCAAGCAACTTTCAAAGAGTGTTAGGGTCCTAAATCTCCCAGGTATTTCTGAAAATGTTACCCTATATCTTCAAGCACACCAAAACACTGAATACAAAAGCCTGGATCGCGGATTGCAAATCAGACTTCTTTGCTAAAATGGAGTGGATCTGAATAGGGTGAAATGTGGCAAAGTTTGGTTCTGGAGTTTGAATCCCAAGTTTGAAAGCACTATGAAGGGCACTTCACATAGGAGAGGGTGGGCATACACACAATACCCGATGCCAGGATCACATCCCTGAAGGGAGGCTTGGGATAGGCCTTAGGGAGGGCAAGGAGGGAATGGGAGACAGAGTGAGTCTCAGTGCTGGACAGGGACCAAACCATAGAAAAAGAGGCTTGTCCAGCTCAAAATCAGATGAATTGCCTGCCGTGTGTGTGGGTTTGGGTGGGTGAGAATAATTAGGGAGTCCCTGTAAGAGGGGTGGAAAAAGTGTAAGAAAGGAAAGGAAGAATAGAGCAAGATGGGCTGATCTTGAGAGGTTATGAGAGAGAAGCTAGAGAACCAGGGATGGGAAACAGAGTGGAAGCAAAGAAGAACTTGCATCACAGGGGCAGTGAATCAAACAGAAAAGAGGAAGAGTCAGAAGCTGGAGAGAAGGATGTAAAAGAATAAAATTGGATAATATAAAAAATGGCAGACAATTTCCGAATGGAAAAGAGGTAAGAAAAAGCAAGAAAAGATAAACAACGCTATGGAAAGTAAATTGTGTATTACTCATGATCCAAACGTACAGTCCCACTGGTACCTAAAGGATAGGGATCTAGGGATCTCAGTGATGGCATTTCATTATTTTTTTAAATGAAAATATCATAGTCAATGTCCTTTGTATTTCCCTTTGCTGAACTCCAGGGTGGGGGTTACCTAAAACAAGGATTCTCCTAGGGCACCAGTGCACCTGAGGCTGGGCTCAGTAGCTCAGCTATGTAAATATTTATGTAATACAGTCTGGGAATCCAATCTTGTTGACTTGATTAGCACACAAGTAAAACCCTGCAGTGAATTCTGCCTGAGCTTGAAATGGTTTACAAGGTACAACTAGTAATAAAAAAAGATTTTACAGAATCTGCAGGGAAATTCCAAGTGCACCTTAGGTTTTCTTGTAAACATACTGAAACAGTCTTAGAATTAAATAAAATAAGGTAAAGTGTTATTTTTACTTACATATTTTTTAGATGTAGGAAACCCTTGACATAGCAGAGTTACCGTCCTATTGCTACAAGGACTGAGTTTTCAGACATGCTGGTAACTTTACATTTCCATCAGTCCCTCCCAAACTAGTTCCATTAAATTGTCATTAGTTTCATTACCCAAAAGTTATCCTGGGTAAAAGGTGGACGTTTTAATGGTGTACTAATCCTGATAAAAAATTATAGGCAATCACATAGGCATTGTTTCAAGGCCTTTCTCAGTTATAGTAATTATGGATACTAAATTAGATTATACCCTCCATGGAAAAGCAGTATTCAGGCCCAGAAAAAATGAAGCACTGCACAGGATGGAGTATCAGGACAGTTTCAGGTCAAATTTGAAGTCCATCAGAAGAACTGTAGGAGGACGGGTAGCTTGTCTCTAGCTAGAGCTGTCAATTTCCACCTTCTGAGAGCGCTAACTGCACTGAAAATTATTTGAAAAATACGCACTGTGAAATTCATATTTAAATACGAAGATATAATGTTCAGACACAACTTTTTATTGGGGACCCACAAAGCCCTTTAAACCATCAAGTTACTGTTACCATCCATTTCACAAACTTTCCACTAAACAGTAGGAGCATGTATGTCATATCCTGTTGACTGGGAGCAGATTTTCGGTTTCAATAAAGGAATGCATTCAGCCAAATTCATACACGGCATAACTCCATTGATGGCAGTGGGATTACATCAAGGATGATTTACATCCGTTATGACATTCTCTTGAAAATCCATTTATGCTCCTGCTGAAGTCAATGGCTGTTTTGCCATAGGGTCCAATCTTCCTGCTGGTGATGTCTGTCATTGTAAGATTTTTGTGGTTTGTGATTTAAAAGTGATAACCATTTCTAGGTTAAAATTTAAGGCCTGGATTGTGCACAGGGATCCACAAGCATGGAGCTGTGATCTTTTACAGAGACCCACTGAAGACAAATCAGTCAGTTAGGGTCTGTTTTGAAGTCAGTGCGACTTTGCACGGGACTGAGAATTCATTTCCAGATCTTTTTGCAGAAATGAGGCCTAAGAATTTGTCTGGTGCTGAACATTCACAATTCCCATTAAAGCCAAAGAGCCATATTCTGACCCAAGATAGACTAATATACTTGAGTTCAGAATCTGGAGCCTGGGGAATTGTGTGTGCTGAATCTCAGAATCTGTCTCTTAATGTGATACAATATTTAAAGAATATACTTTTGTCTTATCCAATGTGTGAAGTATAGTGCTTTTAAAGAAACCTGCCGACTGTGGACAATTCTGATATTTTTCTGTCACTTGTCCTAGGAACCTATGTTCATGCAAGGGAAAACAAACTTTGATATTTAATCAGTAATCTCTTCTTTGAATCCAGAGACTTAATTGCTTTAATTCTTTCCTGAATTGGAAGGAGAGGTAAGCACGCTGGATCACATCCATAAAGAGATGACATGTACAGCAGGCTCACAATAAGACGTTGTGACTTTTATATTTGTAGATATCCTGTTTTTCTCCTGATTCACAAAGAAAACTCAGTGCTTGAGGGAACTGCTAACTAGGATGTGCTGGAATGGACTAAGACAAATTTAACTAAAGCCAAGAATGCCCCTGGTTTGGCTCTAAAATGTATGCTAAGCAGCCAAGGACATTTGGAAGGCCAACTCCAAGCAGCATGGTTTAGTATGGTACTTTACAAAATGCACTAATATTTACATAGCGTGAATTGTATTACAATCTGTCACGTTTTCATACCTGGTTTCATGTAAAAGAAAATCTGCTGTCTAGGTGCAAGACAAACATGGCAGTACATTAACATATGGAACAAAATATGTTCTTCTTTAATGGAACCAATTTAAATACCATGTCATTGGCTCCTTCTCTTGTAGTCAGAATTGACTGCATAGCTCTAGTTTGCCCTGGTCAGGATGTGGGCAGATCAGAGTCCAACATATAGATTTACTTAAGAAAGTTACAGTGGCATGAAGAAAGAACATTTAAAATCATAAATATGCAATGCATTTGCATCCTGTACAGACACTAGGTTGGAGAGAAAAAAACGATAAAAATATATCTATCGGACAAACGTTACTCTTTCATCTGCTTTTGGAATATTCAGGAGCAGACCAAGTTTTCCACAGATGATCATTAATTTAATTGTTTTCTAGTTATACCCACAGTGTGTCAGGCACTGTGGCCCACTTCTGCAAGGCTAATAGCAGTCCCTCTCCCAAAGAGAATTTATTCTTTGTAAGAACTTAATCACCACACATATTTTCAAGTTATTTTTACTAAATGGACTGACCACAGATGCAGACTTTGAGCTGAGTTGCCAAATTGTGATTGGTGACATAAGTCACATGGGGCCTAAAGGATATTTACTCCCACTTTAAGACCTCTGTAGAGTGGCTTTTGTGTGCGTGAATCCCATAAATGTGAGGCCCATAAATGTATGCTTTCTGTTCCTTGACTGGATGAGCACATATGCACTTCTGAATGAATGCTTACATATGCCCTTTAGGCAATTAAGTACATTTGCAAGTACATTTTGTTTATGCATGGAAGCCCCTCCTCAAGACTGATTAGCAAGCTACCTTTCTTGTCTCATTCAGGTCCTTCCTGAAAGCTGACTTCTGTTGTGTAACCTATGACATCCGTGTGATCTTATTATTCTAACCCTCTTCCCTTTCTCCTCTCTTTCCCCTTTTTTATGACTGTCACTTGTGCCATGTCTGAATTTAAATGCCAAGGTTTTATGGTAGGGTGCCTGATTCCACGCCTCTTTTTTGTCAAGTGCCATAGAATCCCTTTGTACTTAAAAGTAATAATAACAACTAATAATTAGAGCTGGTCAAAAAAAATTCTATAGAAAATTTGTGAGGGAAATTTTTTTGATTAAAATATTTTTAATAGAAAATGTCTTTTCTGTGGAAATTTTCAATCTTCCATCCAAGATCTGAAAACCTAAAACACTTCATTTTTGTCCACAACCCTCAAATTTCTCAGTTTTCACTTTAAGACCAAATTTTCCCTGGGGACAAGAAGTTCAGTTCAGCTGCAATAATAGCACGCTAACAGTTGCAAATATGCCTTTGTGACTTCTGTTGCACAAGTACTTTTGTCTGTAAAGCCTGATTGCTCGGATGTTCATAAAAAGAAAATATAAAAGGGGTACATGCAAGACCTAAACAAATTCATAGGAAGATGAGAATGTACATTAGCTAAATGTTCTTCACCCAGCAGTAGCAAAAGGTGCACACAAATCTCATATACAGACATGGACCAGGAAGCAAATTCCTTACTATCAAAACAAGGTGTGACTTGAAGGAACGAGGATGCCAGAAGGGCAATTGAGCCAAGAATTCTTTTTTTTCCGTTTGCTAACCGTGCATGGTCCATCCTGGCCTGCATGAAAACAAGGCCAAAGATCATAGGATAAAAGGAGGACTAGTCAGCACATACCCAATGCTGCTGCTTGAAAAATAGATAATGCAGATGAAAAATCTTAAACTTGTGACAAAATTATAAAGGAAAGACAGGAAATTCTACTTACAGCAAATGCTTTTCTATCTTTTCCCCTGCACAGTGGTGTGAGTTAAAGGACAAAGCAACAGGCATAGGACAAGCCTGAGCTTCAGTGAATAGTTCCTTAGTGAGCATCATATTCTTAACATTATCTAAATGAGATCCATTTTCCAAAGGGCTCAACATTGACTTAACTCTGCTTTACCACTGACTTCAACTGGAACAGAATCAGAGCTGAGTGCTTTTGAAAATCCCATCCTCAGGGTGCAATTTTGTATCTTTGGGAGTCTCCCTTAATTCTGTAATGGGCTGTAGCAAATCTCCAGGAATAAGGTACCTTTCCCCACACACCTTTTGAAAGTTCAGTTCTGGATCTGAACTTTGTAGCTTGGACCACCTCTAGTTAGAATATGTACATGATATATTGAAAAAACCCTGAAAAGCCATTGCTGAGTTATAAGCAACAAATGAATAATGCATAACCTGATACAAAATATTTTTATCAAGCTCACTATTTATAAAGGAGAAAGCCTATTTGACTTTGTCATATTTTCATACATGATATAGGCCCCAGTGAATTTCAGTGGGAGTTGGGGGCCTAACTCCCTTAGGCACTTTTGAAAATCCCATAAAGTACCTACCTGCATCTTTAGGCACATAAGAAATCTGGCCCTGTCACTTCTGAAAATTGGATTCAAGCTTCTAAATCACTTAGAGCACTTTTGAAAATTTTAGCCAGTAAATGGAAAGTGTTGACTGAAACTGTGTAGAATTCTTAAACTGGCCTGCTAAGCACTCATCCAAGGTCAGATTACAGTAGATTATAATGTAGCTATACAGGGAGGCATTTTAAGGAGATTGTCCCTCCTGTGCAAAATGTGCAAGGGCCTGGCACATGTCAGTCTTTGTGGTTAAGGACAGCAGAGCTTGCTCTTTTCTAGAGCCCCATCCTGTCCGTATCTAACAGGGGGTTGGTCTGAGGTAAAGAGAAAGGTACCAGACCCCGGAGCTAGCTGCAGTATCCAAAGGACTGGGCAGTGTCCATACATCTGCTAATTGTCTGAGACATTGAGTCATCATGAAGTTACCCCATGGTGATTATTGTAATTACCAAATCTGGCCTTGGTTGAGAATTTTATTGCATTGTCCACAACTAAGTGTTATTAATTGTACCACCAGATAAAATACCACCAATATTTTAGATGGCATTATGCAGAGCACAACAATTTGAAACCATTGAAAACTCTAACGTGCATTCAGTGTTTTCCATTTACTTGCTGAAGAATTGCCATGTTCTGTGATCTGACTGAATTTAGTGAATTCTACTACAAAAAAGGACATCTACAATAGCATGTTCATTTTTTCTTTCTTTGTTAGGGAAAACAAAGTTAACCATGCAGTGGGAAAATAAAGCCCCTACTTTTGGGCTGGAGTTTAATCTGGTTACCTCTATAAATAATAAATACTAGTAATGCCACAGAGATTAAATGCCACAGCTTTCTTTTGAAACCCAAGCCCTTGGTGACAATAAACATGAGTTGACAAGGGGTCCCACTAGGGCCAGATTTAGAGCAATCCAGGTAACTGCCTGGGGGTGCTGAGCTCAGAGTGGTGTGTTTGTTGTTAGCAACAAAAGAGAAAATAGAACGTTTGAAGTAAAATGTTTCAGGAATCTCGTATGTGGATTCATTTTTCACTAGCTTCCAAGAATGTTCTGAACCTTTGTGGAATATCGTGGGACCTTCCAGACTTTGAGAACTACCTTTTCCGCAAACCTCCTAGAATGTTGTTAGCCATACCCTTGTGGGTATATAAGGGGAGGGGTGTCTCCAGTAACTGAGATATAAGAATGAACTGAAGTGAGAGCTCAGCTGTGATAGCGTGAACCTTGTTTTATTGTGTAATTGTACTTGTGTTTTAAGACTTTGAAGAGTGTAAGTCGTGAAATGGGCTACAAATGCAATAAAATTTAACAAATGGAGAGGAGGAAGGAGGAGAGCTGCCGAAGACACTTCTTGCCTGGGACACCATTCCATCTCGGGCCAGCCTTCGATCCTCCAAAAGTTAGATGATGTCTGGCTTCTTTGTAATACAGTATATGCCTTTTCTGTTGAGGGTGGTAACATAGATGGGGATAACCAATCACAGAGTAATCTTTGGCCATAGCTGCTGTAACCCAATTCTTCCTGCATAAATATATATGTCTAATGCTGTGTTATTCCTAAATAAGATGACATTCTGCATAAACTCAGGTAAAACAATAACTAATAAGACTCTTCTGCATATGGCAGCTGGAAACAGGCACCTTGACTCTATTGCACTCGCTTAAATCTAATCCTGGAGGACCAAAATCTGCAACAGTTTACACTGCAGACAACCCCACTGTTTTCTATGGGGATGCACGGGATATTAAATCACTACAGGATTCAGACCCAAAATGGGTTTAGCTATTAGTGGAATGTTTAACATGTGTTGGACAAGTGCAGATCTGTCAATGGTAGCTATAGGCCTCACCATGTCAGACAGCACAGTACAGACAAGGAAAGGCTTACAATGATTTTGACTGCTCTCATGTGCAGAATGGCACTCCTAGAGAGTAGAATGTAATCATTAGTCATGGCATAAATACCAGCCAAGATGGACAGAAGTGAAGCCACATATGCTTCATCCCCATTCACCTGAGTCACTGCTATTGACCCTCAATGGGCTAGCAGAGCTAAGGAATTTCATGGCACCACCCTCTGGCAAAAGCATAATCTCCACCGGCAGTTTCAGTAGGAGTATGGTAGGGTGAACTGTCATAGAAAGAGTTAACTGAAGTGAGAGCAATTAGTCTACCCAGTTGCATCTGGAAGGTGGACAGGCCCCAGTTAGGCCCAGCTGAGGAGGAAAGAGTGGCTGAACTGAGGTTGAGTCCCAGCTGTGAGAATCAGGGCTGATTGATAAAGGATGGACTTGGAGCTGGGGAGGACAGGCAGGAGATGAGTAGGTTTTAGGTTCCTCTCTAGAGAAGAGAGGATAAAGGCGGTGGGAAGCCACTGCAGTGGAGTGGGCTCTTATGGTGACAAAAGGGCAAAGTTCTAGAGAGGCACCCAGAGGTTGGGTTTCTGCAGGAAAAAGATTTGGACACAGAGAGCATGGGGAGGCAGACAGGTACTAAGTCCTTCAAGGTGTTGCTCACTCCAAGGGCCAGAAAGAACTCTGCAGAGTGTGGAGATGAGTGAAGCGTTTGGGGAGGAAGGTGCCCCAGAAAGGGATGGGAAAGGAAGTGGTTTAGGGATCCAGCAAGGAGTTTGAGTCTGAAGCAGCCTTTAGCTGCTTGGACTGGAATCCAGAGCAGAGAGGAGGGTCTGTGCTTCCTGACTGGCAACTGAGGAAGGTGGTGTAACAGCCTCATGAGATAAAGGTGTGTAAGGAGCCTTGGGCTGAAGACCTGGCCTTAAGGTCATTAAACTATTGTTGTATGGAACTCTGTCCCCTTGGAAGAGGTTGACTCAATGTGACTTGGTTGGAGGGCCAAGTCTTGAGAAGAAGCAGACCACTGCAGGGCCTGAGTGGTTGTCAGTACGGAGTGCCTGAAGAAAAGAACCTGCTATGTTACATCTGGACATGAGGGGATGCACCAGCTGGTGAGTCACTGTTTTACAAGGCCTTAATGTTAATGACCAGATTAATCCTGCACAGGGCCTCAGGGAGGAGGTAGGATAGTACGCAGGCAGGGGTGCCCTGCTACTTGTAACCTGGCTTCTTAGTGAGCCTTCTTCTAGGGACAACAGGGCTAGACTGTCCATGAAAATGTCCTGAGTTTAGCAGGATTTACATGCATACAGTTGGTTACCTGCTTGTAGCATGGTTGCACATGTGCAATCCCCTCCCTCCAGAAGATGGAAAAATTAGGAATTTTGTGTGGGGTTTGTAAATTAAAAAGGTAACTTTGCTCCTTTGTCTGTATGGAGGTGATGCTACACCTATGCAGTCACTTCATATCCGTGTTGGATCTATAAATTTCTAGATTACCTATGGGAATGAATCAACAATATAGATAACTAAATGTATTGTGAATGAAGACATAACTTTAGAAAATCCTAAATTATCCCAACCCTGGGCTCGTAAGTGTATTCTGTCTGACTTGTTTGTGATATGCCCTTTGGGGCAGGGACTATATTTTGTATATTGTACATTGCCAGAGAAGCTAGCCATTCTGCTCAATGAATGATAAATGAGCTGTATGTAATAACATATGTATCTAAATGTCCAAGTAATGTGCACAAATCTTTAGATAACAGAAATAACAGGTATGTACTATGCTTTTACAAGATATTTATTTGCCATGTAAGCACTCTGCCAAAACATCTTGATTATCACCATCTGATTATATGCAGTAAATAAAGAGTTATTTGGTGTTGACAGCAACCCACAGTGGTGAAAAGTCTGAGCAGGAATTTGCTTTCATATCAGATGTGGTTTGTTATATCAACAGGAGGTTGGCCATTTTGAAAACACCATGTGGTCCAGTCTTTCCTCTTCACTTATTTTCTTCTTCATGCCTATAATCAATTGGGGTATCTATGCATTGTGCAGATTTGTGTAGTCATGGAGAAGTGAGTCCTAGTCATGGATGTAGAGCCCAGACTCTAGGGGCCAAGTTTTCAAAATACAGCCTGCATTCCTATGTGTTTCCACTTGTTCATGCAGATCATAACATTTACATGCACAGAATCCCACTGATGTGTAATTTGAACACACATGGATTTTATACATGTAGGCTGGGATTTTCAAAAGAGCCAAAGGGAGTTAGAGCACCAAATCCTATACAAAAATCAACGGGGCCTGGGTCCTAATGTGCTTAGTGTCTTCTGAAAATTCCAGCCATAAATACTATCATTTGTCTTCAAGAGTGATATGAGTGCACAGTTTTTGCATGCTAAGTAGAAGATTGAGGTCCCTTGAAAATTTACATTCAGATATTGTATGGAAACCCAGTCTGATCATTGTTCTAGTGAAGAAGACAAAACAGGAAGTAAATAGAAAAAAGACTGTGTTCATGGCATTTTCTCAGTCCAAACACAATCCAGGACAAATTCTGGCTTTAAACAAATGGTCACTTTGGGGCAGAAGGATGGAGAAGTACCATGCTGCACTGGGAGGCTCTGGAGGAAATCTGTGGGATTCAGACAAAACATCATCTGAGAGATCCAGGTTGGTGGTTGGGGGTGAGGGGGAGAGAAGGGTGGGGGCCAGGAAGGAAGCAGAACAGCTTGGAGTGGTAGTTCTGCCACCCCTTGGAGGGTGCAGTAGGAACTCCTAGTCTGAACCAGCTATGTTGGCTGGTGTAGAGGGAATGGTATTATGTGTGAGAATTGGAGAAGCTCCTTATATCTTCTCCTTTTCTTCTTGAATCTTTTCACATGGTTTCATTCCTAGGTGAGGACCTGGCCCCCCTTGTATATATTGCTTGGCCATTTCCATCTCGGGGATTAACAGGCTGACATGTGTGGTTTGTATTTTTCTGGGCTTTATATTTCACTTGGTATTGGCCCCGGTTGAAAGACAGGATGCTGGGCTAGATGAACCATTGGTCTGACCCAATATGGCCATTCTTGTGTTCAGAATACCAGTATCTGAGTGAGTCTTAACCTGCACTTAAACCTACTTCCACCAAGTCTGAATTTGGCAATAGATGTTTGTCAGACTGCTACAGTTACTACACTTTATTTCCTATATATGTCTTAGCCCAACTATTTTAAGGAGTTTTGTGGGTGTTATGCAACTTCTGGAATTCAACATTGTGTGGGAGGCTAGCATGGGGTTAGGCACTATTTAACTCACACTTAAGCCCTATTTTGATGGTATAAAAGGCCCTCTCCACTGGTGCGCATAACAGATTCAGGATTTGGTGAATAAGGAAAACAGAATACATCCAATGAAGATAAAAATTCCTGCTTTCCTATACAGTTAAGGAAATTTAGATATAGCATTCATTTGTGTGTGTGTGTTTCTCCCCAGGACTACAGGACATTTAAGTGGCATATTCTGCTTTTGTTGTTTATAACCAGGAACTCAAAGTTTAAAGTTGACAGCTAAAAAGCAGCTCTTTGTCCTGACTTCCCCTGCCCCCACTCTTGAGCCAAACAATTTTAAGCAAAAGTCTACTAATTAATGCTATGTGATAAGGTTTTGGTTTTTAAACAAGAACAACTCCCTAGTACTCTAACGCTGTACTCCCTAAAGTGCCTTTATCTAGTGCTGACAGCTGATATGATGAAAATTCACTGCTATTACATTCTTGGTAACTTCTGCCTACCTTCAGGTGAAATGCTAAATTGTCTACAGATTCAACCTGTCAACCTGAGTTTGGAGGCATCACTTAGGATATCGAACTTCTTAACAAGCTGCAGAAGAAGGAAACTAAAATTATATCAGTATCTTCTCCAGTACAGCTGCCCATTGCAGTTGGATATTTGCAGTTCAATCTTTGCTGCCATAGGTCCAGAAATGCTGTCTTCATGGTTGGGCAAATTTTTATCCTATCCCCCCTTTACAGGCAGAAATCTTGTAAGCCTTCTGAATAACTAAACATAGTTTCTGTTCATAGACTTTAAAGGCTATGGCCAAAAGGGGACTATTATGATCATCTAGTCCAATGGTCCTCAAACTTTTCCCTCTCCACCCCCATGAGGGCTGATCCAGGCCCTCCATGCCCCGTAGTTTGGGGACCTCTGATCTAGTCTGGCTCCCTTCATAATACAGAATCTCCCCCAATGATTCCTGCAGCTGATCTAATAAAGTTCTGCTCTAGTTCAACCAGATGTTAAGAAAGATATACAGCCGTGATTTAAAGATTTCAAATTATTGTTTGAACAGGTTTTCTGTAATAATTATGCATCTGATTTTGCCACATGAGTATTTTATGCAGTCCATCCAAATGACAAAACAGGAGAAAAATATTTAAACTACTTGCAATCATTAAAAAAAATAAATATCTGTTTAAACAAAACTTTAAAAATGTGATGCATGCTCTCTACACTGAGTGCCATTATAAGATGGACAATAAATTATCAATTTGGACAAGGAAGAGAGAACTTAAATTGTGTGTGTGTGTGTGTGTGTGTGTGTGTGTGTGAGAGAGAGAGAGTATTGGCTCTCTTGGGCCTTGATTTGTTTGTCTTCATCTGTATTTATGGCATGTGTATGAGGGGATTCCTCCTTTTTAGGGGAAGGAGGTGAGGGAGGAAGGAACCTCTTCTCTGGCGTGGTGGTTTTGTTGCTTTTTAAGTGGCTGATCTTAAACTGTTTTGGTGTGTTAGAAATCACTGTGGAGAGAGAGAAAAGGGCAGAGTGCAGATAAGGCAGTTAAAGTGCTTGATACAAGCAGTTTGATATAGGGTTTCACAACACATTGGATGGGTATCGTGTGTGTGTGTCTATGTACATACACATGCCACCCTGCCCCACAGAACTCCAAAAGGAACATTTGACTGCTACAACCATATACGGTTGATACTGACCTCAAACTTCACTCCAATGATAGGCCAGGTTTTTTTGAGCCGTGACATTTCTGATGAGCTGTTTCTGAAAACTTAAATATATCATTTGTACAAAACATTCATGGAAATTTGAGAGGAGACAAACCCAAAAATTCTTTCCCTCAACCCTGCCCCCAAAGTTCCTGGGTATTAAGATGGCCTATAAAATGCTCTAGAAATTTGAACTGGTTGCTACAGGCCTGTGTTATCCCTGAGGCTGAAACCAAGTTATGAGCGAACACCTCATTACTCTTGTAGTGAATCCAGCTTGATTCATTCAAACCCCATGTTTACAGCTAACTGCAATGTCAGGAGAAGAATAACAGGTTCTGCATTCTCTATGTTAGCTCATCCATCATCAGCAGGATACTTAATGAGACAGACAAGGGGAAAAAAACATTTGAACTTCACTGCATATATACTTCCAGCAAAAGGATTGAGGAAAATCTTGAACAATCCCCTATTTGGATTTCAGCTAGATAAATGTTAACTGTCTCTTCCGAGCAGACATTTGTTGTTGTTGTTTTTGTGGGCCTGATTCTAACCTTACTCACAGTAGTTTTACATTGGTGTAACTCCACTGACTTGAACAGCACCTTGGCTATACTCATGCTCTGCATAGAATGACATAATGGTCCTTCTTTAGCACTAATAACATTCTACCATAAGTCCTGTTAGAAGTAGGAGGACCCCTGTGAGTGTAATTCATCCAAAGCCAGAGGGTGCTGTCTCCTTACTTGCGTGGTCCTGCTCCCATACGGTATCTGCTTTGCCTGCCCTTTATCTGTCTGTGAAAACTGATGTTTGAATTGTGAAACTGCAAGGAAAGCTGACCAGGGAAGCTATTTTGAGACCTTTGACATGGTTCCCCTTGTGAAGAATGCCTCTTCCTGCTTGTGCGCGCCCAGAGAACGACATATCATTTTGGAGTCTGCTCTCAGGCAAGATGCATAATAGCTGAGTGAAATGGGGAAGGGCAAAGAGACAGAAACATACCACCAGAGATAAGGGAAAAAAATCTGTAATAAAGAACAGCATTCAAAACTGAACTAAAAAGTGAGTTCATTATTGGACAGAAAACTTAATTGCTGCTGTACGTGCAGGCACGGTGCTGACTGCCAAAATATGCAGAATGTTTAAACACAGCATGATTGAGTTGGATGAGGTTTTCTGAAGACAAGAGCTGCCTGATTCTTCATATGTCTCAGCAGGTGCCAAGATAAAGGAAGAGGTATCCTGAATTTTAGGAGACTTACTTTAGTGTCACCACCAAGCAATGATGCTTCATGCCGGATTATGACTCTCAACACCATTATTTCAGTGTGTCCCTGGAAATGTGGGATCCCATGGTTTTGGGGACTGCTGAATCTGCTGGCTGGAAATATGGCATGAGCCACCATGAAGGGAATGTACTGTACATATCATCACAAAATGAAATACACACCCTGGTACCCAATCAGTGTGTGGCTGCACATGGGACTTGGGCAGAATGTTCAAAGTATCCATTCAAATACATGACATCTGAGCAATATTTGCTCAGTCTGGTCACAACCATCTCATCCCTGTCCTAGCATTCAACAGTGCAATATGACAAGCAATGTTTCAAAATTGGTTTGGGTGGCACAGCCATGGACTTCCAAACAATACAGGAATGCAACCTAGCATTAAGAAACACTCATCTTACCAGTTTCACCTGCTCACATGGCATGGATTGCTATTCGTTTTGGCCAGTGTGTGGGGAACCCATGCCTTGCAGGTACCTATAACTGAAGCACCCATGTCTTGGGAGTTCTAACCCCTACTTACATGGAGTGTGCAGTCAGATGCTACTTTGGCCATAGTTGCCACCAATCGGAATCCATCTTAAAGTGGGATGGGGGGCTCTTTCCTGGCCTGACACAAATATGATACCAACCTTTGTGTATTACCTTTCTTTTTGATACTCAGTCAGTATGGCAGGAATGATGCCTGCTCCTTTAAGAGGGTTCTAGAGGCAGTTTTGGCCACAGGAGTCCCTCCTAGAATGAGTAGGAAGACAGAGTGGGCTAGACATCAGTGAATGGGCACTGTAGTTATGTTCTTACTTTCATGTCTCCTTTCCTATTCCTCTTCCAGACTGAGCAGTCGCCCACACTCTCTGGCTCTGCAGGATTATGCTTGGCTCTTGGGCCTGTAATTTGGCTCTTAGTTTTTATAGTAGCGTGATGATCTCCTGGTGCAATCTGGGCTGGTGAATTGCTGTCACCTCAATTCCCCACTCCTGGAGCCTATCTTGCTCTGCTCTGCTGTGAGAACCCCCACTCCTGGGCTGTTCACGCACACAACCTCCAGCATGTAAGGCACCTCAACTGAGTGAGTGCTTCTAGATAGCCACTCTTTGGATTATACAACAGAATGACCTCAGCCATACCCCCAGTTCCAGATACAACCTAGGAACCTCCATCTTACAATGTTCAGTTCTGTCCACTGAACAATGTAAGCTCATATAAGTTCATCATGTAAGTTTGCTGATATAAGAAATTGATATGCACCAGCCTTGTTATTCCAAGTGGAGTCTCCCCCACACTTCAAACTAAAGGCACTGCTTTAGGTAACAAACAAAGGTACTAACTACAGAAGGCTTTTAAGTGATAAGGCATAACAAGTCAGATTTGGTCAAGAGCAACAAAAGCAAAATGCATTCTAACCTAAGCTTAACACTTTTAGCAACCTTCCAAACTTAAGTGATTCTCACCATAGGCTGACTGGTTTCCCTCCAGTCAGGTTCTCCCCTTTGTTGAGCACTTCAGTTGCTTGATGGTGTTTGTAGATGGAGGTGGAAGAGAGAGAGCATGGCAAATCTCCCCTTTTTTTAATGTTCCTTCTCCCCTCTGGGGCTTTGTCCCCCTCTCAGGGTCAGGTGACAAACAATGTCCTTATATGACTCATTCATATCCTGAGTCATTGAGCATTACCTCCTCATGATTCTAAGCTGCCCAAGGGAAGGGAGGTGACTCACTGGAGAGTCCAGTTGATCCTCTGTTGATGCCCAGGCCAGTCCCTTGTTCCTGGAAGGCTGAGCTGGGTTTGTTCCATATACATCTTGATGAAGTGTGAACTGCCCCTCTGCTCCTGGAGAGATTTGCCTGGGTATGTTTCAAACAATGAGGATGCATCTTTGGGAATATTATATAGTGAAGCCTCATAAAAATGATCAGTACATCATGGGCATTTCAAAGACATCTAACGTGGCATAGTTTGCATTAGATAATACACCATTACATTATAAGGGTGAACATGGGGTGCATGGCGTCACAAGCAGAAAATTAGCTGAGGTGAAATTAGGCCACAAATTACTGCTGAATGGCAAAAGGACTTCTGGGTGAGAATGGGCTGTTTACCACTGTCCTGGGGCTGGTATTAATGTCAGTTTCATGTGTGGGATGACACTTCTCTGTGGCTGTAATATCAATGTTGTGGGCGTATTTTTTTTGATGATGAAGCCTTATCTTTAGAATCACACATGGGTTTTTTATCTTATTCTCTTTCAACTACTAATGTGCAGAGCTTTTTGTCTTGATCATTTAGACTGTTTAAAAAATAACCCTCGGCCTACAATATTTTAGGTTGATGGTATGTTAATAAAGATCTTCTCCCTTATTTTTGTTTTCCTTGGGAGACGCAAACCATTCCCTGGATAAATGGAGATTTCCGCCCTAGCCTCTTTCTCTGCTTTTACAAGTGGTGCGGTGTGTTTTTTGTTTTTGCTTTTAAAAAAAGAAATGGTTGAAAGATAAGAAGACTGAATTGTAGCAGCCTGTTCCAAAAATGATAAAATTTGAAAAATAACAGGCTTGTTCCAGGGCCATGCAATCAAAATAGTTCTTGCACTGAAGATATAAAAAGAGACTATGCATAACATTCCTGAAATAATTTATGCCGAGTTCAAGTTTAAAGTCATAGATATAATGGTATATTATGTGTTCTCTTGGCATTCTGTTTTTAAATCAACAACATGAGCTCATCTTTTGCACACCACACGCAGCCCTCGTTTCCTTAATATGATACACTCTGACCTAGGCCTACCCCATGCTCCAAGGCAGACTGCCTTTCACACTGGAAGGGTTTATTTTGGTTTACCTCCCCAATTTTGATGGCAATAAATAATAAACCTTAGCACGTTATAGTCTCAGTCCTCTGCTGCTTTCATGCTGTTTTTGTGCTTTGTTGATAGTAGGCCAGCTTTGTTAGGCTGGTTCACTGGTGTAAATACCCCAAGCCTTGTTTCATACCTTCCAGTCTGCTCTTACTTGTGGCAGTTACCTAAGATCCCTAAAGGGCCATTGACTAGGCATCACTGAAACGCAAGTCCCTTCTCTATTCTCTTCCCTTCTTATTCTGGCTACAGGGAGAAGTGGCATAAGAGCTATTACACAGGTTCTTCTGGCAGTCCATGTGGTGGGGTCATCTACATAAAAAAATAAACAAGTTGTCTTCATCCCTAAACCATCAAATAACCAGTCCCTGAGATGAAATTAGATCCTGGGGGTACCCTGCCTCATCTTGCATATGTCTTCCTGCCCAAAAGCCAAAGCGATGGGTTTCACAGTGTGCCTTGAAAAGCCCTGGGAAAGTACCCATCTGAGTTATGGTGGCACCCCCATAATCTGCTAGGCACCATCCAAATTAATAAAGAAACTGACCCTAAGAGCTCCCAGTGTAAGAAAATCTTTGCCTGAATTTTGACTCCTTCATTAACAATAATATACAAGTGAGATTGTAGAGAGAAATTCTCCTTACTCTGGTGAATTCACCATCTTTGCCACTTATCCCTGTAGATCTGCTGCATGGTGGAAAGACAGACTGGAGTGGGGGGGCAGGCTCCGCTACATTTGCATGCTACAGAGGGAGTGCAGGGAGCTTCCAGCCAGCTCGGAGTAAGCTGCATAGAGAGACTCAATGAGCTCAGGGGCATTGAAGGGGAACAACTGGAGCCACAGTTACCTGGGTATAGAGGGCCAATCCATACCCCCAGAGGCCAGTGAAGGAATGAGGCTGCAATAGCATGGTTTGCCTGTGAACTGGGGGAAAGAGGAGTGATTTTCATCTTCTCAAACCCATAGAGAGTTCACTGCACAAAGGCTATGTACTCAGTCTTTGTGTCAGGGTGTGGCTGAATTTCATGCACACACAGACCTGTTGATCATAGTTTGAAAGTAGAGATGAGAAATAAGGTTAAAAAAGGTAAAAGGAATGCCAAAAGATCAGAGTGAAGCTCAAGTTTAGGTACACAGGAAGCAAGTTCATTTGGATCTTCTGTAACAGTCCATAGTAAATACATTTTAGTTGAGGATAAAATTCAGATTTGGGAAAATTAAAAGTTATGTATTCTAGAAAAACATAGCACAGGAAGGCTACCACCGTTCATTAACAAGGGTTGCAATTGTAACCTAGCCGTTGTCACCTCTAAAAATGCAGGCAACTTCAGAAGGGAGGTTGTGGCAGCGATCCTAATATCACAGCATACACCAGTGCAAGGACAATAGAGGCTGCAGCACAATCTAGGAAAGCAAATTATCTGCTGAGATTCAATTCAGAGAGGCTGACTGGAAAAGCTTTACTTCTCAGTTGAATGAATCCACCTACAATATTATTCTGACACACAGGCACTAGGAAGAATGTCTCCCTCATGTGGAAAACTGCCCAAAAATTCATCCCTAGAGGAGATGGGACATTATGCATACCTGGGTTTTCAGAACAGACAAGCCAACAATATAAGAAATATTCAGAATTGTTTGACTTGGATTCTTGAGGTGAAGAAACCATTGGGTTCAGGGAAATGCTTATCAAAGAGGTTGGAAAAGAGCAGTGTGATAGCTGGAGGGTGCTGATTGGCACAGGTTTGTTTCATAATAGCAAAAAAGCATAGGGCACTATTCACAAACTGAACCCTGAAGGACAGCAACCAACGTGCATCAGTGCAGTCTCTCCTCAGAGATGGCAAGTCCACAATGAAAAGCTCAACACTGAGGAGCTGACAATAGTTATGAAAGAAAGCTGCGCTGGGTGATATATCTAGTGAATGATTATTACTTTTCAGGATGAGAGTACAGATGTAGCTGCTTGACTCTTGTATGGAGACCATGACTATATCCGGGCTGTGGGGACAGGTCAAAGTGGCTGCACTACTCAAGCCACATACAGACCCTAAATCCACAAAATGTTAACATCCAATATCCCTATTCTGCTCAGTCTCCATGATAATGGCTGGAATAGTACCAATAGTTGAAGGGGCAGCTGACTGATAAATCCAGTTTCCTCCCAGGACATTCATGCTGTGGCCACGTTGCAAACCTAACTCAGTACATCAGAGATGGCTTGTAACTCTGCAGACTTATGAAGGCTGTGTTCTGTTGGCTGCTTACACCACTGCACTTGTATTGAAATTGCCAAGGATTCTGAGAAATCGCGAGATGATGCAGGACATTTCCTCCTGGCTCGTGAATCAACTTTAAAGAAGAGAGGTTTTAAAGATTGTTGATTATGCACTCGATAGAATAGATTGCCCTCCGGTTCAGTGGGTAGCATCCTTTTGTTTAACACCGACACAAACGACCAGCCAGAATTCCCTAAGGTGAAAAGATTCATTTCTGCAGATGATCTTTGCATCCCCACCCAACTAGAAAGATTTGAGGACACTGTGCACATTCCTAACTGGCTCCCTGAGTGTACTTGGAAACTATTATTGCACAAGGTTGCGGAATGCCAACCTCAGCAAGACACAAGTGTCTACCTTTCACCTGAAACGCCATCAGGCCAAGCAAAAACTTTAGATATCGTGAGATGTTATATCCTTGAGCACTATGAACATATGGTATACCTTGGGGTCCCATTAAATCAAATGCTGGCATTCAAAGAGCACATTAAGAAGCTGAAAAAAAGGACTCTGGGAATTGTGTATTTCAAAAACTGGCCAATACAAAATGGGATGTTAGCACATTTTGAGCAATCATTCTTGCGCTGTTTTAGTCAACTGTGGGATACTGTGCCCCAGTGTAGTTAGACCCATGCCATGCACACACAATTGATAGTAAACTCAATCAGTCCTGTAGGATCATCACAGGAACTTTGAAACTGACTTCCACGCTGTAGCTGTTCTGTCTCGCAAAGATTGCGCTGTCCTTTGTGAGGACCTTCAATAATAAGGAGAAGATGACAAACAGGTCTTGGATCAGAGAAGGAATGTGTCCATGCAATGGATATTTTAGATCATGCCCTGAAGACACTGAAGTCCAGAAAGAGCTTTACTTATGAAAATACCTTCCCCAAAATACTACTCTAGAAGACTACAGAATACTAAAATGGCAGGAAATGCCAACGATCTTTGAGAACCTGGTTCTTCAAAACAACCCCCGCCAGGCACTGACCTCGAACAGGCACTGACCTCGAATGAAAACACTGGTGTATTCTAAATTAAATGAGAGCTGGGGTGGCAAAGACTGAAGACAATTTTTCCCAAGCAGAAGGTGAGGAATGACCCGAATGTGAATGTGGTGTGTATAGACAAACACTCGAACACTGCCTGATGCAGTGCCCCCTGTCAACATCCTGTACTTTTGAAGAACAATTTGAGATAAGTGACAACAGCAGGTCTTGGCTGTGGTTTTGGAGTGAGAAGCTATGATGACCATTCATTAGATGGAACCTCTTGATAAAATTTAACTGGCCTAAGGAACTAATAATACAATCAGACTGCTGTTGGAACAAGTATTTTCAATTACTTTGGTTTTCTTTTTAACAGGGAATTGGGAATAGATATGATGCAACTCACATAGCATACAAAGACTTTTTTTTCCCTAGATTGGAGTAGGGTAGTGTCAGATGCTTACAGTATGGGTTGATTGCTGAAGTGGACGTGGGTGTTTTCTTACATTGACCAATAGGAAGCATGTAATCCCTAACTGCCTCAGTTCCATATATTATTTATTAGTTCTTTGATGTCAGCATTTCCTAATTTCAGCCACATAAAAATATATTAGCATTAATGTGGGAGTTCTAACCCCATGACACTAATGGATTTTATTTTTAAAAGTTTGCTTGATATGGATATGGGGTATAAAATACATTTTTGTGTGTAGGACTAGCCCAAGAACTCTTGCATGATATGCCAAAACTTTCTCAAAAACAATCTGTGTTTGCCAAGCTTTAAACAGACACTCACTGTTCCAGATGGAATGAGCATTGACACCAGAATTTTCTTGCCCATCTACCTACATTGGCATTCCAGATTTACCATGAAGTTTTAATTAACTTCAGATAGGAAAATGTATTTAAAAAAAAAAGGTTGCGAAAGTAGGAAGAATGTACTGTTAGATGTTGAAAAGAGAATAAGATAGCTATTAATGAACTGTTTAAGATAGCAGTGCTGGATTAAATACTTACGGGTAAGATCATGGGTGATCCTCCCTTTAGGCTTCATTGAGACCACATCCATTATGGAGCAAGCCTGCTACCTACCTTTCCGTGCAGATGGAAAGAGCACGGGGTGGGTGGAGCTTTGACTTGGCCCACTGGCCAATTAGCCACCTAAGGTGACAGGGAAAATAAATGGCTTGGCACAGAAAATTACCATATTTTCCCCCTGGAACAAGGAATGAACTGTGGCTACCTCAACACTTCAGTTGCCTCCCTGGACTTCTGCTGGGTAGCACAGCTATGCACTGTCCCTTGCTATGGGCTGTGTGGATAACTTATTTAATGAACATAGCTCCTTTTTGCATGTGTATGTTATCATCTACACACAGTTTAGAATTCTCCCCAAGTTATTTATTAATTGAGTTCAAGAAATCATCCCCATTTGCTTAATTACTTTTCAAAACTGGCACTGGAGTGAGAAACCAGAAATGTAACATATTAAAACATCCTTTTACAAAAGGTTTAAATATAAAACAGACAAACAAATACCACCACAAAAACATAAGGTGTTTCCTATCAATTGCATCACAAAATGTATAACATCTCAGAGCTCAGACTTAGAGTTCCACCCACCGGCATTTCAGAGATCTGGAATCTATGAATCTCCTGCGTGTATTCTCAGCTGTTGACGCTGAAATAGGGGACGTGAAAAGCAGAGAAGGGCCTAAACCCAGATCTTATCCCAGTATGAGGAAGTTCAGAACAATTTTAAAATCCAAACTTCATTGCACAAACAAAGTACAAAGGAGTGAGAGTGTGTGTGTGTGTGTGTGGCGTGTGTGTGTGAGAGAGAGAGGTGTGTTCATGTGAGAGAGAGAGAGATGCAGTTGTATTGGTGGCCACTGGAGGACACTGAAACCTGAATTTGAAAAAAATGCATCCACCAACCCAAAGTGCAGACAGGTTGGAAAATTAACAGAGTGCCTAAGTTAGTGATTGCTAGAATGTTAATATTGAATTGTGTTGCTCTTGGTGTTCAAGGCTGGGAGGTGTCAGTGAAAAGAGAATGCACACGCTTAAGCTATTGGGTCAAATTCATTCTCCATTTACTTTAACGGAGTTATTTTAATGACTAATGAAGCTACAGTAGGGAAGAATTTAACATACATGGAAAAAGTCAAATCGTATCTACAATATGCTGCCAAATCCAAATATTTTAGGCTCCTTGATGTAAGGTTTAGTGAGAGCTATTTGTGTGAAAGGAAAAGTATTAAAAGTTTATTTTGTGTTGTAACTTTTCAGACTGTACGGATGTGTGATTACTCAGAATCACCTACTGTGGATGAATGGAGCAGTCATGTTTCCAACAAGTTTATAACCTATTTGTTGATCCTGTCACTTGAAACTTACATGGAATTTGTTTTGTTACACCACTTGAAAAATAGAAAACATTCTATATGCGTTATGAGAAGATGGCTCTCAACCTGACACCCCTTTTTCAGATGGCTTTTCTTTAGAATTTATGCAGACTTTCTGTGTGTGATAGCAGGGGCTTGCAACATGTGATCAGAGGGGGAGCAAGATGTAATGAATAGCAGGAAAGTGTTCTTTATACTAAAATAGCACAGTCCACCTATTTTCATGCAAAGACCTAACCTTTGCAAGGAAATGGCTGAATTAATTTTTTTTCATGAAAAGGGACCATTGTAACAAGAACTATGGAAAATATGCAACATCCTGGTTACATTATGTACTTCTCAGATGTTCCTCATTAGGTAGAATAGTTCTCTTTAGATCTCAGCTCTCCTCCATCTAATCCTAAAACTCCATTGTTTTAATACCTTCACTTAAGATAATTTGCTAGCATGAGAACATTTAACCTATAAATGTAATAAAAACAATCTTCTTTTTACTAAATGTTAATACATGATTTACATTTCAAAATATTCACTTTAATTCATAGTTTTCCCCAAACAGCACAGATTTGGTCTTTTGCAGGTAAAGCAATACAAATCCTCTCTTTATCTGCTAGGTCCTGCAAACTCTTATTTGTGTGAGCAAGCTCTAATTGAATGGGAAAAGATTTTCAGGATCAGGCCCTTTATCCCAGTGAACAAAGCTACAAAAAGGCTTCGGGTAGGGTTGGGGGGAAGAGCTTTTGAGTCTATGGAAAAGTTGTCAAACACCAAACGCCTTTTGTATTTTAAATTTGTACCACAATAACACTGAGTTCAAAGGAGAATTTAATTTTGGCCTCTAGCACTTCTTTTGGTCTATTTGGTGGGGGGAGGGGGAGTGACTCTAGGAGAGCACTACATCTACTAATTGATCCTAGACTCCCAACGGTTATTTCCTTTGATTCTTTCCACTCCAGCAGTTTTTTCATACTAGTTTCTCATCAGTTTTAGATGAAAGTGACATGCACGCTGTAATGAAAATGTATTCTGTTTAAGGCTGAATTTGGGTTAGCTGGAAATTTGAGGTCTGGAAATTGCTGCAAATAAAACAACTGGAGTGAGTATTTTGTCATTTGATAGTTCTCGTAACTCATTAACAAGGTCCTATTTACAGTAGGCTGTATAATGTAAAATATGAATGTATAGCTATTCCCATAGTAAATTTAGTTAATCAATAGATTGCCTAAAATTTTAACACTTAAAACAGTTTGGGCCAAATTCTGCCCACATGTAACCCTGTGGTCATCAACTTGCATATGTGCTAATATATGGCAGAACAGATTGTATTTTTGTTTGCTTCTACATAGCCTAGCACAATGGGGTCTGTTCATAACAGGGCTCCTAGGTGGGTTCTCACTATACATTAATTATTGATAATATAATTATTAATATAGAATTCACCTGCATTGCTCTCCTGCACAGCAGAAACATTACAGCCCTCATTCTGCTCTAACATCCATTTTATACCAGTGTCTTCACTGAAATTGATTATGATTTCTAACACGGTCAGTGAGATTGGAATGTCATTGTCAGCAGTCCCTCGATACGAGTATGTTGTTTGCCCGGGGAAAAGTCACTGATGAGACTTAAGATGGCTGATGAGTCCAATTCGAGTGCTACAAATTTTTCAACATGTGACAGATGGTTGCTTGGAGAGAGCACAACTGCTGGCTAGGATGTTGTGTGCTTTCCTTCCTCCTCTGCCATTTCTCAGCACTGATTGGGAAATTCGGCAGCAGTCGACGGGAGATAAGCAAGCTATGTAGGCTAGCTTACATGTTTCCCGTTGACTTCTTAACTTTTACTTACTGCGGCGTCTTCACTTCACTGTGCCAGTGGGAAATGCGCTCCCGTCAGCACAGTGTTATTCTTTTTCCGGAGGTGGATTTATTAAATCTACTTCCAGATTGATTGAGCAGGTCTTCACTTCCCCTCAATCGGTCTCAAAGAAATGATCTGACAGCGGCAAATTTGCCTCCATCAGTGAAGACGTACCCTCAGCCTCTTGAGCACGGTGATTCTTTTCAAAATGGGCAGAGGCTTGAGGTTTGATGTGACACCATTGCAGTCTATTGCTAGCCAGCCCTTCCCAATTCACGGGGTCAATGCCTCCCGTCTTAAAATATACTTTCAAGGTGTTCTTGTAGTGTTTCTTCTGTCCCCTGTGGGTCATCTTACCATGACTAAGTTGAGAAAAGAGGTCTTGCTTCAAAAGACAAGTATCAGTCAGCCACACACTATGACTGACCAGCCCAGTGAAGTTGATGTTTCATACTCTTCACCTCAACACTTCTGATGTTAGCTGCAGAGAGAACACTGGCATTGGTGCGATGGTCTTCCTATGGAGAATCTTCTTAAGGCACCGCTGCTGGTACCACTTCAGATTCTTAAAATGACTTTGATGTCACCCATGTCTGGCACCATATCTCACTACTGAATTCCAGATCTTGTCCATCTGGATAAGGATGCGTCTTTAAAATATTTTCACAATGCTAATTAAAATATATCACCCATACCTGTTGTGCAGGGATCTCAATCATGTGAGTGTAATCTGGAGACATTACAAATATTTTTTTAAAAACCAGTTTTGGCAGGTTACCTTCCACTGGCCATTGCAGTGTGCCATTCACCCCATTTTGCAAGATTAATAACGATATAAATGTTAGGAAATCTCATTAAAAGAGGAGGTTGTATGTGTTTTTTCAACACAAAGCATCTCTGTAGCAGTCAGAATTTTAGGCTGGTTTTAGGTTTTTTGTTTTAAATAAATATTTAAAAAAATGCTTAATCCACATTAAAGATTAATTTCTTGCCAACTTTTCTTTAGAAGGGTGGAACATCCATAGCCCGTAGGGCTATTTATTCATTTATTTATTGTTTCCCTCTTACATAATGCTGGTCAAACAGTTTTATTTCAAAATGCATAACTAGAAATATACTTCTGAGTTCAGACCTTGAATGCCAACTTCCAGTCTGAAGCAAACTTTTATAACTATTTTAAAATGGAGCTGATGATGGAAACATAGATATAGCTTTAACCAGTGTGTACAGGTGTTGCTGTAATAGGTGAGAAACTGACTTTAATTGGGACAAAGTTGAATAGAGCATATTTTCTATGAAATATACTGGCACATACAGTAAGTACATGTATGATACAGAAGGTACAGTACAGATGGGTTCTGTATTGCCTTGTTGCTGTTTAAGATTTGTACTTGGGTATCGTTGTATGTGATATGTGTTTCCTCCCCATATCCTGATTCTATTTTAGCATTGCCACTTTAATAATGGACCAAATTCTGTCCTTGGTAAAACATATGCAATTTTATCATCACAGTTTTGCAGGAGTTTAACTGAGGTCAGAATTTGGTCCAATGTATTTATTACATCATTATTTTTTTATCACAAATGACTGTGGGTCAAATTTCCCCTGATCCACAGCACATGATTAACTCAACCCAGTGAGCTTAGTGGTGATGCATGAAGCGTGCATCAGAAGAATTTGGCCCTCTGACTTCACTGAAAAAGGTGGTAGCAGTGAAGGCTAAAGGCGTGTTCAGAATCTGCCTATGGCATCAGGAAAAAACACTGTAGATTATTCAAGGCAGAATAGGGAGGGAGGAAAGAAACAGCATTGATAAGTAACAAAAGTGGCAACAAAATGCACATTAAAGTTGTGAAACATGTCATACGTTGCAAATCCAATAGCTGAATGTTCTGCAATATAAGTCACTGTTTAAAATGCACCAAAGGAACACGTCTAATTTAGTTGCCAAATAAAGCTTAAATGGTCAGACTCAGATAGAGGAGCAAGAGGAATTGAACAGAAAAGTGAACCTGTTATGGGAAAGAGGCTCTTAAATACTGAACTATCAAAAACTGTGACTATGAATAATGAAATGCATGCTTAAAAATGCTTTGCTTCATCTTTAATATCTTTTACTGCATGCAGTCATTTTAATGTAAATTAGGTGCACACAGCAACAGTACCAAGGGAGCATCCACAATTTGTGGCTACACACTGACATCTGGATGGGATTTTTATAAGCATTTGTATTTAAAAGATCAGTGTTTAGGACATTGTCTTTTCCTGGTGCATATTGTGTGTGCAAGAAACTGCCGTCATAATTGTGTGCATAATATAATCTGACCTTCAGCCTTGGTCAGTTGGATGTATACATTCCTGATTTGTGGATACTATTTAAAAATCCATTCTCCTATTACAAAAAGTTCTTCATCCGGCTTGAGCATGGAACAGATATCATGTGACCAGTTGTACATCACGGAAAAACAAATGAATAATGAACAGCTGAAGTAAACAGTTTACAAATACCCCATAGACAGGAAATTCTTCACGTGAATTCTTCAGTGCTTACAAATAACCAATACAGAAAACAGAATCAGTGTGTGAACAATTCAGGAACAGAAAAAAGCTAACTTTGATGGAAAACTTATTTCTAATTAACAGTGTGGTTAATTCTTAAACTTTTTTCCCCTGAAATTGGATATATTTGTACCTAATATATTGAAATTTTTTCCTGGTGAAAACAGTATTTCTGCAGTACTGGCAAGTTGAGTCCTTATATGGATTATCTGTTACGTAAAAGTTTGTGATGCATGTTACAGCTGCCCAGAGAATAAAATCTAACATATGTATCTGATTGTCTGGAATTTATTTATACCTTTCTTTAATGTATCAGGATGACTTGCTGTTTTGTGTTGGAGCTATTATTTCAGAGGCTTTTGGACTTGTCCATCTCTAAAGCATATCTAGCAAGTGCACCAGTGTGTGCTGAGTTGAAACCGTTTTCAATGAAACTTCCATAGGAAATGTTGTCACTTGCATCACACGCTGTTTATAAATAGGTAGCTGAGGTGATATTTAGTTGGTACGTTTTGCCAAAAGACAGGGGCAATGCCTAGTGATATTTCAGAACTGAGGAGCACTGTATGCAGGGCTAGATACAGGGGTTAAAAAAAGCACATGTGATAGCACTGTGTATCATAATATCAGGACACTATAGGTACTGACACTTGTCCAATGGGGAAAAATGGTGAATACCTAGTATTTGTTTTTAATGGATTTACAAGATGCAAGTAAAAATAAGTAGAAAAACTAAAACATGTCTCTAGTTTGAAACCCAACAAGTTTCATGATATCTGAATTAGGTCAGCATTCAAAAACCATGAGATTTAAAAAATAATAAAATGTTGGATTCTTTTGATTTGCCTTCCAGTGTCTGAGGCATTAGAATTCAAGAGACATGCTTTCAAGAATTTCTCCCCAACCCTGTGGACTAGAGTCTTGCTTCTTAAAATAAAAGTTGAGATTCTTGTATCAATATGATTCCAGGAGCTATGGCTTTGAGCAAAGCACCGAGAATTGTGAGAATAGGCAGCACTGGAAGGGTTTGCTAGTGCCACATTTTGTGGCAGAGTTTTGAGTGCAGCACTGTTTTTCCCTTTTTTGATATCTAAACCATGTTCCGATCACCTCAGTTCAGTCAACTATATGCTGGTTGCAATGACGCAGCAATTTAGACACTTTCGTTATAACAGATACAGTCTGAAGCAGAAGACAAAATCGAAGACTGCATTCTAACCAATCCTCTTCAGGCAAAAGTCTCTAAGTAAACAGCTGGGCCTGAAGATCAACATACTTGAGCTCAGTTGCACAACTAGAGGGAGCAAATTCCAGAGTCAAGGACTCTGAACTGGTAAGGACCTGCTTCAGTCCCACTAAACTGAAAATTAGGGCCTGTCAGCAGAAACATCACAGCAGATTTTCGTCATTACAGTGGTGCGTTAGAGACATGGTTTTTATGGTTATCAGAACCCAAACTATCTAGAGTGTATGGACTGCACCAAAAACTCTGAATTTCACTGTCATTCTTCAGTGTATTAGAGAGACACACACATCAGACTGAAAAGTCCATCTCAGATGCATTACAATTTAAAAAAAAACCCTACTACTTACCAGTTACCAGTAGTAACAGTTACTTACTGTTACCAGTAGTACTGGTAGTTACTGTGTTGCAAGGAACTAATAAAGTGTTTTAGAGCAAGGACTGAACAGATACTAATAATCATAGAGGGAGGGGAATCATCAGGGAGAAGCGCACAGAGCAACTGAGCAAAAGACTTCACGGCTTCGTCTGACCTTAAATCTCCTTTCTTTTCTTCATGCCGTCTACTTTGTCTTAGTTTGTTGAATAATACAAGAAATGATTCATAAATATTTTCATTCCAATTTCACTCTGTGCTCCATGAAGTGATATTATTACAGCGCTTGTTCATAAGTAGGCCAGGGGTGCAAGCAGAACTTTGCTAAGGACTGGCCCAAATTACCTACCCAGCTGCCTCAGATTTGAGTGGTGATGTGATCTGACAGATGGGTTAGCAGCAATGCAACTCAAATTTGGCAACAAATCAGGTTCTGGCCAGGACTCCCCTTCCCCATCAGGGGGTGGGACAGGGAACACCTCTTCCAATAGGGAGGCAGTAATTGGAGCTATATGGTATAATGGTGGAGGCCCTTTCAATGTGGCATGATGGAACGGTGGCCAGGCCAAATTTGAGTGGTGGTTTGTCCTCATGTGCCAGGGTGCAACAGCACTCAAACCTGGCCTGGATGCCCCTCTGTCATGTCAGCAGAAAAGGGGCTCTGTTATGACACCCTTCTCTGTCAAGGACCAAGTGCGGGTGGGGGAGGGGGGAAGGACTCTACCTCCCATTGCACCCTGAAGTAGACAAATGACTGCTAGTTTATTTAAGAGACAGTTCTTGGGAATTAATATCTGGAAGGGGGACTCTACCAGCTTTGCACCCTTGCAGAATGGTTTTAACATGGGAAGCAAACTAGGACTTGGATTTCATATAACTTCAGGCTACTTGTATTCTTGTTTGCCTAGAGCAACTGAACTGTGTGCTTTTAGCTCTTTCAACATTAAAGGTAGCATCTCACAACCTTATGCAATATTTCTTGAGTTATTATTCTAATTGTGCATTGCAGTCTCTCAGAATGAAAAGAGAGGGAAATGCGAGTTAACTGAATGCCTTGAGAGACAAATATGGGGCAACAACATAAAATCTGCGAATGAGCCTAAAATGAAATTACAACAATTTAAAGTAATGCGAGGAATTTCTTGGCCAATTGCATCCTTATGGTCTGCTGAGCAATGATGCACACTGGCACCATGGAAATCAGACTTGTAATGTGACACACGTTCAGTAATGACTATTTGGTGAAACATTATAAATGTCACAGATATACCGTAGCATGTAATCTTCCATTACCGGCTTAGTCAGAATTCTATTTGCTGTGTGATCCTTTATCATACGTGGAGCTATGAAGCCTTTTGCAAATGGGTTGTGCGAAGATATGGAAAACCTGTACTATTTTTTTAAGATTTGTATCTTAACATGGCAGAAACGGCTGCATTTGAACATAGTATTTATAAGTTAAAAACTGAATAATTTCAGGTGATCTGCAAATAATTTTCCTTTAAGTAAGAGACCAGCACAGATTTGCAAGTTACAGGCCCCCTTCCAGAACTTTGTTTTTGAAAAACGTGTGGGTTGCATGTCCATAGCTTGCTTACCTCTTTATTAGTCTGAAGTTTTGTTTTTAAAGACAAAAGTATTCTCTAGCCCCAATAAGTGAAGAAAATGCACCGTTCCTATCTTTCTCTTTCTCACTGGGTTTTTTTAGGGCAAACGTTAAACTGTTCTTTTATGAAAATCTCCTTTATAAGCTTTAAACAAAAACTTGCTTTAGAACAATAGATGTGGTTTATTTTGTGAGCATGATTTAAGACTTCATCCTCAAATATCCTAGAAAGTGGGCATTTCACTTCACAGAAGGCACTCAAAATCTGGCAGGATCAGGCCATTGGTGGTTAGAAGAGACCCTGGGAGTTCTGCTCACCACCTTTGGTGAGTCAAAATTGTCATGTGGGTACACTCATTTTGGATGCCTTATTTTTCATGTGTCCTACTCGAGACACCTTGGGCCTGATTTTTCAGAATGCTGTTCATCCTCAACTGCAGTTAAAGTAAATGGAATCTATGGGGGCTCAGTGCCTCTGGATATGAAGCCCAGGTTAACCCAAGTTGGACATCCAACAGCTTTGGAAATTGTAATCCAAGGGCCTGGTTTTCAGAGTTGTTAAGTACCCGCATCTTATGTTGAAGTCACCTGTGAAAATCAGGCTCTAGGTCTTTGCAAACATTGACTTTAATCTCCCTGTCTCAGTTTCCGTATCTGTAAGTTATGGATAATACTTCTGGACCTTACAGGAGTGTTTTGAGACTTCATTAATGTTTCCAAAATTCTTCTAGGACCTTGCAAAATAGGCGCTGTATAAACACATAGCAGTAATGCTTGCATCCTTTACCTTGCCCATTAATTGCGTTTGCCTTTTCTAGTGCACATTCCTTTTGGTTAAAGTTGCTCTTCCATCACGGAAATAATTTTGTGATCCCTGTTTTGCAGCAATGCATGAAACTGCAAACACCTGGGAAGATTTTTCCATGGTGCAAGGTCTAGTGCAGCAAACATCTGAAACTCGTTTTGAGTTTCCCAAAGGTCTCTTCATTCACCAACTGAGAGGTGGTTTCCCCCCCCCCTTTTATAAGTCATGTTTCTCTTTTGAGGTTGATTCTGAGCACTTGACAGGGGAATTGAGAGTGAGGGATGTCATAGACTGTACAAATGGAATTATTTACTGCCTGGGACTCTAATAAAGATGTACAATAGCCAAACACATACTTTTTCTTGTAATTAACTATAAATATTCAATTCAAATATAGCCTATTTTTGTCAGTTACCTAATATTCAGTCAGACTTGAATAATCAGCACTTCTATAAGTAGATTGGTGTCGATATCTGAAACACGTTGTTGGAGCTAAATGGAAAATCTGGTCTCAGAACTACAAAAACTGACCCAACCTATATTTTGAGCCAAATGGGTTCAATACAGGTGAAATTCCATGATCTATGTTCTAAAGAAAGTCAGACTAGATCTAATGGTCCCTTCTAGCCCATTAGATGCCTTCTATAATATAATGATTTCAATAGATCAGTTAAGCACAGACTGTTCATTCTTCTCTTTCCTTTGCTTCCAGGGAAAAAGAAGAGATGGGACAGCCTCAAGGAGATCTGCTACTACCCCACTGCCTTTCCCTTTACATGCCTCCTCCGTGGTCCTCTGATAGAACTTTCCTCCTGTGACCTCGGTTAACACTTGCTGATTTTCTCCCATGGCCCAGTATCACCTTCAGAGCATCTGCCATATGTTGATTGCCTACCCTTTTAGTATGCTGATGATCAGTTTAAAAAAATTAATAATTTACTTACTTACTCTTCCAAAAAAAATGGCATGTCTGAGTAGAATGATATGAATTTTGTAACGTGCTGTGATATTTTAAGATGAAACTGTTATGTTGTCTTCCCATACTGTTATGTCTTTGATTCAGTGTCTCCATCCCTTGCTCATACTCCTTCTGTATGAAGTAGGGCCACATCCTGGGATATGTATGAGTTGCGCATGATGCAGCTCAAGACAGGATGGGGCTATAACCCATACCCTCATGGTCCCCTTACCATGATAATGGATCTTCTGTCATCCAGGGATTGCTAGGTACTAGGGATACACTTTTCCCAACCACTGCCCCTGTGGCACGAACTGGCATGGTACAGGAGATGCTGCGGCAACTTTATGCCACTTAGGGATTCCTTCTCAAAAGGGAGAATCCTCAGAGATCTATATCCTGCCACTTCACACTACTGGAGTGTCAGAAAGCAGATGGAGCAGTCTCTAATCCATAAACCTTTCCTTTAGGAATAAAGCATCCTATTGGAATATTCTGGCCATATTTTACACTTCTTAAATTAAAGAATTATGTTAACTTTTAATATTCTCAGATTACATCAATTCATGAAGAGTATATAATTATGAATATATCAAACCCCGGCTTTACATTCTGTACTAGGATATAATCATGTCTAATACAATTATGCAATATTTTCCTTTAAATAACCTCAATTAAAGTAGGGTTCTGAACAGTCGACGTTTAACCATTTGTGGCATTCATTTAGCTTTTAAGTGGCTTTCTTCTGAAACCCAATAATTTAATCTTTTATTAACTGGCAGTGCAGGTAGTGAGCACAATGATGTGAACATAAGAACGGCCATACTGGGTCAGAGCAATGGTCCAGGTGCTTCAGAGGGAATGAACAGAGCAGGTAAACATCACGTGATCCTCCCCTGGTGCCCATTCCCAGCTTCTGGCAAACAGAGGCTAGGGACACTTCAGAGCATGGTTTGCATCCCTGCCCATCCTGGCTAATAGCTAGTGATGGACCTATCCCCCATGAACTTACGTTGTTCTTTTTTTGACCTTGTTATACTCATGGCTTTCCCAACATCCTCTGGCAAAGAGTTCCACAGGTCGACTGTGCATTGTGTGAAGAAATACTTCCTTTTGTTCATTTTAAACCTATTAATTTTGCTTGGTTAACCTCTCATTCTATAGAACAATGTCATAGTACAGACAGTGACGTGTTTGGATGAAAGAGTAAAAACAAAACTGGAAGCTTACCTTTTTTCCTATTAGGTAACTTTCCAAATTCATTGTTAACTTCTGTGGCTCTTAATGTGAATGTGAAAGATTTGAAAAAAGGCTTGTGAGCATAAAGTGTAGTTAATTTAAAGGAAAAATGGTCAGGATAAACTTCTTGTCTTAGTCCTGTGTAATCTCACTGATTTAGCTGGAATCACAGCCATGTAAGAGAAAGCAAAATAACCAAGTTCTAAACGCAATTATAGTTAGTTCTGCTCCCACTGAAGTCAATAAGAGTCTCACCATTGAGTTCAAGGGAGTAGATTTAGCCCCAAATTCAGTGCTTTTGAAAATCCCACCTGCACTGAAGATTGGGCCTAAGGGAGCTAGCTGCCCAAATCACATTGATAAATAAATGTGGAATTAGGGATAGAATTTCAAAAACAACTAGGTGGCTTTGGCTCCTAAATCCATTTTCAAAAGCAGTATAGGCACTTAGGAGCATAAGGCTTATGAAAGGTCAAGGAAGGCTAAAAGATGAAGCCCTTCTCTCAGGATCATCTGATTTATATTGAGGCAATTTAGGCACATATTTCAAACACCCACGTCAGAGTTTTTGTGGTTGCGGAAACATATGCAAAAACCTATCTATCTATGTGAATTCACAGGTAACTTCTGGAAATCTGGACCACAGTGCCAATAAATAGCAGATGCAAGTTTTATCGGGTTGAAGTGACACTTTCTAGCAGAGGTGCAAAGACTTCAGTGTGAGTTGGCTGCAATATTGAAGGACCGAGTTTGACTCTCATGGCTTACATATAAGAAAACCTTTATCATTATGAGACCAGCTCTGTTTCCCTTACTAAGATTGAGTAAGGATGGCCTTATGGCTACAGCACTTGATCATGTCTCAGGAAGTCTGACTTCAATTCCCACCTCTGCTATGCGCTGAAGACAATAGGACTAGTCACATGCTTAGTCAAGGACCTGCTCAAGTTCTTTGAGTGGGGGCTGAGTGATGTGTCCAAGGCACAGAAGAAGTCTGCGGCAGGGCCAGAGGTGAATCCAGATCTCCTCAGCCCTAATCCAGTTCTTTAGCCACAAGGACTTTTATCTTCATGTATTTTCAGGGTTTGTCTAAATCCAACTGGGATTTGCAACTGCAACATTGCAATTGCAGATTCGGTAGATATACCTGTGCTAGTATGGCTAATCAGTAGCAGTGCAGATGCAGCAGTGCTGGCTTCAGAGCATGGTTTGCAATGTGAGTAGTTACCCAGGGTCCCGGTAAGCTTGTAGCAGCCTACATTGCTGCACTTATAGTGCTATTTTTGGCCATGTTAGCGTGGGTAAAGCTAAGCCAGGTCTACCTGCGCAGCAATCACATCTGGGATTGTAGCCTAGACAAGACTTTACTCTGTCTAAATTTGTCCTCTGGAAAGGAGGGAGGCTGCTAAACATCCATGTTCCAAAGGGATAGTTGTGAGGATCAATTTTAGTGGCTGAGAGGTTCTTGCATATTACAGTAATAGGCATCCTACAGTTATGTAAATAGATAGTACCTTGCTCATCGGTAGCCTCTTTGAAGTCACTGGGGCTAGCTTTAGAGTGAGGTTTTACTGAGCATGAGTGAAGATGACAGTATTGGGCTCTTTGCCTGCCACACACTCTGTCTTGTCACCTCCCCTATTTTTCGAATCCGGTGTATGTGTATATTGGGCTAGGCTTTATGGAGAAAAGCTTTTGGATCATTGAACCACACCAACTGTAGCACAGTTTAAAACGATAAAAGAGCCATTTGGATATTTTGCTGGAAAGCCCGAGTACATTTTTTCAGACCTATGTTTATAAACGTCTCCTGGTCCTAAGTACAATGGCTGCATTATAAACCAGAATTTAGAAATAGGCGGCATTCCAACCAGCCTGTAGTGGAAAAGGAGTAACAGCTGAGTTCTGTTTATCAGACCCGCAGGAGCAGGATGTGCTTTCACATATCTAAATATTTATGTAAACAAATGCACATTAAACCACTTAGAAATAAATAAGGCTTTCTGAAAATAGAACTCCACAATGACATCAGGCGCTGTTTATCTTCAAGAACTGTGGGAATGAGCTTGAATAACCAAATATTTCATTGAAAAAAATGCAATAAAACTAGCGTCAGATGTAATTCCTTCAGTTTGTGACACAGGCCATCTGAGTGTGCTGAACCTACAGATTTAGTAGCAGTATTCTCTAAAACAAGTCAGTTTTACCCTTCATTTCTAACCTCATACAATGGTCAGTCTGCAATTGTCTCCTATGCAGCGTCTCTTCTGCACAACGGGGCTAGTGAAGTCCCTTTCAAGTGCAACCCTACAATAAAAAGGGGCCCCACACTTCCAATCTTCACTGCACACTGTGGGAACACACTGGTTCCTGTGTGTTCAGGGTTCCCTTTCATTGTTCCTTGGTCCATAGAACTTTCCCTCCAATCTATTGGTTGGTATTGGTATTGAATGTTGCAACAGCAGTATCTGAACACACAAGGGTTGGCTTCGGTAGAGCTGTACAGGCATGTCTATCTGAAAAAAGATTCGTATCTGCTGCTGGCAGTTTTTTTGTTGTTGTTTTAGTTAGCACATACCATTCCCTCTGCTCCATCACCACCATTTGGAAGCAGGGAACCATATGTTAAGTTTAAAGTTTGAATTTTTTCCACATTATAGAATCTCTGAATCTTTATATTTGTTTTAAGTGTCAGCTAGGGCCAGCCTGAGCATTTCTGAGCATTTCATTAGGGGAAGAGAAGGTGGGTAGGGGCAGTTGCTGACAAAAATATTTACTCCTGTCCTATTCTTATCAATCAAACAAAATTCACTCTTGTACACCGTGCTCACACTTCATTTTACGTTAATGTACATAGACAACACTAACAAATAACTGTGTTCCTGAAAATCTCCCTCCCCCACCCGTCACCACAACTCTCACATCCTGCTGTGCCCGCCTTTCTGACCCCCATCCCCCAAACCCTCCTCCTCTAGGAAGACAAATATCAAGGGTTTTAGATTGGTTTGTTTCTAGGATGGCCTGATTTTCATTCTTCTTCTTAACACAAACTATTCACCTATTATACACTTTTGCAGCCTCAGGCAGCCCAAATTTTCAGAAACCTTTCTGATATTTTTGCATATCAATTAATTGAGGCTTTTGACCGTTCGCATTTGACCGATATAATCGGAAATTGTGGACATATTTCTTAACTCCCTAAAAACCTCAGGCAGTTCTTGATCTTTTAAGGTTTTAAAACGTCTGTTCTGCAGAAACCAGTAATGCACAGTCAAGAAAATGCTCACCGTAACGCAGGAAACTCCGACAGCACCAAGCTGAATTCAAAACTTTCTGTGTAAACAGCTGCATATTTCCAAATGCCATCCCCCGTCCACGTGTACAATGCTTTTGGAAGGAGCAGTTAGTTTTTTGTTTGGAAAGTGAATTGCATTTTGCTTATTTTAGGGTAGATGTGGTCAAAGGCAAAGTTGTTTTTCTACATGAAGAAGCATGTTTTTGAAACACACTGACCAATAAATGCATTCTCTTGTCTGGCTCCCGTGAAGATGAGTGCTCCATGATTAAACCAAGCATGTGTGTTCTATGATTACAGTAGCTCTTGCAGTCACTTCCTCCCATGCAACGTTATCTTGTGACTGTGGCAAGCCTGGCAATTGCTGTCTTAGCCACAAGGCTCGTAATCACAGAGGCTGATTTGCTGAACATCTTATGCTCAGAGCCTTTGTCTACAGCTTGGAAAATGTTTTCTTTATGAAGCTTTACTGAATGTGAATAAAATTACAAACTGAACCAATATCTGCTTTCTGCATGTGTACAGTAGAGCTGTATTAAGAAGCACAAACACAGAAAAGCACAAACCTGATTCACAAATATTTTTTCAAAGTAAATTCAACAGGGTCTGTTTTTGTTTTTGTTAATGGAGTCATATTATCCACTGTTTATGACAACTAACCAGCCACCAGGTCTGCGTAAATTTTATTTATTTATATTGTGATAGTGTCTAAGAGCTCCAGTGGTGGACTGGGTGTACTAGCTCTACATGTTGGGTGTACTGGGCAAACACCCTACAAAAAGATGGTCTTTTCCCCAAAGAGCTTATAATCTAAGTATGATATATATGTGCTAATGTTCACCAATACTGCAGCTTTCACCGATCTTAGCCCAAATGAACTGTGACCCATCCGTGCCTAGGGCAGCCACCTGAAAATGCCAAAGTCAGGGCAGGCTGTAAAAGGAGAGCAGATTTTCCCAATACTGGTGCATGACACTGAAGTCAGGCTTCCCAACCAGCCACGAACAGTGCTTCTGATTCCCTGCACTGGTTATCAGGAAACTAAAATAAAAACATACACAGCCCCCTTTTACTGCATTTCAGTCTTTGGCTCCCAATCAGCCACTAGGTCCAGTAAAGAGATAAGTTATTTAAAACTCTATGCTCTCTACCAAAAAGGTTCTCCTGACCCCAAAGGGGGTCAGTCACAATACCAGATCAATACAAGGTTGGATCTTACCCAAAATACCACTCTGTCAGCCAATCCTTTAGTAACTAAAATTAAAGATTTGTTATAAAAGAAAAGAAATGAACTATAAGAGAAATGTTAAATGATTGAAGCAATCAGACGCATACAATTGATTTGAAAGTCCATATATATCAGGTTTCTAGTAGAATTTTAGAGTTTGCAGGCTTGTATAGTCCCTCTAGTGTACATTCAGTACCTGGATGGGTCTCAGTCTTTTGTTTCACGGCTTCAGTTATAGATGAGTTGATCCAGAGGTAGGTGAAGACTGAAGACTGACGACTGAAGACAAAATGGATGTGGCACAGCTGCCATTTATTTCCTTTGGCCTTTGCCATGCTGCTTCTGTAAATTTACAGGAATAAGATGGAGTCCAGGGTCACATGATTAAGTCCTGGTGACTCATCAGGTATATCCCTGGCTTTTCCCCCTGGGCCCATTGTAGCTGTGAGTTTCCTCAATGGGCCATTCAACAGGCTAGCGCTGCAGCAATCCTGCATATGGGCCAACTGAAGTATCAATAGGTGAAATCCTAGTGCCAGTGAAGGCAAAAATCCTATAAACATTGACTTCAAAAAGGCCAGAGTTTTACACAGTGAAGAATCTACACACCGAGTAGGATAGCGTCCCAGCTGAAGTCAGTGGAGTGCCATTGATTTACATGCACTGAGCACTGTCCTAACACCTTTACACAAACTAAGCTAATTAAATAAATACCAATATACCTTTAACTGCACTCTACAGTTGCAATTTACCAAAAAGGTAAGGAAGTCATTTTTTCAGAACTGGACAAGTTCTTGAAACGTCAATGTAGAAAGATTTTTTTTTATTTTAAGTGTCCCCAGCCGAGAAAAAGCCTGATGGCTAAAATGTCTCCCAACTCCTAATTTTCCACCTTTTATTTAAACTTTTCTTTTTAGTTTACAGCCAACACATTGACATGGCACCAATTTTATTTGTCTGTTAATGAATGAGTAATGAATGACTGGAATAATAAGTGTTTGGAAAGAGACCTCAAGTTGGTACTTCAACTTTCTAACAACTTGTTTAAAAGAACCTGATCCAAATTTCCTATAGTTACATTGCATATAAGGTATAAAGGAAACTTCATCAGCCTGGTATCAGAGGTGCATAAATGGTTTTGTTTTATTTGGGTTTTTTTCTCTTTTGCCTGTAGCTCTGGGAAAAAAAACTTGGTTTGATCTCAGCTGCAACCAAAAATTCCATACAATTTTGGCAAATCAAAAAAGTCAACAAAATTTGTTTTGAACAAGATGTTTTGTTTGGCACAATGTTTCGTTCCATTCTGGGCATTTTTAACAAATAAAAGCAATAGAAGGGAATGGCTTGATTCACAAAACAGCAGGTGGAGGAGCTAGTGGTGCTCACCTTATAATTTTTAGCTCAGTGGTTAGGGCACTCCCCTGGGATGTGGGAGGGGGCGTGTGGTCTTGCTTGACGGGGAAAGGAGTATGTCGCTTAACTGTGGAGAATGAGACAGAGGCGCAGATGTTGCTGCAGACTCAGAGTTGCTCATCACGCTGACCCATAACCAGGGACAGGAAAGGCAAGATAAGGGGCAAGTCCCACAGGAGCGGCCTGTTTTCTCCAGATCAGGTGGAGCATCAGCCACCCTCCCACCCCTGTGAGAACCTGCAGGAAAAGGTTCTGGAGCAAACAGACTGCAGAAATTTCTCTCATCAAGATTTCCCTAAATTATTTCATCAAGAGAAGGGATTCCCCATCTCACTCCCTTATGATAGGGCTCTGTCTGTACAGAGTTAATAGAAAATGTGACAGCAAATGGAGCTCAGGAATATATGGCATTGTTTCTGTGTTTAGGAAGATGAATAAAATTTGTTGTTGTCTGTAAGGGGTTTATTTCCCAATACCTTAAATAATAAACAGCTACCATCAGGTATGCTTGATTTCCCAATAGACTTAAATGCATGCCTAACTTGCTCCATGGTTGATCAGGTATTTCATGCTTCATGAGTGAGTCTCTTTGTTGTTAAGAATTCATTGCAGATGCTGCACTGACTTTTGAAGTCTCTGACCTTACAGCTCATGTTTGGCCAGTACAGGAAATCGTGGACTTTGCAGAGAAATGCTTCAGCAGCAAGATGGCTGAAATGTCTGTAGGTTAGCAGTTCAGGATGCATGTCTTTAGGCTGTAATTAGGGCCCTAGTGCCTTTTTAGAGAACGCCATTTTGTAATCTCCATTTTTCTCAAGATGCCCAATATTCACAAATAATAACTGTCTTATCTTCCTTCCTGTCTGACCCTCCTGACCTGATGACGCCTGTCCTGGGTACTAGTCACACACTGTTGGTTTGGAGCTCTGTCTGAATCTGCAGAAGCCACTTACTCATCAATCAGGAATTCTGAAGTTCTTGATGAAACTTCTCCTCTTGGCATATGCTCAGTTCATTGCTCGAGTCTCAACAGTAGTGTCTTTTGTGGCACTGCTGCTCTGGGGAAATAAATCTGCAATGAACATCAGAGACCTTCTTTGTGCTATACAGCCAAGTGATATTTTTTCATTAGCACTCTTAGGAAATATTTTGGAGCTGATAAAGGCTTTTTTGAAGCTGGATTTCAAATGTCTGTAGTCTGTGTCCAGGAGATGTTGATTAAGCTTGGTTCATGCAAAAAAAGTGGCTAAGCATTTCTTCTCTGCCTCAGCATAGTTTTGCTCTACCGGAGATAGCCTCCTAGAGGCATATGCTATTTACCGACCATTTTAGAGCAGCATTATTGCTAATTCAATAGCATTCACTGAGTAGTTTATTCCTTTTACATAATATTTTAGGACCACATGACCGATCACTAACTTTGGTTTGTTGGAAAGGATCTTACTGTTGGGATTCCCAACACTATCTAGCATCTCTGTTTACTGTTCAGTCTCTTAAGGATTTCACTGACTTGGGAGTGGAGTGGCAAGAATTATGCTGTCTAATTAACAAATTCCAAAAAGCACTGTATGTTCTGCACTTTTTGTGGACAGGATATTTCCAAATCCTTTAAATCATCTCCGGGTCTTGCTTTACTCCCTTTAGAAGAGGTCTAATATATGGCACAGCTGATATACAGTCTCATTTTCTTATTCAGTTTGAGATTCAGTTGATGTGCTATATTGAGCAATGCTATCCCATCATGATGAATATTCATTTTTTTAAATTAATCTCAACAATCTAACACTAAAACATCTTCTGCTATTACATCAGCTCCCTCAGTTCTCCCTAGCACTTCATGCTGACATCTCTGGTACTCTTCTTCCTTCAGAAAAATGCTCAGTGGTATTCACAGCTGTCCATATCTGCCAGTAGAGTCTAGAAGGCCATCAAATATCTGCTTTCTCCATCAATTTTTACTGATCAGAAACCATCTAAAACGTAAATACCTGTGCCTCTGATAGTCTTGGTAGGATCTCTTAAATTGTGGATAAAGAACAATTAATTGGGAGCATTTCAGAGCTTTATTGAGATCTTAAAGATTTAGTGCCTATGCAGTGTTTGTCTGCTTTTTTTGATAGCTACCATATTGCTAATCCAGTCTATTGGGTATTAGGACTCTCATCACTGCAAGGTTGGTGACCTGTTTCTCAAGTTCCTTAGTGGCTTCACCTCAAGGTTGATTTCCAAGTAATTTCTACAGGAAGAGGGAATAACATCCCAATATTCATTAAGTATCTGGTTCTTTGTTAGAGTCATAGGCTGGAATTAACACCCACCAACCTATAAATCTCCTAAGGTCCACAGCAGGCCTGTCTCATTCCCTGACAGTGTGGCTCCAACAGATCAGTGCTGCCAAGACTTGTTCCATATAAAAAGTCATGGTATTTTAGGCTGCCTACGTTTTGGACAGATTTAATGGTGGTACATGGAGGAATTCATGTGCCCTAACCTGATCTTGGCCTACCCCCTCCCCATGTGTGGGGCACTGGGCCCTCAGAGGGGGCACTCTCCAGAGCCCACAACAGGGAGCAAATGGTGTAGGGAAGGAAATACGACTGTTTCCTTGCGTGGACAAGGGAAGATCTGTGTGTGGAGAGGACTCTTTGCATGTGGATCCTGAGGTATGGTTTTCTCTGACATTCTAGTGAATTTAGCCATGTGCTATTGGGTATTGTCACAAAACTTTATTTCACATGAGTGTGCTTTCACATATACTGTGTTACCAACATCATATGTGCTTGTAAGAAGAAAATAATCAAGGAGCAGTATCCAAAAGTGTAGGCTCAGGTTCACTGTGTACTTATAAGAGAATTTGGTTACTAAGTGGAGCCAACCAACTATTTAATGTACAATGAGCACTGCCTTAAGTCTGAGTCCTGCCTTTGATCCAAAGTATTTTGAGTTTCAAAAAATTGGGCATATTTTATTAAATTCCTTTGCATTTACTGGTTGAGGAAGGAAATGAACATGCCATGCCAACCTCTTGCTGTGTTTGTCACCTGAATGGAATCAGAACCGGAACATATTTTTGTAAAAACTTTCAGCATAAAAGCTCAAATGAACTTGTGAATCTTTCCCTCATTGCCAATCCTGGCCATAATGATAAATTGTGCATGCGTGTGTGTGAGAGAGAGAGACAGAGAGAGAGAGAACGTGCCTTTGAGTTTGAGGTGATAAAAGGAAATATGAACACAGCTTTATAATTCTACACTGATTACTAATAATGCCAAACAACAACTATGAAAAAGTTCCTTTCTGGTCAATTTTGCTATTGTTCTTTTCTCGGTCACACCTGTCAGGCAATATTTATGAGCTTTGATGAAATCCAGCTTTTTGCTTTTGTTGTTCACTTTCTGTGCTACTTTCCAGTGTTCGAGAACTTTAGACTGTGGAATTTTAGCCTGGTCATATAAAAGTTAAGTGTAAGGGCTGTTCTTGGATAACAGAATATTTAATCAGAAGAGAAATTCCTGGTAAATCTTTTTTTTTTTTTTAAATGGGCGGAGATTTATTACTCTGTTCATTTTTATAGTTTCTTAATCTGGCTTGAGGCACTGGGAACGGAGCCATAGACTCTTTGGTAAAGAGCCTTTGCACAGCCTATGTGTTATTGTGCTGAATCACAACACCTGCACTAGCCTAAACAAATCTTTTTTTTGCAAAACCTCTAGAGATTTTAGACTTCCCAATAGCAATTTTTCTAGTCTGTCTAATATAGTTATAATAAGTGCATCTAATATTTAGAAACAAAGAAATATTGAACTAATAAACTTGGCCTGAGCATAATTAAATTATGGCTGATGTTTATGGTTCATTCTATGAAGAATTATAAATGATGTTTTAGTGGGATGAGAGATTTTAGATATTGGTTTGCATGATACACTTTTGTTATTATTACCATATGCACAAATCCTGGGAGTTTTTATTGTGAATTTAACTGCCATAAGTAATCAAGAACGATAGAAAAATCATTGCTTAGTTCAATCTCATTTTTTCCATAGTTTCATTAAAATATTTTTTTGCTTTCTGTCTCAAGACTTTGTCTGCATTTGCCTTACAGTTCGATGATCTTATAGTCTAATGATAGAAAACAAAAGAGGTATGGCCTCTTCCACCAAACTGGAAAATACGTTCCATTTGCATTTGGGCAAGTAACCTAACCTCTCTGTATCTGTTTCCAATTTGTAAAATAGGAATAATAATATGTACCTCACGAGGACTTTGTGAGACTTAGTTCATTGATCTTTGTAAAGTACTTTAGAGATCCTCAAATGGAAGGGGCTCTAGAACCCTAACATTTTATAATAATTGATCATAAGAGGATCAGTTAGTGCAGTGGTTTTTTGTGGGTTAGGGTTAGTTTTTTTTTTTTTTTGTCAAGTGGACGGTCAGAGCAGAGAAGCACCTGTGCATGATTGTCTGTAACTATAAATGGTATTTATTCTCTAAAAGTGTCTCTCTTTTACAGGGCTATAAAATATTATTACCACAAGCCATGCATTTTATTTTCATTAGCCACATGTGAATTCAGTTGCAAACCTTTATAACATTGTGTTATTTATAGGGTGGGGCAGTGGCACTGGATTTAGGTATAGCAACAGGAAAGTGATAGCATGCTTATTAACATACTACAAAGTTAGTGTTATGAAGCATCTTTGGTCACATGACTTTACTTGTTAGTGTGACATAAAGTAGAGACATATTTTGTGTATCTTATACTAACTACCGCCCTCTCTCTAACTTTCCCTTTTTTTTGAAAGGGAAGAGAGAATGGAAAGTAATTTTGAAACATTTGTAGTCCTCTGTCTCACTGACTGATTTCAATCCACTTGCCATCCTGGGTACAAAATAGTCATGGCATTAGCTTTCCTGGTTGATACGTCCTCATGATTGATAAAGGTCAGGTGTCCACATTGAATTCTTAAGACCGTTTAGCAGACTTTGATAGCATTGCCCTAGAGGATTGGTTCACTCATCAGTGACACTGGGTGAGGATTGTGGGAAGTGCATTTCAGCTCATTATTTTCAGAGTGCTCTCAGGCGGTCTAGTTGGGCAATGGTTTATCTGTAAAGTTGTGCAAAATGCCATTTTGGTTGACATAAATGTATTTATGTTGTGTATGCTGAAAAGTTTCAACCAAACCAAAAAATTGAAATGTTTCAGTAATGTGTAAATGAATCTTTTCTTTTTAATATCAGTGAAACAGTTCACGTTTTTTGGACATGAATCACAAAAGGACTGGAGGAGGAGGTGGTGCCTGTTCCCGCCTTGTAACTGGAGCTAACCTGGGATGTGGGAGACAAGGGTTTATATTCCCTCTCTGACTGATGTGGAGAAGGGACTTGCACTTGGGTCTTCCACTTTCTCAGTGAATGCCCTACCACCAGTGTATAGAGTCATCTCACTCTTTGCTCTTGTCCCAATTCATCATCATTCATAATGACAATGAATAGTCAATTTTCCAAGAGTACGAAAGATTTTATGGCCTGGTGGTTAGTTAAGGCACTTATGTAGAACATGGAAGACTTATGCACAAGACCTTACCTCAATGAGGCACCATGGCAAGGACCGAGAAACCCTGGCTGTTGTGCTTAAACCCCTGGGAATCAAAATGTAGAATTTTTCTGCCTTGACCCCGTTATAATGTCAATGAAAATTACACCAGACCAGGAGCTGCAAGCGAAGGCTTTGTGTAGCTCAAACAGAATAGAGATCTTGATAAACTGCAGTAGTGGCAAATTAGATAGCCCACTTGTAATTAGCTGAGTAATTACTTTAGCTTAGACCCTCTTCCTCCCCCTGAAAATCCATGCTTGCCAAATCTTAACATAAAGAATTTGGCACACACAACTATTCATCTCTTACTCTGTGTAAAGTGCCCTACATGTGAGGCACACATACTGAGAAAGTTTGGGTAATGGTTGGCTTGGCAAAGAGACTTTTTTGGACGGATAAAAATTCCCAAGGTCTCTGTTTATTTATATAGTTCTTGGAATAACCCTAGTTTCAAAAGGCTGCTGGCCAGCTGCTGAGACAGCGTTCCAGCTAATATATTCCCAACGCAATCACCACACTTTGCTTTTCCCATCATGATATCCCCCAAGCTGCTTTTGGTTAAATCTCATGACTGGAATATAGGAAAGTTCACATTAAGTCAAAGCTCACAATGCCACAATGTTTCTTTTTTTAACCAAGCCTGATTTTAATGGAAACATGCCTACTTCCAGTTGCTTTAACCCAGATTGTTTCAAAGTATGCAGGAGAAAAAATAAATTTTCAGTATAAGCCATGGCTGAAATATATGTAATAACGTATAATCAAAAAGAATATGGTAGATCTCAAACATTGTATGGGAAGAAGCAGCCTTTTGCAGGTTTGTTGAAAATTCTCATTCAGTGAGTGTGATAGCAGAACTGGTCCTAAGGTCCTGTGATTTCATTAGTTGTGTCTTTTTTTTTTAACTCTGGCATTGCATTCAGCAACCAAACCACTGGGGGGGAGCCATGACAACAAACTACTTTTTCCTCCCAACTAGACAAAAGATTGAATGAGTGAGACTCATCAGAGTCTTAAGAGTGGTGAATAGTGAACATGAGAGACTCTGAGGTGTGTGTGGGTCCAGTAGGGGCATTGAGAAAAAATATTTCCCCTTTCCCCTCTCTTGACCCAGTGGTAATTCTTGCACTTCTTCTAAAAATGTGAAGGCAGAAGTGAACAACAAAACAAAATAATGAGCAAAATGTATCCCTCTCAATAAATGTGAAAATAGAGGGTGAGCTTTCATTGGTTTCAGTGAGGGCTGAATAGAAGCACACGGTTTGGCCCAGAATATTTAAATATATACTTTACACTAATGGAGATTTGACAATTCCAGTAGCTTTCCCAATATGGCTAGCTAGGCTAGCACGCGTTCAGAACATTATCTCAAAAAATGTAAGGCTCCATCCATCCAAAAGTGTGTTCAGTCTGTTTAAAAATATTTACAATATTGTTACTCCATAAAAATTTCATTTGCAATGTTTCAAAGAACCAGCATTCATTATTTTGCACAGACTATATTGGTTTCTTTTTAAAGAATGCACTAAGAGCTAATAAACCGTCATGTAGTTGGCTGTGTATAACAGTTAAGCTGAAATTTAAAGACCCAAAGAGTAGACTTCACTAACTACCCTATTTTTGCTCTGTGTATCTATAAACATACTGTATTACCTATACCTGACTTAAACATTTCATATGAATAGTGGGGCGGGAGGGTTGTTGGTCACATATATTATAGATATATGTGATTATTCACTTAAAAGCTACTGACTGGGCTACTTAAATAGTTAGGCTTGGTCAGTTCTATCTGGTTTCCACATGTGTTTCCTGTTTTTCTTCTAAATTCTATACTGCTCAGGGACCTAGGGAATGTGAGTCCAGGATTTTCCTGAAAGGAAGGACTGCTTTGTTCATTACTGCCATGGGAACGTGTTAAATTTAAGCATGTGTAGTACAGGTCTCAGCTGCATTTCACCAATAAGCAGATATCAGTTTAGCTCATTAAAAATGTAAGTCCAGAAAAAAAGCCGTGTTGAAACTATTTTTGGGGAAAAAATGTTTGTGTTACTTACTCAAGATCTCTTGACATTATCACTAGTAGTCTGCAGAAGCCAGTTCAAATAACTTAAAACAATTACTTTGAAATATGTAATTAAAGTAGCCACAATTTTTAGCCCTTCTATAAACAATTAGGAATACATCAGTAGTCTTTGTCAATCAGCAAGAGGATAAAGTCTCCTCAACAGAAAATCTGAGAATGCATCAAAAACTGTGTTTGTTTGAAATCTGTGACAAGCCAGAAGGTGGTGTTTTGCTTTTCCCCAAACACTATTGTTTTAATTATAGGTAATTGTCCACTATTACTGTAATCGACAATAAACCCTTAGAAATTTCGTAAGAGCTAACTTCTTAATTGTCCAACTAAGTTTAATAAGAGACTGAGGGCTGGATCTCTGAAAGGACTTGGGTGCCTAACTGCCACTTTAGATGGCTAATTGCCACTTTAGGTGTCATTAAGATTGTCAAAATCCCTACTCAGGAGCTGCCTAATTCTATGGGTGCCTAAATTCCCACTCTTTAAAGTCCCCTAGGTGCCTAAATTTCTGTCAGTGAGCACGCACACAGCTGCCTCAGTCAAAACTCCTGGGCACCTACCTCACATTTAAGCCCCAAATGAGAAGAATCTTCAAATGAGGTGCTCCTTTGCCTGTCTCGTCTGTGGGGCCCGATTTGGTAGACAATCTTAGAGCATACCTAACACCCCACAAAATAGGTGTAAGAGGAGGTTGCCTCATTTTAACTCTTTAACCCAATGGTTAGATCGCTCTCCTGGCATGTGAGTGAGCTGGGTCCAAACTGAGCAAGAGAAGAGGAGGAATTATCAAAAAAGAAAGGGTTTTTATCTTATACTAGATCTTTTTTATTGCTCTGTAAAATTCTCTGTTTTAAAATGACCTATTGTTGTGATCCTGTTCCCACTGAAGTTGACAAGAGTTTTCCCATTGATTTCAATCAGAGCAGGATTGTGCCCTTTATGGGCTAGACTTTCATACCTTTACTGAAACCGAACAGTAAATTACTCCCCAAGTAGTCCCATTGACTTAAATAAGGTGCACCTACAGGGTCAGACATCAAAATCTGGTCCTATGTTAGGATAATCATTTTAGGTTAACAGTGCTGTGGCATGAAGTAGTGAGGCTACAAAAACGCATCAGCAACTGCATTTCTAACCAGCTGTGTAGAGAATTGTACTTCCATAAAAAAGTATATTGATTTTAGGGTTGTTCTTACTGTACAGAGTACCTCTTTAATCCATAGTTGAAAGGTAGGTAACTGAGTCTTGCTCCATACCTCATATTTAATAGATATGAAAAGGATCTGGGTACGAACATTAGAGAACTAGCCCCTGCTGCACAAGTGATAACAATATGGAAGGTGTAGCCATGATGAAGAAGAATTCAACCGGATTTAGAAGTTTCATCTGTAAAGCGCCCCAGTTAGTTTTTGTAGACTTTTGAAATTTCACATCTCTTTGTATAGCTTAGGGAATTTGTGACAGTTTATGTATTTTTTTTCTAGCGATAGAAAATCAAGCCTCTTTTTGTGTTTGGAATTATTTCCCTCCTTTTTAGGAACGATGTCCAACTACAAAGAGTTCAAAGACCAGCTGTGATGGAGCAGATTAATCACTGGCTTCTAAACTTCGTCCTGATTGGGAAAAATAATGAGTCTGGTTAAGGTCTAGGACATAAAATTGTTTTGCAATGAGTTGCATAGTTGAAATTAGTTATTGTTGGAGGGAAACTCATTCTCTGTTTTCTGATTTATACTAGAAAAGAGAGAAAAATGAGGCAGATCCAGTAAGTTGAAGCTGCAACCAATTGACTGCCTTTTATAAATCTGTGACTTTACACTTACTCAGTAGGCTTTTATTAGCATACTGATTATATTTTTAGAGAATTTTTTAAAAAGATATTAAGCCTTGCAGTGGAAGCAGAGTTGAAAAACGTAACACAAAATATAGAGAGATTTATGTGGCACGAAAACGAGAGGATAAACTAATTGTGAACAGATCAAATCAGTGCTAGAGTGTAACACAGCTGATGTGGCAAAAGGGCGGCCAGTTCATTGCAAGAACAGGTGGAAACATGGTAATTTTTGCAACAAAATGGAAGGCATAAAGATTATAATTCACTGATTGCCAATGATATTAGTGTCTGTGTCTCTATATTGTGTGTGCGTGTCTATATACACACATATATATATCACACACAGAGAGAGGACAGAAAAAACACAAAGGGCCATGAACTGAGTAGCAAAGGTTAATAAAAATTGATTGCTTTTCTCTTTTGCTTAACAGAAATTTATTTTAAAGAGAGCTTTAAAAAAATCCAAAAAAATCTTATTGGCCTCAATTCCTCCTCATGTTTTGATTTGTATGTTGTCTACCACTTCCATTATGTTTTATGTGGTGGTGTGATGTTTGTTACCGATGTGCTCTTCAAGTGACAAATTGTACTGGCTCACAAAAGGAATACATTTATAATTTCCTTGTGCCTTTGTTAGCATTCTTTTTACTGCATCACTTGCCCATTAATCAAATTTCCTTGGACATAGTCTAATATTCAAAATCCGGAGCAGTTTAAACAACCACTATTTTAAAAATAAGCCTCTGCCTGTGAAGTGTTTTCACCTTCTCTCCCATCAAAATTATACCTGCTTGTGGGCCGGAGGATACATTATTCAGATATGGGCCAGTTAAAGGTATTTTCTACATAAAAATGTCATGGCTTAAAAGTCCTTCCTTTTCAATTTGGGCACCCAAAATTGGTGGCCATTTTAAAAAAATAAACCTGTGTTTATAAAGTTTTGCAAGGGAACTTCATTGCAATTCTAGATTTTTGGAAAAAAGGTGTCTCTTCATACTGTTTGACTTTGTTTTTGCATTATTCAAACAGTCCAATACATTCTGCTGAGTTGAATCATGTTCCATTTTTATCAGACTTAACTTTTTGTAGATCATTAATACCTAACTTGTCAGCATGCTTCTTCCATGTGACAATTCTGTGGAAGATATCTGTGTAGCTACAAGTCAGGTTGCTTTGTAGTTATGCAGAAACTTTATGGCAAATGATTTCCAGGGCATTCCTTCTAGTCAGCAGTTTCCCCTATAAACAGTTTTTCAGAACTTGCTTAACACATTCTATTTCCCATTGGCCTAAGGATAAATGAATGGAAGAATGTCTGTGTTTACTATTTCTGAGCTTCAGAAATACTTCATATTCTACAGATGTGGTCTACGGCCTTTGTGAGAGACTATTTCACTTGTACTATAGTTATGACTGAGAATTATTACCAAGAACTTGATATTACAGTTATGGAACTAAGTTGGGTAGTAAAAGTTATTTCTGGCCATTTGCTAGTGTATTTGATTACAGTATGATTGTAATCCACTTGTACTATGTCAAAAGGTCTTCCTGCCAGTATATCAATAGCACTCATTTCACAGACATAATTAGGTAACAGAATTAAGCATAGCATCCCTAATGCATGTTACATCTATGTTATGTATATGACAAAGCTATTTTTATATGACTCTCAACTGGGCAATAAGCAAAGGTTCAGACTCCTCTGAATTTTATGTGCAGATTGAGCAAGCCAAGGGTTGGATCTCACTAGCAATGAATATCCTAATACTTACATAACACTTATTTTGTCAGTGATTGCTAGACGTAAGAACTATCTTCACTTGCCACGTTCCTCACTGTTGGCCTAGAGTAGGATGTAGTGGTGAAGGACAAACTACTTGGACATGGTTTGTAGCACTCTGAGAAAGTATTTTATCTTTTAATGTAGCTGGCTTTAGTTGGCTGGAAATAAGGATAATTTTCTCTTAAGTTTGTTTTGGTCACACACACACACACAGAGAGAGAGAGAGAGAGTACCGTTTGGCTGTTTGTATCTTAATGTTCCGAGTTCAAATCATACAGTTGGACATATCTCTCTGAGCACATAACATGTTCTTGCAAAGTAGCTTTATCTGCCATCTGTGCACATCAGTGAAATCTGTTCCTATTTAATCAATATATTTTCTATAGGAATTAAAAAAAGAAAAAGTTATTTAAACCTGGAACTGAAACAATACACTGGTTGGTTCTCAGACATACCAAAATAGTTTACAAAAGGTAAAACATACTCACCCGACTAAAGGGAAATTAAGGAGGTGTAAGTGAAAGGATAGCCATCACCATGGCCAGCTATTTTTGCACTCTAATTAGCAGACCAACATCGCAGTTTAGTTCAACATTCTACAAATATATTAGAAGCAAAAGGAAGACCAAGGACAGGGTACACCTATAACTCAGTGAAAGGAGGGTGTGGGGGGACAACAGAAAATGTGAAAATGACAAAAGACTTTTTTCTTTCAGTTTTCACCAAAAATGTTAGTGGTGATTGACTGTCTACCATAGTGAATGCCAGTGAAAACGAGGTAGGGTGTGAGGTTAAAATACGGAAAGAACAAGTTAAAAATTACTTAATCAAGATAGATGTCTTCAACTCACCAGGGGCTGATGAAATACATCCTAGAATACTCAAGGAGTTGACTGAGGAGATAGCTGAGCCGTTACCAATTATCTTTGGAAAGTCATGGAAGACGGGCGAGATTCCAGAGGACTGGAAAATGGTACTATATATGCCCATCTATAAAAAGGGAAATAAGGATAACCTGGGGAATTACAGACCAGTCACCTTCACTTCAGTATCCAGAAAGATAATGGAGCAAATAATTAAGTAACCAGTTTGCAAAAATAAAGTAAGTAACAGTCAGCATGGATTTGAAAAAATAAATTGTGTGAAACCAACCTGATAGCTTTCTTTGACAGGGTAACAAGCCTTAGAGATAGGCAGGAAATGGTAGATGTGATCTTGACTTTAGTAAGTCTTTTGATACTGTCTTGTATGACCTTCTCGTAAACAAACTAGTCATGTAAAACCTAGATGGAGCTACTATAAGATGGATGCATAACTGGTTGGAAAACCATTCCCGGGAAGTAGTTATTTGTGTTCACAGTCAAGCTGGAAGGAAATATCGAGTGGGGTCCTGCAGAGATCAGTGGTAGGTCTGTTTTTGTTCAATATCTTTATCAGTGATATAGATAATGGCATAGAGAGTGCACTTATAAAGTTTGCAGACTATATTAAGGTGGGAGGGGTTGCAAGTGCTTTGGAAGATAGGATTAAAATGGAAAATGATCTGGACAAATTGGAGAAATGGTCTGAAGTAAATAGGATGAAATTCAGTGAGGACAAATTAAAGTGCTCCACTTAGGAAGGAACAATCACTTCCACATATTCAAAATGGGAAATGACTCCCTAGGAAAGAGTACTGCAGAAAGGAATGTGGGGTTCATAGTGGATCACAAGCTAAGTATGAGTCAACATTGTCACACTGTTGCAAAAAAACCAAACATCATTCTGGGATGTTTTAGCAGGAGTGTTGTAAGCAAGACATGAGAAGTAATTCTTTTGCTCTACTTCCTGCTGATTAGGCCTCAGCTGGAGTACTATGTCCAGTTCTGGGCTCCACAATTCAAGAAAGATGTGGAAAAATTGGAGAAAGTTCAGAGAAGAGCAACACAAATGATTAAAGGTCTAGAAAACACAACCTATGAGGGAAGATTGAAAAAAATGGGTCGTTTAGTCTGGAGAAAAGAGGGGACATGATAACAGTTTTCAAGTACAAAGAAGGTTGTTAGAAGGAGGAATGGAGAATAATAATTCTCCTTAACCTCTGAGAATAGGACAAGAAGCAATGGGTTTAAATTGCAGCAAGGGTGGTTTAAACTGGACGTTAGGAAAATCTTCCTAACTGTCAGGGTTGTTGAGCACTGGAATAAATTCCTTAGGGAGGTTGTGGAATCTCCATCATTGGAGATTTTTAATAGCAGGTTCGACTAAGACCTGTCAGGGATGGTCTTCATAATCGTTATTGCTGCCATATGAGCAGAGGACTGGACTAGATGACCTTTCAGGTCCCGTCCAGTCCTACAGTTCTGTGGTTCTGTGAACATCAATGTGTTTACACAGTAGCTTCTAACAATCAACCTGGATGTAATCTAAACAATTAATCCAGCCAGAGCTCCTTGAGCATTCTTTGAAGTCTTTTTGAGCAATTGATATGGGAGCTGAAAGGATAAAGGGAGAGGACTCATCTGATTCCATGAGCCTTCATGAATTGTACTGATATATGATAGAATTGTGGTGGTGGTGATGGTGGTGGATCATAGTCTTCAATAAAAGAAAAGTATGAAAGTAAAAGAAAAATATCAGAAAGTATCTAAAAGAAAAGTATTGTATAAGTATATTTGATCTAGAAAGAGACTGAAGGAAGGCCATTCACTCTTGACTGTTTTATAAAATATAATTTACTTGATCCCTTTTGAACTGGGCCGCGGTACATTTTATTCAAATACGCACACAACAGCAGCACTACTGTTGGTTTTTCACATTTTACTGGTAAAGCTGTGTATTATAGAGGAATATTAAACTGGTTGAAATTTGGAGCCATAAACATTGACTTGTTCAAGGGCCTTTGTTAAGTCCAGTTAGGGTTAAGTCAGTCCTGTAATTCATTCTTTTTTCCCTAAAAAGCAGCAGATAATATCCTTTTTAGGTGGCAAAGAAGTTTGATCTCAGATTCAGGAGTTGGGCCTTTTTCCCACTGGGGGAACTGGATGAAAGCTTCTATTTCTCTCACTGGACTGAAAACAGAGTGATATAAGATGTTATCCTTGACAATGGCACAGTAATAATTGAAATACCGGCAATATTATTTTCCTTGAAATAAAATTACTCTTTAAGTTTATAAATTTCAATTACTTTGCCTGATTTGGTTCTTTTGGAATGTCTACAGGCTACTACTCTTGGTGACTTCCATCTTCTGTTCCATGATGCCTATCACATGGTAATAGCTTTAGACTCACTAAGTGTCATTACCAAGTAACCACAGGAACATGCAGCATAATTGTTAGTTATCTAGCATTTCCATTTATCATGCAAACTAGGCAATTTTCATGTCTGTAAAGATTACAGGCTAGGAGTCAGCTCTTCAGCTGGTGTAAATCAGCATGGTTCTGTTCAGTGGTAGATTTCACTGTTCACCTGAGGATTTTGACCCAGGATAATTGACTTCTATAATTCTTCCATGCAAGAATTTTGAGTTCTGTATCTTATGTTAAAACACTTTTGCTTAATCAATTACACAATCTAATTACAGTTACAGAAGAAATTTCTTATTTTTTTCAATTTGTTCATAGTTATTTTTAACATTATGTACACTAATTCTGTTATCTGTTATTGTTCCAACTGTTGATTGGCCCTCATCCTTTTGTCTTTCTAAATATGTGGAGGTGGATAATAGGGACTGTATCATCTGTTTTTATGGTGGTTTTTTTTTTTTTTTTGTAAAGTGGAGTATATTCTTTAAACTCAATTTTGTCAGAAAGGATAGAAGTATTTCTGTGAAGTCTTACAACTCATTTCAGTGTAATTGTTTCTGACAGTTCACCTGTCACTTTAATAGGCTTCAGTAGAGTAAAGAAAAACAGATTTTTCCCTCTTTACACTATTCTGTCATTGTGATAGAAGTCAGAAACAGAGCACTTAATGTTTTATGATGAAAGTTTTAAAAGTTTTTGTTGTAACAGAAAGGCAAGAAACATCTGTAGCTGCGGAGCGAAGTATAAAAACCTGAAAGCAGATTCTGTAAAAGCTTTGTGATGATCTATCAGCATTTGGTCTATTGCAGGACTCGAAAGCAGAAATAACACCAGCATTTAAATGTCACTACTCAAAAAAAGAAAAAAAATCTTGGCAGCAAATTTTCTCAGGCAGCTTGCCAGTATCCTGATTCAGTGTTTATGGGAACATCTTGAAATGGCTCCCAAATTAATGACTATATCTTCCATCACTCCAGTCTGATGTCTGAACATGAGGAGAAATAAACAATAGTTAATGGTCTGGGAGCTGCTGGCAGATACAGTATTAGCTCTGGTTCTTATTTTCACTTACTAATAGCAAACAGTTCTGATCAGATGTTTATCTTTGAAAAATATGTGCAATGGAAAATTGCACCTAAGATTGCTATCCGTTTCACAGTCTCTTTCACGGGGACAGTTTCACACAGAACCAAATGATTTCATTTGACTGCTTGTTCAGATTAAAAGGGTTTATTCTAGAATATCCATTCTCTTCAGTGAGAAGCCTGAGGCACCTGAACACACTGTACTGTGGGTTTCCCTTTGAACCCAGCAGGAATATATATGTGTATGCCAAAAGAGTCTTTCCTGCCTAACACAAAAGCCCAACCTCAGCCCTGATGTTGGAAGCCACACTTCTTTTCCATGAAGCAATTAGATAGTATGTTGTCTTATGTGCCTTCATATTATGAACTTTCAGCTTGAATTCGTATATATATACTCGTATATGACTTCAAGGGCTTCTTGACATCACAAATCATGAATGCAAAACTCAAGGTTTTTGGGGTAGAATCCAGGGATAGATTTTTATAGTACTGTAGTGTTCTCTGTGGAGGTGATGTCAATGTGGTATATTTCAGTCACGTGACAAACTTGTCACCCCTGCCCACATTTGATTCATTGGCCCATTAATCCCTCTGCAGCATCGAATAGTCATGTTTTTGGGGGGAGGAAGGGTGGGCTGTTTGATTTAAAAACAAAAACCAAACAATCTACAGAGAAATGTTTCCTCCCCAAATGTGGAATTCTCACCTCCTGAAATTTACCTTAGCTGAGGTCCAGGATGGTTCATTTTTCAGTCCTGGTCCAATAATAGCTTTTCCATACATAAAAATTTCATTCCTAAAATCTGATATCCCCAAGGTGCTATAGGACCAGACAGACAGGGGAGCTTTTTATACTATTATGAAGCAGGGAGATCCTCAGCTTCCCAATGCAACCCATCAATTGCTTCCAGTCCTGGAAGCAGGACCCAAGACAATCCACATTAACGCTGACATTTTAGGTTGGGCAAAGCTATCTTAGATCACTTCTGTAGGCATTACACATTTATTAGTTTTAAAACTTTTCACTTGCACTGAGCCTTGCACATTTGGATGCATATAATTAACACACCTGACCCTAGGTTTGTAGGGCAGTACAAGATACACTGCAAATAATATTTTTTAAAATTCTTTAAGACATTTCTCATAGTTTTACTGCAACAGGTGTGGCACCTACATACATACGGCGTGGCACAAAAATTCTAGAAACATTCATTTGGGACAATGTGCATAATTATGGCTTTGTCGCTTGTAAACCGAACATTTCAGTCTCAGGCTGATAAAAATCTTTATACCAGATTATGACATATTCCCACTTATGTAAGACGTACTTATATAAGACATGTGACTCCTGAGACCATCCTCTGCACTGATTCCTTTGTATTCCTGCCATCTCCTCTGCCCCTTTCTTCCAATGATGCTCTTTCCCCACACAGATATTAATGGCTCTTGCAACTGTCACCCTAACCCTTCCTAATGGCTTCCTTTGCTGTCTTCTCACTCAGAAACTACAACTCTTTCTGTAGCTACTTCAATGGCTCTTCTTACAGCTCTAGTGACTTCCCTTTGAAAATTGCTAGCATGGCTGGCTGTAAGGGCCTCTATGGCTAAGGCAAACATGAAGTAGCAGCAGTGGCAACCCTACCTGAACATCAATATAGCTTCAGGTATTTTAAGAGTATTCATGAAGTAAGAGATCTCCAAGCCAGGCCACAAAGACTTTCACCTGCACTAGTACTCTATTTTGCATTAGAAAAAGAAAAGAAAAAAAACAGGAAGAAAAGAAGCACAAGATAGTCAGCACAGAGCTGAAAGTTTATCCTAAACAAGAACCTTTTCTGAGGTTTGGCAAAGCTTAAATAACTTTATTCCTCTGGACATTTTGTGCATCTCTGCACTTCCTGGTATTCGCATGGTTTTTAAATTAATACAGTATTTACCCCATAGGTGATCAATGCAGCAGAAAAGCAAATGTGTATAAGTGCTGTGCTGTCAAATTTGTTCTTTCCTCTCTCTGTTGCTTTCATTGAACTTCTCAATTTATTCTTAGTTTAGACTAAAAATGTTGTTAATTTCCAAGGCAAAGGGAATCTGAAATTAGTTCCTTGGCTTCAGTAGATGTGCTACACATACTAACTTAGCATTTCTTATGAGGTCAGTTTATCAGCATTCTCATGATACTGTTTAGTAAAGGGCTTTCCTGGTTGGGTCTTTTAAATATGAACTGAAATGTCTAAATGTAGGCAACCAAATTTGAAAAGCTTGGTCAAACTGTCCCCAGGAACAAAACAATAACTTGGACCCAGATTAAGAGGAAAATGCCATGCTTGCAGATGTATAGAATTTTTATTATTTTTATTGAAATGTTCCTTAAAATACAAAGGAAAGAAGACCTAAGAAGTGTTTTATAATGTTTAATTAGCAGGCTATTTTTAAAATGGAATTTCAGCATCTAATATTATAAACATGATATGAATTTCTGGAAAGAAAAGTTGGTTTTTGAGAAACCCTCATTTATTTCTGTATTCATATGGATGAGACCAAGCTCAGAACCTAGATGTATAAGCCAATTTAAGTTAAATTGACTGTACAGAAAATTAAATCAAAATCTTATTGAAGTAACAGCAAATGTTCCTTGTAACCCAGCAAAAGCAAGGAAATATCACATGAGTTGCCGGCTCCAGTAATTTTTCTTACAGTGTGTACATTTGTAGTTCATACTGAATTTGTTATACTTCATCGACCTCATCCAGGCCTCTGATGCATTTTATCAGATGACATCATCATTCCACATGGCTAAACTTCGCAAGTGAAATTTTATATATTTATATTAACTTAATCAAATCATGTGGAAGGCCTGAATGGTGGCACGGTACACATTAATAATGTAACCCATTGAAATGAATGATATTAGAGTGCCTCTAGCCTAAGTCACCAAAAGTAATACCTTAAATGCAAAGGATGCAATAGTCCTCTACAAAGGTTACCCCCATTTAGCAGACAGGAAACTCTGAACTTCCATGTGCAGAGAATTTTCTATTAATGCATCCATTGTGGGGCTTAAATACTGTGCTGATAGGAAGTTTAGGAATTAGACCAAGTTGGATAGATAGAAATTGAGTGATCAAGGTAGGGTTTTCCATCTCATAAATGTGGCCTGTTGCTTGGTTCCTAAACCCAGTGAACCCCCATCTATCCTACATGACCTGGGAAGCAATGATTCCACAAAGAACAACTTTCTGCACAGTAAAACCCAAATGCTGTGGCGGTCCCATGTTTCTACAGGATTAATAAAAGACGATAAATGATGACTTTGATGGAAGCACACTTTCATTCTCTGGTTCTGTTGGATTCTCCTTCCATTTGCCCACCGCGGAAGAGGGGTCGAGCCATCTGATTTTGTCTATTGCAATAACAATCTGAAGGTCCTTAGTGTGGTATTTATTGCTATAGAAAAACCAAGACAAATGTGGAAGTGGAGGCCATGTGTACAACTTTACTCTCTGATAAAATTAAATATCCCTGCCATTTCACATCTTTTTTTTTTTTAAATACCAAAACCAATTAGTGCATATCAAGGGCAATATTTCCATTTTAAAGCTTCAGCCATTCTATTTAGCTTTCCCACAAATGTCAGAAACATAGGGAGAAAGAAGTATTTTCAAAGCTTTTCTGCACAAACAAGCAAGCTCAGGTTTGCTCTGAAGTTAAGACCATCCATGGTAGTCTGGTTTCAATCCTTATGTTTGTTGAAGATGAGACAAGTTCTTTCTAGTCAGAAGCACTTGGGCCTACTGGAGTTCTTTACCATGCAAAGCATGTTGCAAGACCTATCTTTTTGGAACCTGTGCTTGGAGCCTGTCAGTTGTCCCTTGGTTTGTGGATCATCTGCCTCCTTTTTCCCCCCATCTACTTGTGTCAGTGGGGAACTGGGGCAGGTTAATTGAGAGTCACTACGTTTCCCTCAGTCAAAGGGAAACTTGGCACTGTGGTTTCCAGTTGCCTGCATCTTATTGTTTCCCTAAAGTGACTCTGAATGTTTTGTGCTTTTGATTTTATTGTATGACGGTTTTGTTGTTGTGTGACAAACATAGGGCAGAACCTCAGCTGGGGCGAATCAGCATAAAGATTCAACTAAGCATCTGATTCAGATGGATGCATAAAGTAATGGTAGGAGGTAAAATATACATACACACACGCACTAAATTACAGTGTTACGTCTTGTACTGAGCAAAAAGGTAAACACTTCCAAAGTGGTTAAATACAAATATTAAATGTCTCTCCCTAATAATACTGCTATCATTCAACAGCAGTAAATATATATTTTTTCCAATATGGGAGACAAAAACTGGCATGAGGTAGAACCAGAATTATTAAAATATGCTAGTCATGCATGCACCCACAAATAAAAAGAAACTAAAATAATTTATAAATGGAAAAAACCTTTTATATTTTCAGATAGTCCAATAAATAGCATACATTCCATCATAATATGTGCAGAGGTTAATACATAAAAACAGTATTGGTATCTGATTTATGCTTAGCACTATACTATAAGATGAGAAGTAGTTTTAGTACAATTGCAACAGATACTATGAGTTCAATAGTGAAAGGCAAAATCTAAAAATAATAATGGGGTATGGAAGAAAATGTTTATTCTCAGATCCTGATATCTACAAACCATATGGGCATCAGGGTGAGTGGGCAAAGCAGGCCATGGTAAATATTAACTAAAGATAGTATAGCTCCAGAAATGGCTTCCAAATAAAATCAAAGATTCATACATTTTAAATGCAGAAGAGACCACTATAATCATGCAGACACACCCTGCATACCACAAACCAAAGAACCTCACCCAGTAATTTCTGCACCAAGCCCATAACTTCTGTTATCTTGTTATCTTTTAGAAAGAGATCTAGTCTTGATTTAAAGTCTATAAGTGATGGAGCACCCACCACGTCCCTAGATAAGGTGTTCCAGTGATAAGTTACTCTCAATGTCAAAATTGTGTGTTTTTTCTAGCTTGAATTTTGTCTAGCTTCAGCTTTCAACCATTATATCTCATTATGCCTTCTTCAGCTAAATTAAAGATCCATTTACAAGCAAAAATATCTTCCCCAAAGATGTTTGTCTTATAACAGCTTTTTTGCTTTTGGCTTCATGCATATATTTTTCATTACCCTGAATGGTCAGAAGTTATTCATCACTGAACTCTCCACCCTCCCATGAGAAGTTATAAGAAAAAAATAAAATGCTTTTAAAAATCAGGGTCTTGACCTTTGCAGAACATCTGCTTAAATTTAGTTAAAAAATACAACTCCAAACTAGAAAAATCACAAGAAACTATGTAGATATTAAGGAGTATTTTTGCATCAAACAATTTCCAAGTGTATAATCATGCAATTATTTAAGTGATAATTTTAAGCCAGCACATGTCTATAACTTCCTTAGACTTTTTCTATTAAAATAAACACTTAATTGTGCTTTGTATCCTCATTTCCCAGAATAATTAAAGCTTAGTCATTCTGAATAATATTACACAGGTAGGAACATAACCCTGGTTTAGAGTTACAAAGGTGGAGCCGAATAACATTGCCAGACTGAGTTTATAAGACAAGTTACGCCTCCCAAAAAAAAAAAAGAAAAAAAAATTATCTGTGCATTAGATAATACAGGACGTTTGAAATTAAAAGTACGAACACTAGCAGGTCTGAGACCAGATTCTTGATGCAAATCAGTATGGCTCTGTTGTCAGCAATAAGGCAGCACCAGCTTAGGATCTGGCCCTTAATGTCTGTTTATAGTTTTAGTAGTGAGAATAGCCCTGTACCATTATTTTAATATAATAATGAATATAAAACCAGCTCAACAGGGTTATTTTTATCATTTACACATTTTGGTTAACTCAAACTCTTTTGAAATATATCAGCATCTACAAAGAGGCACATAAACGTTTTCTGCACTAGCATATGGACGTTGCCTACATACATCCCTATTTAGGACCAATGCCTTGGTGTGTGTCCATCTCAAAGATAATCTTCCATTCAACTTTTACTTTTCCTCCAGATGAAGGTTTCTGATGGCTGCCCAGTTTCTTTCATGGTTCCTACTCACTTTAGATAAGCTTCAGGATAGTGGCTTAGTGCTGATGTATGTCATTTTTGCAAATGCTTCCACACTGATCTAGTCTTTTATCTGTGGACTAATAATTTATAATCAGTGTGCCATTCATAATTAAGTAACCTCTGCTCTTCATTGTTCTGCTCATTAATGATTGTTGATTGGTTTGACTTGCTGCACATGGTTACCAAGCATGATCAAAGAAAATTCAACATTAATCTGCTAAACTAGATGTCAGACTAGTAAATTCTTCAGTGCTATTATGAAGATTTTTCTCCCTCAATAAAGACCTGTCAGAGAATAATGGCTTGGATATACCTCTGACAGGTCAGCCCAAAGGTCACTCCCTGGAAACATGCACACATTTACGCAACAAAGCGTGATGTCTCAGTTATAGCCAGTTTATAACTCCAAGTGAACTCTTCCTGAATTTTAATAACGTTAATTTAATAAAAAAGAAGATTCATTTTGATTTCCTTTGGAGATAGCTGCAGAAGGAATTTACACACTATAATGTTATTACATTTGGATTCTTCACAGATCTATAGGAATATACAGTAACTTAATGAGCACAATGTTTATGAGTTTCTCATTATATGCTAGGGCAATTATTGTACTTAACTCTTTTCATTCTCCTGAATCAGGAGTTCCAGGACTGTTTTTATTGTTCCTTTAATTTGCTGTAGGTGATTTTATAGACTCTGTGGTGTCTCAATGCCATAAAATGTCAACATGAGCTACTTCTAATTAATTACATCCATATTCATTTTACAGTCAGAATTGTAATAATTTTACTGATTGCTTTGATTTTTTTTGTTTGCTTTTCAACACAGAGCTCTCCAATGACCGTGCACTGAACATTAACATTCAGATATTTTTATGTAGAATGGTAGCACACACAGATGTCCTTATAAGTGAAGATTACAGTACATTGAATGATCATCGTCTTTTTGGAAATCACACTTGCAAAAGATCAATGATTTGAGTAAATCTCAATTTTCCAGTTATCTACCCTATCACTGCATTATTAACAATGTAATATCTCATAGATCATATCTATTTAATAAACTTTCAAATTTCAGTTCTGAACTAATAAGTTGGTAAGTAGCATTCTATTCGGATGGAACATTGAACTACTTGAAAATTTATTACTAGATTTGAGCTATTCGTATAAAAAAAGTAAGTTGGGAATTTAGCCCCTTTCCATTTTGTGAAGTATTTGTGAAAATATTTCATTTTAAAAATATTCATTGTTCAAAATCAATATGCTTTGCTGGTAAGTAAATAGTTGAAATGTATGCTTCAGGTGTTTGCTGTTTGCAATTTGTCCCCAAGTTCAATAGCTTCTTACTGACTGAATGACCACCTTTTAAGATGACCATATGAACACAGAGTACAAATTGTAATGCAAACACATTTTTAGCACAAGTATTGATTTTCTCTTTCTAATCCTTGTGAACAAAAACTCAGTCTGACAAATGTTTGTGGAGATTGAGTAAAAGCGGTAGCAAATATTGTCAAGTTGAAGTGTTTATTCAAATGAAAATATGCCATTCTCTTTGTAGTATTTGCCCAATCTGACTCATTACCCTCAAAGATTTAATTTGTAATTCAGACTTCATGCATTCATTACAGACTGACCATGGGAAAAAAATTAGGATTAATGTATTGTTTTAAAAATTCTGTTTCTAAACTGAATGGTCTAGATGCCATGGTTACTGGTTCATCAGGGATGGCCCACAGATTACCTAATATAGTAGTATTTTTAAATCTATTGCTCATCTAGTTCGTTATAGGGATTTGAAACAGGTGCTGGTAAAGTAAGTCTGTTATATCTGGATCTGTCAAGATAGGTACTACTGGATTGTCGCTTCAATTTCAGTGCCACTTTTCAACACAATTCTAAAGGAATTTCTGCATATAGATCTTTTATTATTTAAAAAAATATTCAGTTTGACCCTAATAATATCTACATAAAGGCATAGGTATGTTCTATATTGATAAAAAGTATTTTCTGAAACCTCAGCCTATGAAGTGGGTAAGTTAAATGGTAAAATTATTTGAATTTTTTCTTTCTTTAATGTAAGGGGGTCTGTTGGCTTAAAGTTTGTTAATAGTCTTATGAACATCTTATTCCTTAAGAGCCTTAGGCCACTGTTTCAAATCAAGCTAAGACGGTATTTACCGAACATAGAAACCATCTGATGGCATTCACGTGGTCTTTGTGGAAAAAAAGATGGCCATTTCTTTAAGGTTGCTGGTTTATGGCAGTGAGCCATTTAGTTAGACATTCCAGACTAGGCATGAAGTAAATTTAATGTTGCTTTAAAACTGGGGTGTGCTGTGTCTTTCTCCTTTGGCCTGAAAACACTACCTGACATGCACAATGCTAACCCAGTCTCTACTCATACCAGCCTGTAATCCATGATGCTACTAAAAGATTTAGCACATTCTAAAATTAGCAAAAGAGCAGTATCATGCTTTGATTTATATTTCCACAGGCCATAGTACTAAATGTTCCAAGGGTAGTAGATGGTTTCCTGTAAATGTGCAAGCTGAACTGAAATCATTTTGCACCTGAACTTTTTCATACGTCAGCAGATTGCTGCAGCTTCTTTTAAGACAAAAGAAAAAGCAGAGCAGCTGAAAATAATTAATATTGAACTTGACACATCAAAAATGTAATTTGTCACTTGTGATTAAAGCCTGTATTCATTAGTTCTATTTTTACATCCATCATGACTCTCCCTTAGCTATCGTTAGACTCCACATGGTTAGAGTTTAGCTTGACCTTTGACCCATCACCAGATACAAAGCAATCTGTTGCTGCAAAATTGGAGACCAAAGTAGCCAACAACAGCATAGATCAACAAATTTAACCTTCATTAATATAGTAATGACCCTCTTGGATATGTGGGACATCATCATGGATTTTTGGAGCTCACTTAAAAGGGTAACATTTTAAATGTAAAAAGTCTGAAAAAGTAATGCTCAAACATGGATAAAAAACAATAGAACAATATTGTGTGCAGTTCTGGTGTCCCATGTTTAAGAAGGATGAATTCAAACTGGAACAGGTTCAGAGACGGGCTACTAGGATGATCCGAGGAATGGAAAATCTGCCTTATGAAAGGAGACTCAAAGAGCTTGGCTTGTTTAGCCTGGCCAAAAGAAGGCTCCGGGGGGATATGCTTGCTATATATAAATATATCAGGGGGATTAACGTTAGGGAGGAAGAGGAATTATTTAAGTTTAGTACTATTATAGGCACGAGGACGAATGGGTACAAATTGGATATTAGGAAATTTAGACTAGAAATTAGACGAAGGTTTCTAACCATTAGGGGAGTGAAGTTCTGGAATAGCCTTCCGAGGGAAGTAGTGGGGGCAAATGACTTATCTGGCTTTAAGACTAAGCTTGATAAGTATATGGAGGGGATGTTATGATGGGATAGTTTAATTTGAGCAATTGATTTTGGATTATCGGCAGATAAGTCTGCTCAATGGTCTGTGGGAATGCTGGATGGGATGGGAACTGAGTTACTGCAGAGAAATCTTTTTTGGGTGCTGGCTGGTGAGTCTTGCCCACATGCTCAGGGTTTAGCTGATCGCCATATTTGGGGTCGGGAAGGAATTTTCCTCCGGGGCGGATTGGTAGGGGCCACGGAGGTTTTTCGCCTTCCTCTGCAGCATGGGGCATGAGTCGCTTGCTGGTGGATTCCCTGCAGCTTGAGGTCTTCAAATCTCACTTTTGAGGATTTCAATAACTCAGTCATGGGTTCGGGGTTGTTATAAATGTGTATGGGTAGGGTTTTGTGGCCTGCCTTGTGCGGGAGGTCAGACTAGATGATCATATTGGTCCCTTCTGACCTATGAGTCTATGAGTCTATGAGAACTAAAGAATTCAATAGTTTTAAATTAAGATCAGCATAACTACTTTTTTTCTCTTTATAATCTCCATTTGTCTGTTTTTATGTGCTGAAATTTGTTGGACTCAATGTATACAGGGAAGAGCAGCTCTGGCTGTTTAAATTACAGTAAAATGTTCTGATCGTGAAAGCAAAGAAGTAGTATTTTAATGTGTCAAAGGAGCTTCTACATGATTCTGCTCAAACTGAGAAATAGAGAAACCTTGGTTTTGCAAACGGTCTGTTTTCATTCTTCTCTCAAGCATCCCCAAACAGGTTCTGACTCCACCACACCTATGGCAGTGGTTCTTTTTTCAGAGCCCAATGAATTAAAAGCCTCCATCATGCTATCACTATTGCTTCCCATTCAGAAACCAGTTTGAAATACCGTATATAGTTTGAAACAACGCATAAAGTAAAATACAATCAGTGAACGTCATTCATGTGTGAGCAGGATGTTTTTCAGCACAGAGGTGTGTAACCAAAAATGGTTTTCCTTTTTCTGGGTAACCATGAGTAGAACATTTTTGGAAGCAAAACATCACACAGTGTTTTCCCAGAGAGCACAACTTTCAGAAAAATTGAGACAACATTATAGATTAAGCCCCATAAATGATGCTCAGACAACTTTAAGTGTCTAAGTTAAATCCACAGAAGTAAAGAAATGAGGCTAACATTTTATATTTAGTTCTTCTTCACTCTTTGGATGAGATGTAAAACTCAAGTCAGTGACCAATTGCAGTCATTAAAGATTCCCTCTCACCTTTCACATGAATAAAATGCCCAGGCCAAATGCCAGCTGAGGTTTTGCTACGTACAATTTTCCTATGTTTTCAAGTGAAGTAGTTACTCTACACTTTCCCTTTTAATTAAATCCATATTGTGCAGTGTGTATATAGTTATAAATGTCCCATTTCTGAGGAGGGTCTAGTGCATGAAGTGATTCCTATTATAAATACACTCTGACTCTAAAGCACTTGTGTGCATAGTACTACATTATTGTAAAGGGGATACCACCAGCTTCCTCTCAGCACACTGTGGCTGAAAATCATAGCATTAGGCATTTAGAGCCTTGTGCCTGTAATTTCTGGTGCAAACTTGAACTCTCAAAATAGGAAGCAGATGCTGGGAGTAGAACCACAGTCTGTAAATTATTTCTTATTATATATGCAGGGCCTGATTCTCCTCTCCTGCTGAGTGCAGAGAAGTTATTCCTGCTTTAGGCCTGATTAGGATGTGAGGTGCAATGCTCAATTTATAGAATTAAGTCCAGAAGGGAGCATTAGATCATCTAGTCTGATCTTCTACAGGCTATTAACAGACTATTAACTTTCATCCAGTTACCCTTCTATTGAGCCCAATAACTTGTCTTTGATTAAAGTATAACTTGTATTTGGCTGAAGCATATTTTCAAGAAAGGTATCCAGTATCCTACAGCAACATAGTTATCTTTTATCAACCAAACTTGTAATCTCATCAACGAATGAAATCTGGTTTGTTTGATAAGATTTATTTTCCATAAAACCATAGGGAGAGCCATTAATTATATTTTTGTCCTTTTTAATTCTTTACCAGTTGAATTCCTTATCAGCTTTATTACTATTATGCACAGGACTTATGACAGGCTTACCAGCCTATAGTTACCCAGATTACCTGCTTCACTATTATTTACTATTGGCACAACATTAGCACTTCTCCAGTCTTCTGGAATTTCCCCAATACGCCATGATGTATTCAGAATTGATATAATTGGGCCAGAGATCTCTGCAGCCAATTTTTTATGACTCTGTAATAGATCGGCTGCCTAACTTCCTACTTAGTAACTAATGGACTGGAAAACACTTCATCATCTTCATGTGATAAAAGAACAACATTCTACTTCATTCTAAATAGAGAACAGCAATATTTTTTGAACTTTTCTGTATCATTATTAATAATTTTACTATTTCCATCTAGCAGTGGGCATATACTATTGCTAATATTGTTTTTGTTATGAATATACTTTTATTTTAAACCCTTCTTATTTGTCCCCAGTCCTACAACCCATGGATTTTTTCCAGCTGTCTTTAGCTTCCCTGATCAATGTTATGCCCTTCATAACTTCTAATTTATATTGATTGCTATCTAGTTCCCCTCTTTCTACTTATTTATTGGTTGTTTTTTTTTCCTTCCTGACTGCTGTGTTTACTTTGCTCCTAAATTAAGACAGGCTTTTGTTATCCTCTTTTCTTGGTTGGGGAACCTTGCCTTTTTGGCCATCTAACAAATTGTCCTTTCAGAACTCCCTATATTCATGCATAGTTTTCTGTCTAATAATTTCATTTAAATTATCTTTGCTCATAATTTTTTTCCAGCTTTGGGAAATTAGCCCTTTTGAAAAATCAAGCGTATATATATTACTGGGTGGGATTGCCCATATTGAATGCAGCTTACAGTTCAATGAATAATACATATTTATCCATCATAATGAGGTTCAAATTAGTTCTCATTTGGGTGCAATACCTTTTCATTTTAGAAAATTATCATATATACCTTTTAGAAACTCTAATGATGTTTCACTACTGGTTGCATGAAACCTCCAGCATATGTCTCCCGTAATGAAGTACTTCATAACAGAAAGAAAAGCTATACATTTTAGACAGGTGTTTAAGGAGTAACTTATCCTGTGTTCTGTAACAACCTCCCACCAGTAACCCCTGCTGCGCTTTATTAATTAGCACACTGATCCATATGCATTCAAGATCCTGAACTTCTGAGTTATCAATAGTTGAAAACAATTCATGTTGTCTTTAATATAGAGTGCCTCCCCAAGTCCCTTTTTCACCCACTCTGTCCTTCCTGAACATGTTATAACCGATAATTTTAACATTCTAAACATACAAATCATTCTGGCCAGTTTCAGTAATACGAATTAAATCAAATGTCTTCTCATCAATGAGAATTTCCAATTCCTCTTGCTTTTTTTACTCTGGATCCTACAAATAGTATATAAGTAATTGAAAAATTTCTTTTCACATGGGTTCAATTTGTTTATGACATGCTGAGTATGAGCTAGTACCACATTTTCTCCTTTGCACCATCTTCTTGCATTGTTAGTTTAACCCCTTTGTGACTGCTGCAGCTAGAAGATTAGCTCAGCTACCTGTGAGATGCAGGCCTTCCAATTCACCTAGCCCTCTCTCCCACTAAAATGTGGTCCAATATTCCACAAAATCAAAGCCTTTCGGCTTCTCACCAGTTGCTGAGCCAATAGTTCACCTCCAGTGTTACCTAGCATATGCTAACAAATATATTTTTAAAAACTAGCCTATAACAAATGCAAAATTAATCAAATTAAAGAGAATCAGGCTTAGTTTGGAGTGTGTTTGAATAAAATGGTAATAATCATCATATCTCATTGCCCCTCTGTTTGCATTAACATTTTAGATATAGATTACATTGCTCAAACAAATCAAAATCTGCATGATCAGCAAACACTTATATCTTGAACCCCAAATTGAAATGTACTAGAACTGGTGAGAAATTTTTAGTTGATACTTTTCAGTACAAAATGTGGTTTCTAAAAAACAAAAATCTTCTGCAGAAACCTATCAGTTTTGCATAATTTTGCAGATTTTTTAACTTCCCATCATAGAAAAATTGAAATGAAATATTTAGTTTTGAGTTAGCTTCACATTAAAATGTCAGCCTATTGGGCCTCATGTTGTAGTTTAGGTGCCTCAAACCCCATTTTCCCCTACGCACTGGAGCTGCCAGGCCACATTACATTTCCCATGATTCATTGCAGCTTCCCTGGGGATGATTTCTGTGGTGTACCTTGGGAATCCCATGACCACAGTGCATCATGGGAGTTGTAATCTGATCAGGGAGCCCAGTCCATAGGGAAGAATGGGAGGTACCACAGCAGTTCAGTCAGACTGTTTAATGTTGAACTAACTCAAAATCTTTCAAAGATTGTGGAACTTTGGATTCCCCTGCAAATTTTTGATATTTTGACCTTTGATCTTGATTTGGAGGGAAACAAATGTTGAAATATTGGAATTTTCATAAGACAAAAATACTAATTTTTTATCATCTTTAAAGTCAGTATGCAGTTTTACTATTACTGGGAATTAATGAGGGAAAAGTATGGGAGTATACCCTAGAAGAGCAGAAATGCATTCAAAACTTAGTCTACGGTAATATATACTAGTCCCCTACCCTCATCACCACCTGCTGGTATTCACCAGCTATCCCTCTTCCATTTTTTTTATCAAATCCCCTATTTTCTCTCTCTCTCCTCTCTTTCTCCCTCACCCTGAGTTAAAGATCAAAAGGGACAGACACACGGGGCTAGATTTAGCTCCATTCCTGTTTATGGACTTAAGTGGCCAAATTTACAAAAGAGTTCAATGCACTTAGTGGTGAGTTCTTTTGAAAATCCTGCCATAAGTGGCACTATGGGGTTGTTATGTGCTGAGCAATTCTAAAAATCTGCTCCTTATGTAAGTACCTAAACAGAAGTGGCTTTTTTGAAAATTTGATCCCAGTCATGAGTGTAAGCCCTTGATATCTGGCCCACAGTGGGGATGGCGCTTGCTGTTAAGAAAAGAAATCTGGTTCTGTTGTTGTTAATGGAAGCTTTGCTAGTGACTTCAGTGGATCCAACACAAGGCCCTGGGTGAACAGCATGAAAACATATTGATCCTGGCTGCTCTTTCCTGGCTCTGGGCAACTTCAGTTCCCATCTCTCTCATGACAGTCCTGGAAAAGACGAGAAAACACAAAGAATACATTACAATGCAACACTCCAAACTGTTTCCAAAAACCTTCCAGTCTCACTCCTTTCAAGGACGTTTCAGTTTCTTTAACTAAATACACACACATATCTCATACAATAACACCAAATAAGGGTCTGGTCCTGCCAGGAGCTCTGCATATATGGACACTTGCACCAATATGGATCTTCTTGAAGGTTCAGGGCATAAATCAGTATTCTGATGGGTCAGAGTGTTGATGGGTCAGAGTGTTGATCTGATAAGTTGTCCAATGCATATTGGATCATTTGTAGGTTTTGGTGCAAATGCCATCCAAGGGATGGATGTTGGTGAACTCCTTGGGATCCTGGTACTGAATTTAAAAAACAGAGGAATCCCCAGCTGCTTCCTTATTTTAAAAAAATTTACTGGGTCCTACTGTAATGATTCATAGCACTGCAATTCACTGATTGGTCCTGTGTTCATAGATTAATAGGTTTTAAAGACAGAAGAGACCATTATGATAATTTATTTTAGCCTCGTGTAAAGCACAGGCCTTACATTTTTTCCAGTTATTCCTGTATCAAGCCAAATAACTTCTGGTTGAACTAGATCATATCTTTTAGAAATATATCCAATCTTGAAACATCCCAAATAAAGCCATTGGGAGTTTCAGGTGATGGCAAGGAATGCAGGTCTCTGACATAAAATAGTATTCCTGCAGGATTTTGAACTTGTATTATAAATAATGTGGGCGAAACCTTGACTCAGTTATAATAATAAGAATTTTGCCACTGACTTGAGCAGGATCAGGATTTCGCACTATTTTTTTTCCCCGGTGAATATGGTACAACTCACCTTTCAGAGCCTCTTCCCACTGCCCTCATTAAAATACAGTATATGTTCAGTAATCATCCCACTTGCAATAGTTTTATTGTGTTTTCAGCCATTACCATACTATAATTGTTTTTATAAGTTCAATGGGAAATGATTCTATCATGGCAAAAGCTCATCTTGGAACCAAACTTCTAGCCACAAAAAAGGAAATTGGGTTGAAGCCCTGTTCTAAATGCGGCCCCCCCAGCCATACAAATATCATCCTGGGTTGCTGCTATTTTTTTCTTCATATCTTGCCAGTGTTAATTGCTGATACGACAGTCTTGATGGGGCCCCAATCAGTTAGTTATTTAGATACTTTTATCAGGTGTCAGATTTCTCCTCCCCCACATTCTTCACCAAAAAATGTTGCTGTCACTCAAGGGCAACCTGACAAATTTAGTATCATAGAAGATTAGGGAGCATATGCCAGAGCATATTGGGCTGCCTTATTAGCTGGGCTAATAGTAAAGGGCTACTAGAATAGCTGAATGTTTGCCTCCTCCAGGTCCGTGAGCCTAATTTACATACCCTCACTCATGTCAAGCAGTACCTTTCTCCTTGAACAACCCCATTGGATTCAAATTTGGTTCCATCAAAATTAATGGTATTTTGCCATTGGCTTCAGTGGATCCAGCAATTGGCCTTTGGTGGGCATCATTAAAACATGGTGATACTGATTACTCCTTCCTGACATGTTTGCTCAGCTTAGGCATGGGAAATGTAAGTTCAAGTCCCCCTGTAGCGGTGCTAGCTTCAGTGGAACTGCAGTATTAAGAAATAGGGAACTACTCTGGCGTGAGTAGGCTGGCCTCTTTTTTATTCTTCATTTAGAATGTGGCTCATTATAAACAAAGAAGACAAGTGCCTTATCCTGATGATTTTACTATTTTATTAAATAGTAAAAAACAATACAAACAATTAACTGAGAAAAAAAAAAGTCAAATAATAAGGGTAAGGCCAGTGACGATGATTGTTTTATCGTTTTCAGTTACACCAGGTAATGTTTTAAAGAGACAGAGTTTGCCAAGTTTTCACCATCTTAACTTGCGGTTGAAAATAATGCACATGGAGCAGAATATGATTCACATTAAAACCACATGGAAAATTTGCTTTGTAATTTTCATTACATTCTTGTTGTTCAGGCAGAGGCAGAAGTCAAAACGAACTTAAGTGTTTCCAGTTTAAAAATGCCTTTCATGCAGTACTGCGCTTTTCTTAGAGTAATAACATTTTTCTTGGAAAAAGTGTATTGTCATATTTTCTAAACAATAAAATATGAAGCTTTTCCCCATAACCAGAACAATTTGTTTGAACTCACATATGGTTGCACTTCAGTTGTGCAAATGTGCTTAACACTTATTAAATTTTGGGAATATGGTTCCAGCTTCTAACCAATAAAACTGATGATTGCCCACTGGTGATTTTTAAAATGAAACATTACACTTCATTTTATTCTGTTCTGATTCTAAAGTGGATTTCAGCATTTTGTTCTTTCCTGGTGGAGGGGTGGGCGTTAAAATGTTCTTTTGGCAGCTTTTAATAAACTAAATACAATGTATATTTTCACAATGGAGTTGTCAATGAAATAAAAAACAAGTGTGTATGACAGTCAGGGAAGGGTTAACTAATTCATATGCTGGAGTATTCGGCAGCAAATGTGTGTAATAAGTGCTCTCCTCTGGAAGCCAATGGTTGTTTTACTACTTACTTCCATGGGAGTGGGATTGAGACCTTAATTTTAATATATGGTACCCACTTTGAGGGTGGAGACCAGCTTTGTGCAGTATTTTGGGGGGGGAGGAAAAAAATGTAGCTTTAAGCCACTTTTACATCTCTTCTGCCTTGGTGCTTTTGGTCTCCAGTCTGATCCCCAGGTACAACTTGGGGCAGATTCAAGCCAGCTCTAACAGGTGCCCCAAACAGGTGCCAGGTGCCCCAAACAGCAGGTCCAATAGCGTTGGATCACTGAAGCATAGGGTTGTTCCAGCCACGTCTCCATCCCAACTGTGCTTTAGGTCAGGACCAGTGAGATGGGGTGAGTCCTCTACTGGAGGTGGTCGGGGGAGGATAGGCTGAGCCCCTGTGCCAGCTTCACGTCACCCGGGGAGAGTTGCCTAACACAAAGGAGATGCTTTAGAAGATTTAGGGTTGAACTGCATGACTAGAGAAGCACAAAGTAGCCCTAGCAGGGCTAGGGATCTGGCCCATGATTTTTTAAAAAAAAATGATCGAGTTCAAATGTGCTGTTTGAACAGATGAGATACAGTTTCAATACTTGTTATTTTGGCATGAAATTCCCCATAGCATCTGAATGTTTTCCACTTAGGCCTTTTCAGCAAGACTAGATAAACAATGTTAATGTTATCTGAGTTAAAAATCAAACTCAGATTGATTCCATGGGATTTTTATTTCTCAGAATTCACAGTTAATAAGGGCTAATTCCTGCATTGTCCTTATTCAGGCAAACCTCCCACTGACGTCAATGGGCTTTTTGCCCAAGAAAAAGATGTGTATGGCTCACAGGATTTGGCCCCAATGCTTATGAATTTTGTTAATAATTACCACAAAAAAAGGAGAATTTTAAAATGAATGGAGAGATTTCATGCTCTAGACGTTTGTACTGTCATTGCCTTCATAAATACTTATTACTGTGCTATTTCTTGAAAATGCTGCTAAGGTAGCTGAATCTCATCTTAGCAATTTTTTTTAAAACACCAAACTTTCTATATTTTTCTATTCTCCTCAACCTCTGATTTTTTTTTGCCTGTTTGGATTACAAACAGTTTTTTTTATTTTGCTTGTACAATTACAGAACAAAACTTTAATTACGCAGTTTACACGGAAAGCAATTAGCAGACTAAATGTTTTGTTCTTCATAGTTGAATAGTTATGTCTTGTCTGGAGAGACATCAATTGCTGTGCGTATTTGTGTAGGAGGTTAAATTTGAGGTCAGTGGTTAGTAACTGCCAGTTACAATACATTATTACGGCAGGTACAGCATGACTAACAGAAAAAAGATCTTGCTTTAAAATACCTCGGCTAGTTGGAAAGGTTTTTAAGCTCTTCATATGCAAAATATTAGATAATATTTTGGATTAAAGTGACCTAAAACCATCCAGAAAAACATCATCAACAACAAAAAACTCTGACATGTTTATAATAAAGATATTCAATGTTTAATTTAAAAAGGATAGTCAGACGTAAACTATCTTGAGTCAGGAAAGTAAAGTCATTTTCAATCAGCAGGCCAAATATAATGATAGGATAAGACAAGGTGATAGCTAAAGGCTTTCTGTAGCTGTTGAAAATCCATTTGGGGTCTTAACAGTTTCACTGACAACTATCTGATTCTGATCTTACTTCTCAAAAGTCAAACTCCAGTGGCACTGACCCCTTTTCCCCAGTCTACACTGGGAATTAAATGAAAAGGTTTGGATTGTAAATAATTTCATTACTATTTTAACTAGCAAGGAAGAACTTTGCACCTTTGAGTGCTACTCAGCTGGAAATAAAACATAAAAGAGCTAGTAGGCACTCTTATTAGAACTAGTTCTAGTCTGCTTTACTTGCTTTGATATTAAAATGCTTAACAGAACACTGTTCTTCCAAATGGGATATTTTAATACCGTGCCTTTATTTCATAGATTCTTTACAATATAGCAATGTAAGAACAGTTGCACGGACTGATCCTTCTTGCAGAATTCCATAGTGATGCATAAATATTTGATGTAATTTCAAACTTCAGTTTCCCAAAGGCAACAAGCTCTTCCTTAAATCACAGTTGTTACCAAGCTTAGGGCCTGATCTTGCAAATGGTTTAGACATCTGTTTAACACTCTGGGAGAAGCCTCATTGACTCCAAAAGGATTACGTATAATGTGTAAAATTCAGCATGTACATAAGCCTTTCTGAGACCAGAGCCTTATTTTTTTCAGCTGGCAACTGCTTCTGCAACCTTCCCATTTATCCCTGTTTTAGGAACTACAGTAAAATGGCATTGACTTTATTAGTGTAAAGGGTCCAATATTAAAAGAGCAAAGTGCCTCCTCTGAGCCACTGAACACTCCTGAATGGATCAGTGGGGAGTGGAGTGTTCAGACCCAGAACCACACAGCGATGTCACTGTTGCAATACTCAGCATTACAAAACACTTTTAGGTGCTCCACCACCCAGCAGAATCCACAGACCTGGAGTTATGCACTTCGGCTCCCTATACAATGAATGGGGAAAGATAGGCCACTGAACTGGTTCCACAAAGCCAGCCTGCTATGTGGGGAGTCACTACGCCAGATATGATGAGAAAGGTGTGTCTTAAGTCCTGCCCCTCTCTGCAAAATCAGTACCTAGGTCCAAGCTGTAGAGAAATGCTTATCTCTGCGTGGGACGCACAGCTGGGAACCCTCTCCTGTAATCAGACACCTAAGTTATTTCCTTGAAAAACAATGGCAGTGCATGCCTAACTCTCCACAGAACAGGCAGAGAGTGTCAAGGGAGTAGAAGGTAACAGCCTCAGGAGGTGGCTTCCTTTATAAGCTATAGGCCAGTGGATAGGAAAGTCACTTGGCATGTGGGTAGTCCTAGTTCAATTCTGCCTGATGAAGAGAAAAGATCTGAATGGGGGTTTCCCACCTTGCAGGACTATAGAACTAGACTACAGAATTATTCTCATTCTTTCTCTGGTCCCATGCATATTTAATTATTTACTTAATTATGCAAAGTGGAACAGCTTCAACAGGAGAGATTGAAAAAGACATCAGAATATCCCATAGCTGAGTGGTTAGGGCACTCACCTAGGAGGTGGCAAACATGTATTGAGATCTCTTCTCCACATCAGGCACAGGGGCAAAATTGAACTGGATGTTCCCACATCACAAGTGAATACCCTCACTAATGGACTAAATATTATAAGGTCATTTTCTTCTGCCTCCCCTCCACCATTTTGTGTAAAATTAGGACTGCTCAGAGCATGCCTACTGGATTTGGCCTCACAGATGGCGGAAGTGCAAGGAACCCCTATCTTCACCTGGTTTAAGGGTTGCTCTGGGATTTAGGTGTGACATAGGTGTTCGGGAATACGCATGAGGCAGCAATGCACGTGCGTAGAGGCAGAAACTTAGGCACCTAGAGGACTTTTACTCTGAAAATATAGGTGCTGACTGAGTTCAGGTGCCTACAGGATTAGCTGGAAGCTGAGCAGGAGTTTTGTGGATCCCAGTGGTGCCTAAATCTGGGCTTTAGACACCTAAGCCTCTTTGTGGATGTGAGCTTCAGCACCTTGCAGCGTCAGGCCCTAAAGGTACAAATCAATTATAGATAATTGTGATGAGAGATATGAAGCCAACACTAGCAAACAGGGGGCTAACAGGAGCGCCGGGGCCTAATTAGCCCAGCTGGTGGTGCCTGGAAGGAGGGCCAGGCCCAACTGTATATTAGGCCAAGCTTGCTGTTGGTCAGAAGCATGGCACAGGTGTTAAAAGGAAGGAAATCAGGGGGAGGGATGCAGGCAAGTCTCAGGGTTTTCTACTTTGGTAGAGAGTGCTGCAGGGAATGGGAAAACTCCTGAGAGGACATTAAAACTCACTTGCAGCACAGAAAGATAGCTGGTAGTAAGTGCGAGGAAGCTTTTTGTTGTATGCCTAAGATAGGAGGCACTAAGAGAGACTCAGACACCTATTGAGCTCAGGAAGAAGATAGGCCAAAGTAGGAAGTGCTTCAGGGAGACAGCAAGGGGTCTGAGTAGACATGCCTTGGCTGCTTGCAACGGGTTTCCTGTACTGGAGCCCAGAGTAGAGGAAGGCCCTGGGTTCTCCAGTGGGCCCACTGGAAAAGCTGTACAGAACACACACACACATGGTACAAGGAGTAAGGGCAATTGTCTGGAATCAGACTGAAGATTCAGCCTGGGGTCACTAGACTATTGTTTTTCTGGACTCTTTGCTTACCACAGAAAACATGGGATTTAATGCAACCTGGCTGGAGGGTTGAGGCACAAGACAAAGTGAACTACCAGTAGGTCTGCAAGGCCATGCAGAGGGGGTAATAGAAAGGAAGGCTTTACAACACTCTGCCTAATCGTGAGGAGTCATGCTGGCTGATGAGTCGCTTTGTCACAATAATGAACAAATTAATAACATCACATGGCCACTTTGTTTACAGGAAATATTTGGGTAAAGTTACAGAAGCCTGTGATATTGGGTACTGAATCTGGTCCTGAAAATTCTTCAATCTGAAGGGTCAGCAGAGGAAAGAGTGACGTACGTGTTGAAATAAAGTAGTGCTGTGGGCCCAAATGGTATACTTCAGCCTTGTAGCTTTCTGTAATAAAGAACCATATGACAATGGAAGGCTATCTACGCTATGAGCTTAGTATGCACCTACCAGTTTCAGGTGGGTTTTTAATTAGCATGGCTAAGCTGTGCTGCTGCCTATGCCACTGAAGCTACACTGCTATTTGTAATTGTGCTACCTCTAGTTGAGCTGCAATAGGTTTTGTATGCGAGCTGGGGAAACGCACTCCTATTTTGTAGTGTAGATATATCCTGAGTGATGATGGTATAGACTCTTTATTCAATTGTGGGAATTATAAACAATAACTAATTTTCTAGTGTTAAAGTGAACATACCATAAAAATGCTAAAGAACTTTACTGCTCACATTAGAGTGAAATAGAGATGAGCAAAATTGGGGATGGCTTTAGTGTTGCAAAACTAAAATTAGTGCTGATTTGGATCTGGGACCCATTTATCCAAGTCTGAAGACATTTTGAGTAAAGTCAAAAGTTCAATTCTGTGTTAGCCTATCTCTGTGAATGACATTTTGTTGTTTGACATATTTAATGTGATTTAAAATTAGTTTAAAATGGAAATTTTTTATCAACTTTTATATAAGCGGGTCCGTCCCCCTTCCCCCCCCAAAAATAGTACCCCTCCCATGATCATTTAGTTGAAAAATTTTCAAGTAGCTCTACTATGCATTCACTTTTATACCTGGTGTGCAAATTACGTTGTGTTTTGCATACAGTTCTGTATTGTAACTCAATAAACGAGCCAATCCAGAGCCCCAAATCTAAAGATTCTGAAACTTTTTCTATGCATGGTTTCACAAGACAGACTCAAGCCTGAATGTCATGGATCAGACATCTCTAATTAAAATATAGTGGGTAGGCTTCACCTCTGCATTACTCCAGTTGCATGCTAGTATAATTCCCTGGTAACTGTTCAGTGGCTAATCAGCCCTAGTATCTCCTGACAATAAAAACTTCCTTTCTTCTTCCTTGTTGTTAGAAAAAGGAATAATCTGAAGGCCTATGTGAGGAAAATCTAAAAAGAAAAAGTATGATTCCAGGCCCACCTTTTGTCTATATGTTTACACAACCCCTTTTGACTTCAGAGCATATGGACAAAATTTAGCCCAATGTCTTGTAGATTGTTTATCAATACGAGAGAGACCATGCTCAATAATTAAGTAATAGCAAAGAAGCAATGTAAGGGTCAGACTTATTCACCATGGCTTCACACCAGTGTTACCACCCTCCCCTTGGCTTCACTTGTTACTCCTTGTAGACCGGCGGGCGTCACCCATCGGACGCGGCTGCCCTTCCTGGAGCCCAGCCGCGGGGGAAGGTCCCTGCACCTTCCAGAAAACAGATGGGGAATTAGCTTTAGTACCAGAGTCTATCGCCCCGGCCGCTCTGGCAGGGCGGGCGAGCGCACAGTCT
>ML675614.1:31807096-31938517 GCA_007922155.1 Mesoclemmys tuberculata | reverse complement strand
ATCGCCCCGGCCGCTCTGGCAGGGCGGGCGAGCGCACAGTCTATCGCAGGGGTGGAGGAGGGTTTGTGAGGTTCACCAGGGACAACGGGGAAGGGGGAGGGAGACGCAGGCCCACCCGACTCCACTGCGTCCCAGCCCAGGGCCCTAACAGTGGCAGAGGCATTGCCACTGTGCTGGTTGTGTCCTCCCGCAACACGCCAGCGGTGGCAGGCCTTTGGCCGCAGCCACAGTCCGGGCTGCCCCCTGGGCTACTTCCTCCCCTCCCGTCCCAGGTACCTCCTTCCTCGGGGTCCGTCGGGTAGACTCCTCGGGGAAGATTCAGCAGGCCTTCTGGGTCCACGGGCAGCAGGTCCGGGAACTCTTCAGCGAGGGGCAGCTCCTCTAGGTCGCAGGACTCAGTAGGGGCCTCAGCTTCGGGTAGCTCCTCCAGGTCTGGCCCTGCTTCGGCTCAGGGTGCTGCAGGTAGCTCCTCGAGGTCACGACCTGCCTCAGGGGGGGTTTCCCAACCTAGAGGTTTCAAGGACTCGCCCCATCCCCGGGTGTCTGGTGGTCTGACCCAGTCGTCGGTCCCACGGCGGGAGGGTCACTCCCAGCTCCGCAAGTCTGGCAAGGGCCTGCGCTGGGGTTTGGCCAGGCAGAGCTCAGGCCGGGCCTCCAGCTAGCAGGAAGGCAGGTCTGACCCTGCTGACCGTCTGCCCCGGACTGAGTGACGGGCCCTGCCTTTTATCTCCCTTTGTCTGGGGGAAGTCCCGCCCTCTGGGGAAGGGATTGGCCAGTCGCTCGGGCCTGTCCCGGTCGGCTCCCAGCCTTGACGGACAGGCGGGGGGTTTAAATCTGGGCCTGGCTGTGTTTGGGGTGGCAGCTGCCCTTCCTGGGGCCCAGCCATGGGGGAAGGTCCCTACACCTTCCCACACTCCTGCTTTATGCCAGTGTAACTGAGTGACAAAACAGACATAAAAGAATCAGGCCTCTGATTTTTATTCTTCACTGTAACATCTAAAAGGCCCTGAAAGCTGACTCCATTCTTTCAATTTCCAGGCATGCACAATGGTTTCTTCCATGAAGAAAGAAATATAGATTTTAGGTTTTTAAGGACAGGTGGTTTCAAAAGTTGTGATGCTTAGCTCTTTAGTCTCCTAGTTCTGTCATGCAAACATATTCAGAATGTGTTAATGCTATGTAGGTCTCAGGCAGCCCAAACTGCAAGGGACGCTTTCTTCTTTACTGCTGAATGTTCCCCCTGCAACCCACCTTAAATTCTATGCATAGAAGCCTGGACACTTTTTATTATTTTTTTCTATTTCTGTTGTACCTACAAGTCCCAGGACACCATTGTATAATATAATGGGTCAGATTCTGCTCTTTCATAATTGAACAAGCAGAACCTGGCCAGTGAGTAGGAATATGGAATAATTTTGGTCAATACTGCTGATTAGGAAATGGAAAGAGAAAGATAAAGCCAGACAGAATATGGTTAGGCATTGAGAGAGCTTCCTCTCCTAGTGAATATGACTTCCAAATACTCAGGCCTGGGGCTCACTCTCTCATCCAGACTATTCATTATGATGAATGTTTCCACGATGTGTGGTGGTTTTATAACATTCAACATCCGTTATGGATTAGGCTAAGCTCCCCCAAAATAATTTGATTTTAACTAGATGTGAGCACTGGTCTCCAGGAACATAGACAAAAGGCCAGTGCATAAAGCCCTTCTTACAACCTATAGGTGAAAAATGGTATAAATTAGGTCTAGATCATTGTTACTACCAATGAGAAAATCTTATTTGTGATGGGGTGTGTTTTTTCCTGCTCAAGTGCATTCCAAATCAGTGCTTTTCATTTAAAAGTTAGTATGATTTAAAACATATAACTCAAAATAAGTGCTTGTCTTCCTAGAAGGTTTTCTTTCTTCAGAGTAATAAGAGAAGGGCACTCTTCATTTTTTTGTGGCCTTGGCAATATTAGGGAAAAAAGGCATGTTTTTCTGTATGTCCTTAACTTGATCTGTCATGAAGTATTTGCCTCAACAAGTCTGCTAGGCCAGCATCTTTTGAGTCACAATTAATGAATGTGCCTAAAACATAAATAACAAAAAGAACAATTAACACTCACCACAAGAAAACAAACATACTGATGTAATAGATGCTAGATTATCATGGTAATGTTATTGGAGATTGCAGAATAGATAGGGTAAAACAAAAAGGAGAGAGAGAAAATAAGGGGAAGAAAAGCCCCTAAGCTAAAGCATTCAATAAAGGATAAACATATATTGAACATTTGAAGATACAAATGCATGCATCCAACTTTAGCAACATTGAACATCTATCATATAAAGGACAGAGGTCACTGTAATGCATTTAACTATGATTTTGTTTTAAAGGTGCAAGTATATAAAAATGTCTGAAGCCTGCTAGGGAGCAAAGCTAAGAGAAAATTGAAGATGGAGACTCTTGGGGTGAGAGTCCCTTCTTCTTTCTTCCTCAGGAAGATTTTATAGCCATTTCTTTTTCCCTAATCAAAATTTGGTGAACTGAAAATACATGTGTTGCTCTTTACATGTGGTGGGACAAAATAACAGCCACTTCAGTGCTAGTCAGGGAGTAGAAAGATTAAGGAAGAACCAGTTGGGGGTTCTATAGTCCTGAAAGGGGCAAGACTGGAAGATGAAAAGTGAAATGCTGGTCCCATTGAAGTCAATGGCAAAATTCCCACTGACTTCATTGGGACCAGGCTTCCACCCAAAAGGTCAAGATGGGAAACAAAGTTAGCATGGGCAGGAAGGATAGATGAGAATGAAAGAGATCATATGATCCTAGAGAAAATGAAAGATCATATGAATCAGGAGGGAGGGGGCGAGAGAGAGAGAGGACGGACCTTCACAGGGCCACATCTTCATTTGAATCCTCACCTGGAAATTCTGACAATGAACCACAGTGTCCTCTTGCATCAAATGAACTTGTATATAACATCCCTATAAAACTAGGGTGGGTGCTGAGCACAAAAAGCATCAAATGGGCTAGCAAGGGCAAAGTGTAAAGAGTTGTAGTGTGCCCTCCAATCATCACAGAACCATGACCACAGCTGTTTGTACTATCGTCCCTTCCTGTAGAAATTAGCAGGTTTTTTTTTCCCAGAGTAGTAATTGCTTTAAATTGTATGCTTTGTCTGATTTCTGATGAGTTTCCAAGACAGATCATCTTTAGCTCCATATGGTCCATGTGAACAACCAAGCCTTTGCTTAACGGAGCTTGTGTTTTGTCTTCAGCCCAACAAAACTTTAAGGATACCTCCAAGCACCATTTAAGCAAGTAAGTGTAGTTTAATGGTTAAGCAAAGGACTAGCAATGACTCTCCATCTGAAACTGATCCACTGTGTGACTTTAAGTAAATGATTTAACCTCTCTGTGCCTCAGCTCTCCAGCTGCAAAATGGAGATATATGGCTTACCACAAAGGAGTGTTTTGAGATTTAATTATTTTTTAAAGTTCTCAGGAAGTACAATATAAATTTTTTTTTTTTAAAGTTTTCTATCATGTTTAGCACTTGCTTCTATGAGCTTTGGCTAGTAAGGCAGTTCACACCCACATATTCCCTCCAGCACAAGTCTGAATAACATGGACTTCAAATGCAATTTTCAGGAAAGTCTTTTACTTTCTTGGCTGACCATGTCTAGATCAGCTGTGTTGACATCCAACCAAAAATAAATCAAAATCAGCAGTCAGTGTTCTAACTTCAGAATGAAAAAGTCTTGTACAATAAAAACCTAAAATAGGTTAAAATTTCTTATAAAATATATAGGAACAGTTCAAAAGCTAGGCCTCCATCCTGCACATTTATTTACAGAATTAAAAGTTAAGCCTTATCATTTAGTCTAACCTGTATATCACATACCCTTACACTTCACCAGTTACCCCATATATTGAGCACAATAACTTCTGTTTGGCTACAGCAAATCTTCCAGAAAAGCATCCAGTCTTGATCTGAAGACATCAAGAGATGGAGACTCCGCCATTTGCTACTGTGCACCACTGCTTAATCAACCTCATTGTTAAAAATTAGTGCCAAACCTTGAATTTGTCTTGACTTCAGCTTCCAGCCCTTGGTTCTTGTAATCAAAGAATGAAATGAGGTTTGGCTGACAAGACCTGTTTTCCATAAAACCAGTTTGATTAGCATTTGCTTATATTCCTATCCTTTAGTTCTTTATCAGTTAAATCCTATATGTATGGGGGTAGGGGCAGCGGTATGGTAAAATGGGATCCTACCTCAACCTAAGTTATCTCGGGGGATGAGATGCAACCATCCCTCACTGCCCCTGGCATTATCCAGAGGAATGGGCTGTGTGTGGTCCCTTGCCTCTGGGAAGGGGTGGGACACTAATAACTCAGTGGGACTTTCTTTCCCCTGATCTACCTAGTGAGGCTATACCAGAAGGGCCTTGTCGACTGGGTCCACAGAACACTCTGGAATTGGGTTTAAGGCTTTAACCCAACTGTCCTTCCTTTTGAGGGACATCTCAGCTGCTCGTGGGATTCTAGGACTGAGCCTGGAGACTATGGCAAGGGGGCTAAAAAAATCACCTCCCCCCCTCATCATGGTACCTCCTCCCCAGTTGCTCCTTTTACTTGTGTCAGATTCATCTATGAGGAGAAGTGCTGCCACCTGGTTACTAGATAGATTCCACCTAAGTAGCATATCCTAATGGGGTAGTAGCTTTGTCTTGAACTAAACTGTTACAAAGGGTGCACACACACAACACCAAATCTAGTAGATCAGATTTATCTTTCTCAGGAACCGCCTAAAACCGGGAGAAAACTCGTTAGCTGGTTTCAAACCATACTAAGCAGTTGAAAGGGTTTGAAGTATATTAAAGCAATCCATACACTACTTCCTATGCTTGAATGAAAAGATGTACTATATGTATATATACAAAACCTCCTACTTGAAGCAGTAATCATCTGTTGTGTGAGTGGTGAAACTTGGCTATTCAGTTTGACAGCCCCAGTAAGGGGGTTGGATGAGGACAATGCCCCAGCCATTAGGCTATGACTTCTCTTAGAGTTCAGAACAAATGATCCCTGCAGTGTCCAGACTCCCCCTTTTTATTTCTTTTTTGTGCAACCCTAAAATCTTCCCCTACAAAGATTGTTTTAAAAGGTCACTAGATGCTGTTCCACAGGAGGCTTAAGAGAATGAAGAAGACCCACCTCCAAGTGTGTGAATGCCTTGGAAGAATACTCAGTGGTGAGAATGTCCACTCACCTCCTGTAGTCAAGGGTCCAATGAAATGGAGAGGGAGAAAAAAAGACAGGAAAAAATCCCTGTACATTTCTGAGCTCCGGACTCCTCTGCCTACTGCAAGGAGGCCAACTTTTGTCTGGGATTTGCTTAGCTCACACAGGTCTCTGTCTCAGGGGTGGACTGGTAAAGCCTCCACAGAACCAGCTGCAGTTACCCCAAAGGGCTCACCACCTTCTCTCAGGGCTGCTGGGAACGACCCCGGCCACTGAGAGTCAGGGCTCCCTGCACAGCTGGTCTCAAGGAAGTATGGTGAGGTGGTTTAAGGGCTGCCACAGCTCAGCCCTCTGCTTGCTGTTCTGCTGGATCTCCTCAGCTGGGGTCTCTGGGACTGTCTCTGATTCCACAGACCCTTCCTCTTTCTAATGCTGTTGTACACTTCTCTTTGCGGGGTCCTGCCCAGCTGGTCTCCTCTCCTTGGCCATGACTCTGCTTGCTGGCTCTTACATGTCACTGAGTTTTTAGGAAGGCTGCCTGGTCAATCAGGCTGTCTACTTTGGATTGCTCCTGGTCTGGAGCTCTCTGACTGGCCAGAGGCCTGTCATTCCCAGGATCCTGACCCCTCTTCAGCCTTTCTTCTGATAAGGGGAGAGGGCTAACCAAAAAACCTACCAAGTTTTAGTAAGGGGCTGACAGTCCCCTTGCATATATCAGCTTTTCTATTATCTTGCCTAGGACTGACGTGAGGCTAACCGGTCTATAGTTACCCAGATCATGCTGCTTACTCTTACTTAATATTAGTACAACATTAGCACTTTTCCAGTCATTTCAAATTTGGTCAGTATTCCAAGAAATATTAAAAATTAACATCAACTGCCCAGAGACTTCCTCAGCCTACTCATTTAGGACCCTTGGGTGCAAGTTATCGGAGTCAGCTCTTTCTAAATTTGTTTGTATCCCTTGTAAATATTTTCTAACATCTTCCTTAATTATTCATGGATTCATCTTTGTGATATGAGCTGAGCTAGTTGAATTTTTTTTCCAGCGTAGGGCCCAAAACAAAAAATCTAAATCAAAATTTACTTAGGTTTGAACCAAAGCTGAATGTTCAGTTTTTTTCTTGGTGAAATGAAAAAACAAAAAAACTCATTTTGGGGGTTCATGAAACATTTAATTTGACCTCATTTTAAAGGGCTTTTCACCTTAGCTGAATTTTGAACCAAAATGCCATTTTGAAATGAAGAATCAAAATGTTTTTGTTTCAAAATGGGTGAAATGAACTGTTTTGACTTTCTAAAAAAACATGTAGTTATATTTGGAAGAAACTATTTACTGAATTTGACTTGCATTTGCAAAAATGAATTTTTTTGGTCAACTGACTATTCTAAAAATAATAAATTTGCTCAGATAAGAGTACATCATCCTGCTTCTTTCTACATGCAAAACAAATATTTATTGAACACTTTTGCTGCTTTGGCCCCATTATAAACAACTTTACCATCCTCATCTACTAAAAAGCCTATCCCAGTACTCAGTCTCTTTTGTCCATAATATACTAAAATCAAACAAACTTGTTTTTATAGTCCTCAGCTCTGATAGCCAAGGATTTTTCCCTGATGTCTTTAGATTCCGTTATCACTTTTTTTACACTTCAAAATTTGTCTTTATTATAGAAATAAAATCAAAATGTTTAACAAATCTTATCATGTTAGAATTTACTAAGGCTGGACAAAGTAGTAGAACCTGCTTTTCATAATGCTTAATTAGGAATTAAGATTAATAGATTAATAATTCTAATGATTATTTGTACATTCAAATTTATGTTTAAACATTGTTTCAGTTGTCCATCTTCTCAAAGACCTATCCCATAAATGGAAATATACAATGCTTCATAAAGAAATGCCCGCATATAAATATCCACCAGAGCTCTGTAGCCTGCAATGCTTTCCTCTCTCCAAAAGCCTGCAGGGAAAATTGGGCTTTCCAGCTAAATAAATCCAGATTCTGGCAGTTTAATGGGGTGAGGAGGGCGGGGTTTCAAAGTTAAAGGCTTTTCAGGAAGAATCTTCTTCTAGGAGGGTGTTTCAGTGACATTCAATAAGAGCAAATGCAAAGTACTCCATTTAGGAAGGAACAGTCAGTTACACACATACAAAATGGGAAATGACTCCCTTGGAAAGAGTACTTTAGAAAGAGTTCTGGGGGTCATAGTGGATCACAAGTTAAATATTAGTCAACAGTGTAATGCTGTTGCAAACATCATTCTGGGATGTATTAGCAGAAGTGTTGTAAGCACGACACAAGAAGTAATTCTTCTGCTCTACTACACACTGACTAGACCTCAGCTGGAGCATTATGTCTAGTTCTGGGTGCCAAATTTCAGGAAAGATGTGGACAAATTGGAGAAATTCCAGAGAAGAGCAACACAAATGACTAAAGGTCTAGAAAACGTGACCTATGCAGGAAGATTGAAAAAACTGAGTTTGTTTAGCCTGGAGAAGAGAAGACTGAGGGGGAACTTAACTGTTTTCAGGTACATAAAAGGTGGTTACAAGGAGGAAGGAAAAAAATTGTTCTCTTTAACCTCTGAGGATAGGGCAAGAAGCAACGAGCTTAAATTGCAGCAAGGGTGGTTTAGGTTGGACATTAGGAAAATCTTCCTAACTGTCAGGATAGTTAAGCACTGAAATAAATTGCCTTGAAGAGTTGTGGACTCTCTATCATTGGAGATTTTTAAGAGCAGGTTAGACAAACACCTATCAGGGATGGTCTAGATAATGCTTGGTCCTGCCATAAGTGCAGGAGACTGGATTGGATGACCTTGTGAGGTCTTGTCCAGTCCTACAACTCTATGATTCTATGAAAACAGAGTCACTGAAATGGAATTTGTTTCTTCCAGTCTTTAATGAAATCATCAAAAAGACAGCACACTCCTTACTGTGTCATCAGTCTGAGAGATTCTGTTTCTTTTTGGGTCAGCTAAGAGTTTGTGGATTACTTCTCATATGGGCTACTGGCATATTTACAATATACTAATATGTGATAGTTCATACTTTTTCTTGGCCTTTTGATTAAGATGTAGTGTAATCCCACCTAAATCCTGTAACTGGAGGCCATGTCTTGCAGCTGGTGAGAAGGGGGAGGGGGGAATGGGATCTAATTTAATTGAACTCTAGTATCTTTAACTCCTTTGATTTTTTTTTCTTTTGTTCTTCTCTCTTTATGATCATTCACAAACTGCATAGGGATTTGGCTGGGGATGGGTGTGTTTTTCAGTCATTCTGTTTTCATAAAATCCTTTCTATATCATTGCCATGATCTAATGTCTAGAAAACCATTAACCATATCAATCAAAAACAGTATGTGTATTGCCTATTCTTTGTTTGGTGTAACCCCAAATTAAAAATGACATATTCAGTGCTTATTTTCAGCACTGAAAGCCAGTTTCCATTTTGATTGTGGCTTCCTTTGCTTAAAAGCTACAACTTTTTATTTTCTTAAGCAACTCATGGGTCATTTTGTTTCAGAAATCATGGAGTATAATGGCACTGACTGTTTTTCTTGGACGGTAAAGCTTTAGATAAATAGCCCATGAATCAGTACATGACGGCTTGAGTCACTGGGGTTTATTAATTTATATGCTATTTACCTCCTTGTATGTGGCCCAGCAAAAACAATTATAACTTAAATATACCACTATTCTGTGCTACTTGATCATCTTACATTTGCTTGTATAAACAGAAGTCTATGAAGCATGAAGTTGTTCAGGGGATTTCTACTTTGGATCACCACTTCAGAATGCTATAATGGCTACAAACTGTACTTACTCACTGAACAAAAAACAAAACCATTGATATTTTCTGATCCATGTGTTAACCAGCAATATGTATGAGGTACTCTACTGAATAGCAATTTCTTTCACATCTCTGTGTTTTAAATATTTTTCAATGCATTTACACCCAATACTAATTAATTTCCTGTATAAAGTGCAGTATCTAGTGTAATAGAGAAATCCATATCCAGCTCTGTGCATTGTAGTAGAAAAATTGCATTCCTCCAGAGCTGGCTACCACTGTAACCAACTCCTGTTCCTCTGAGGTTGGCTGGGCAAGTGATTTCTAATACAAGGGTATGCAAGTCATTCTGAGGTCACCGGTATATTTCAATTAGAAGATGCTTTAGCAGAAATTCAGACACTAGGCTATTCTGATGTCTAAATTGGGACTGACTCATCTACACCTTACATAACCTACTAACTTATTTTTTATAACATATAGTTTAAAGATTTTAAAAAGAAAAGACCATGAGTGTTTTTCAGTAGTTCAGGAAAATTAGACAAAGCTGGTCTAATTTAGGATGTGGGCTAAACAAAAATGGAGCTATTACTTCAACATCTGCTATGAAATCAACTGCAGATCCACCAGAAATTTTTAGGAAACACTGGAAAAAATTCTTTTTTTGGCTATAAATCTCAGCACTCATCTTTCTCATATATATAAAAAGGGAAAGAGAAAGAGCATGCTTGATTCTGGCAAATATTTTAGTTTACTGGATTCCATTTCACTAGCAGCAACATAATTTGTAAAGCAACAGTGAAATCAAATGGGATCCATGGATGACTGCATGATGAGTACAATTTTCCACATCTTTTTCCCCAGCCCATGGTATCTCAACATCTATTTATTTATAGTTAGTGATGTTTTTTCTAAAGCTTTTTATTTATTTAAGAATCATAATGAGCAGTACAACAGTGTTAGTTTAATCTTCCCAAATCATGGTTTCATATGAAATCATAACACAATATTTTCTATGGATCTCATGGACCAGGCCTATCAAGTGCCAGGTCTTTTATCAAGTGCCAAATTGTAAAAATGTATTACAATAAGATTTTCTCCCATTGCTCTAACCCTGGGACAAGATGGCAGTCAATTATACATCTGTACCTATAACATATAATCTAAATTTGAGAGAAGTTTTGCAAACACCACAAGAAAGCAGCACATTTTCAGCTGCTTGAATATTGGTCTTTTGTTTGTTATACTGTTCCAGAAAAGGATTCCATTTTAGGCTCTCCATAAATCACATGACCACAAGGAAATCATGTATTCTTCGTGGGCAGAATGTAACCCAAATCATGATATTTTGAAAATATTTGTAAAGCAGACCTTTGTGAGTAGTGTCTGAGAAATTCCTGGGGAAACAGGAAAATACTGGGTATAATTAGATTCCTCTCATCATAATTTTTTTCTTGCAAAACTTCCATGGTAAAAGCCCCAATTTAGCAAACACACATGCTCATGTGAAACTCTACCTATATGAGTAGTCTCGTTCAAGTCAATGGGACTACACAAGTATGTTTGCAGTACTGGGTCCATAGCTTCTATTCATAGGTGCATATTCTCACCTTGCTCATTTATAGCAGAGTAAAGCAAAACTGGTGCCATCTTTCTGTGTGGACAGTTTTTCACCTTCTCTTGTATTGTGACTTGTGAAATACTTCCCCTTCTCCATTCATCCTCCTTTTTCAGTTTTCACAAAATATCACACTGAAAATTGATGATGGTGTAGCATGTAAAAAAAGTCTTTTTGTGCATACGTCTGAACTTGTAGATTTTGTAGAAGTTGGAAAGAAGACTTCCCAAAGTCATGTGATCAGGTACATGAAGCTAAGAATAGGAGGGCCTGAGCATCTCTGTCAATGGCTGTATGTAATAACTTATATATTTTTAAAATTACATTAAACATGGGAATGAACAGTTCAATTTTTTCTAAATGAAGTGTTTCAATCAACCTGAAACAAAATGTATTTTGTAATCTCATTGCATGGGAAATTCTGGAATAGAAACAATTTTTGAACCAGTGGAAAAAGAAAGAAAAGAGTTCAAAAGGGAAATGTAATATCTGAAAGGAAAATTTCAATATGAAATGAACATTTTAGATTTTCTTTGTTTTGATTAAAAATAAAAAAAAACTCATTAAGAATTTTGAAAGAAGCAAGTGTTTCATTTCATTGTTTTTGACCCAAATGACCCTTACTAGGGCCCTGGTCCCTTGACTCTTAGTCCACATTGATTCTACTAGGACATAATGATTCCTGAACAAGCCTTTTACCTTTTTGATCCATCATTTCATGATTTGGGAAACTGGATTAATATGATTTACATGGCTACCTACATATTATGGATTCATAATAAATTAATCCATAATTTCAGAGACCATTATCATTAGAAACTGGATCAGTATGTATAAATTAGTGAATATTCTGTGTTCACCATAATTTAGAGCAGAGAATGTTTCTGAAGTGAAAGAGGAGCTATATCTGCTAAAACATTGAAAATGTAACCATCTTAATCCAATAATAATGTGAAATGTATTCTATTAGGATAAACTCAGATACAGTGAGTAAGTAGGAATCTTGTTCTTCGACAGATCCAGGTGACCTCTTGCAGGAGGGAATAGCAACAGCCAAATCACTTAATCCATGCCCTCGGCTAGATGGTCTTTTTCAATTTTAGCTAAAGCATCTATCCTTTGGAATTTCATCAAAATATACAAAAGCACAGCCAGCTGGGAGCGGAGATGATTCTGCAAGCTTTATTTAAATTTCAGGAACCAATCAAAGGAGCAATGTTATTGTATAATACAGAACAGACAGCTGAGAAATATGGTTACCTTCCGACAGAAAGGAATTTGCGGATTCTTTGCAGACATTGCTCTGGCTTTTCAATACAGTGCACCAAATTCAGCCCGGATATAAGTGGATGGAATACCTTCTTACTTCACACACATATTTAGACCAAGCATGAGTTTGAGCCTCTCTTCTTCAGGTCCTATAAGTTTATCTCCACTCTTCAAGCACTTACAGTGGCTGTCATTATAAAGATATGCTTGCCAATGGTAACCACACAGTAGTAGTTGAGATGCCATAGTCACTTCCCTGTCTGTAGAAGGAGAATTAGTTGCAGTATTTTTTATAACACTTGATTTTTTTTTAATGGCAGCCACTGTAATTCAATATACTGTACAAGATAGGCCCCATCCAGGCCCTATAGAAATCAGTGACCTAACTCCCACAGACATGACGAGGAGCCTAGTAAGTGTCAAAGACAATAAAATAATAGAAATGAATAATATGTCACTGATGTATCAAGTCTACTTGTTTATGTAGCAATTAACAAGAGTGTCACAAATCCCATGATCATATCTTGTCCCCAGTTCATCAGGAAAGAATTAATTAAAATACTCTGCCAAAATATGGACCTCCCTGTGTTGGTGTGCTAAAGGAGAGCACCCGAATATCCCTTTACTAACACCATCTTCCAATGCGTGTACTCAAGAAGCAGCATTAATGCTGCTGCTAGCACTTTCTTTTGTCACCACTAGGATGCCTGTATGCTGCTTCTTTTTAAAAGGTGTAACAACGGCCCCGGGGACATTATACCTGTCTCTGCTTGTATGCAGATGTAATGCCCAGAATATGGGCACTTAAGCTATGCACTCACTCCGCAGCACACCATAGCCTTTGAGCCATAATCAAGGCTTGCAGTGAAAATACTGTTTCGAGTCAGTACTGTTGCTGGACTTCATTTTTTTAAATATATATAAGAAGAGGGCTATGTGACCACCAAGCCCTGTCTCTCCATTATCATAAGATACATTGTGCCTGGGTGTACACAACATCATCCACTGTGACTCTAGAACTGAGCTTAAATCAAAAGTTTTCCAGGTTCTACAATGTCTGAGTAGAATATTTTCACTTCTAGTGCCTACTGGACACAAGAACTGAAAGTGTTGAAATGTCAATACAAAGCCTGTTTTCATGTTGATTCTAACCAGGAATGGTAATGCCAGATTTTTCATGAGGTCACTTGTTCTCACAAGATACTTTGTCCAATTTTGCTGATTTAGGAAGATCATGCATCTATCTGAACAGAAGCCCTGTACTTTTTGAAAGGTCTGTTGATAACTGGGCAATGTGCATCTTACCAGAGCCTTTTACTGGACAGGCTTGGAACTGTTAATCTGTGTGTCATAGTCATAAATGGAGCTTGTGAATAATTACTTTTTTAGATGACTACAGTTTGAAAAAAAATTGAGAGAATTGTTTCCTGTCAAGCCAAAAGCAACTTTCTTTGAAATTTTTGCTGAATCCAAAATTCAAACTTTCATTTCATGAAAAATTAAATGTTGTTCAGCATTTTTGAAAAAGACTTCGACCTTGACTATTTAAAAATTTTTCTAAAATAAAATTAAAGGAAATTTTGAAGAGTGATTTGAACCAAAAATATGAAACTTTTTATTTTGAAAATGATATAACAAAGCATTTGGCTTTCATGTGGTCTTTCTCTTTTGCCATGTGTGTAGCATAGGGACAACAAGATTACTAGATTTAAGCCAGAGGGGACCATTATGATAATCTACTTTCATCTTCTGCATTACACAGGCCAAAGAACCTCCCCAAAACATGAGGTTCCGAGATGGCCCAGATTTGTGACACATTTTAATATGCCTAATTACACTAAGATGAAAGCTTTAAACTACATCCCTCTTTTAACCTAAAGAAAACCAGCAAAGCTATTCTGTTGGCAACACAACACGCTAAGCAGTGTACAAAGAGAACCTTTGTAGATCTCCCTGTCTTGCTCTTCCACTCCCTCTATGTATTCACAGGACCTTTCAAGCCAGTAAAGCAAAGAACCCATACAGATGATTCTCTGTATTCCTAGCTGGGTAGCTTGTAGTAGCACTGAACTCATTTTCCAAATATATTCTTTTCTAAGAATATTTTCTGTGCCTTCTTTCCTATCAGTCCTCATCTAAAAAAGTAACCACTCTGGGGTTTGAAAGAGATATTTTATAATGTAAAAACAAATCTGAGGAAAAAATGGACAAAGGAAAGATTTTGATCTGGCCCATCAAGTTAAATTACAACCTCCTGATAATTAGTTGCTTTGCTGTTTTTAAATCTGTGACTTTCAAAAAGCACCGAAGTTCAGAGTGAAGTGTGTTTTCCCCACTAAATTTCATTAAACAAATGTCATTAAAGCCATGTTTATGAACACTTCTCTGATGTACAACTGAAGAAAAAACTTTCAATAAAACATTCCTGAAAAGTTCAGGAAGTTCCCAGACATTTTTATCCGAGGTTAATCATTAATCCCGGTCAACATATTTAACATATACACAAAGGCCACCTTGGGGATGGGACGGGAGAATCTTTGGTTTGATCTTACACAGTCTTTCTTCCTTCATTTTAGATTTTCACTAGCACATTATCCTTTACAAACTGATCGTAAATAGAACTTTTAAACGGTACATACTATGTTGGGTGTGTGTTTAAATTAGATACCATAAACTTAATTCACCAGTGAATTCTGCTTTAAAAATCATCTGGTAGGTATACATGCCTCCAAATTTCTAAGGTCTAAATTGGTTTAAGCTTTTTTACCATTGTTTACAACTGGAGCCAACTATCCACTGTGCTAAGAAATAATGATGTAACCAAATGGAAACCATTTTTCAGCTAAGGGACTCTAAAAACTTATGAGACAGTGAGGCTGAGTGTAGGTCTTTTCCTTTGAATACACTCAGCTAAATATCTTCCAAGGACTCCTATCTCTTTCTCATATCAGTCACTAGGCAGTATAAAGTAGATTTGAATGGTGCAGATTACAACAAGACAGGGTGCTGTTCATTTTAAGGTGGGATTTATAGAATCATAGAAGATTGGTGTTGGAAGTGACCTCAGGAGGTCATCTAATCCAACCCCTTGCTCAGATTCAGTGGCACTGAAATCTTTTGAAACGCTCTTGTGAGATGCGGCCTAGGGTGAGAAACGGTCAGCTCAGCTGACTTTTATGTGATTTCCACCATGGTGGATTAGGGGAGCTCTCATGAGAACAGCTGTTCTGATCCGAGTGCAGCTGCATCTGAACTGGAAGTGGAAAATGGGCTTCTTTTTGTTCTTGGATCTCTTCTGACAACCAAACCATTCAGGTCCTTAGAAACAAGCCTCTCTGCCTTCCATGAGTGTGGATCAAGTGTCTAGTTTGGCCCTTCTGCTGCTTCCTTTCTAGTTTTATTAAACTGGTAGTATTAGCTTGTACAGTAAAACAACCAAGGCCAGATTCTCCACTGGCATATTTCAGTGTAGCTCCAGTAAGGTCAAGAGAGCCACATCAGCTGACACCAGCTGGCCCTGACTTAAAGATACAATAACAGTTATAATTTCTATAGTCACCCTGCAGCAGGAAAGTGAAAGACTGCAGCACTTCTGTGTAAACAGCTTCTAAAGTGTGTTAGGATGTAGATCAGAAGTAGCCTGAACCTCGGGTAATGAGTGAAATCCTGGCCCTGTTGAAATCAATACAAAATCCCCACTGATTTCAATAGCAACATGATTTTCACCCCAGATATCAAGTGTAAACTCAGGCCATTGCATATGTGTAACCTCTTCTCTCTCATACATAAGATGACACCTCAACAGCTTGGTAGCCCCCTAATACTACAGTATTGGTTCAGAAATTTTTTTGTCACTTTGGATGGCCTGTAAGTTTCTTTATGGCTTGAGAAATATAATGATATCCTTTTTTCACATAAGTGTAGAATGAACCACATTTCATACATAACCAATTTGCATGGGATTTTGCACTCCTTTCTAATATTTTAATTGCTACAAAATTATCCGCATCATTTTCATTCTGCATAAAGGGCAGCTCATTTGACATTTTTTTCCCAGCTTTTAAATGGACAATGGTGCCCCAAATGGTTCTCGTTTCAGACAGCTGTCAGCAAGTCTCACTCATCATAACCCCCAAAGAGTATTTGTAACTGCCGTCCGTGCAATTACCTGCCACATGTACCTCACTTATTGCCTGTGACAGGCAGGTTGTTACAAAATAATGACCATGAACCAAGAGGTTTTCCCCTCTCCATTATTGTAAAAATGAAAGCATATCTGTTCAGTCTGGGCGTGTTTGTTTAACAGTTGGATGTTGATTTTTGGGATCCATTTGTTTAATAAATGGGTTATTCTGAAATGGCTAGACACAAATCTGGTTTCTGATGAACTGTCATTCAATAACACCACACCCATAACACGAATAAGTCCTAGACCCTGTGCCAAGCCTGAACACATGAGCCTACCTATGCTAATCTCCGAAATGCCTTTTGGGCAGGGGAGCAGGATTCTACTTTATCCCTTATTGGAGTGCATGTGATGGAAGCTTTAAAATGATACAGGACAAAGCACTATTTCAATATACTGAGGAAACAATGCTGCATAAACAGGAATGGCCAACACAATAATCGGCCATTTATAAGCAGTAATGTCTGTGATTATATGGCTCATTTTACCCCACACAGCAGTTAGGAACCTCAGTTGACGAGAAGCACGATACACAGCTTTGAAACTATCAAAAGGCATCTGAAAAATAAATATTACAATATAACAGGGATTTTTAATTATGAGCTCAGCCAGTATCGGTAGTTTTCCTGATGTCATCAGCAGCAAAACCAAGGCCCAGATTCAGAGCTGTTGTAAATCCGCATGGCTCTATTGACTTCACAGGGGACACTGCCATATACCAACCAAGAATGTGGCTCTGAGTGTTTTTCTTTATAAAGAAATACTGCCAGCGTAATAAAACATTCTAGCAGGCCTGATCCTGCCAGCTGGTGAGGGCTGAGGCTGCAGTCAGCCTCTTGCAGGAATAACTCAAATCTAATAGTGGATGACATGTCACTGCTAAGCAAGACTTGAGACGAACAATTAGAGGAATGTTCAGGGAGGCTTGTGGTGAAGTCTCTCCCGCACGTTTTACAAAACAGTTTCAGCAGAAGAATAACATGAAGACCTAATTTTCTAAAAATATATTTAATGCTCACTCCATGAAATGATTATGATGATGAACTCCTTTAACTGCAAGGTTGGAACTGGTTTATAATTTCTTATTTTGGTGTTCGTGGGTGAACGATGAGCCTTTGCAGCAAGAAAAGCTGTCAGGAGTAGACTTAAAAAAAAATGAAAAGAAAAAAGTACCACTATGTATCAAATAGGTTAATTCATCCCCCAAAGTGCTGCTTTCCGTTTTAAAGTTGCAGATGTTTGTACAGAGTAAAATATGGTAGGTGCAGTTTTCCTTTAATCACTCAGTGAACTATTTTTTATTTATAATTGTTTAATACTTTTTTTATTTATATTTATTTATTTTTTATTCATATTTATTTATTTATTTATTTATTTATTTTTATTTGTTTTTTTATTGTTTAATACTATTTTTATTTATAATTGTTTAATACTTATAGAGGGGCTAAGAGGTTCAAATCAGGATGAGTCCCCATTGTATTAGATGCAGGATAAATACTTACGAAGACACAGCTTCTGTCATAGGAAGCTTAAACTCTTTTGACCTGCTCCTGAAACAAAGTATGTATGTGCTTATTCAAATACACTATGAGTAATCCAATTGACTTCAAATGGACCACATACAGTGTGTAAAGTTAATGTGGGCATAGGTGTTAGCAGCATCAGGACTCTAGAAGATATACGTGATCTTCAAAAGGTGTGGGGAGAGCAATACAATCTAGATACATGCAGCTTGTATAAACATATGTCTCAAACATCTGTTGTAGTCATTGTAATAACTAGATAAAGTAAATTCTGACAGTCTTTACGTGGAATTTAGCTGTTTTACAATCCAATTTCTTATAGGAATCACAGCAAAGATGGTGGCTTTGAGGACTGACTTACCCATCTAGAAAAGTTCCACAGAATTTCATTAAACATTCTAACTTTTCTATCCACTTTTGAATCATTCAGTACAGTGTAATAGAGAATTATCTCTCTTCTATAGGATTCTAGTAGATGATCCAAAAAGCCCTCTACCAAATCTCCTTTAAATCCTATCAATTTTTACAACAAACTCTCTAGAACCCTACTAAATTTCATTAATGCCTTAGAGGTTTCATCCCATAGGACATTTCAGTAATGGATGGGAAAACTGGGGGAGGAGTGTACCTTAAAATGAACCACAACTGTGCCTTTTTAAAAACTTGTGCATATTTGTACATATGCAGGAAGTGGTTTCACTGTCCCTTTGTGGCAGCCGTGTATTTTAAGTCTCAGTTGCTCTGAAACTGGGAATTCTTTCTTTGCAGAAAGAATTATTTGTTGGAACTGTTCTCTTTTTATCACCAATGGTACTTATCTTTGAAGTACCCTCTTTATCAAATACACTAAGGCAGGAGACATCAAAGTAGGAATAGGACTGTAAAATGTAGGTAGGTTCCAAAGAACATCTGGATTCAATTTACATTAAAACTAAAGCACGGCAAAGAAATGGAGCAAAAGGAAAATTCTGTACCATAAGAAGAGACTGCTGAGTGCTGAAATCTTTAGAGAGAATAAAGGCAATATCTTGCATCGAGCTGTATAACTTCACCCTCCCCCAGTGGCCCTCTCCTCTCATGCTACACAAAAAGTTCTGAAGAGCAGCTACATTCCTTCTCAGTTATTGTCCAGGATTTCCAGTGGAGTTGGTTCAATGTCTATGGAAATGATTATGTGTCTTATGCCCAGCCCTGCCAGATGCTGTGTGCTGCACTCCCAGGATGTGTCTAATCTGCATCGTGGACCTGGGCTTGTGGAATTGGTGTTTTCAAGCTTGTGGCGTTTACAACTGCTAAACCCAGGTTTCACAGCCATGCCGTTGCAGCCATACTGCACTATGCATACCTTCTGACCTTCAGCTGAGTCCAAGATGCAAAAAGACAATGGGGCCCAGGCTTCTTTCCATCTCCCATCCAGCTGGGTTCTAGGAGCTGGGCGCTGAGTGCTTGCTTACCTGAGTCAGACTAATTTGTGTGTGGAAGGAAGTGAGACTTAGGCTCAAAATTGAGCAGAGCCCAGGCTTAGTGTGCATTGTAGATGTACCTCTAGTGGACTCAGCATCCAGCAATATCAGGCTCTTTAATGATATTCTTTTATATTTTGGCATAAAGTTTATGTTAAGTGTAACCACACTATGGCTCCATTGGACTTCACAGTTGTCAGCTAGTCAGCGCATTGTAAGCAGAAGGACTTAACAGTGGTCATCACTAAGGATAGAGTTTAAGAACTTCTGCTCTAAAAACATTGTCTTACCACTTAAGCTAAAGGAGGATTTCATTTAGTATTAAGCTGGGTCCAATATCTTCTTTGTACTCTGTCAAACAGAAGTTTACCTCATCTCACTTGAGCAGGTCTGACATTCCATCCAGCTGAGAGACAATGAAATATGCACCAGCTGCTACACCACACAAGGTCCGAATTCTAACTTTCTAATGCAGTGCCATGAATTAAATTATTTTCACTGTAAGTAATAGAATTCACTCTTTGTAATCAAACTATTTCATTATCTGAAGAGCTTCACATTTTAACTCTTGTATTCTTATATTTAGCAAAGCTGGTTGAAAAACAAAAACAACAAAAAAAAAAAACCAGGAAAGAAGGCTCACACAATTTTTTCCAAACTTCCTCCTGTGTTTTCTGTTGACTTTGGACACTCAAAATTTCATTAAAATTTGAACTTTAAATAAAAAATTTAAATCAGTTGGTCAAAAAAAAAAATCAGGGAAAAGACTTCACAAAAGTTTTTCATCAACACTTTTTCTGTTTAGAAAATTTAAAATTTAATGAATAGTTCAAAAATGTTAAGCAGCTCTAATTACTAGTCAATAGCTGATGTTCTTATCTCCCTAGTCACTCATAGCTTTTCTACCGTCTTTATTGCATCATCTTCTCACCTGTGGGGCTTCAGATGCAGCTATTATAGGTCAATTTCGTGCCACTTCACTGAAAAATAAATTAAAATGTTGTTTTAATAATAGTTTATACTAAGCTTGATTTGCGGATTTTTTGTAAAAATAGTCCTAGTTAAGCCAAGTTGCTTAGCTGTTATTAATACCATAGCAAAGACTTCAAAATGTTCAGATATATTTGTAGTTTTTGTGCACACCTCTAGTGAATGTTTGCTTAGAATCATTCGTGTTCCTCTTCTGCAGAGTGCACACACTGACCATTTAAGACAAACTTCTATTTGTTCCAGAGCTGCCTGTATTCCTAAATAAATATTTACCCTGGCAGTTGCCCCGTTTGTTTACCACTCATTCACAGACTGGACTGCATTTGGGAAATTAATCACCTTACATAAAGATGCTGTTTATTTTTTGACAGCGTGCTTCTGCATTGCCCATGTAGATGGCATTTCTAAAAACATTCCCAGATGAGAACATACAAAATATTTCTGTACTCCCAGATAGCTTTAAAAATAGATGGCTTCAAGGTTTATAGGAGTCTCTGTGTACATCTGTGAACTGGACTGAGTTGTAGTGCTGTTTAAATGGAATGCGTTCAAACAGTAGATAAATATTTTTCTAATTGTTTGTGATCTTACTGTGTACTTTGTTTGTAGGCAGAGTTTCAGGATGTTCTTAGGAGGTGTTGAAAGCCAAGCAAAGAAAACAACTTTCTTTATAATTAGTCAAAACTTTAAAATGAATTATTAAAAGTGTATTGGGTTTACTATATTTCTTGACTGAATATCCAAAGACAAAAACTCTCCATGGGCCAGATCCACTGACTTCAATGGAGTTACAAAGATTAACATCAGCTGAGGAACTCTACCAATTTACCATAGATGAAGATCTGACCCCTTGATTTGGGGGCTAAATCATCTTTTCAGGCAAAGCCTAAGTCACTGGACTTGGCCAAAGCCCACCAGTGCAGGAGATCGGAAATAAAATCTTCACCCATGTCATAGAATATCAGCAGAGCAGTTCTGCAACCACTACCATAGTCTGGTAGGGGGAACAATATATAGTCATAATGGTTAGTCTACTTACACTCCCCTCCCATCCCACCCTAGCCCAACTTCCCCCAACCCCACATGCTGACTTGTGGTTGCAGAATTGTGCCCCAAAGACATGAAAAAGGTGAGGGCCCTCTATATCTTATCTCCCTATGTGGTACAAATAGAATCGCATCTGTTCTGCTGTGTTCATGGCTCTCCATGCCCATGAAGTGAGAGGTATGGTTTGCCCCTTAGTTAAGTTTTATCACAGTATGCAAGTTATAGCTGTAATTCCGAACAGCTGTTCTTTGAGTTTCATGAGGTATCTTTTTAAATATTTAACTCTAATAACGATAATGATCTTTTTTCCTTATAGCACATTTTATGGCGTGATCTCAAAACAAGAATTACAACTCCACAGCATCCCTGTGATTTAATGTACTGTGATATACTCATTAGTATACAGAGATGTTACACAGAGGTTGTTAGAGAAAATCACCAGGTTCCTAAGTCGTGGCAAAACTGGGGGGAAAGGCCCCAAGAGGCCTGACTCCCTATCCCCTGCCCTAATTACTAGCCATAGCTCTGCTCTAAACCATTGGATCTTTAAACAAAATGAAAAAGCTTTTAGCAGGGACGTCACAAATTAATATTCATGTCATTGAAATTACTTCCTTAGTACTGAAACACTTTCAAAAAAAAAATCAACGATTCAACTTTCACATCTCAGTTAATGGCTTTAACCTGGCAGTAATTCTTTAGGCCAAGCGTGCAGAATCTGTCAAAGCAGTGTCATGTACAAATGATAGTAGCTCCCGTTAGTTCATAATGGAAATATTAGGCAGTGCTCTATGTTCTTTTCCTAAAACATGACAGTTTGCTTCTCAAAGTGCATTAGTCTTCCTGCATGTCATGGTAAGAGCCCAATAACTAAATATCTCAGGAACCTGAATGGGTATCGTCATGAAATGTGGAACGTTTTTCAGTTGAAGTGACAACTCCACTTAAAATTCAGTTTATCTATTGAATATGTGTAGTGCTACAAGCATTAGGGAGGGTTATTGCCTCCATCAAGGAGAGATGAAAGATCATATATTAGAAATGAATTAGATTTCTCTCTGGTGTAGCATGCTTGAAGTCAGTAGACTTACAAATAGGCAAATTTGTCCCACTATGCTTAAATACTTCTTTTAAATTGATCAAAGCTGAGAAATTCTGAGCTAAAGTTTACAATCTGTGTTTGATTAATTCCCAGATTATATCAGTTTCTATATCAGTGAGATCAATCGTGGTATGTATCTGTAACTCAAGTAAACATGAAAGAGGGGCTGAATAGCAAGTGTTATGGATTTATGAGTATTAGATTAGATTATATTGTCTTAAGTGTCTTAAGATAGCTATTTAGTATGAATTTTCTTTACTAGAAGTATTTCATAATCTCTAGCAGGTATTCTAAATAATCCATATTTCATTGTTATTTTAAGATAGATTTAAATTTGTGTAAATATATAACTGAGGGTCAAATTTTCAAAAGCACTTAAATCAATTAAGAAGCTAAGCACCATTTTCAAAAGTGACTTAGGCCCAAATTTATAAAGTTTTTTAGGCATTGCTCTGCTCAACATTGCTGGGTCTAAGTGGTTTAGAAGCCTAAATCTAATTTTCAGAAGAGATTTAGCCATTTAGGTGTCTAAGTGCCTTTGAAGATCTGGATCTAAGTGTCTAAGTCATTTAGTCCTTACAATGCTGAGCAGACCAATGGCTAAACAGTTTTTAAAATCTGTGCCTAAACTGCTTTTGACTGTAGGGCTTGGATTTTACCCTATCATTTTTGGACACATTAATCTAGTTAAAGACATTCATGCATATGTTCGGTTTATTAAGGTATGCACCCTAACTTTTTTTGGCATCTTCAATAGAATGCATATTCCTCTTTTTCAAAGATGAAAAGTAACAGTACCTCTTACAGAATAACCTTTATTATGTGTTTGTACAATGCCTAGCACAATGCAACCCTGATTTGATTAGGTTTCGGGGGGGCGGAATCTACTTTAATACAACTGCATAATAAGTGTTCTAATATCTATGCCTAATGCAGTCACCAAAAAAAAGTCCTCACTTGTCCATCTTCCAGCTCCCTGCCTTACCTGTTCAAAATGGAAAGTGTAGGACTCATGGGGACCATTTCTCCTCTATGAATTCACAGTACACTACAATTCCTATAAGTTTCTCCTTCAAATTCATTAGAAAGTTCCCATTGTGGTAATGAAGCTGAAATATTTTGTGCTAACATTTAAACAATGACCTAGGAGGCCCTGTGGATTTTGTTATGAAGTTAATAGCTAGCTCATTGGCCAGCTCGGTGGATGTTCTGGAAACTTGCTGGTCAGTTAGAGACCTCCTGCTTCATACAGAAAAACATCCACCTTTGGCCTAGCATTAATTTTACCCTCCCTCCTAAATATTTGTAATAATTTTAAAAATTATCTAATCTTGGCCTATGAATCCTAAAAAGTTTTATTTCTGGTAGATCTTAATACACTTTGTAAAATTACAGGTGGAATTTTTAGTCATTGTTAGACTAACTCTGCTTCTACTGAAATCAATGAGGCAATTTGTTAGGCAAATGCTGAGCACTTCTGAAAATCTAATCTATGGCTTTTACCTTTGCAAATATTTTCCATTTGCAACTGTCAAATTCTAGGATTGTAAATATAACATGATTTTGCTTACTGAAGGACCCATTTTGCCTTTTTTCTTCTTCTTCTTTAGGGCCATTTCATTTTGAGGACATTAAATGTTTGCCAGAAGACCATATTTTTCAGCATCCCAGACGTGGCAGAAAGATTTCATGTAGTGTAAACTGGCCATAGCAAATGTTAGCTTTGTAAATATCCCCAGCTTCACATACATTTTATCTTGAGCAATATCCTGGAGTAAAAGAAAGATGTATGCAACGTCACTTCCAAAGGAAGGAATATTTTAGATCTGTAAAAGCAACTTCAGAGACATTTAAAAGATGAATGTAGGATATCCCAGTGCAAACTTCAGATGTAGTTAACAGATGGAATTCTATATTCTTTATTACGTGGGGTGTTTGAACAAAGGCTGGCTGTACATGCCATGTCATTGGAACATGTTCTTGGCAGATCACTTTCATGGATAGACTGGCCTGTAATGGGAAGTCCTCGGAATGTGCTCGGTCCATTTGAATAGGTGGGTAGAACTTGTAAAAGAAAAAAGCACGTCAAAGCCAAGTCAAAGCTGGAGTTCTTTCGCTGCAGTAAATAATAGAGGTTTGTAGCCAAATTTAGGGCATAATTAGCAATCTCCTCAGTGACCTGAATATCCACAACGTAATTTTGCAGAAAATTGGAATTCATCTGTCACTCCTCAAAATACATCATGCATAAATGGATAATTCCAGTTAGCTCATTGCCACTGTGGTTATTGCAAGTGATACAGTGGAAAGGCTTGGTCAGATTTGATCAAAAAATTTTACACTAACCAAATATTCACTTCAGTGTGGAAGGAACAGAGATAAGCAACTGATTTGTAATGGTTAACTCATTTGGTTAACTTGGGCCTTTTTATTCAGGAAGAGAGTGTGTTTTCATAGGAGCTTAGTGTTATTCAATAGAATTCACCCTGCAGGGCAGGAAATCCTCTGGCAGGAATGGTAGAATGTTAAGTTTCCAGCAGTGTGTAGGACCATGAGACTAGTAAGAAGGGCTAAAATAATCCAATGATTAAATTTTGCCAACCCTCCAATGCACACTCAGAGCATACACACCATGCTCATCATTAGTGAGTTGTTTAATCAACATCACAAAAACATCCACAAAGTTCGGCACAACTGGTAAAGTGTTTATTGAGGAAAAACCCATAATAGCTTTGATCCAAAGCCAGTTGAAATCAGCTGGAAAACTCATATTTACTTCAGTGGGGTTTGAATCAGGTCCAATAACAGGGATGCTGCAAATTAGGACTGATATGTAGATGTGGAAGGATTAGATTTTTGTCAAATGTTGATTTCATGAACAACTGACAAAATATTTCCATCAATAATCACTTAAATTTACAGATAGGTAGAGAGAGAAAAATGCTGCTTGAGGACTTAGTTTTATTTAATTATATTTACTTTGTATATTTTGAGATGAAATGGCAATTTGTGCTTTACTGATTTATAAAGATTTAACTTTTTGAATTTTGACATTTTTTATGGTCATTGAATAGATATTGTCTGACCCACCCATAATTTCCCACAACTGTGAAAATTTTGATAGACAAAAATTAAAAATGCTTGAAAATAAACATTGATATTATTCATTAAACTTATAAAAAATAAAAATAATTCTGCCAAGCCTTCTGATGTGACAGGTGTCATGGCAGAAATACATGAATGGGCACTTGCACAGAACCTCTCCATATTGTGTTTTGTTTTTTAACCGCTACTGCTTCTAATTTCTCATTCTAAATGTGTCAGTGTATAAAATTGGGCCATTTCAAAATTCCATATTTGTCTGTGGAACGGAATATACAGATTCCCCCCCCTCCCTTTATGCTGCAAAACTAATCAAAGTAAAAACCTGGAAATGGGCTATCATATACTGGTAATAATTTGGTTGAAATGCTCTTGTGAAACCCACAACAAATCTTCTGTACCCTTTTAGAGAAAACCTAAACAACAGAACTGGGTCATATTCGTTAAAAAAGATCCACTCTCTGTTATTAGTGCATTTTATCTGTAATTAGTGCTCACTAGCTGAATGATTATTTACACAATAAATCAGATTTTGGCCAGACAAACCTCTCTTCACATTGCCAATATCCTCTTCTGGCTTCATTTCTCCTGTCCCCTTCTCTCCCCCTCACCCAGACCTTCTGTCTTCTCTCTTCTGTGAGGATTTCCAAATGCCTCCATGTGCGCTGACAACACCAGACATTCATTACTGGGAGATTTCACAGCCGAGACAATAAAACTGTGCAGTACGGGATGGTATTGTTACTATCCCCGTCAAAGCCTGTTTTCAATATTGGGGAACTTCTCTGAAGCAGCTCCCACTCTGGGGTTTGCAGGTTGTTGTTCCCTTTTGTTTTTGTGCAACTGGAGCTTCATTAGTTTGTTGCTGCATGTACAATTTCCACTGGCTGCTTTGAAGACACATTAATTATAGTAATGATTTCCAACTCATTTACTAGTCATTGCCCATTTTCTTGTAGGGGAAAAGTGGAAGTAAGAGTTTGCCCAAACTACTGCTCACTGAACAGTAATGCCTTGCATAAAATCTTAATTTGGAACGTATTTATTTTTTCCTCCAGTGAATTTTGCCAGAAGCCATCATTTTTCCAAGGCCTATGCAAGTAACTACTTCATGCAAACACTAGCACTTCAGATCATTTCACACTTTAGTAATAGGGGAAGCATTTAACCATCAGAGGGAGAAAGAAAATCATATTAGATAGAGCACATTCATTTGCTGGAAGCTAAATAAGTTGTTATATGCAAGCTCACAGTTACAGTGCTTTCCCTTTGGACAGTGAACAGACCTGTGGACTTACTCAACTCCTTATTTCATCATCACACGCATCAGAAGTTCACTGTAGAAACTCCAACAAGAACTCCGTGTTTTAGGGCCTGATTCTGTGATGTGCTGAGTGCCTCCTGAAAAGTACTGTCTGCCCTCAACTGCTGGCAAAGTCCGCCTGAACAGAATCAGACCATTGACCAGGATTTATCAGGCAAAACAGAGATGTGCTTTCTGTTTGAAAACCTAAGATACTAATTTGTGCATCCCTAATGGGTAAATGCACACGTTATTACCCAATTGAATCAGTCTGCATGCACAAATAGGTACTTGCATGTGCATGTACATATTTTATGGTAACAAGGTTGGTGTCTGTGCTTGAATTTGTCTGGAACATTACTTTAATGCCTCTGATTAAGTAATTATATTTGACCACACAGCATAATTCCTCCAGAGTCAATCAGAGGTAATGGACACTAGAACTTCTGGGTCAAATATGTGTCAGATACTCTCATTCCTACTTCACTTGTTGAATCTTCTGGTCTGATATATAGAGAGCATAAAGTAGAAACCCTCTTTTCCCCATGTGATTGGCATAAAAGACAAGTGACCACACATGAAATCCACCCCCATTTTCCTGTTCCCACATGTTTCAAGGAATGAACACTGGAGATGAAGTCAAACAATAAATCTTCAGAGGCTAGCCTTACTATATTCATATATTCAAGAAGCTGTATAAGAGCTGACCCTCAGATTTTAACACTGATGTACAATGTCTCAATAATTGTTTCATTTTAATTAAATTTAGTGTACTGGCAGCTGATGAGTCATTCTGATCACATTTAATACTTTCTTTTTTCTACACTTGCAGGGATAGAACAGACATGTTAGTCATATGTATCTTTTATGAAAAACTTCAGAGCCAGAGATGACCTGTTTTTGAATACTTGTTAAGGAGATACTGTAGATCTATTGCTGGGAAATTGGGCCGGGGGGGGGAGGGGGGGAGTCCTTCTCAATGTCAGATTGGATGACACTGAAATGCTTTTGGTTTCAGAGAGTCAGTTTCCATCTGAGAAATCGGATTGTGTTCAATAAGCAAAGCATTCAGAATGTTAATCCAGGGGAAGAAATAATTGCTTGAGATGTTCTCAAGTAATAACTTATTAGTGAAACATAACTTTGACACTATACAGGCCTTATGTTTAATAAAGTACCTAATTTATTTAGGCTCTTTTTCAAATCAAGAAAAATGCTTAGTGAGGTAGCTCATGCAGCATAAATTTCACTGACAGCTTATTTGCCACAGATCCTGTAACTGAGAAAAACAGTTTTTTATAAAAAAATCTAGATTATTTCAGCCATTGTTAAAAAATTTTTAGGATTTGCTTTTGCTAGTCTGCTGTTGATAAGTGAATCTCTAAGTCTTGAGAAGAATCCAAAAGTTGGAGTACTCATCTTTGTCTGGAAATTACACAAGATCAGTTTTTCTTCAGAGATCTCCAGTACTTCCTAATTTTGACCATACCAGAAATACCCTCTTTAGAGAATTTTGGGACATCTGTTTCCTGAATGAAGACAAGGAGGGCTTTAGGAACAAAAAATGTTAGACAAAGTGGGTGACTTTTGGAATCTCAAAAGTGGTTAATTTCATTTGGAATGTTGGTAGAAGGTTTGTATCAGTTCATCATTTTTATCTGAATAGTGATTTAGGGAAGGTAGTTATCCTTCTTCAATATCCCTTTCTTCCTCCTCCTACCACTCATTAGAGAAATTTGCAGGGAAGTCAAGTTTTAAAATGGGGGTTTTTTAGAGGTCACCACAAATTCCAGACATCTCTTTCCTATGCCAGCACAACAGTTTGTCTGAAATAAAAATGCATCATTAATGATCAATGTAAAAATAATTCCTTTTAAAAAAGTTTTTTAATTGAACCAATGCTAATCATATTTTAACGAATTCATGGCCAACTACAGTAGGACTTCATGGGTCTCACTGTACTACCCGCCATGCCTGTTTAGAATTTATGGACACAGCAGGGACAGAACTCAGGTCCTCCTGCTTTAAAAGCACAGGATCATGCTGCCACTTGACCTAAAGAACCATCAGCATTAACTGTTAGTAGTAGAGACTGTGTGACATGCAGTTGAGCTGGCTTGAATCCATAGGGCAATGGGTACCCATACATATTAGCTGCTCACATTATAGTATAATACTGTAATATTACTTTTTCATAAATAATTTAATTTCAAATATCTATATATAGGACACTGGGGCAGAGCTTTAGCTTGTGTCAATCCGTGTAGCTCCATTTCAATGGAGGTTGTACTGATTTGCACCAGCTGAGAATCTGTCCCTGTTTTACTGTAATAATATAGTAAATCTTCTGATTTATTTACTATCAGGAAATAATTCTGATGCCTTTAGTTTATTACCGTAACACAATGCACAAAGATGTGAAAATAATGCAGAAAGTAATACCAATTGCTCAGTTGAAACTTATCTTCACTGCTCTGTTACCTCGTTCGTGGATTTGTCTCCTCTCTTTTTAATATCCCCCTTCTGTTCATGTACGTTAGCTATTAAGTAATTTCGGTAGTACTTACGCCATCCAAATCCCAAAGCAGGATGGTGTGACTAGTTCGATAACACAACATTGTTCCTGAGAAGGGTGACTTTTCAGCCATCTTGACAAAAGAAACCATATACCCATGGACAGATTGTTAAACTCTCTCTTATTTTGCAAGAAAAATGAGGCAGTGTGCTTTACCCTCCTTCCCTATAGATTTCCTTGCTCAGTTTGGAAAACAGTGGTCCACCTAAATGCTAAAACATCTGTAACATTATCCATGAGTTCCCACCTGCAATAAAATTCTGTGCCAAGTCATGCAGTTTGACTAGGGACAAATTTCAGTTTGGTACATAGCTAAAAAAAGAATCCACATGAAACACTGAAAACTGAAATATGAGTCGGAACAATAAATCAGACTGGTGGGTGGGGTGGAAGAAATGTACTTTTCTTCAGAAAGAAGGCTGCTGATCTCACACGGAAATGAGGTGTACTTCTTATATAAAGTGGGTCAGCTACAATCCATTCCATATGAACACAAAGAACTGCCTGTACAACAATGACCTGATTAGATCAGCTCAATATCAGGGTGGTGGCAAATATGAAATTCTATGATGATATGCACGTGGGAACATCTGATGCAGTAATAATCCTGATCTGCTAACTCCCAAATTATTGGCCTAGTAGTCTCTGTGTATGTGTCTCTATTAAAGCTATCCTCTGTCTTATTTATAACTCACAATGATAGCTCTTATTTGAAAATTATACTGAATAATCTCTAAAGTAGCCATTCATTGGGTGGTACCCCAAAGTTGATATAAACTTATTGAAACTGGATTGAGACATTACTTACTGTGTATTTACTAGAATCACAGTGAGACCTTGCCCATGAAGGCAATGTACATAGGATAGAGTGAGGTATTGATGGAGAAGGTGAAGCAAAAGCAGAGTTGTAAGAAGTTCATCCCATTTAGGGTATTAAACTTATCTATAGCACACACAGATGCTGTTTGAACTGATTTATAGGGGATTCTTAAGCACTCAGGTCTCTATTTATTTATGTTTATCATCTGTCTTTGTCTATTCCTGCCCTCTGTTTACCTCCAAGCTCTTTGTTCACTTGTTTTACATTATTCTTTGGCGAAAGATTGCTTTCCCCCTTAAATGATTCTGGGATTTCTCCTTGGGTGAGAACAGTCTGATGGTGAAGCAGGAAAAAGGGAGAGGAGTGATTTTTGTTTCAGGGCAGGATATGTTCTTAATGACTACAGGAACTGCAAGCAGATGCCTTATCTTGGAAGCTGTGTGCATTTTAACCCCTAGGGTGCACTAGGAATTTCAGCTTGCATCTACTGGCAGTTGCTTGTGGAGCTCTGACTATGGTTACATACTCTTCATCTTCTGCTCTATTAATCATTCTGTACAAAATTTTGGACTATGTAACTTGAGTCACTCAAATAACTTTATAGGAAAACAAGAGCCACTAATAAAGCTATTCCTTTAGAAAGCATGAGGAATAATATTGGATCACACACACACAAATTGTTAGCTACTCAACTAAAGGCAATTTAGCAGCACGGTCACATAATTTAACCAAAAATATGACCTGACATGAAATTATTGATTATCTCATTGACATTTTCATCACATTTTAAGGTATGAATTTTGAAAATATGTACTGAATAATTTGTGTTTTGGTGAGCCTGAGCAACTTTGTTTCTCTTAAGAGGAGGAAGGAGAGATGAAGGCCCCACAATTCCTCCCACTTTGGGATTGGGTAATGCTTCCAACTTTCCCGATAACCACTGTCTGTCTCTCCCTTTTGACTCCTCCTCTCTTGAGCCTGAATATTTTTCCTCCTGTTGATAATGCTCCGTCTCTAAAGGCCTCAGAGTCAGAACTCCTGGATTCTGTTCCCAGTTCTAACATTGAATAGCTGGGTTACCTCAGGTGAGTCCCTCACCCTTTCTGTGTCCCACCTTATAAATAAAAAATATATATATATGACTTGCCTCTGAATCTTTCCAAATGAATTTTCTTTGACTGAATCAGTTAATTCTCCTATCACTTACAAATCATCTGGAGGCCAAATTGTTGTGGTTGCTGGGAGAACAGGAGATACCATGTGCAAGGCGTGCCTAAGGCCTGTGCAGTAACAGGGAATTGACTGGGGGAGAGGAGAAAGATACATTCAGATGGTCCAAACGGGGGATCCGGTCTATGCAGCAGAGGAAGGGGAAAAGACCCAAAGCCCCTGCCAATCTAACCTGGAGGAAAATGCCTTCCCAACCCCAAATCTGGTGGTGATTGACCCTGATCAAGAATCATCAGTTAATCTTCTAGGAACAGAGGATTCACTCTACGGCCTCAGAGCACTGGTCCATCTCATATGGTGCCTATCTCCAGCTGTGGTTTGTTCCTAGTGTATCAGAGGCAGGCAAGCCCTTCCTCCCCCACAATGCACCTGACACTGTGCATTTTAAGGGGAGAATTCCTTCCCCCGAAGATGGACAACTGGAGAGCTGAAGCATGAGATTTGATTATAGGAACTGGCTTGATGCAGAGCTGCAAGTGTTTTGAACATGGTGAGGGCAATGTAGAGCTTCATCTGAGTTCCAGGGCCTGGAAAGGAGGGATATAGGAAGGGGAGGAGATGGAGTTGGACATCTTTCCCTGGCTCTGAAGCCAGACATGCAGGATATGGGTTAAATACTTATACTTCAGGTGGAGAGAGGCTTGAATGTGCTCTGTGCTTTCACAACAAAAATACAATCTATCCCGGCCCTGAAGAGCTTTCAGATTGAAGAAGTCAAAAGAGGGAAGCAGAAAAATTCCATCTAGAGCTGGCCAAAATTTTCAGTTTGTGAGCAATTTTGAAATTTGGTTTAATTCCAATCTGGATAGTCCCTTCCATAAACCTCTTCTAAGAACATGCAAGAGACTCCCTCTATGACCAAGTTGGAGGTCATGTGTTCTGCTGACATTCCCTGTTCTCCTGCTCTCAATATTTCTATAGCATTAGTGATCAAGCAGACCAAGGGCTTGCTGCCTGCTCCTCTTCTTGGTCCAGCCTGACCCTCTGACACTGAGAAGCAGGGATTGGGCCTAACAGAACATCCTGGAGCAGTGAGGTCATCACTGGTCATCTGAGGTGCTGCTGACCAATGAGAGTAGTGCATTTCCACTGACCTCACCATCAAAGCGCATGCCCTGCACTCCTCTCCCAGTAGGGTTGAATGTGAATGGGATTTGTTCTGCTTGTATTAGAGATGGAGGAGGTAGTAACACCTACTGTTAAGATAGACTGACCCTTTCCATTATTCCTTCCTGCTTATAACTTCACTGTTGCTAATTCCAAAAGTTCTAAAATCATGAGTTAGAATCTCCCCACAAGAGATTTTTGAATTGGTTTTCAGTTCATTTTCTTATTTTGTCACTCCCCTTTCTTACTCCCAGTGTTTATTAGATAATTACAGTGCTGTCAGTTCTTTCAAATGTGAAGTGAGAAAGGCAGGTTTGGGCCCCACAGTAGGTCCTCCTGCTCAAAGAGCCAACTGAGACCAAATGACACTTTTTTATATATAGAGCACTTCCTGTTGATACTGGAAGCATGCCTCCAAACCCCAAAATTTCAATTACTTCATGTTGTGTCCCCTCAGCTCCACATAGGCCATCATTAGCTCAGTTATTCATTATGCATCTTCCAAGTCCACATAAATTCTGCACTTCTCCTCTTCACGTAAGTCAATTTCAAGTGGGGACCTAAATTTGGCCAGGGTGGGGGTGTCACCCTGGTGCTGTCACCCTGGTGCCAGGGATGTGCCTTTTGTGGTCCCTGTGAAAAGTTGTACAGATGGAGTCAAATTATGAACCTCTGAAATATCTCAGCTTGCAAATGCTCCATGGAGACTTTTAGAGTTTAGAAGCTTAATTCTTAAAAGATTCCATCTAAACTGTGTGCGCTCCCTCCTCAAGCTGTTATTGTGTGCAGCTGGACTGTGGATGCCCCATCTAGGCTAGGGCTGAAGGGGCTAAGTAGAATTTCCCTGCAATTTTTCTTCTTCATTACTTGGACTGCTGTGGGGTTGGACACAGGAACCAAGAGAAGGAAATTGCTGTGAATGAGGCAGGAGTCCAGTGTTAAAAATAGTATGTGATCACATAATTAAAGATTGGCTCATAATTCATATGCACAAAGGGACTGAATTAAGGTTAATTCTGGTATTCCTTAACTTTTGAGTGCTTCACTTTGCAACTTTAGCATTCTTTGAATGTAGTTTTTTTTTAAATGTAATATACATTTAAGGTCACACTGTCCAAGAGGCCCCCCGATCTGGCTTCCACTTTTGTGCACTCAAGTTTACACGTACAAATTATCTGTGTGTACAAAAAAGTGTGGCTAAAGGAAGGGTTGATTCATGGCATCCCCTGATCAGACCTTCACCAAAAGAGGATTGTGGAAGCTGGTGGCATCTCCACTGTATGGATTCAATGACCCGTGCAAAGCGTGTGGGAGGCTAATACATCTCTGAAGCAGCCTGGAAGGGATAAATGCCTTCCTACCTCTGCCACACTCCCAAATATCCCAAACTTTCCACCCTGGGAATTGGGAACAGGATTTGTTCCCTAGTTACTACTAACTTCTACATGTTTCTCTGATCCCAGTTGTAGCTATCATTTTGAATAACGGAGAAATGACTAAAAGGTTCCAAATTTAGGGAGCAGAACTTCATTTTCCTGGAGATGAAAGACAAATGAAAAGCTTTCATTATGCCAGACATCCACATTTATTTTACTGCATCATGCAATTACTCTTCAGAACTTTCATATACATGTCTGTATGCATATAACAGCACTGTTCATGTGCAAAAGTCACATTGGTTTCAATCACAGCAGCACAACATTTTTTTTTTAATTAGTATTAGATAGACTCAAATTCAGCTGAATATACAGTGCTAAAAATTAATTTCTTTCATTTTCTTTTTTTATGGATTGCCATTAAAGAGATTCTGAAAATAGAATGTATTTTGGAAGTTCCTGTAAGTGCTGCTTTCATCAATCTTTATTATTTATTGGTTCAAGTCAGATGACACATCTGAGCTACTTTATAGCTGGAGGTGTGGCTGATGGGTTGCTTGCCCTAGCTGACCTTGTCAAGGGCAAACATAGTTTAAAGTTGTTTATAAACTATAAATTTCATGGCAAAGAATGATGTGAAAAAGAAATCCAGTGTAGTCCTGAAATGATTAAAAGAAGTACATTGTGTAAACAGGATACTGCAGTGAGTAAGTCTCTGAAAAGCATGATTCTACATACAGCTTCAAAGTCCGTTCTGAGTCAACGAGTGCCACAAGTTGATCATTAAAAAGGATCTTAGTCTTTGGATTTCTTGGTGTTAATGGTAATAATTTAATGGGTAATAGCCACAACATTTAATAATGCATTTATGGGCGATGTTGATGCTTACCCTTTTAAAGAAATATGAAGTGAATGTGAATTCCTTAAGTAACTGAAATTTTAAAAAACATTATCAGAAGAATGGACTGTGTTCTTTAAACCTCCCCCGCCCTCCTCCTGGCATCTAAATGCATTCAGCTTCCATTGCCTCCGTCCACACTGCAACAGTTAGCACATTCAAAGCAGAATTAGATGCCTTTATGTGCTGTTAGATATTTATCATTTAATTGTATTGTTTTCAGAGTAGCATTGCCTGCATTTTGGGATAAAATTCTGCCCTTAGATATACGTGCACCTATTAATTTATGCACCAACATCATGAAGGGCAGATTTTGATCTTAGTGAATATATAGTTAATATATTTGAATATTTATTACGATGTGTGTTATACAGTCACTGTAGCAATGGCTATATATTATTGCAATTGGCTCTATGTACATACCAAAGACAGAGAGGATGATACAAGGCATAACAAAGTTCAACTGATAAAAAAGAAAAAGGTGAATTTAGAGATCAGGAAAAACTACTTGAGAGATTTAATTGTGGAATTCTTTCAAAGGAAAGAGTATCAGTCTCATCAGACACTTAACATTGACTAGACACACTGGGGATTGAGCTAAAAATGTTATTCCATCTCCATACAAATTGATGTAAAGATAGTAGAATCTTGTAAAATGTTGTTACATGGCCTGAAACAATTGTCAAATGACGTACAAATGTTCAGCATGAGCAAACAGATGCCACCACAGTGAGATGCATTTATTTCTTAAAATTAGCATTAATATTTCAGGATCATGCTAACTGGTAAAAAAACAGAGCAAAATAATCCACAACAACAACAATCAACCAACGTATAGAAGATTACACACTCCTGTAGGCTCAAGGCTTCCACATCGGCAGCACTTCGTTATCTATTATGTTTAATTAACCTTTTAAAAAAATGTTAGGTTGTCCCCTGGACACTGGTCTTCTAGGATTGTCTAAGTCATATTTACAACCCTGATCTTTCCCCAGTACAGTCATCTAAATTTACCTAATAGAGAGACAAGCTTGTGAAAGCCTAACTTCACTGAAATTAATGGCAAAGCCCGCACTGACTTCAAGGAAGCCAGGATTTCTCCATAGAAACGTGACTGAATTGCGAAGTCCGGCTGTGGATTTGGCTCCACATCCAGAACTTCCTCAAAGTCCCCAGGTACCCTTGGCTTCTTCCTGTGGTTCAGAGAAGCCTTAGCAGCAAAATCAGGCGCAGGATCCAAATTTCCCCAGAGTTCAGGGATATTTGAATCTGGACTTCTAATTGAGGCTGATTCCTATTATTAGTTTGCATACCTTTCCCCATATGCTTATTAATGCTATTCTTCCCATGAAAGCATTCAAGGTATTTTGTTAATGGCACATTAGTGTTGAATAGCATTCACTCCCCTTTGAGTGAGCTCAGAGAACATATTTCATAGTGGAAGACACCATCATATTTAATTAATTACAGAGACTCTCACTAAGACAAAACAAACTACATTAAATGTCTGTTTCTGATTCAGTACTAAGCAGATTTCACTCCAGCACAAAGCAGGAAAAAATTCAAAAGGAAAGCTGGTACTAAATCTTAATTTCAAATGGAAACTTTAAAGGCATCCTGCCAGGGCAAATTTTATCCCAGATTTTAATCTTTATGAAAATAAGTTTTTTGAAAATCTGAAACCAAGAAAAATGTTTCCACAAATTTTTCTAATTCCAAACAAACAACAGTTTCTCAATGTATTTTGCAATCAAACTGTTACAGGCTTGTGCTAATGCATGAGAATCAGAAACAGAAATTGACTAGAAACTGACTGTTTCAGAAATTAAACTGAATAAAGACCAGATTGTGACCTACTTAACTCACTCACCTATCCAACCCCTTTGATGCCTTGGACTGGCTAAGCATATTGCAGCGGTGTGCAAGATTTTACACAGGTGATACTGCTTCCTGGAGCAGGGTGTGGGTAGATCCTTAGGAGATTGCCAAATGGATCTGTTTAGAAGCCTAACTATCTAACGGCACCTGAAAATTAAGTCTTTGCACATCTAACTAGGTGCAACTGCAGTCATGAGTAAAAGCACCCACATATTGGAGACCAAGTCAAGGCCTGATTTAAGATCACAGGTTAAATCAGTTTTAAAACAGAACAGATTATTCAGGGACAGGAAGGTGATAATTTCTTGCTACACAGAAGAGCTGTGTTTAGAGCCTTGGCTTTCAGTCTGGTAGGGTACAAATTGCCTTCAGTCATGATAACAAAAGCTGGAAGGACAAAGGGAGCAATGTGAGGGTCCTCTGATTCAGATTTGCTAAAACTCCACCCTGGAGGAAGGGAGGAATGACCAAAAGATAGAGAGAATAAACAGGCAAATGGAAATGAGGAAAACAAAAGGCAGGAAACATAGTGATAAATCCAGTGTTTAGGCTTGGTAGTTCATAGCCCTGACACCTCTGGGCTCGCTGGGTCAGTTATGAAAGTATAAAAACTGCTTGAACCCTGGCACCTCTTTCCTTACAAATTAAGTGCTGGATAAATCTAACGAGGAAGGTTTGAGGAATTTTCCAGTTCACTGTGGTTCTAGCATTTTTTTCTACAGTTAGCATTTTAATATGCTAATATATTAGCACATGGCTGCAAAACTGAATCCAAGTCCATGTTCCATGCCACGTACCTCTGAAATCAGTTGGAGTACCAGAACACCAACCACTATGTTAATTAGCTATGCCCTTTCCTTATCTAGCTACTGATGTATCAGTTTGTAAGTAGCAAAATAATTAGGATTTGAACCAGAGACAGGCCCAAGCCAAAACCCCAGACCTGAATACCCTCCAATTTTAAAGGGGGTGCAGATATCTGAACTTCATGACAGATATCCTGTTTCAAAACCCTAGGAATGATCACCACCAACCTTTGGGGTAGGGGGCTTCATAATACAAATACATATTGAAAAGTTGCAGCTCAGGCCTCTGCTAAAGGCCAGATTCTGGATAGTCTCACTGAAATCCATGGGACTATCTGAGGTGCAAGTCACTACTCAGTGTGAGTAAGGGTAGTGGAATCTGGCTCTAACTGAATAATGGCAAAGTAATCTCCACAGGTATCTGATAGATATTTCTTTAACAGACAATCAGAGAGGCAGGTGCTGCATTTCTGAACTCTCAGAAAGAAGACTGAATTTTATTTTTTTAAAAGGAAAAAGCCCGTGAGGACAAAAGGATATGATGCATGATATCCCTCTAGCTTAACTGCTCCAAAACATTTTTGAGCAAATGCATAATCCAAGAACCACCCACACAGACACTGATCTGACTAGATGATGTGGTATTAAACTGTAATGCCTTTTCCTTTAGTAATTGTTTTTATGGTCAGCAGGGTTACCAGTTTATTAAAGATCAGTTCTTTTATTTCCACTCTGGAATTATCTAACACTTTTATAAATGATACACTGATGACACTAGAGGAGCTATTTCTTGCTTTAAGGAAATGCTGCAAACCTTCATAGGGAGTTTTAATGTACTTTTCCCTTACTTCAGTTCTGTTTAACTGCTCCCTGTTGTACACAAGCGTTCGGTGGTTTTAGACATAAGGATCTACATCTAAAATATTCTGCATGTATTAATATAAACATACAGTTCTCTCTCACACTCTTTCTCTCTCCCTGCGACATGTAATGACAATAAGAGACCACTGTTGATTCTTTGCTTCACAGTTATGCCTCTGAAGATCTCAGAAATACTTTACAAACTTTACTTCCAGCATCCTTCTTAGCTTGGTATGCTCATTTTGCTGGTGATGAAAGTCAAGCACAGAAAGTTCAAGTGGTTTGCCAAGGACACAGAACAAGTCAGTAGCAAAGCCAGTGTTGTTCAGAACTCTGACAGATTTAACCACTATGAACACCTCCTTTTGACCAATTCAAATGTATTCAGAGCATTCTGCACTGAAGCTTCTTCATAATCTAGAAAATGCTGGACCTATTATGTCCAGGTTCTGTATTGGCATGGGGTAGTGTATCCGTGATGTAGTGTAATATTAGTAATTTGAGCAGCATCCTATGTCCTTACACTGAGCAAAATTCCCATTGAGTTCAGTGTGGTCAGAAATTGGGTCCTATCTTGGCAATATTTGGAGAAAAATTTTGGACAAGTTCCAAAATTCTTTCCTTTCTGTTTTAAAAAAAAACAGATATTGTTCTGGCCTTATCTGTGCAGCACACTCCCTTGGCGATTGGAGATGGAGATTAATGCTGTAAGCTTTCAGTCTAGGGTAATGAAAATTCTGCTATGCTTTCCAACCTTCTAATAGCCAGGCAGCAGCAGAACCTACTGTGCCAACTATCAATCTATATAATACTTTTAAGTTCTTCCTGTGTTACCTACAATATCTCTTACTGGACATGAGTCCAAGGAAATATCTATTGAAATATTTTGCGTGAGAAACACAACTTTTTAGCATTAGGGACTCTGTAATATTGAAACTGAAAGTTTGGCATTGACTTCACTGAGTTTTGGATTGAGCCCTTAGTGAGAAAACCTTGAAGCGATTCTGAGATGCACGTTGCTGATTGCTATAAGGGATTCATTCAAAGCATATTGAAGTCATGGAAAGATTCCTGGTGACTTCAGTGGGCTTTGGGTTAGGCACCAACTGTCCCAAAAGTTATGTTGCCAAAGTGTGCCAAATTTAAAGGCAAGTTTAATTTTCTCTGTTCTATTCCATTTTATTCCAGTCTGGTTCTTATACCGCCCTCATTCTTGTAGCAACTAAGTGCTTTCTAGAAGTTCATTAAGCAACATGACCAACATCAGTCATGTTCTTTGTTCTTTTTCCTCATCCCCTTCCAAGAACTGTGTATGCCATGGAATGGTTTGTTTGGATAGAGTTTTGTTTTGGGGGAACTGCTTAAAAAATGTTCTGTAACATAGTTTCTCCTTCGAGTGGTTGCTCATATGCATTCCACTTAGGTGTGTGCGCGCCCTCGTGCACGGCCAATCGGAGAACTTTTACTAGCAGTCCCTGCAGGGGCCGGTCTAGCAACCCCGTAGTGCCGCCACCATGCGGCGGCACAACCGTCGCTGCCGGCCCCTCCCCTCTTCAGTTCCTTCTTTCCGCCCGTGACGGTCGGTCGAGAACTAATCCTGCTCTTCTCAGGTTTTTTCTTTCGCCTTAAAAAAGTGAGTATTTAGTTAGTAGTTCACCCCGAACTAAGTTAGTTTTACAGTTAGTGAGGTTTTGTAGAATAGTTAGGGAGCCTTAGGGCTCGGGACGCCCGCGGCCATGCCCGGCGCGTCCGGCTTCAAGCCATGCGCTAGCTGCGGGAAGGCCTTCCTGGCTAGCGACCCCCACGACCGTTGTTTACGGTGTCTAGGGGAACAGCATCGGAGAGACCGATGTAAAATATGTAAGTCCTTTAAGCCTCGGACTCAAAAGGACCGAGAAGTGAGGCTTAAGGCTTTCTTAATGGAGACCGCGCTCAGTCTGGCGTCCGAACCCACGAGGTCCACCACAGCACCGAGCGTGTCCTCGGTGCGGAGTGCACCACCGGCACCGGGGACCACGGTACCGAAGAGAAAGAAGAAGCGCCGCCCGCTTGTGGAAAGCTCCCCCGCACCGCAGGAGTGGCCGGGGTCGAGCTCAGAGATGCGCCCCCTGGATCGGCCCCCGACCCCAGCACCGGGACCGGCACCAACTCCAACCAAGGAGGTTTCCCCGACTCCTGTGAGCAGGGGACCTACCATACAGGCCCCTTCGACGCCGGAGGCTTTCGAGGCGGCACGCGTCTTGTTGACCCTGCCCACGCCTCCGGCACCCCCTCGTGCGAGGGGCGAGGGGCCTGTTTTCCGGGGCAAACCCGCATTGGGTGTCCCCGAAGGGTGGGCGGCATCGGCACCGGACGTCCAGCCGCCCGCCATCACCATCGCTCGACACCGGAGGACCGAGCCCGGAGGCTCCTCTCCACCCTCGTCAGAGGAGGAATCGCGGCACCGCTCCCGGCACCGCTCCAGCTCCAGCCTGGCACCGAGTCGGCGCGCTCGGCACCGTTCCCCGGCACCGAGGAAGAGACTGCGGAAGGCTTCCCCGCCCCAGCGCAGCTCATCATCGTCTTCGGGATCACCCCACAGACGAGACAGACGACGTCGCTCCTCCGATTCATCGTCCAGCGAACCACGGAGCGTCTCTTCCCGGCACCGTCGCCACCGTCCCCGCACCCCTGCCTCGGGATCCCGGACCCTCCGCCAGGTGCGAGAACCCTCGCTGGCACCGCAGCCGGCACCGGCGCAGCTGGCACCGCAACCTCCAGTGCCGCAGACCCCGGTGCCGCAGGCACCGTCTGCGGCGGCGCCGGCGTTGCCCTCGGCACCGGCGCTGCCTCTGAGTTGGGCCCAAGGACCCTGGCAGTGGCCAATGTGGGCCCAGTGGGCGGCTCAGATGGGGCAGGGAACTATGCCGGCCCCTGCCTCGGTCACCCAATCCCAACAGGCACTTTCGGTGCAGGAGGGTGACCACTCCTTTTCCTCCGAGGAGGAGGACCCTGGGGAAGGCCCCTCCACAGGACCCCGCCACCCGTCTTACTCGTCGTCCCCAGATGAGGCGGCTATAAGGGACCAAGGGGCCCCACTCATCGACTTTAAGGCCCACCAAGAACTCCTGAAACGGGTGGCCTCGAACCTAGACTTACAAGTCAAGGGTCTAGAGGAAGAGGTGGACCCCCTCTTCAGACATGTGGGGACCCAAGGCCCTTCCAGGGTGGCCCTCCCCATTCATGACAGGGTCCTACGCCTAGCCAAGGCAGTATGGCAGACCCCTGCCTCGGTCGTCCCCACGTCTAAAGGCACCGAGAAGAAGTATTACGTGCCAGCCTAGGGGCACAAATACTTATATGCGCACCCTGCCGCGGGCACCTTGGTGGTAGAGGCCGCCAACCAGAAAGACAGGCAGGGTGCCCAGAGCGCCTCCCCTAAGAACAGAGAGGGCAGGAGATTAGACCTTTTCAGCAGGAAGGTCTACTCCACAGGGGCGCTCCAGTTCAGGGTAGCCAACCATCAGGCTCTCCTGGGCAGATATAACCTGAACTTGTGGGACTCCTTGAAAAGGTTCACGGAGTCCCTGCCTCCAGACCAGGCCGCCGACTTTGCCATGGTCCTGGAGGAAGGGGTGACAGTAGCTAGTGCAGCCTTGCAAACTGCGTCTGACGCTGCGGACACGGCCAGCAGGGTGATGGCCTCCGCTGTCGCTATGCGGCGGTCAGCGTGGCTGCAATCTACTGACCTGTCACAGGAGGTGCAGCACTCCATTGAAGACCTGCCGTTTAATGGAGCCGCCCTCTTCTTGGAGAGGACGGATGAGAAGCTGCACGCCCTGAAAGACTCAAGGACGACGCTGCGCTCCTTGGGCCTTTACACGCCCCAGACGGCAAGACTGCAAGCCCGCCAACAGCCGCAACAACCGCCACAGCGGCACCAGCAGCAGACTAGGCCACCACCTAGGCCCTTCCCCCCTCCCAGGGGTCGGGACAGAAACAGGGGCGCAGGACAGCGCGACCGACCTGCGACCTCCTCGTCTTCCTTCAAGGGCCCCTCCTGGGGCTCCAAGGGCAAAAGACAGTTCTGACATTGTGTCCGAGGGTGGCACCTCTTTACGTTCCCTGGGCCACCCCCTGCCTTTCCGGGACAGGCTAAGACCATACATCGGCCTGTGGCGGGAGATAACGTCGGACCAATGGGTCCTCAGCACCATCCGCTGGGGCTATGCCCTTCAGCTGCTGGCTACCCCTCTCCACTCCCCCCCCCCGTCCCTCTTCAGGGACCCATCTCACGAGCAATTACTCCGCCAGGAGGTCCACACCCTCCTTCTCAAGGGAGCCATAGAAGTGGTTCCACCACTCGAGGTGGGGAGGGGATTTTACTCAAGGTATTTCCTCGTCCCCAAGGCAAAAGGGGGCCTCAGGCCTATACTGGACCTGTGCAAATTCAACAGGTTCATAAAAAAGCTCAAGTTCCGCATGGTGTCCCTAGCGTCCATCATCCCAGTACTGAACCCAGGGGACTGGTTCGCCGCCCTCGACCTGAAGGATGCGTACTTTCACGTCTCCATCCTTCCCGCCCACAGGAAATTCCTAAGGTTTACGGTAGCTGGTGGCCACTAGCAGTTTACGGTCCTCCCCTTTGGCCTGGCCTCGTCCCCCAGGGTGTTCATGAAGTGTATGGCAGTGGTGGCGGCCTCCCTGAGGCGCAAGGGGGTCCAAATTTTCCCATACCTGGACGATTGGCTGATAAGGGGCAAGACCAAGTCGCAGGTGCGCGAGGCGGTCTCCCTCGTCCAGACCACCTGCCATACCCTGGGGCTGCTCATAAACGAGCAGAAGTCAACTCTATATCCAGTGCAGCACATAGAGTTCATAGGGGCCCACCTAGACTCGGTGCGGGCCAAAGCTTCCCTCCCACACTCGAGGTTCGAGGCCATGATGGCGATAATATCGCAACTCCAGAGGTGCCCCACGACAACAGCCAGGCAGTGCCTACGGCTGTTAGGCCACATGGCCTCGTGCACTTATGTAGTGGGGCTGGCCTGCCTCAGACTCAGGCCCCTCCAGGGCTGGTTGACCAAGGTGTACATGCCCAGCAGGCATGCCCTGAACAAGGTGGTAACAGTTCCCCCTGCGGTATTGGGGTCACTGAACTGGTGGCTGGACCCCGGGACTGTGTTGAAAGGAATTCCCTTCAGGGCGCCCACCCCCTCGATCACTCTGATCACGGACGCCTCAGACCTGGGGTGGGGGGCCCATATCACTGGTGGTCTGACCACACAGGGCCTCTGGTCCCGGAGGGAGACTGCCCTCCATATCAATGTAAAGGAACTGAGGGCAGTCAGACTGGCTTGCGAAGTGTTTCGCCACGCTTTATTCGGGAGAATGGTACAGGTGTTGACAGACAATACCACTGCGATGTACTACATCAACAAGCAAGGGGGAGCGCACGCCTCGGTACTGTGCCAGGAGGCAATTCGACTTTGGGACCTGGCGGTGAGACGCAACTTCTGTTTAACCGCCTCTCACCTCCCGGGGGCCAGGAACCATGAGGCAGACCGCCTCAGCAGGTTGTTTCTTCCCCAACACGACTGGTCTCTTCACCCGAAGGTGGTCGCCATGATCTTCCGCGAGTGGGGTGTTCCCCACCTGGACCTGTTCGCGTCAGCCTGGAACGCAAAGTGCCCGAGATTTTGCTCGCTCAGGGGTTGCGAGCCGGGTTCTCTCTCCGACGCGTTCCTGATCGAATGGACGGGGGGCCTCCTGTATGCGTTTCCCCCCCTCCCACTCCTGCCCAGGGTCCTCTTGAAAATCAAGAGGGACAGAGCGGACGTCATCCTGATCGCCCCAGCATGGCCAAGACAATACTGGTTTTGCCTGCTTCAGGACCTGTCGGTCGCTCCCCTGATTGAGCTCCCGAGGAAACCGGACCTCCTCTCCCAGGACAACGGTCGCCTGCTGCACCCCAACCTGGACTCCCTACACCTGACGGCCTGGAGGCTCTCTGGCTAACGGAGGAGGAGAGAACCTGCTCGGTTTACTGTGCTGGCTGGGTATATCTTTGTGGCATATCCAGAGACAACCCCTGAAGGAAGTGGCATTTTCCAGAGAGGAAGGACTACACTCTCAGGAAGTTAAAGATTGGGGGAGGAGGAGTGTGTGATTCCTGCAAAAAATCAAAAATGCTTTGGAGTCCGCTGCACCAGCGGTTTGAGGGGAGCTGCTTTTGTCCCTCCTTCTAGTAATAAGTGCATGTTCTGCTCTTATTGAATGCGTCCTTATCCAGGGATTCTGCCTGCCTGTGCTATCCCATCAGGAAGGAGACTGAAAGCTCACGCAACACTGTTGGCAGAGTGGGATCAGCACATAGAAGAGGAAGGAAGGAAAATGGCAGTTGACAGCAACAAAGAGGGTAACATGTATCAGGAACCTTGAGAATGGAAAGACTCAGAAAAACACCCATTTTTTTATGCCTGAACAATTTGCAGGAGCTGAGGACAATTGGAGTGCCTGGATAGGACCCTTTGAATGAGCTGAATCAATGGTCTGGCAGTCAAGGTGGGTTTTTTTTTGGTGCTGCTACTGAAAGGCAGGGCATGGAATGTTTAAATGTGCCTGCCTCCCCTGGGTGCAGACAGAGTGCAAAGCCCAGAAAGAGGCATTTGGAGCAGGAATCTGAGGCTCCTTTACATGAAGTTTGAGCTTGGATAGCATTTGTGGACCAGAGAAACACGCAGTGACTATGGAAGCCAGTCCAGGCAGTAGCACCAACAGCCTACCCAGGAAGGGATGTGGTAGCACAGGCTGCTGTAGCACAAAATCACTTCATTAGTAATATAGACAGACGGGATGTCTGGAGACAACGGAGGAGTGCAAAACTGCAAACGCTTGATGAACTCATCACATTAGCAAATGCACTAGAGCAGATCCTCCAGCTGGAAGGTGTGAGGGAGCAGCACTGAGGCTCTGGGACCCCCGTCCTGATGCAACAGTGGGGAAGTCAGTGGGACAAATATCCAAAGGCTGGATGTAATGGGCAATTGCCAAACTGCTGTAGAAACTGACAACGTTAAATTGGTATTGGATTTTCTTGTGGCACGGGACTCTGGCTACTACAGCTCATTGGTTGGGGATAAAACATGCATTACAATTAGAAAATGCACCCCTGTAATTTGCCAGAATGATGCCATTGCTGCATATAGGGTAACTGTGGTAGGGGTGTAATAAACCCCTTAAGGACAGAAGGGGTAATTTCAGTCCTGGTAACAGGTATAATGTCAGACAAATAATCTTAGACTAGAGACCATTTTGGAGACATCTGGTGGGACGTTAGAAAGGTATGATTACAGCTGATATGCTCGCTTGGAACTGCAAAAAAGGGAGTTATTGCATGTTGGGTAGCTATTTGAGCACCAGAATATCAGATTGCATGGCATGGCACTAAATTAATGGAGGTTTTGCCTTGTTTTTGAGAGGAAGGAATAGTAAATAAGAAAGGTGAGAAACTGACAAATGGCCAGATAATCAGGGGTTAAAGAGCAGACCTCAGGATCATACTCTTGCCCTTAGTTAGTGACACAGTTGTTGCAAATGCTGTGCTACATATGACCAGGTGAGAGACATTCTGGGGTAGAGGAGTTCACAGCAGCTGGGTATCAGCCAGGCATTCCTGGCCAGGATGGGAAACCGGCTGGTGAACAATGGGTGTCCATCTGTGTGCTGACTATGGGGCCAGGAAATTGTTAGCACCCACAGTTCTGACAAAAATGACATTTCCTTTTGAAGGGTGGTATACTTATAAGAAAGGCTGGGCTACCAACTGTACACAAAGATGGTGATTTCATAGTTCCTCCTTTTGATCATTTGCTACGTGGACCCAAGGACACACCTTTTTCAAAAGAAGGGGTAGTGCAGCAGAGTTACTGCCCTGGCTGCTGGGTCTCAGGGTGTGGGAATCTGCCACAGACAGACTCTAAAGGGTGTGGCTCCCCTTAAAGAAGAAGGACCTGGGTCTTGGAGAGCCGCGGTGAGGTCTGCTGCCTGCTCAGAGGAAAAGCAAAGGTTCAGTCTGCAGCAGCAGCAGGAGGTGGGGAGATGTCTCCGTTCCCTCTTCCAGTAGTAAATACACATTCTGTTGTTCACTGAGGTCGCGCTTGTACCCTCAGTCCAGGGACTCTGCCTGTGTGTGCTAATCCCCCCAGAAGGAGAATGTGAGGTCACACAACAATACACACTGCCGGGTAGTTATATTGGAGAAGGCGAGGTTTAAGACTTGCCCTTTGCATTTGTACCTTCTTCTAGGTCCTTCAACATATATGCTATGCCAACTTTGACTCCATTTGATGTACTTAAACTCACTCAGACGCTCACTTGCTGCCAGGTAACTTCTACACCACTCCTTCCCCTTACTCCTTCGCTCCCTCATAAACGTTGCTTGCCAGTTTGGCCCAGTATTGCTAATCTGTGTGTTCCTCACCTCATTTTGGTAAGGAAAGGTCTGACTTGGCAAATTCTCCATGGGTGTAACTCCTATGGAAATGAACAGCCTGCAGGATCAACTTCAATGGCTTTAATCATCTGTGTGTTTATTACTTTCAGCAAAGATTTAAGTAGACCTGCCACAGTAAACGAGGCATTCACAAATTATCAGGTTGGACTCACAGCTCTGATTGAATGAAGCTTTTCTAGACTCTGCACAATAATTATTCTTCAATTTAGGTATCTTTTTGGAGCATATAGCTTATTACAACATGCAGGCAGATGGCATAAAGCCTGCATGTGTAGGGTGACCACCCACCGAGCAGCCCAGTCATCCATTGCGATAGCCCAGCACCCAGCTGGGTTGCAGAAATTTGCTGTAATTATTGCTGCCAGCCACCAGAGATTGTTATGGTCCCTTCTCTGCCAATCTCTATGTGGCCTCTCTGGCTCCTCATGCTCAATTCTAGCAGGAAAGGAGCAACTGGGAAGAAGAGCAGGCAACAGCAGCAGCAATAGGTGGAGAGAGAAGGTGCCTAGTGGCGACTTGAGGTTCCCCCAACTTCACTGTCACAAAGCTTTCCCCAAGATAAACAGCCCTCTTTCCCAAATGCCATCAGGCCCCTACAGCCTCTAGCTTCCCCCTAACATCTTCACCCAGCCCACGTTTGACTCTTAACTTCTGCCCAGAAAATCACCCCCAGCTTCTTTCCCAACACACTTCAGCACCCCAAAATGCCATAGCACCTTTCAGACACCCTCCACACGCTTCTGCACTCGCACATCCATCTATCCTCGACTCCCTAGCACTCTTCAGCACCCACCCATCTATCCAGCACCCTCATGTCTTCTCACACTTACCCACCAACCCCTGCAACACTGGTCATCCCTCTGGCTACCCACTCCCAGCTGCCACATCTTGCTCAGCTAGCTCTATATCCTTCACCTACCAGTGCTTGAGGAAAGATATGTTGACCATAAGCTGAAGTTTATGGATACATGGAAGTTATTTGCAAATATACAAATGATATAATTAAATACTTTGTGTAAAATGTCACATGTAAAGCAGCACACTAACTGCTGCTGTTGTGAGAGCAACTAAAACTTCACAGAAGAAACCAGGGCCCCATTGTGCTAGGGACTGTAAGACATTTAAGCACTAGTACCACTGTAATGTAAATAAGCTTCATCCAGACCCTCCACTAGAAGCTTTATTTTTTAGGGGTCAATATACTAGCCAGAAAAATGTGCTGAAGCTGGTTAGTTTAGTAAGGAGATTGCCTCTTAAACATCCTTATTACAATTGGTTTAGTTTAGTTTTTGTTTTTTGTTTTAAAGAGGAGGATTAAAATCCTCACTTCAGCAGATGTCTGTTGCTTTTTGACCTCTAACAATAACAATAAATGTTAGTTTTGAAATAAAATGTCCAGAATAAGAGTGAAAAAGGCAGGCTAAGAACTTTCGGTACTTTAAAAATATGGCAAATTACCTAAATCGATAACAATAACAAATTAGTGGCCAGCATACGAGCAATAATAATCGTACAGCAGTTTTAATATGCACTTCGGTATATGAACATTGTTTCAGGTCCATATTATGGAACTTTTTCTCCTTTTGATTCTCATCAGGAATATTTACACGTGCATGGCGAAACAAAATAAGCCCCTGTGGAGTGATATGATACAACACATCTTGACAGCTTCAAAATGAATCTGGTCTTCTACTAAAATGACTGAGACTGACTATGGCCCAAAGGCATACAACTGCACACTGAGCTATACTGAAACCTTGGTTCTAGTGGCAGGAAAGGTAAGGGACAAAACTTAAATGAAATGGTGCTGTAGCAGGCATACAAACAAAGGCCCTCAAGTGACAGAGAAATCTTAATGAGTGGATTGTTTATTTCAGCTAGATGTTGCAGAATTAATCCCCTGATCTCACAGGGGAAGCAAGGTTGGATGGCGGCAATACTTGTATGATAAAGAACATCTAGGTGCTAGAAGAAATAAGAGAAGACTAGTGTTAAAATAATATCTAGTACTCCAAATCCCAACCATTCAACAATGAGGAGTCTGGCCACCTAAAATCATGAAATTGGCTTCAACTTCACAAGATTAACTAAAATTTGGGTTCTTGTTATTTGCCTATTTTTGAGCACTTAGAGCACACTCAGATCATGTTTTCTAGCTACATTTCTTTTCAGCCATGAGTGCTTGGGGTTTTGTTTTTGCATGACAACTGAGATTCTCCCATAATCCCATGATTCCTGGAGCTACCCCTTTCAGGAAAATACCACGTATCATGAGACTCTCCATAAAATCATGAGAGTTGGCAGCACAAACAGAGCATCAGGCATCTGTAAAGGACACACAGGCCTCCATTTTAAAAAAATGATAATTGATTTTGGGTGCCCACTCTGAGACACCTTAAAGGAGCCTGATTGTCAAAGGACAGGAGATCTGCATTTTGTGAAAATCAGACTCTTTTACAGTGTTAAGATGGGCACCCAGAGTTGGAGAAAACCAAGCTTTTGAAAACGTAGAGTATGAAATTTTGCACTCCTCCAAGTATTAATTGGCCATTGCACTGAAGTGGGTATTTTCACGTCAAAAACATGTACAAAGTTTGAATTCTTGAATGCCTTTATTGTAAAAATCCATCTTTGCTTGGACAACTTTTGCTTAATTTTGCATTAAAAATGGCTCATATGGGGCCCATTCTTCCCTAAAAAAAAATCACACTGTTTAACAAAAAAAATTGGCAACAATTGGACCTGCTGACTTTGTAAAAACAAAACAAAATTACACCTCTGAATGTTGAGTAGCTTTAGCTTTTGTAATGACTGTCTTGCATGTCTCCATTTCGTGCTCAGAATGTTAGGGTCAGTGGTTAGGATATTCATTTGGGATATGGAAAGAGCTCCTCATCCCCCACCCACCTAAAGGGGAGGAAGGATTTGAAGCAGGCGCTGTCACCTCTCAGGTGAGTGCCTGAACCACTGGGTGATGGGATATTCTGATATGAGGCTCCCTCAATCTCTTCTGTTGAAGCTGTTCCACTTTGGATAAATAAGTAAAAACCATTGGAGCAGAGAGTTGGCTCTTGGGTCTCTCACATCCTGAGTAAGTGTTCTAACCAGCAGGGTGCAGAGGCATTCTCATGCTTGCTGAGTCTTTCGGTTTGTCGCCCCCACAGGTGAGATAAGCGGAGGAACACCTATCTTCCCCGGATTGTAAATCTCACTGGGGCTTAGGCATCTGGACTGCTCAAGTGAGGTTGCACTGCACATGCACAGAGACAAAATCATAGGTAACTTTTACTGCAAAAATGTAGGCACCAAGTGAGGTTACACACCTACAGGGTTTGGCAGTGGTCTTTGTGACACCCAGGGAGGCCTGATTTGGGGATTTAGGTGTCTAAAGTGGTGGTTAGGCACTTAAATCCTTTGGGAATATAGCCCCATATTTGTGTTGTCTGAAAGTCACTCTTTGTGTCTTATTACAGTCAAGTTATTTTGAGATGCTGTGCAAGCTTTTGAAGACATTAAAGTAATTCAAAAAATAATTCTATAGATAAGAAAATTTGGCTTTGGAAAGCCCAGAACTGAATTATAATTTGTTAATAATTTACATATTAATAACTTGGTAAAACCTAATGTAGATCTAAAGAGCCAGATTACATTTTAAAGCTGATTTACTAATGTAAACCCTGGGACATGAAGCCCTAGAGTAGGGAGCTTACTATTGACACTGGGAGAAGAGAGATTTTGGTTCTCTTGTAGTTCCAAAAAATTGTTTAGGGTCAAATCAAATCAGAAATTTGCAAAAAATGTAGATGAATTGAAAAAACCTCTTTACCTGCTCTAATGACTAGTCACAGTCATAAAGAATGACTAGGAATTGTCTTTGAACCAGAAAAAAGGGGTGAGAATGGCTTTATAGCCTGTTGGCAAGGGTGCTCTGTGAAACTGCAGAAGATCCAAGTTCAAGTCCCTCCACCTTTGCCTAGTAACTAGGCCCTATTTAATTATTTATACAAAGTGCAACAGTTTCAACAGGAAAGACAGCTGCACCAGAATATCCTCTAGCCAACTGTCCAGGGCACTGTCCTGGAATGTGGAGGTTCAAATTTCTTCTTTTCCACATGGAGCAAAGGGGGGAAATGGGACACAGAGCTCCACATCCCAGAAGATTATCATATCAGATAATTTGAAAATCATAAGGAGAGCAGCTTCTCCTCTTCCAACTGTTCTGACAGTGGTACCTCTGTCCCCATAAAAAACACTGGGGCACAAACTATTCAGCACATTCACAGCAAATTTGTAAAAAGTTTTGAATCAACTAAAAGTGTATTTTATTTTGGTGAATAAACTATTTTTGCAGAAATATTCACCCAGTTTTAGTGCAAAGCTGCTTGAGAACTCCAGATGAACAGAAGCTGCATAGAGGAGGGAAGTGCTCTGCCAGCATCTGTTGATGAGCAAGGGGAGATTACCAAATGGACCAGGCCTGATTTGCATTTCTGTTATGTGACAGTTTGGGGGCATTTTTGGTCAAAATTCAGTTAGGTTTTAAGTTTGGGAGCAATAAAGTAGTATTATCCCTGTCAAGTAATGAAAGGGCAAGAAAGAACTGCACCAAATGTGCTTGGACTTGAGGGGTCACTGTAAACAAAATCAGAGTCTGGTGTGGTTGAGTAGCAAAGCCCAGCTAAAGCTGAGTGTGTGTGTGAGAGAGAGACAGGAGGAAAAAATATATTGTTATTCTGGGGAGAGGGAGGACATGTACTTCCTTGGTAATAAAGCCTATATGTTTGGTCCTATATGCTACTGATGCTCTATGAAAATTTTGCAAAAAGCAGTGCAGAGCTGGCTCAATCTCCGCTATTGAGATAGGTAGAAGAACTTCTGGAGCAGCACTTCCCTTAGGGACTGTTGATTGATCTTCCCAAACTTGATCTCTAGAAATCCTAGACAACAAACAGTGAATAGGGGTGCAGCAAAGGATGGGGGGAGGGAAGTGGCTGTTACAGAAACATACCACTGTGTTGGATGCTTACAACCATGAATGGAGGACTGAGTTTCAGACTATGGCTGAGATATGGGGGTGGTGGAAGGGTTTGAGTCTTAATTAACAGTTACAGACATATTATTGATTAATTATTACTGGCTTTCCCAAGTTTATTCTGTTTCCCTTTTTCTCCCAAAGGAGTTTACAATGGACTCATTCCTTGTGTTGGGGAAGTATGGCCTATCAAGGATGCCCAGGAAGGTATTTAATTTTCCCAGGTTTCTGGGCTTGAGCTGGTGTTATTTGTTCTGTTTTCAGAAGGAATTCCAAGATAACTGAACCTGACCCTTTTTGCTGCTGGCAACAGCTTGCATAAGGGGTACATTAAGTAGTTAAAATGATCAAAAGGTTATTCTTTTCCTAATTTGTTGCAATAAGACAAGTATTATAAACAGGGCTGAAGAACTTATGGAACTGGTTGACAACAACTTGGGGTCTGATCCTCTGTTCATTAATCATACAGAACTCCCAATGGAGTCAAAAGTGGGGTTTTGCCTAAGTAAAGGAGCACAGGATTGCACCCAGTATTTTAACAACTGAAGTCTGAAGTAGACATGAGGTTCACATTTTAAATAGCCATAGCATGGACCCAAGCCACAAAGTTCGTATCCGAATTTGGATTCCAATCATATTTGGGGTGTGTTAGGATCCAGGGTTTTATGTCGTCCCATCTCTTATTTTTAACAGTTCTCTGGTTACCATTCAGTTTTCCAGGGTCTGGGGAGTGGGAGGAAAAATAAATAAAAATAAAAATATTAAGGAAGATTTACAGCAAGTAGTTACAATATTAGACCAGTTATAGACTTAGCTTGTCACCAGTTGTAAAAACATTTTACATGATCAGGGAGCGTAGTTGATTCAGTTTTTGGAGGATCACTTTGAAATAGTTTAAATAAAAATAGCCAGTATGGCTAAAGAAGCAACTTTTCAAGGATACCAGTGCTTGGAGGATTGAAGACACGCAGAGCCTGTTATATACTTTGATTTCCAAAACATTGACAACATCAATTGAAGGTTATTAGGTAACAAATGAAGTCATGAATTATATGGAAAAATATAATATACTGCTAGTTAAAAAGCTGCCACACAACTAGGAAATTAAGAACTAGAAATATAAATGGTAACTTCTCTGACAAAAGATCAGATAGCTTTAGATTTAGTTTCATGGAGTCTTTTGTTCATAATATATTGTAGATATGCAAATAGTGCTTGGGTGAAAACAGAGAAAAAAATGGAAGATGCAATTTAAAGTAGGCATATGTAATATAAGCATCTCGAATAGAGATTATGCATTAAATGGGGCCATCATGCAGTGTCCTGATCATAAAAAAAAAAATTCTGGTTTCAGAAAAATTCTTGACACCCTCAGCCCAATGTGCGAATTAAAAAAAAAGAGGGGCGGGAGAAGGAAAAAACTCAGGAGGCTAGGCTGTAGCAAAATGCAATCCAAATAAACTGCTCTTGATGTACACAGCACACTGTAGTTGGAGCTCATCTAGAATATTGTGTTTACATTTCCATATGTAGGATAGAATTGACCAGGAAAAAAGCAGGATAGGGTGATCATTTCAAGCATGTGTATCATTTATAATTAGAAGGACACTGACAAAAGGCAATGAAAAATAGTCCATCTTGATGAAAGGTTGAAAACAGGAATAAAATAAGCAAAAATTCAACATTAAGGGTACATAGTTGTTTCAACAGAAATATTTTAACTCAGGGAGCACACATCGTAGAATAAATTGCTAAGTAAAGCAATCAAAGTATCAACAGTATCGACTGAAGGCTTTTAGGGCCAAATAGCTTTTTCCCTGTCCATAGTTGCTCATGTGCTTTTGACATGTAACATTTCATATTTAACTCCACATTTCACTGTAGCAAGTAAGTGCATTTGAGATTACCTAAATAGTTTGTCTGAGATTTGGGGGGAAGAAAGTGAAGATGGATTCAGCCTTACTCAGTCTCTGATCATTTCATTGCAAAAAGATTTAAATGAATAAATAATTTGAAATACTTTGCAGTTGCTGGTGTGAACTTGTGCAAACTTGACTGATGTAGAGACAAATGTCTTGATCCTTCAGTATGTAGCCCATATACTGACTCCTACGCCTGCATGGTCGCCTATTTAAATCAAAGGTCCATGAGCAATGCCTTGTAGGATCAAATTTGAATATCATCCTTTGGTAGAATTGATCAAGGGTACATTTAGAGTAATGAAAAAGATCATGCAGACCAGGGCGAAAAGAAGATGTAGCAAATGGGAGTGAATAGAAAGGGGAACGGAATGAGGTAATCCTTTAAAACAAACATAGTTGGTTAAATAATGCCATGAAACTTCCAGTTCTCAACAATGGTCAGAGGTCAAACTGTGTTTGTTTATACAGGTTGAAGATTAACCAATAAGTAAAGTCCTCCCTGACTGTGGCAGGTTTACATTCTCTCTCTTGCTGCTGTTTTGCCAAGTGGGATTTTGTGAGATTAGAATGAATACAGATGGTCAAATGGGCATATTAAAGGGTTTATCTAACTTGAGCTAAGAAGGAGGACCATATTGATCTGACATCCAGGGTGAGTTTAGACCAGTCTGAGATTCCAAATGGTTTGTACAGCTACAAGGGGATATATTCTACAGTTCTTAAAAGGACAATGTAAAAGTGTCAAATTAAAAATCACATTTCTTCTTGATGTTTTTGTACTGTCAATAGTTGCATGTAACACCAAAATGATTGTAATTAAAAATAGTTCTCTATTTTTTCCAGTATGTTTGCTTTTCATTTGAAAGCTCTTTATGTAAAGTCAGTTTTGCTGCTTCCCCTCTATAGTCCCTATATGGGACTATATATATGGACACTGAAAACCAACTATCAGAAGACTAAAAGTCATTTTATTATAAACATTGCAATGGTTTTACTTTACTTCAATGAATTCAAGTTAACGGGACCCTCTCTCATTGAACAAAACTCCCATTTAGTTTTTCATGATTATAAAACATACAATTTGGCATTAAGTGGTGAAATTAAGTGGCCCCAAAGAAGTCAATAGGAGCTTTGCTATTGATTTCAATGGAGCCAGGATTTCAACAAACCTTTGCAATGAGGTTTGCTGTAAATTGGAATATGAAGCAAACGTGCTGCCTATATACCTGATCTTTAAATAGATCTGTGTGATGGGTCTTCTGTGGGGGAACAATGATCTATCCATGCATATCTGATTGCAAGGGCCTACGTGATCTTTTGCCACTGCCAAATAGCCAATTCAGTGCTGAAATACAAACAGTTGGAGAATGCTTTACCTTCTAGTTGTTCATTAGCATGGATACAAAGCAGCATTTGCTCAGTCTATCAGCACTGAGGATTGTTGACCAGATACTGCATATTCTACCAATTTGTCCTTTTGTTGGTTTCATTTCTGTAAACAACAGGTCATCCTTTGCACTACATCATATTATTTTTATTATTGTAATTACATTTGCTAAGACAACGGCCTCTCTAAGTCAAATGATTAATCATTTTTATGAAATCACATTAACAATAATATTTGTCATGGCCTATGATCAGATTAATGGCACCCTGAGTATTGGTCTTAAACTGAAGTCTTGACAAAAGATGTCCATATGATTGTATTCGGAAAAAAAATATTACCACACAATAACAATAGTCATGCTAAATATTATTTATAATGTTAGGGTGGGATTGTCAAAAGTGCTCCACATTGGCCTAACTCCTTTAGTTGAAGTCATTGATAAAACTCCTATTTCTGCCAGCAGATAAGTGCTTTTGAAAACTGCACTCTACCCTGTCCCTCACAGCTTTCTCTTCTGTAGCCTAAACATGACCAATTCTTTTAACCTTTCCCCAAAGGTCAGATTTTCTAAACTTCTCATTTTGGTTGCTTTCCTCTGGATCCTCTCCAATTTGTCCATGTCTTTCTTGATGTGTGGGGCCCAAAACAGGACACAGTACTCAGCTGAGGTCTCACCAGTGTCAAGTAGAGTGGAACCATTAAAGTTGTAAATACATTGAGTAAGGATATTAAAAAAAATATTCCTTTCTCTTGATATCTCTGAAAACCTCTTTGCCTATGTGACAGGGTAAAAGACACAGGAAAGGGTTATGGGCTACCTGCCTGTCACATGACTCACAAGGAGGCTAAAGGAAGACACTTTAGACAAGGGGGAAAAAAGCATCTGGGGACTGCAGCCTGCTTTGGTCCAGGGAAGTTTTGTTTTGAGTTACTTCATGAGTTAGTTCTGTTTGTCCTAAGGGCACAATTTATTATCCAATCAGATGACTAGAGGCTAGTAAAGACAACTAGGTTGTAAGCTCCTCAGGTCAGGGACTGTCTTTCGTTATGTATCTGTACAATATCCAACACTTTGGACCAACAAGTGTTACTGTAGTACTGATAATAAATTAATAGAAAACTGGCTTGGTTATCACTTGTTAATATTGTTGATATACCTAGTCATTTAACTATAGATCTTTAACTGGTTTTGTTACACTGCATTAAAATGTATAGGAAACCATTCATTTATATATTTATAGTGTATTTTGGATGTGAAATATTTTGAGGTCCCTTTAAAACTTATTAAAATTATCTCAAAATCACAATTAACAAGCTATTTTTAGATCTGTTTTTTCTTGATCTGGGACTAACACCTTCAGTTATCATTTGCCATCTCTAGAATGATATGGTTAGGAAGTATGTACAAACCCAGGAACTTCAGAGTTAAACTTAAAAGAAATCCAAACAAGTTAAGGGAAGGAAATACAGTTAAGGCACCCAACTCTGCGCTGTAGTGACACTGTGCACTAGCTATATAATTATGATTGGTGCATAATAGAGTTTGTGGTTTTGGATTAGATTAAACTGATTTTAAAGGCATATTCAATTTTTCTCTTCAGTGTGTCACTACAGGTAGCATTAAATATGGGTGTTTGGGTGTGTGTGTGTTCCTCTTGCTTTTAAACTCCTAAGGATGGGGTGACCAACCCGTTTCTTGGTTCTAGAAATATATCTTTATAATTAAGGCAAGCAAGACTAGTTTATTTTCCCAGTGGCAGTGCCTTTGAGACAGTATGGCATCAATAAAAGGTATGGTCTGTAGTCAAGACTTTTAGCATTGATTTCTCAGAAACAACACACAAAATGTTTCCATTGATTAGGGTTTAGAGAGTTGTATACAACAGTTAGCTCATTTCCATCAAGGCCCTCTCTTCCCCCATTGTAAGTGTTTGTTGCACTATTGCTAGTTGCTACTCCTTTCTTTATGTCAGGTCACTGCTCGAGTCAGGTCAGGGCTTGCCTTTGCTTGAAACAATGTTCTCTTTCAAACTGACCAAACAAGGCGTCAGAGTGTTCTCCTAAAAGAGAATGCAAATGTTTAATGCATTGTTTTAAAAAAAGAAGCAAGAGGGCTGACATCTGAATTGGAAAAATCCAGGAATCTCTCTTTAAAAGCAAAATCAAATTTTAACATGTATGCTGCTATTTTAAAATGTTGTTATCAGTGCTGCTGTAAAGGAAATCAGTTCTGAGATGGCATTTTTCTTTTTAGCCTTTATATGCCGAGTTGATGTAAAACTTCATGCAATATCCGTTTGTTATCATTCTGTGCCATACCAATAAAGTTCAACAAACAGAGAAATGATCTGCCATCCTACAACCTCGATACCATGTTATCACATCAGGCAAGCCCAAAGTGCAGTTAAACATATTGAGACAGGAAAGGAAGACATTAATGTAGTAATTTCTCCTGATAAAGTTTCTTAGACAAGCGGCATAATAGCTCACTTGAGTAATGCAGCAAACCAAATATGGGTATTTCCACACTGTGGGCCATATCCTCATCTGGTTTACATTGGCCTAGCTCTGTTAAAGCCAGTAGAGTAATGTTGATGATAGAAGTAAAGCTTAATTTTATTCTAATACATTAACCTACACACAGAATAGTTTTGGATTCATGCTTCATCGTGGTGTAAGGATGTTTTTATTTCTTAGAGTGAAAAACTGTCAGCTATTCTCATGCTGGAGGGATACATGCATATATCATCTAAAGGTGCCTGTGCATATGTCTATTATCTCTAAATTAATATGAGCAATATTGGATAAATTGGCACTGACAGCTATACTGATATATTTTATGTACTGGATAATAAAATGTACAGTGTGAGCGCTCCCTATTCAGTTATTTAGCCTCCATGGAGCAAATTTTGAAAGGGCTTCTATCAAACCCCACATTTGCTTGCACAGGTTTGATCCATGGGTGCATTTACTTAACTTGCCAGCATAATTCCTGAGGTCACCTTAACAGAGATATTATTTTCATAGAAATAATATGTCATGTTATGAAGTTCTTACTACCCCCTAACTATCCAGGAGAAGATTAACTACTTTATTACAATCACTAGCTGGTGTGATAGTCACTACATGTTTCACAGAAAAGTTGAGATATAACATTCAAAATCTCAGGAGAATGCTAATTAGATGCATATAAGAAATCAGATATATAAGAAATCAATATAAGAAATTGTCACCACAGCTGGTCCTTTTAGGCAACCTTGAGGACATAGTAAGTAGAGAAGCCAAGGACTGAATGGGCCTGGAGACCGATATGGGCCATACGGGCCAAGGTTGATGTAACTTATCTTAGCTGTTCAGGATAGCATGTAGCCCATACTGTACTTTTTTGTGCATAGAGGACTCCTTTTTCCAGGGCTGTCAATCCAGAACTTTCAAGAACACAAAACTCACATACTTTTATGAAAAGCCATGGGGGAAGAGTTCATTAAATGTTTTTATCTTTTCTTGCTAACATCTTTAACTTATTTTTAATGAATTAAATATCAGATTTTTCAAAGGCCATAATGGCAATGAAGAGCCTGACTTCCAATGAAAGTAAGTAGAAATCAGGACAGAACTGCCATTAGTCCCTTTCAAAATCTCCCCACACATCCTTACAATTTTGGAATATCCATGCTTAATTTGTGCCAGGGCTTGCCTGGGCTGAGCCCTGGCACCTCCAGGCTTGGCAGTTTATAGCTCCTCTAGACTTGCCATGTCAGTTATGAAAGTAAAAAAATGTCTTGAGCCCCAGCACCGCTTTCATTACAAATTAAGCATGGTGGAGTATTCTTACTGGTTGATGGTTAGGCGTAGAGAATTAGGAGTGAACACTACCCAATAATTTAGACCGTTTTCCTTTACAAATTTTTTTTGTTTATATGTTTCAGGAACTGGATGCTCCAAAGTTTCAGCTCTAGCTAGTTTACATTCTTTGTGCGTGTTGTCAAAACTGAAACCTGAAGATAAATTAAGTTTAGCGATCACAATACTTTACAGAAATGTTTCACATTGTGAGGAAAAACTAAGATCCTTAGGTTATTTCTACATGTGATTTCAAGATCCAGAATTTTGTCCTGCAAAGAAATTATTTGATTGTTCAAGAACTGATATTGGAGTGGAAGGGTTTGATTTATCTTCAGCTGGCCTTTGGTTTTGGTCTCCTATTCACTTTTCAGTCAAATTGAATAGATTATTCAATTTCTGCAAAGTGATCTGTTGTTCTTGATTTTTTTCTCTGTTCCTTTGAATGCTGAAGGAACATTCTCTGCTCTCTCTTTAGATTTCTTGTTGAGGAGATAAGAGTGCTTGTTGCCATTACTTTTGGTTGTGGCGCTCAATACCTTTATTGTTTACAAAGAAATTATTTCTATTTGCTAACTTACTGTGAGGTAGGAGTAGTTTGAGTAACTACCAGATGGTGGTTGTGCATGGCAGCAAGTGCACAAAGAGATATTGGAGGTGAGGATCACTTTTTTCAGAAGTTTTCCCTTTCCCCAACACCTGAGCATTTTTGGCACCCAGCACAATGGGTCCCTGTTCCAGATTGTGACCTGTGAGCAATAATTGGATTAGTGGAAAAGGCATGAACTTTGAGCGACTGAAGATTACTTTGAAAATGTGTGTAGCAGTACAGGAAGCAGGGGCATATTTTTACATTCTATGCAGATATGATTCCTTCCATATTATGATAGCAGAGAACATGCTACATGATGTACCTTATTTTTTAAAGTGTGTCCTGTAACCTTGAGTAAATAGAATCTAGCACTTTAAAAGTTATACACTATTGCAAAAAATAATGTACATAAAAGAATGTACATCTATGGAGCCTAGAAATCTATCTGAAGTCTGGAGTATCTATGGAAATACTGCTGTTGACCTCCATTTTATTCCTTTTCATTTAATAACATATGTACTACGCAGAAATGGGCTAAAGAAATTCTGTCTGCCATACTCCTGTTGAATGGTACTTTATATTCATTTCTATTTAAAGAATGAAGGTACTACTCAATGAATGTACGAGTAATAGAAATTGGACCCAAAGAGGAACATGTATACTTTTACAAAGTAATAAGATTAATTCATAAACACTAGGGGCAGGGAATCAGTTGGAAAAAATAAGATGCAATCTGAACCTGGCTCCCAAACCCAGGCTAAAACCCAAAGTGCAGATAATTCTATCCCTTCATTACTTTTAATTTTCATTTCAGCTCTGCACTTCCTGGTTCCAGCTGTGCTGAAATATACTGTGAGAAAGACTATTCTGACAATACAGAAAAGGTTGTAAAGAATCTTTTTCTAAGTGGAAGGCCTTATCCCTGTAGTACTGACTAAGATATAATTCCCCTGGAGTTCAGTGGGACTTGAACCTGAGTCAGTACTACAGAACAGATTTCCAGTAGTGCAAACTCAAGAGGTTGGGGGAAGATTCAGATTAGCATTTGGACTTTTGGATTCTTGTCTGAACTAACTGTTTGGATGTTTCCCTCTCACATTGTACCAGGAACAGGGAATCTAGGCCCCATTTTGCCAAGTGCTGGGTATCTCTGCGAGGAGTTTAATACTCTCAAAATCCATAAACTTTTGAAGAGTTGAAGAATGAGACCCCAGGATTCCTGTGCAAGTTCTTGTCCGTTTTCTCATGTTTTATTTTACATCCTCTTTTCCTGTTAATAAAAGACATAGTCCTGTGGAAGAATCGTGTTCTTACCAATTTGTGTTTTGGAAAAGTACACATGGACTTAAAAATGTAACTATGTCTCTCCAGGTTTCCCTTAATTTCACTTAATTACCAATCAAGAAGAAATTCAAGAGTCGAAAAGTTAAAGGTCAAACTCCACCTGTTCTAACAACATCTCATTTTCTGACACTTCAAACAATAGAAAGAGATAAGTAAGAGATAAAGGCAATTATTTAAAATTAAGGTAATTAAAACACAGGAATGTTTGTATCTTTCATCTTAATAGTCAATATTTACTCAGCAAAATTGAAGACCTTGTTTAGCATGTATGTGTTTGCATAAAAAGGGCTAAACAAAGATGATACTAAAGTTTAGCTAGCTTTAGTTTAGTCAGCTTTAATTGATGCTAACATGGTGGGCACATAAAACTTAAAGGTGATACCATAAAAGAAAATAGAGAAATGTGACAGGCTTACAGCTTTTTAGCTTGACCAACACTTAGTCTTGACAAAGTTTCTGGAGGCCTTTAAAAACTAATTTTTACTAATGTAAATGGCAAAAGGATTTCCTTTAAATCCTGAAGCTTCTAATGTTGTGGTTTGGTTTGTTTGGCTCTTTTTTTGGGGGGGGGCAGCTTTTTTGTTTTTTGGTTTGTTTTTTTTTTGGTGCCAGCTACAAGAAAAGTCATACAGTTTTCAGTGGTAAAACAGTTGGAAATCTTCTCTTACTCACTTGCTAGTTAAACTTTTATAAGTAATATTTGAGTAGTTGTGTAAAGGGATATCATGCTAAGTCTCTGACATTTATCATAAGAGTAAGAGTTTAAACGCTCATAAATCTGTGTTTCGCTAATTTAGCTGCAGTACGATTGAAACTGCAGATGTAACATCTGCATGTTATTTTTTGTCAAATTAAATCAGTTTGTTATTGCTCTGTACTTATGCCTTGGTTGAAAAGATTCTTGTGTATGGAACTTATGGGGCATTGATCTTCAAACTTGTTTTACAATTAAATGAGTCAGCTCAGCAGATTAATGCAGCCAAAGACTTTCAGATAACTGTTGGCTAAATATACTGAGTAATATTGTAGGGATGGGGGGGACTTTTTCTCAAGTTGAAAATAAAAGTATATAGCATATACATCAGCAAATTTCACTAAGCTTTCTGTTTTTCTGGTGAGGGCTGCGGTGTTACAATTATGCAAGTAACAATTTTATAACTTGAGTAATACAGCATTACATCTCATTGAAGCAATTGAAAAGAGATCATAGTTATTCTGTATGTACAAGCTACTGCTTAACACTTTGGTCAAGGTCTTTTCTGGGTGGTCAGAGAAGTTCAATGTAAACATTCAATTTACTCATACAGTCCTACAATGATGTCTTTATATTGTATAAAACTACTAAAAATGTTAAGCCTCTTCATTCTAATCCAATTTACAAAATGATCCTATAATTCCTTGATATGTGGAAATCCAATTTTTTTTAAATAATGTGAAACATCTTACAGAGTAATAGAATCTTGGCCACCAAGAATATGAGGGAAAGAGAGTGTATTATTCTTTGCAATCCAAATCCACAGTAAGCCCATTAAAAGACAGTTTTTAAACTTTACATGTAAATAGGAAGCAATGAATAAACAAACACATGAACAATTATAGACCATTTCAGGATCCCAGTTCCTGCAAACACTGACACGTGAGTAAGACAAGGTGGGTGTTGTAATATCTTTTATGGGAGCAACTTCTGTGGATGAAAGAGACAAGCTTTCAGTCTTACACAGAGCTCTTCTTCAGGTTTGGGAAAGCTTTTTTCCACCGACGGAAGTTGGCCTAATAAAAGGTATTAGCTCACCCACCTTCTCTCTCTCACATTCTTAGAACAACACGGCTACAACACTGCAAACAACACGTGAGTAACTTCATTCACATGAACAAGCCAAATGACTGTGACGAGACTACTCAGCTGAGTAAAGTTACTCACATACTTTACATGATTAAGTCCAAAGATCCCATATTAATAAAGGCTACATTGTGGTTTCAGGCACAGCTTTGAGCACGGTGTGGTGTGCAGGATGCATGACACCAGGAGTAGCCTTAGAAGGCATTATGACTCAGAGGACACTTCTGAGGAACAATTCCACCCATGCTTACTTTTCTGTGCTCCTGTAAAACAGGTCTAGACCATCAGTACATTACAATCCTCATTCCCATTCCACACGCTGTTCTGGTTCAAGCTACTTTGGCCAGCGAGTAGCAGAGTTGAACCAAAATGTTGCCATTTCTTGCCCCTCTCCACCCAGTGAACAAGTAGTCCTACTTCTGTGTGCCTAGATGCAAGGTCCATGAAGCCCATGCAGGGGGTTTAACCCTCCTCCTCACATCCCTACGTGGGTATGTTGTCTAAGATGTGGTCTTGATTATATCTTCTCAAATGGTACATTATTAAAAAGGCAAAGACTTGACATCCGTTTGTGTGGGTACAATTAGCATGCACATAATTTGCACCCATGTTTTTGAAGCACAATTTTACTGCAGGTGCAAAGACCACAGAAATAACGCTGCCCTTTAGACAATGTGAATCCACTTTTCTGCACATGCAAAATAAATTGTAAACCTAAATCTGAGTAACTGTGTTTCGAACCCTCTCATTTGTGCCTGCAGCTAGGTAAATACATTTGCAGAAATACATTTTGTAGAGATTACTTTTGTGGGCTCCAAAAGAGAGATGACTCTTGTTATATTTTAGCCCTGCATGTATCCAGGAGTATTTATTTACTCAGTGCAGGACAAAAATAAATAAATAAACTTGGCCCAGAGGCTTATGATTAAAACCCTATCCAACAATCTTGCTATTCATGACAGCACTATAATTAGCAGATTTGCCTAAAACAAACCTAGGTCTTTCTTCTCCTTGAAAGCGATAATCAGCAAGTTCTGATGAGACTATCTCATTATGATTACAAGCAGATGTTAATCCTCTGCAGGAATACATTTTAACCTTGGAGTAATCAGGTTAGAATGGTCTGGGCTATTTCAGGGCTTGTCATGTATCATGTAATGTGAAATATCCAACTGAATCCTTATAACTTAAAGCCTAGCGTTAAATACCTTCTGCCTTAGCAAAATTTCAAACACAGGTTAAACTTTATGAAGTTAAAAAACAAAGCTTATTTTTTCATGATACCTTTCCAAGATGTCAATGAATGTGATTTATGGCAGCCAATTAGTTGTTATGGCATTGTTATGGCATACACACCATGTATGCCACATCATTCCACCTTGGAGGTATATTAGGTACAGAGATAAGCAAGTAACGGCTTTTTGGTTGGCAGGCAATTCTGAGACAGGAAAAGGTTTCAAAATAAATTGACGAGAGAGGCAAATTAGCAGTCTTCATGGTCTGCAGCATCCCAGATACACACCACATTATCTTCTCACACCAGTGTAAATCAGGAATAGTTTAGTTTACATCACCGAAATTACAATAGTGTGAAACCTGAGTAATGAAAAGAGAATAAGTCCCCATTACTTTCATTCAACTTCTATGCTCTATGGGTAGTTCTATCCTCTAATAGCTACACTTCTGGCCAAATTCTCTTTGGATGCATGTGTTTGAGGAGAGAATTGACCCAATGATTTTATCTTACTATAGTTGCTCATTTTCCCGTGGGATATGGTGAAGCGCTGTATGATTTACCCTCTCAACAATAAGGGAGTCTCTTTTGAAGGTGTTCTGTTTCCTCTGCCTGCCTTTGATATGTTTGATTTATCAAGGGGCCTGCGCTTTTGTGGTCAGTTCCATGATGGTCTGAAAGTGCATTGTTTTTTCTCACAGCTAGCTGAGGACCGAAGCTGCTAAAATTAGCCCAAGAAAATTGTCACATTTTCCAAAATGATTATTTATTCTTACAGCTCTCATTGAATTCATGGAAACAGAGTTAGGTCAATGATGAGTACTTTTGAAAGTCCCACCATATAATTTTACTATACCTTCCCAGTCCAGTCTGTTGACACTCCCGGGGGCCAAATTAGAGCTGGTGGTGAGCATTAATTTGGACTTACAGACCTATGTGGGAGCATGAGCTGAAAACTGTCTAGCTCTCTTAAAGCCTCAGAGAGATCCCACTCTGTAGGATTTTTGGGACAGGAGCTTCAGAAAGCATCAAACCTTGGAGGATGGGGGAGCGGTTTGTATGTTACTATGCACAAGTTGGGAGATTTTTTAGCAGATTTTTCCTACCCTTAGTCAGAATGGATTGGAGAGGGACAAGTGTGCTGTTTTAGGGTTGCTTAAATACACATTGATATTTATTTGGGTGGGTTGGTGATGCCACATTTCTAGTACTTATTATAATTTGGCCACATTGGTGATTGTCTACTCAGGAACATGAGCAACATTTATTCATAACAAAATTAGACAGAAGTTGAGAAGTGTAATATAATATGTAATTCAGATGTCTAGATATAGTATCTATCTCAGTAATAACATACACCTCCCATAAGGTTGATTTATTGGGAAGTGCCCTATGTTTCAAAGTATAGGAAATGTTCTGGGGATGTGCACTTTTTACGGGACCAATAATGCTGGACAATTAGAAATTCTCTTTTTCCTGTTCCATGAGTAGAATCTATTAATTTCTTTGTTATACATTAATCTAGGGTAATCTGTCTGTGGACTTCAGCTTTCTTACTGAAACATATAATGGAAATTTATTACATGTCTTATTGAAGTAATGATGGGGACAGATTAATTAGCCATGGGAGTTCAGTTGTGTCAGTTATAGACTTTAAAAAGGCATGTGAAACCACTGAATTTGAATGAAACCATGATAGCTCAAAACCTGTGCTTGAATGGTGACAGAAAAACACTGAGAAAAACTGCAATGGAAATTGCAGGTTAGCACCTGTATAGAAGTAGTAGTTTGGTAAAAGAGGGGAGAATAACGTTTCCAAATCACCAGTAGGATAGTGTTGATATTAAATGAGACACTCAGCAAGTAAAAAATGATCCTGTTGAAATTTAAAATCTATTTGTGTGGGTATAATGATCTTTTTGTTTCCATGGAAAGAACATGTCTTAGCAGGTCACAGCTTAGGAATGAAGAAAGTCATGGTCCAATTAAAAACAATAAAGATTTCAGTTTAACCACAAAGTAGAGTGTAACATTTTTATATAGTCAGCAACATGCATATTTTGACAGCAAGATGCATCAATGCCATCTCTAATTTGGGAATTATCTCAAGTTAATCAGTTGCTTCTGATGCGGTACAACAACATTCAGATTACGCCAACCTACGCATTACTGTATTCTATATATCAGGGGTGGCCAAACTTACTGACCCCCGGCGCCCTTTTCCCCACTGGGCAAAATCCTCTAGTCCCACCACCCTGTTGGAAGGCAGAAGCTTCAAGCTCCCCACCCCAATCCAGGAGGTGGAGAATGGGGGGCATAGGTGACTCCGTGAGTTGCACTTTAACACAGAGCCACATGCAGCTCCTGAGCCATAGTTTGGCCACCCCTGCTAGATAGCTTCTAATGGCACCCTCACAACTGTAGAATCTGAGCACCTAGTCATCAGTCTCCAGCCGCAGCTTTCCCAGCTTGAGCTCCTGAAAATGGCCAGCCCTCAAATAGATCAGCATCTGCCCCTTCTTGTAACTTCCCACTCCCAGGTGTGTCCTCAATCAGCCTCGACGTGATCCCAGTTCCTAACTAGGTGACTGCATTATTAGGCAATTTCTCCACTGATAATTGGTTCTCCTGGGTAAGAGCCAGCCTATTGGTTAGAGCAGTTCCATTTCAGTGGGAGAGCCCTTCAGTCAATGACCCTCTATAGTCAGCCCACTGCCATCAGCCTTCGGAATTCTAGGACGACAGAGACGGTAAAGAATTTGACAGCCTGACCAGTCTGCAGCCTGATACAGATACACACAGAGTCCCCAGCATGACACAGAAATCATAAGTTGTACGTGCAGATTCCCCAGCTCAGCACAGCTGGGCCCTTTAAGATAAGTACAGGATTTTGAGCCCGTCTTTCTTTCACCAGCCAGAAAGGACTTGGGTCAGATTAGCAAGTCTTGGATCAAGATTTCTATAGGGTGTCCAGTAGTTCTTGAGGAATCAATGTCCTGAAGTCCAGGAATGCAGCTGGGCTGTTTGTTCGCTGGCATGGGGGGTGGATCCAGGCCGTTTGGCAAGCCTTCGCAAATGTGCATGATCTCGTCAGTGAAGTAGGCTGGCAGATCTTTGCTGCACTTGCAGAAGAAAGCAATATTTCATTCCAAATGACCCCAAACAGATTATACATTTAATAGATTGAGCGAGAAACCGGGAATGCCATCTAAAGTCCATTGAAGCCAACGGGAGTATTTCCACTGATTTCAGTGGGCTTCAGATCAGATCCTTTGGACAGAGATCACTTCATGTGCCATGCAACTGAAGGCATATCCGTTGAGCACAGCAATGTTACACATTGGTGAAGTGATGTGAAAGACAATACCATATCTAATTGAAATTCCAGGCAGCACTTAGGTAGGCAGTATAGAGTAATATTTCAAGTTGACATTTGTCCAAGCCTCCGAGTGTAACATTTCTACTTACTGAATCACTTGTTCTTTGGAAGTCCTGCCCCACTTTCTGGGCACTAGGACCCAGGTGGTTCCTCCCCAGCCCCACCATCCATGGAGAAAAACTATAAGGAGGAACCAGCCAGTAGGTGTAGCTGCAGCTGCAGCAGTAGCCAAAGCTGGGGCCTTCAGACATTCAGAGAACTTTCTACAGTTTTGACTGCATGTTCTCTGCTCTGTGCTGTTGGGCGGCTTGCTCTAACCCTCTTCTTCCCCCTGCCTCAGTCTCTTTATCTCAACTTCACTCCACACCTGCACCTCTTACTCTTTTCTCCTCTGTCCCTCTCCTTTTTCTGTTCTTTCCATTTAGCTGATCCCCCTCCTAATGAAAATGGAACTAATATGCTGTTTGCTGCCACCACATTGCTGACTCTGTGTTCTGTGGCTACCCTCACCCCTCTACCTGTTTTGTCTATTTAGATTGTAAACTCATCAGGGAAAGGAGCATCTGTGTTTGTATAGTGCCTAGTACAATGGGGCTCTATTCTTGGTTGGTCCTTAGGAACTACCATGATAAACATGATTAATAATAGCCATTTTGGACACCACAAATTTCTTGAGTTCTTGAGATTTCTTTTTCTTTCTCTCTCTCTCTCTCTGTCCCTATAAGGGAAGAGCTGGGGCATGCAAATCTATAAGTAAAAGAAGTTTCACTACAATGGCTGCATCTTCCTAATGCTTGGCCAGCACTGCTGCTTTCTGCTTTAATGCTTCTGGAAGCAAAATGTGGAGCACTGTGTCTAACACTGATAGCCAGCAACAAGGGGAACAAATTTTCCCTAACAACGTAATTACAGATACTCAAAGTCTCTTATATTTGCAAGCCTTTCCTGGACCTTTCAAAAATATGTAAGGACTATGTGGCATGCCATTTCCCAGCCCTCTGCAAACGTTTTAGTCAGGCAACTTACATGATATGCTACACTTTGTTCTTACATTCCTTACAGCATTTGTAATACATATTTTTAAGAAGAAGAAACTTGCTTTCATCCACTAAAACCAAATGTCTCACTTCAGGAAGTTTGATTACTATTTTCAATGCTAATCATTATATTCAGTCCTTTTTCTGAGGTATACCTAGCATATCTGCAGAAAGTTCTCTTACCCAGCAGAAATGCATTCTTTTAACAAATGGGGCCAGGCTCAGCGAAATCTACATCTGATGACTTCCCCTGCAAGCCAAACACTGAGAGGACAGATTCTTTGCCCCACCCAGCTGGGCAAAGCACAGCAGAGGAGGCTGAGCTCCCTAATTCACTGTTCCACCCCAGTGCAGTTTACAGCAGCCAGCAGCTCCCCATCGCTATCGCTTCCGCGAAATAACTCTCCTTTTTCTGACAAAACCCAGGTGTTGGAAATGGAAAGTAAGGAGACTCCATGACTTTGTGCTTGCTAGGGACTTCCTCATGCAGGGGAAATTCCCAGAAAGGAACATGTGGGTGGTTCCATTCCCTTTGCACGCTCTCAGTGGCACAAAGGAGCAGATCAGGGTAGACAATCTGCCCTGTGTGATGAAATATATATGTATAGATGTCCCTGCACGTTCACACATTTCTGTGTATGTCTAGTGGTAGATCCAATGCAATACAATTTGCTGGACTGGGCCTGTGGAATTTAGAATATCATTCGTTTTTAATCTAAAAACTGCCATCATGGACTATGTGAGATTTAATGGTAAATGTTTATGTGCATTTAGATACAAGCCTAAAGGTTTAAATCCACAAGGCATCTATTGTAGAAGTGCGTTATTGCCCAACAGTGTGTACATTGTGATAACTCTCTTTACAGTGTGGTTATAAAACTGCTCATTTTACCATTCAAATAAATGTTTTAATGATTTCCCCCCTGATTTTATTGGTTGTATGTACTTTTGAGGGACAGACATAGCCTAAGTGCCCTGGGCACAGGACTGGATCTAACCACTGTGAGAGAGAATATGTCTGTCATAGTCTAATTAGAGAATAGGGCTGTGTGAAGGATTCACACGAATCTCCTCTGAAATCAGGTGGAATCTGGTTTTATTACCTATGCAAACTTCAGTCCAGGTTTGGGAGAGTACACAGAGTTGGCTTGATGCTATTTGCGTGTCCCTCTTCTCCATCCTTTTTCGTACTGTAGTTCAAAGCACATAGGCAGAAATGAGGAACCAAACAATAATTGTAAGTAATCACTACAAACAGGCTACTAATTAGAGGTTACTCCAGAGGGCATAGCTAGTCATTTCAATAAGGAGGAAAAGGAGATGCCGAGGGAGACCACTGGTTTTATAGTCTTGGGGAAAAAAAGGACAATTGGAACCAGAAGGACCTATGCTAATGGATAGAAAAACCTATATATGTTAGCTGGTGAAAGTTTCACAGCAAGTTGACCCTGTGTCTTGTTTCTCCAATACCAGAAAAATATCACTGTAAATGAACCTAAATGTTCCTATAAAACCTGATTTGTCTCTATATGTCTTCTAGAAAAATGCCAGCTTTTAAAGGAGCAGGAAGGGATCACATGAGCCTCTAACTACATTAGTCATTAGAAAAGCAGGATGGTAGCCTTGGGGGTCAACCATCCTGTAAAATGAAGCCACATGGGTTTTACAAGGCTATTTTGAACCTGGCAGCATCAGTACAACAAAGTACATGGCTAATAAGCTACAGGTGTTCCCCAGTTGTTCCGGTGAATGTAGTAAAACTGTGAGGTATGAGAGTGCAGTGTAGCTGTGTCAGTCCCGGGATATTAGAGAGACAAGGTGGGTGAGGTAATATCTTTTATCGGACCAACTGCTGTTGGTAAGAGGGAGAAGCTTTTGAGCTTACACAGAGCTCTTTTTCAGGTCTGGGAAACTTACTCAGAGCATCACAGCTAAATATAAGGTGGCACAGATTGTTTAGCATATTTAACATCGTTAACACATATTTCAAGGTATGTGATAATTCTACTTTATCGATAAAAGATTTACTCCCAGTTGCATTCGGATCTGTTATGAATATAAGCGCTTTCAAATGTTTGGGATGGTGAGCTTCAATATCTGAACTACTAGAAGAAGGGAAAGAATCAACACTTACAAGCTGATGCAATAAGGGCTAGATTCACAAGGATGTAGGTGTTGCAGCACCTGACTTTTAGATGTCCTGCCACCCAGTGGAATTAGGCACCCCAAAAGGTATTCACAGAAGTCTGCAAGCTAAGCAGAGTACTGTTTATGCTCCCCAGTAGGAAATGCTGAGGAGATGAGTGTGGCCAAAGCCCTGCCACTCCAAGGAATTTAGGCACCTGTGTCAATTCAGAGTCATGATCCCTCTCCTGGGTTAGGTACCTAAGTCAGGTCAGTCATTTACACATTAGCTCTGTGGTGTGAGTACTCACTCACAACGTAGGAGACCTAGGTTCTAGTCTCTTCTCTGCCTCAGGGTGGAACAGTGATTTAACTCTCATATCTTCTTCCTGTCTCTTGAGGAGAGGGGCTGCTTACATGTGTGCGGAGCAGGTCTACTGGACTGGGCCCAGCAGGCAAGACAGGTGGAGGGTTTAGGCATGAGATAGGAGCCGAGCTGCACAGGACTTCGGTATCTGTGCATATGCCCCGCTGCTGAAATGTAGGAGACTTTAATGTCTACAAGGTTTAGGTGCTTACAGGGTTAGGCAGCAGCTGAATGGTGGTTTTGTGGATTTTGTGGCACTAACTGTTGTACCTAGGCACGTAAGTGTGCTCGTCGTGAGTAGAAGCAGCGTTCAATTGTAAGGAATATCATACTGTGTTGGTGTTTAGTAGGGTCAGACTTACTCTACAAGTGTAACTTTGTTTGTTTTTTCAAATTTATTCATGACACACTCAGTTAAACAACATAGATGAATACTATGGCTTTAGTCACACACTAATTATGTGTCAAATATGTTTGAATAGCCACACCTACCATATTGCCTCACCGGGTTTTCCTCAGGGTATTGTAATAAGCTCTGGGAAGCCATCCCAATCTGCCTCAGCCAGGAACATACACACACAGACATGGTAGAAAAATGGGGAAATGGTTTAATGAAATTTCAAAGTTGTTTCCATTTTACACAGTTCAAAATGGCCCCATTTTTCATTAAAGTTTCCACAATATTTTTGCCTTTTTTATTAAAATCATTTTAGAAATTCTCCACTTACTGTAAATTCATTTTTTGTAAAAAAGCATGCAGATGTAGCTCTATTATACATTGTGTATATGAATACAACTTTGTGGGAGCAGGCATTGTCAGCGACATACTCATAATAAACTATAGAAAGCATAAGAATTGATTGCGGAGGCTTTTTGGAATGTTAGCAAATGTAAATTTTTTTTGGCTCCTTAGTACTTATTCTATCTTATTACTAATGGGTGTTTGGATGCTATTTAGGCTATTCAGTGGAAATATTTTTACTGAAAGTGAAACAAGTTAATTTTGGATCTACACTGGGTTCAGAAAGACACAAATATGCTTCACACCGCTGTAGTTTTCAAATAATTGTCACACAAACCACTGAAAAGTTGCACAGAATGTTGTGGAAAAGATTGTGGAATTTGCAAATGCATAGCAAATAACAGTAAAAATCACACAAATAAGGCAGAATTTTTAAAGTAGCCACAAGATTCTGTGAAACTTTGGGCTGAAATATGTATCTGTAAACCTCTCACGGTTGTTCATATTCCTCTGGGAAAGGTTTGTGATGTGGATCCAGTAGACCAAGAGTTCTAAATTCCAGGTCCAGCTTCCTCTATCTGAATGAGACCTGAATAAGGTTTTTGGTAATTTTAAAAATGATGCGGTTTAGTTTGCTGCTCAGGTTAAACATTAATTTAACTTGTGCCTGTGTATGAAACAAAGAATAGATGAGAGCTGTGTGCAATATTCACTCTGACCCTCAAGCCCACTCAGTCCAAGACTTGGGTGTGAGATTCAACATGCTTCCAAATCACATCCTTGTAAATCTAAGTCCAGATTCACAAGTGTTTAAATGTGGGGTGGGAAGCTCACATCAGCCTTTCTTACTCTCCTCTCTTCCCATGAGTAGTCCCTCCCTCCTAAACAAGACCACCAAGACCTCCAGTTAAGAAGGTGGCCACTCCTCCTATAGCATAATGAGGGAGGGGCGATAGAGGAAGCAAAAGAAGTTAACATTGATGAGAACGTGTGTGTGTGCGTGCCTGTGTGTGTGTGAGAGAGAGAGTCAGTCAGTCAGTGGAGGGAGACAGTTCAATAATTCCGGTTGGTGATTTGAATTAAGTAAACTCAAATCTCCAACCCATGCTTTTAAAAAACAACTGTTTTTGTCTAACATGTGGCTAAATGATATTTACCAGCATGTTAGTTAGCCCGTTAGCTAGTGCATTTGCTAAACATACCTAGTTTTCATAGTTTAAAGAAGGTTCAAGTGTATCTGCAGTGATTCATACACTTCTAACCTCTGTCTACGCTCCAGAGGACCCACTCATAGAGCAGCCTGTACAGTCATAGCTTATCTTAACTTCTCACATTTTGTGCATTAAATCATATATATGCAATTTCCTATAACTTATTTTAAAACTCCATCTTCAGGCATTTCAAGACTTCGTATTCACTTGAACACTGTAATTACAGCTTCCAGTGTTACCTCGCCTCTTTTCAGTATATTACATATATACTGCTCCTGGTGTTGTCGCAAGAAAATGTGACTCCTTTCTTCCTCGTAATGTTATATTGTGAGTCATTGCAAGGGGAGCGGATTCAGCAGCTGCCTTCCATCAAAGACTAAACTATCTGTCGATATGCTTCAGTGATAGCATTGGAAGGGACAGTCACTGCCCATTTACCAGGATTGCATTTGTTCATGCAACATTAGTTTTTGTAATGGAGCACTAAAAGATCTGTACAACATCACACACGGAAATGGTCTTTTTCAGAAATCGTATTTATCTTTTCCAGGCTTGATAGAAAGATGTCAGCACCTCGTCTCTTATAGATTATAAGACTTGAGCCTCTGATGTGGTGGAAACCAGGTACATGCTGGTTTTATTTTCCCCTTAGATGATTAATAATAATAATATTTTAGACTCCATACACGGTGATAAAATACATTGTTAATAACCAGAAGCAGAGTTAATAAATGAAAGTGTGTATCCTCAGCATTAAGGAGACATATCCCACTGTAACTCTTCAAGTTCTGAGTGATAAGAGGAGGGTTCTGAAGATGGTACTTCAGAGAGCAGCAGATTAGAACAACATTTTACAATATGGGCCGTCTGACATATCTTCTCCGCATCAATCGCTGGCTTTGGACAACTTTCTTCTGTCTCTCGGCAAATAAAAAACCTGCTCTTTTTCATTGAAAACTGTACTGATTGAACTGAAAAGGTGTGCTTAGATACCCATGCCAAGGAAGAGTTGTGTCCCAGTTATAAAAAGGAGCTGTAATCATGTCATCCCAGAGCACCTTAGCGCTGAATATTACTGGGAAAAGTGCTATGGAATTGGGGCTTGTGCGCTAAGTGAGAAGAGTTACCTCAGTCCAGGAATAAAACGTAACAGTTCCAATTCCTGCGTATTTTTTCTACTGTTTCTTTTGCTTTTTTTTTTGTTTAAACAATCAGGATCCATTTGTTCCAATTTACGATTAACTTGTGATTTTTACTTCTTAGAGGTGGATTTTCTGAACCTTTGGTAGAAAACTAATTGTACTTACAAGATTACTGTCTACAGATTTCTGAAATGCGCGTCACACATCAAATGTGGAATTAGGTGTCAATTATAATAATGAGTAGAAGCATTATTTGAGATTGTTTAATAACACAATCTTTCTACTTATTTAGAATTCTTCATCTGTAGCTCTCAAAACACTTGACAAAGGAGATGATTCTTCTCTTTTTATGGAGGGGGAAACTGAGGCACAGGGCATTTTCATGATCAGCTCAGTGTCATCCAGCAGGCCAGTAGTCTCCCATATGCCAGTCCAATGCTCTATCCATTAGCTCACACTATTTCCCTTCAGAACATCAGGAACGTTCTCAGCGACTCCTCTATGTCAGAATGTTGTCTTTCTGGAGGTTTTTTTCTGGATACTAGTAATTAAGGAGATGTCGCTAGGATGCCTTAAAAGCTCAAAAATAGAAATGCTTTTGAATGCAAAATAATCCTTATTTCACTCCAAAATTCTCCTATTTTTTAAAAAAAATGAATGCCTCAGAATGGTTGTTTTCATTCAGATAAAGTTAAAGATCAACATTCTGAACTTTGCTAACTTCATTGCCAAAGCCAATGTTTTGCAAACATGAAACTTTTGCAACCTTCTCACTGCTCAACTTTCTTTGAATCTATTTTTCCCATGAAATTTCAGACCTGTAGATTAGCACAACCCTTTAGGGATGCCATTTGATGGCCAGTATATGTTGGTGTCTTTATGTTTTTATTTAACATGTAATAGATACAGATAATTTATATGGATTTAAATATAGGTGACCATGGAACTAGCTATTCTCAGAACTAAATGCACAAATCATGATTTCTCTGCAGGAGATGACAGAGACTGAGCATAAGTACAAACCTTTTCAGTCACATTATGGTGCTCTGGTAGTGTTTAGAATAAATGAGTGCACTTGATGAACTTGTCTTTTAATCCCTTCTTAAGTTTTCTCTCTTTATGGCCTTTAGGTAGAGTTCACCGGATTAGTTTTTACGAACACTTTTCAATATGGAATATCTGAACAAGCGCACCATGCAATGGATGCACAATGGATTCACAGCTGCTTATGAGGTGTGCACAGGTGACATGACAGCAATCCGTACAATATCAAAATGTTCACATTACTGAAACTTGAGGGCTTAGTTACCTGAACAATTCACTTTCAGTAAACTGGGGTGTGAATCTAACCTGCACTAGCCTGCCATGGATTAACTGTTTCTGTTGACTCTGCTGATGTGCATTAACAAGTTATGAATGTGCTTTGGTCTAGTCCACTTTTGAATTGGACTAATCAAAGCACATTAACAAATGCACGTCAACAGGTTCCCATGGATAGTGAATCCATGGCAGGCTAATGCAGGGTAGATTCACATCCTAGCTTGTGTGAACTAAATGTTTGGGTAGACAAACCCTTAGATTTTATGGTGGATCCTAAATCAAAGAGCTTGGTTCTGATCTCATTTCAGTATAAATCAGGAGATGGTAGCCAGTACAGTGACGAAAGCCTATAGAAAGCCTCAGACAGATAGTTAAATTGTGTTTCTATCAGTGGATTGACATTGCTGTGTGTTTGCAGTCAGGCCCAGAATGCTTTGGTTTGATTCCCTGGATGACATTCCTCAGGTTGCACCTGTTTGTCCAGTATTTTCCTAGGAATGAGCTGAAGTTAAGGATGGAGATTTCCTCCTTTCCCACATGGAAGATAGTGGAAGCTCTCCTATCTCTTTGACACCAACCCACTCTGACTCCTCACTCAAATGGTCTGTGAGTCAGAGGACTCTTTGTATGATGAGGAGGCAGCTGGAGATACAACTTATTCCCTCCTCAGGTCTGTGAATGGCTGAGTCTGTCTACGCTTGGGAAATGCAGCTCTCCTCCTTGGAGGGTTCAGAGGTATGCGCTTGTGTGTGATTATGGCTCCAATGAAGCTATGCCGCCAAGGATCTCGTGAGAAGGTCAGTGGACCTGTACACAGATAGCTTTTTGGTTCCAGTAGAGCCTCTGAGATCAGCAAGGTCTGGATCTCTTGATTTTTCTATAGGGATAAATCCCATACCCCTGAAGGAAAAATTCAGCGGACAAGCAGCGAGATGAGCCTCAGAATTTTTTACCCCTCACCCCCATAGCCCCTCCTACACCTATTCCATCTTCTTGATGAGACCAATGTGTGTCTCTAATAACTGAGACACAAGGAGAGGGGCTGAGGTAATCAGAAGTGATATTACCGCACTGATCTTGTGTCTGTAATGCCCTGGGACTAACATGGCTACAACACCACAGCATATCTCTATTACAAGAGGGGAAAATTCAGTTCTCATCTCTATGGATGCAGTCCAGGTCCACTGCACAATATGAGATGGCTGAATGCTGTGGACCCATACAGAGAGGATGCAAGAACTCAGCAGTGAAGTCTTGTGCTGCATAAACTCCCTATGGAGAACATGAGGTGCAGTGAGGCTATTGCAGATCTTCTTGTCATCAGCTCTACATGGGGGCTGTTCCTAATGAGGTAGTCTCTGCAGAACAGTTGCATAGCCACTCAATAGCCTAGATGATTAAAATTCCTTTCTCCTGCAGATCTCCACAGCACCTGGCCCAGTTATTCTTGATTTAGGCTAACCAGCTAGATAATTATACTTTTAAGCTTTGCTCAGGATTTGGGTCTTAGCACATGAAAGAAATATGAGTCAAAATACATGCATACATACATACAAAAATATGAACCTCATCAATCTACAGTGCATTGGTCTTCTGTCATAAATGGTATTAGAGAAAGCAAAACTGAAAGTGATGAAAAACACACAGATAAATATTGAGAGTTAGTGCGAATTGTTGGGAGCTGAATCAGACTTTTAATTCAAGAAAAAATCTCTGATTGAGGTCTGGGCAAGAAACTATTTTGTTCGTTATATTCATTTGTGAATTTGAAGAAAAGAAGGTCACTCTGTTTGTTTATTAACCAGGAATGATGGGAAGGGACCTTGTCTAGTTTGTACTGAGCTTATTAAACAAGGGCAGTCAACATGGTTATGCTTGCAGCAGTCCGTGTATTATGTATAATTGGGCCATTCCATTCATTTATCAAAAAATCTTTCCATTCATACCTTAGGCAGGTTAAACATTAATCCAAAAGTAAACACTGTGTATGTTCTAGCTGTGAGATGTGCTTGCTAGGAGCATGGGAGCAGCAATCTGAGATCTGCAGCTTCAAGAAAACCATCTTGGATCTAATTCACCACAGCCTTTTACCCCTGTGCAAAATGGGTAGATAATACTGGCGGCATCAGAAAGGCAGCATGTTAGATTCACTTTGCATAGCTGTAAATGACTGCAGAAGGTATATGGCAGTGGAGACTCCTGAGCTGGTTTTGGTTCCAATATTCAGTCAACACGTTTTTTTTGTCTTTTGTCTTGGCTTTGCTGTTTAGACCGCAACTACTCTATGGCATACATTTTAGCAATGGTTGTTTAAGAGATCATTTGTATGCCTACTGTGGAGCCTCTACTCCATAGAACAGCAGCAGTGCTATGCAGGCGGGTCCTGCCCCCGGAGTCTCGGTTGGGTAGGCAGACTGGACGAGCTTGTCTCTCCGTCCACCAGAGCAGTGGGTGGCTAAAGAGCTGACCCAAAAATCCTGCCCTCTTCCCTGCTGCTACCTGCTCTCTGATTGGAGTATAGGGATGCTGTTTGAAAAGGGACGGTGCAGGCTACAGTAGAAGGCATGTGCTGTCATTGCAGTGACCAAGGGAGCATGCCCAAACAGAACTTGAACTCAGGACTGGGGGGGACAGGTCATGCTTGAGCATAAGTTCCCTGGAGATTAAGGAGCCAAGGCTGGAGGGGCAGTTGAGACTGTTTGTGACTGATGGAGATAGAGTTCCTTTTAGCATCTGAGATTTATGCCACGTGCCTGCTGACACTTCTTTCTAGTGGTACTGGAGCTCTGTCCTTGCTAATCAAGGTGTTGGGATGGATCTCTCTGTTGGAGTGATTCCTGAGTGAATCACTCCACCCTCATTTGCCAAAGATCCTCACGGGTTCCCGAATCTGTCCATGAAATGGGGGATGAGGTTCAGGTCAGGAAGGACTGCCTTTCCAGCCAACTCTTCACTCCCTCCAAGAGTTCAGTTGGCCAGCTCCCTAAAGCCTATATGTTTAGAACAACCTTGCAGAGAGGGATCACCGGCCACACTACATTATGCTCACCCTAAAAAAAAAGAAAAAACCAAAAACTGCTGCAAATGGTTGATATTCTTAGTGTCCCATCTCAATTGCTTCAGGATCCCAAACGAGATTATATGGCTAGTGCTACTTTTCTTATTTAAAAAGAAACCTGTGTGTATCTTACTGGATTTTATCCAGGACAAAGCTCTAGTGACTTAAAAAAAAAAGTCACATGTCCCCTTTAGAACAGTGGGTTTGATTCTGCTTTCACTTGCATTGTTTTATACCAGGGTAACTCTACTTAGATCAGTGGAATTACACCTGAGTTACACTGGATTGACAGACAGACGAATTAGGACCAGTGGTTCTGATTATGGCCTCACCAACAGTTTTACACTCATTTCCTTTATAAAAGCCTGATTCACCACAGCATTACTTCAGTTTTACACCATTTAAACTCAGTAGCTACAATGAAGCCAGACTGGTGCAAAATGAGTAATAGAGGGGTGAGTCAGGGTCTAATTGTATAACTATACTCCTGATTTACGCTAGTGTAAAAAAGACCAGAATTAGGCCCACTGTTTTTCTCTGGAATTAATTTACTCTTCCACTTTATTTTCAGGCATCTGCCCTCTTTTAGTTAACTTTTACTCTGAAGAAATCTGCTTCCTGCTTCTGTACTGTGGAAGCCAGACAATCGTTCTTATACCACCAGGACCTGAGCCCATAAAAATTAGGGAATGGAAACTTGGAGAGTTTGGCTTCTCTGTCTGTCTGAAAAAAATCTTCCTGCTTCAGCAAGGGAGAATTTGAATGGGAATAATATTAGGTTTCTAGCCAAGTCAGAGACTGACTTTACCAAGCCCTCATTTGCTAAAGATCTGCAGAGATACCCAAACCTGTCCATAAAATGGGGGACGAGGTTCAGATGAGCAAGGCCTCAGTTTCTATCTCATGGCCAACTCCGCACGGAGTCCAAGAGCTCAGCAGGTCAACGCCTTTATTTTCTGTCTTTACGATCTGTTTCTCTCTCATTGACTTTTTGTGGTACGGAATGAGGCCTTTTTGTGAGAGGGTGCCATTGGGGAGGTAGTCCTGGTGAAGGGATCTCTTTTTATGGTTTCAGATGGCTGCCATGCAGAGCGCAACGATTTCACCAGCTTTCTATTTAGAACCAAATGAAACATGGTGTTTCTGGGGTTTTCATTTTTCATTCAAACCCCAAGCTCAAAGCAAAGCTCAGAGGGTGCAAATTCACATGTACCTAAACAAAAAAATATTCTCCCCCTCCCCACACACAGCCCTTTGAATCAAAATCACCTTGTTTTTTCACTAGTCTAGACCCAATACTCCCTAACAGAGAAATCTTGTCTGTGAGATAATACTGACCACATGTGTTGACCTTAAATACTATTTCCTTACCATATTTGTCGTCTTGCCTTGGGATCAAAGTAGCAAGTTTTAATCTGCACCCACATACGAATACTTTCTGTTGAAACAAATCAACAGAGCAAACCACTGTAAGTTAGTACTATTCTATTAAGTTCTGTGCCTACGGCATATCCGCTAATGAAAATAGTCTCACAAAAGTAATAAAGAGTAGGCCAGTCCTATTAACTGGTTTTCATGAAAAATCCTTATATGAGCTTTAAACATAAATGTTATATCTTTTTAAATTCATGGGCTGGACACATGCAAAGTTTTAGTCATAGTAAAGAAATTACTGTTAAGATCATTTGCATTTCGCATCAGCAATGCATGCCAAGACAGGAGAAATTCTCCTTTCCCACAGTTCGTTGCATGTGTTGCTAAATTAGACCGGGGATTTATACATTTATAAAGTGTGGTTTTACTCTGCCAAAAAAGCTTTGGTGGAGTTCCATGTCTATTGTGTCTTGATGAGTTTCTTCTCAACTGTGCTCAATTTACAAGGGAAAAAGTTTCAGGTTTTGCACATAATCTAACAGTAACAAACATTATGAAGGTAAATTATGTCCTGAAAGACATTTGTGCTAACCCAATGTCTTCACATTATGCCCTCAATGGTGCCTGTGTGGATCCATTGCCTTCAGTAAATTTGTCCCAGTGTTACTAATTTGGAATTTAGTTAATGAGTTTTGTTGATGATGCATGAGGAATAGAATACAGCCCACATTCTCTTAGCTGTGGTGGCTCTGCAAGTCAAATAAAAGGAATAAAAAGCAATAAAAAAATAGCATAGTCACTAAGCATACGTCTTCCCTGCATAGGTGTGAGCATCCCTATAGCAAAGCCCAACCGATGTCACAGTTTTGTCCCTATTTCTGCAGTCACTGCGTGTCTGGGTATATAACCTATGGTTCTTTGCACTGAGACACTCTAAGATTCTTTCCTAGTCAGTTGCAGGATAACATCCTTTGAGGGGAATTGCAGGAAGGGATTGGAGGACTATAGGCATACAAGTGATTTACTGTGCCCTCATTGCAGAGTGAATTAAAGCTCAGTTAACCCAGAGCCTAGGCTCTAATTTATGCCCCTAACTGAGTAAAATAGTCCAGGCTTAAAACACATCCAACCCAAGTCAGATTTTTTTTTCTGTGTAGATGGTAGGTGGCGGGAGGAGTTGGACTAAAACCTGGGTAAAAGCCTGAATTAAGCCCCCCCCCCCCCCCCAAAAAAAGTCAGTAAGCTAAGCTTCTGAATATGCACAGGGAATTGAACTGTTGAGGAGAAAGAAGATAATATATTTTATGTTTCAGATCAAAACTTCATTTTAGTCTTAGCCATTTTATTGTCTGTTGTCTTACTATGAAAACCCATTGCCATCTTTAACTTTCCTGAGACGTACACTTTGCAGACTTCCTTTGATAATATTCCATTTATCCACTTCTTATATGGTTTTCTGTTCAGACACAAAATCTTCTGCCAAAAGACTGAACCTTGGTTTAAGAGAAACTACCAGGAAATTTATTAATGTAAGCAGTGAAGCTTTCTGGAAAAGCTAAAAATATTTGTCATCTTTGGGTATCCATGGAAGTAAATCAGCAGAGGCACATTATGTGTATTTTCACTCATTTCTGCTCATTTCACTCATTATGTTTTCATAAGTACTGCTTTACAATGGGAGATTTCAAAAACTCAGTGTAATTTAATATTTTACTGGGAAAACATTATACTAAAAACCCAGGATTGGTCAGAAGATATCCAAAGATTTCTACATCATGAGAGTTTTAGTTTGTCAAAGTTCTATGCAGACTTGCACGCAAATTATACACGTATGGATGCAGAAAGCTTGGTCTTCAGTTTAATCTGGATATTTAGGTGTGATTTTAATCCAAAAGTCATTTCCCTTGAATTCACATCCAACAGCATAAATGGACATTCCTAGAACACTAAATTACTTTGAAAAGTACACTTCAAAGTGCAGGGAGATTGATTAGTTTTCTGCATGGAATGTATTGTCAGTTCCGTTTCTTTAAAGTGAGAGCTAGAATAGCCTTCTCTTGCTTCTTCCCACACCAGTTTTACTAAATTCTAAACCAAAAGTAAAAGAAAAAAACCCCACATCTCTCAGCTCTTTTCTTTTCTTTCCCCCTCACTGAACCAGTCCACCATGAGTGGTAGTATTTACTTGGGTCTACATAAACCCCTTCATGGGAATCTGTATGCTGTTGGAATTGCTCTTGATGTTTAGAAAAACAAAAACCCATTCTGCTTTGGATAATGTAGGGTGGAACATTAAATGAGACTAGTTCAGGTCAGATGTAAAGGAAGCAGGAAAAGAACAACAGTGAGCAAGGAAACATTAGTATGAAAACAATTTCACATTGATGACTCATGGAGCCATTAGTTAAAAGAATTAATTAATCAAGCTGTGTAACCTGTACACAGCTAGAGGAAAGTGTTGCAGACAATGCATCTCTAAGAAGGTGAAATAAGTTCAGACTGTACTTAAAGTGTACTTAAATGTTTATTCTACCAACTCAGAAAACGAGGTAAGGGTGAATTGGCACTGTGGGGGTTTGTAGCCTTAACCACAATTTTTAAATTTCTATACTTACCACTGTATTTTTGAAAAAAAGCAGAGATCAAACAAAATTGCACACCTGTACATGTCAGCTTGCAGTTCCATTACCCTGGGATTCCTAGGATAAGAAAAGACCCACATGCTGAATTTCAACAAAATATATCAAATATTGTCTCCTGACGTAACCAACCTTGTCAGTGTGAACTTGCAGACTTTTGCCGCTGTAGACTTTATTTATTTTATTTTTCAACATCAATTACTTTAACGCCTGGCTTGAATTTGCCATTTTCCCCACATGGTTCCTATTGATTTGTTCTGTTAAAAAAAAAAAAAGAGAGAGAGAGAGAGAGAGAGAGAGCCTGAGGATTATTTATTTATTTATTTATTTGACAGTGAATGAACTTCATTTGAGCCAGAAGTCATTTGTTTGATATGTATCCATTATGTGTTCCTGCCAATCTTTAATGAATGCACTAAGGCTCACTATTAAAGAAAAAAGCAAACAAATTCATGCTCTAAAGTATCCTGTCCTAGCATGCATGGCTTCTTATGTAAATCTTTGGTTTGATTCTTTATGTACTGTCTTTACTTTGGTTGTTCCAAAGTCCTGATTAGGAACATGTAGGTAAGAGATCAAAGATATTACTGTATTGTAGTACTGAAAATAATATCTGAATGTGCATCATAGCATTCAGTTCTGGGGATGACTGGACTTACAAGTGATTACCCAACATTTGGGCTACAGAATAGACTTTTGTATTTCACATCTGTGCTGGAGAAAAGGCACAAATGTTTGAATGATGTGAGTGTACATGCTTCTTTCATAGCCAAACTTCTCAACATCTCTGTTTGAAAAAGGGAGGGAATGGGAAAAAAATAGTTGGATGGCAGAAACAGCACATTTATATACTGAATTCTCTGCTGTTGTAATAAGTTAGGGCCAAAGTCCTCAGTAGAATTGCACCATCACATGTTAGCCCTAATTTAATCACTGAAATGCATCAAGTATCATAAAGCACTGTAAAGGAAACTGCTGCAGTAGCATAGTGACGTAAAATAGACTGCAAAGTGTAGCTTTGTCTGGACACAAAGGATTTGATTCTCATTTACACTAAGGCCCTTTTACACTGCTCTGCCATTATAAAAGGGCATTAAGGTGATTATATTTGTACTAAGGCTCCTCCCCCCGAACCCCACCCCGACTGGTTTAAAGGGTCTTTAGGCCTTATTTTCATTTACACTATAGACTTTTTGCTTCCTTTCTGTTGTGCTCCAGAAGAATTCCAAATTGTTTACAATTGTATTTATATCAACTTTATAAAATGCAGGGATTTTTTTAGATCGTAGATTTCTTGTTTTATTAAATTGCATAATCTTGTCACCTGACATTTCTCTAACTAATCTGGCAAGGCACTACAGCACTGTTCATCATTCTGCTTTCTTTAACTGATACACTGCATGAGCAGAAAACAAGATGCACACTTGGATATGGATTCAGATCCAAATGCAAACTTTTCCAATGTTGTGGATTATTATGATAAGAGCCACTGGTACAGGCCATTATACAGGGAGCTCACAGTGGCAAAATTCATATCAGCATTCAAATCCAAAGTTTGTGCATGCTAGGGGAGAAACTTAGCATTCTGGATCAGTCTCATCTCTTGTATGACTAGAACCAATTGAAAAATTCCAAACAGTTCTGGGGAACTATTTTTGCAGAAATATGTCTGTGTTTGTTTTTTAACTAGCACTAGTTCAGCTGTAAGACTTTAATTACTAAAGAAAAGTGTAAAAAGGATCTTGGGTTTGCTAATTTATTTTTATTTCAGAGACTCTCGTAAAGTAGAATGCCTGTCTAATCATCCTGCCAGGAAGATTTCCGCAACGAATCCATTGCTTATCTCTCATAGAAAGAAGGCTCAAATGAAATCATAATACATTTTAAGGCAGCATATTTAAAGGGTGAGATATGTAATGACAGCAAATGGGACAGAACCAGAGTCCTACTCTCTTAGCAAATTTGATAGAAAATTAATTTGGAAGCATGCCATGGTCTGTAAATATTTTAAGAGGATTGTTTGTTTGCAGCCCCCTAATTCATTACCTCTAGAACTGACAGTTTCCAGCTGTGTGCAACATTTAAGTTCAGACAGTTCTAGTCCAAAGGCATGCCATTACTTCAAACCAGTCCAATAAAATAGTATCAGTAAAATCTTTAAAAGAGTGTTTCAAGGACCAAGACAGGCTGAAATCCATTTTACTTAAAATAAAATTTTAAAAAGAGATCAGAGATTTTTCTAGTTTAAGAAGTCACCTTGTAAATAACCTGAATCCTCTGTTATGCATCTTCCATTGCTTTCAGACAGTAAGAATATGTGATACTGCTTCCTTTTAAGGATTGCCTGTGTAACTCAACCCTGAGGATAAGATTTGCTGTTTAAAGAATCTTGCATTTATTTCTTTTGATTAGAAGCCTCTTTTGATGCCTTAGGCTGCTCCTTTAGAAGTTTGCATTTGAAATCCCCAACTTTTTTGAAACTCAGATCTCGAAGTTCCTGTCTAATGCCCTCTGAGAAATCTTAAGAGCCTTCATTTGAACTCCACTTGAAGCCTTTTTAGACCCTTTCCTTCCTTTGCCTTGTAAGAAATATGTTGTGTTGACCATCCATTCTTGTTGAGGAAGAGTCTAGACTGGTGGTCCCCAACCTTTTTGGCTCAAGGACCACAAATATAATCTTTACAACTCTGAAGGGCCACCAGTCTCCTCCAGCGGCCTCCCTATCCACCACTGTGATGAGGATCTCCTGTCCCCCTGGCTGCAGCAGGGAAACCGTGCACTCCACCGGGGTCCCTAGGCAATAACTGCCTTCTGCAGCCAGGGGGATGGGAGATCAGTGCTCCCCTCCTTATGGCTCCAGCAGGGATCTCAGCACCTAGGGACTTACGCGGAACATTTTACCATGCTCCCTGCTACAGCCAAAGGGAGGAAAGCGCTGATCTCCCAACCCCTTGGCTTCAGCAAGGAGCCTGAAATGGCAACGTACTCTGCCTGGGTACTTAGGCAGTGGCTCCCTTCTACAGCCAGTGGGAGGGGATCTGCGGGCCACTCTGAAAGAGCCTGCAGGCCACAGCTTGGGAGCCACTGGTCTAGACAATTCTGCACCTGAGTTGGTCAGTAAAGACAGGATGTAAACTGCCTAGGAAACATAAGAACTAGCTCCAAGTTTAGCCCAATTTCACCTCTTCTAAATCAGATTGATCTTATTGGAGGTAGAAGGCATATTAGGAAAACGAAGTGAGATGTACATTGGGCCAGCTGTGAGTGATTCAATAGCCTCTTTGGGGCAAGGGAAAATTCACTGGTGTAGGATGTCTGTTCAGGTCAATAGTTAAGGTTAAGAAGAGGGGCAGAGTCAAAAAAATTGGATTAGATTTAAAGAAGAATATAATTCGACTGGCTAGGAGGAAATAGGGATATGATTAGAAATAGGGAAAAAGCCTTAAAGTTTTAGGTTGATTAAAATATATAAAGAACAAGGCAGGAAATGAGTTTTTTCCCCATCCCAGGAAAAATTTTGTGATTTGGAAAAATGTTTCTGTCCTGAATTGAGACAAAAGGACAATTTTGCATATATGCAAATATTGAAAAACAAAAAAAAACAAAAAAAAAAAACCCACTTGGTTCAGATCAGTCAAAACATTTCATTTTGATTTTGACCTTTTTACATTTTCACCATAATTAGCATAACTTTTGAAATGAAAAGTGATTTTGAACAAGGAAACTGGAATTTTTTGTTTTGAAACTGTTGACCAGTTTCAATGAACTGTTGTCATTTTCAACAACTTCTAAATGCTTTTCAATTTGTTTTCAAAAAGAGGAAATTAGTCAAAAACTGACCCATTACCACAAACCATTTCAGTTTTGCTGAATCAACATTTTCCAAGAGAAAAACATGTTTCATTAAAAATTCCTGACTAGTTCTAATTACATAATGTGTTTTATCTTGGAGTATCCCAAAGTGCTTCAAAAACTATGTACAGGGATTAATTAACTATCTCAAGGGCGGAAATGTGGTGGCTGTTTTATTAGGGCACAGAAAGTCTACCCAAAAGTTTAGGACAGGAAGTGAAGAATATGCATCCAGTTCATATCAGAATCCAAACTTTCAGGGATTTACACAAAACAAACCTCTGAAGAGAGAAGAGTAATCAAAATACTTTATTGTCAAGCCATTCTAAAAATATGGAAAATGAAAATATACTGTCAAATTGTATGTGGTAAGTTCAAGTCATGACCAGAGCATTATAACAGTAGTTATGTGGCAACCATGTGTCAGTCTTTTGGCAGGAAAAAACCTAAACTGTCGAAAAATGTCTAAATTACTTCCAAAGATTGGGGAGTGATTTGATATTTATACAGATGCTTAAGGATATGTTGGGCATGTGCAACGGAAACAGGGTTATAATGATAGTTGGGGATGTTTTAGAATAATGAAGGTCAAGTGATGTAAACCACCACACAGTCAGCATGTTGTCATTACCTAATTAAATAATGGTCTTCAGTACAATGGCATTTTCTTCAGCAATTTTTTTGGCCTAGATAATGCTTTAGGTGCTGGTAATCTTATGTAATTATTTTTTTTTCAAACTTACAAAATGTGTGAACACCCTAAGCACTAACTGTAAAATAAATCACCCCATAGTAACCACATCAACCAGAAAAGTGTGCCTCAAGCTCTCCAGTCATAATTGTTCTTCTGTTGAAAATGCTTTAAACACATCTTATGCAACATGTGAGTAAAAAGACAGAATAATTACTGTAATCAGCACATCACAAACTGGGCCAGGATTCAGGACAAGGTTAGAGAAAAATTTTTATGAGATGAGCAGTGCTCTGCAAAAGTTCTGACTTCTGAGAATTAATGAGACATTATCACTGTTAAAATTCATAGTACTGCTCTCTTTATTAACACATTACATTCTTTCAGTGATCTCTAAAGGGGTACACAATTTGTACTGCATGAGATCATTTCCAACAAAATTCGCTTCAATCAGAATTCAATTCAAGACATTCAAAAAGATTGTAGCTTCAGATAGTTTAACTTTAATTCTTTTTTACCATAACATCATTATGTTTGGGAAGAATTGTCCATTAATCCTAAGGGATTGTACAGATAGTTGGCTATATTCACCTTGAGATTAAAGGAAGATGCAAATTGCACTCCCATCTTTGCTCACTGGGACAACTGTTCCAAAAACGGCTCTCCTATCCAACGGCTGTTCTCTATTCTTTGTTAAGATCTGCACAGAAGATGCCATTTGCAATGCACAACAAATTTCATTGGTCCTACAAAACCCAGGAACAATGTTACATATTAATAGGCACCACATATTGGCAGCATATGATTAAACCATTTACATGTCTACAGATGTAGAGCACTCATAACATGCTTTCCATAGGAGCTTCACTGGTGAAGTTTGTCCAGGGGAAGCAATGTATCAGTGCATCTCTTTGATGCTTTGGCTCCAGTCACTCACTAACTGGACCAACCCACTTTTTGGGTTATGCTGGCCAACTCCAATGTCTCCCTCCTCCTCCTTAGTAAGAGCTCTTGGAAGCTAACCACGTTGTCCCATTACTGGAAACTTGTTGTTCAGTATCTACTGGTGGAAGTCAGTGGAAACTAATAATTAGGCTGCATGTGTATGCTATGGTACAGGTAGGCCATATAGCAACACTAATAGGTAAGGTGGCCTAACAGTTTCCTTTTATTACTCTCTTTCAGTAGTTTATAACTTATAGACAATTTGTGTAAAATATCTAAATTGGTTATAATTTGCCAAAGGCTAATTTTTTTTTTTAGAGTTTCATCAAAAATGGGCAAAAGAATTAGTGGTGGGGGGAGTAGTTTTGAAAACAAGCTTTTTTTTAAATCAAACTTTTTCTGAGCAGGTATGGGATTTCTGTTATTTGGAGCAGAAAGTTGAATTTTGGTGGAGGAGATAGTACTGAGGTCAAAGAGGTGCCTTTCACTGTTCTCATGAAAATCTACACAGTTTGGGCCAAGTTAGAAACCTATGAAAATTATGGTCATCTTCACATATGTAGCAGAATTTGTATTTGAATATTTATGTATTTGAGTGATGACATCAGTATGATTCAAAAGAGCCAGAAACCCACAATTAGAGCTGGCTGAAAATCAGAATGTCTGTTCTGGGGAAATTCTAGTATTTCAAAACTGGTTTTATCTTAAATCAGGACAGAAAGTTGAAAAATAAAACTTCTGAAAAATGTTGATTCAGAAATGTGAAAGTATTTCACTTTGGCTTGGTTTTCCAGTGACCACAGTTCAGTATCAATGCGGCAGTATCTTATGGGAGTTGCATTTCATATGCCTCATACCCGCACTCAGTCCTAAGGGCCAGATTCCATCTGAACTATATCTCCCATGATGCACCAGAGCAGTTCAACTACCAGGCAGACCATAGTGCATCATGAGAGAAGTAGTTCAGTCAAGGAGCCTAGCCCACAGATAGGCTTGGAAGGATTAGGTTTTTTATTGGTAAATGTCAGTAAATGTTGATTTTTTTCATATATGTACAAACAATGAAAAAATATTTCTATCACTAATAATCAAAATTTAATGATAGGCAAAGAAAACTGCTGCCTGAGAACTTCTTAGGAACACAATCCAGTGGTTTAGACTTTTGAATTAGTCTTGATTGAAATAGACTATCAAATTAATAGTAAAAACTAGTATGAAGTGTTGATTTAAAGATATTTACTTTGTATATTTTGACATGATGTTGACAATTTATATTTTAATGGTTATAAAGCTTTAATTTTTTGAATATCAATTGAAATTGTTTGACATCCACCATGACTTCCTGAAACTACCTGTGAAAATGTAAATCTATAAAAAAATCTTTTTAAAATGCTTAAAAATAAATGCTCATTATCTGTTGCATTATAAAAAAAAGAAAATTGATTTGTGCCCATAGAGGAGTGTGAAGGTAAGAGGCACCCAAACTACAACTTCCATGAGGCATTTTAGCTGCTCAGATGAACACAAATTAATGTTGAATTAACCCAAAATAAAACAATTGGATTCAGGACAAAGAATGGAAATATTTCAATACCAATTGACCCAATCTGGAACAAAATATTGCTTTTTATTTTCCTAATGGAAATTCTCTCTCTCTCTCTCTCTCTCTCTATATATATATATATGGCAAAATCTAAACTTTTTCCATGGAAAATCTTGAGTTTTGTAAAAAATTGTATTTTCCAACAGGAAAATATTTAAACAGAAAATTCCTAACCATCTCTAGCCACAACCAATGCCATATAGGTTCCCCTGCAATCACAATCCCCTGTCATATGAATCACAAAAGACATAATAATTAAACCCTAGGTGTCCTTTCCAGATCAGTGGAGACTCTACCATGGTGGAAACTATTACTTATTAATACCTACCTTGAAGGGTATTCTGAGGATTAATCTCTTAATGTTTGTAAATGTATTTAAACATGAAAAATATGGTGGCATTATTAATAACAATATATTTATGTAATACTACTCCAAGAACAGTGTTTATAGCTGAGAGAAAGGAGCCCTGGGGGCCTAAGAGTTGCCCAATAGGTCTTGAAGGAATCATGAAAACTTGTATAATGTCAATATTTGCACCTTTCAAGGCTGCTAGCTACTTCTTAACTGCTTAGTGGAAAATACTGAACACAAACCTGAATTTTTAGTTATCTGTTTCTACTTAACATGTCCCTTTCATTTCTACCTTCACCAAGTTTCCCAGAGGAGATAACGTCTCTCATTCAGGTCCCCCTATTGTAATCAGTATGTTGTAGTCAGAAGTAGTATATGGTTACTTCATGCTTGTACGCTGCAGTCTGATCTGGTATATTAGTAAATATATTTGAGAACAGACTTTCATATATGTGTGTGTGTGTGTGTGTGTGTATATATAAATGTTTGTTTTTATGCTTTTTCTGATGAGGGCTCATTTTTACAGTGCTGTAAATTTTTAAGGTTTGACCTTCTTTGGAAACAGATACCTACAACAGAATCAGTTAGTTGTTACCTGGATTCTAATGTATTCTCCAAAATGCATGGGGAATTAGAGAGAGAACTCTTTTCTGGAGCACAGTTTCTTATACTATGGTCTGTGACGAGCTGACTTTTCATATGATTCTGGTTCTTCTTGTTTTCAACTGCTAAAAGACATTAAAGGAAACTAAAAGTACATTAAATGCCTAAGGTTTTGATCCTCAGTAAGGTCATTCTCTAGTTTTAGATACAATTTTGTATCTGTCCTACACAGAATTGTTGTTCTTTCTTGTTAAGACTGGTTAGACCTTTTGGTCCAATAAAATGCAGCATTTTTTATGTTCCCTTTCCCCATGGCAAATATTTGATCCATTCTAAAACATTTCACATATACTATAAGTAAAGCTGGGTTAGGAAAATAGCTTTATATACTCACACTGGTAATCTTTGATTCAGTAGGAGCAATAGGCTCTTAGTATCCTTCTACTTGTAATATGTTCTGCATTTTTAATTTTTTGTTGAAATCAGTAGGACCACTCACATGTTTAAAGTTAGTTGTATGCTTAAATACCATGCTGAATCAAGGCCCATGTTAGTTTGACCTATGTATAAGTAAAGGCTGCGGGATCATGCCCAAGTCTTACCAGGCAAAATTGATTTATTTTTAAAATAAAATTACAATATTAATGGATGAAAAGGTTATGGTGAATAGAATATCTGGGGATTTTAGCAGTGTATTTGAAGGTACCTTATGAAATCTTACATGAAAAATTAATTCCAATGGGCTCAGATAAAGTCAGGGTCATGTGGCCTGAAAACTGGTTAAAAGACTCTAAACACAGGAGAGTGATAAATGGAACCGTAACAAGCTGTGGGACAGAGGATGCCCAGTGGAGTAGCACAGGGTTCAGTAGTAGAAGCTGTCACATTACTGTTTTCATTACTGATCTGGAAGAACTAACTCATTAGATTAGTAAATAATAATACATTGGAGAGGGTGAAGCCCAGTCATAACAATGTCATTACATAAAGAATCTTAGAGGATAGAAATTTGGGAAGAAAATAAGTTTTTTTCATCATGGAAAAATGTCAGCTAGGAAAAGATATACTGAAACATCATGTATTCAGTTGGAGGGAGAAACCTAGGAAGCAGTGATGCTGAAAGACCACAGTGGATGACACTGGACAGCAAATTCAACATGAGTTTGCTAAATAATATGGATACAAAAAAGTCTCGTGACGTTTCGAGCTACATACAAAATGGTATCATATTGAAAAAGTAATTGTCCCTCTGGTGTGACTACACAGGAATATTACCCTCCCGTCTGGATGCTTTTTTACCAGAGAGTCTAGGGGTAGGGCAAGGAGTAATGATATGGAATTTAGGAAGCAAAACTTTAGGCAGTGTATGAGGAAAAACTTCTTTATATTAATCTGTGTTTGGCTGTGGAATAGACTCCTTAGGGAAGAGGTCCATTGCTCAGAACTTTTAAAAGTATACTGAACAAAGCCCTAGACAACATGCTATAGTAGAAGGGCTGGATCATCCCTCTTTTCTATTTCTACCTTTTGTGATTCGGTAAGAATGGCCATGTTAGAAAAGGGTCCATTATTAAAACATTCCATTAAACATAACATATGCCTGGAAGACCACATTCATTGTAATTCACAATAAAATTTGTCAGCTGAGATTATTGCTGGTATTAAACATATATTCATAATAAATTAAGAAACCATTTAACGTTTCCTGCATTGCTGTTCATTTGTGTGCCCTAATGTATGTTGTTTCTACCGTGTTTCAACCTGCAAGTTGAATAATCTTGATGATGTAGTATGTTAGTGAGAGAGCTTTTCATCTCGAGCAAGAGAGAGAACAGAATTTAAATCCTAGTGAAAATGAGTTTTCTGGTTTCTCTCTCTTGTCTTTAGTCGATGGTGATTAACATGCATATGTCAACAAAACAGAGAAGCTCTGCTCAAGTTGTCCAGCCCAGGATTGGAGGGAAAGGTGTATCCTGAACAGAATTTGCAAGTCTAGGAGTAGCCTTGTTAAGTGTGTAGAGCACTAAAACAACCTTCAGAATTTTTCTCTACCCTGTTTCTATGTCCTTTCACTGCATACGCTGCAAAACTGCATTTCAGATTGGAAGTTTGGTAACAATAACAATGTAGATTCTCTCTCTGGGGACATCAGTGCTTGCGGCCATAACTATGAAAAGAGTTACTTGAACTTTCAGACGTTTGTAAGCTCTGATTTCTTGATCCCTTCAGATATTATCAACAAATAAACAGGAAAGGAAAACAGATATAGTATCTACAACAAAATGTACTGCACACCCACACGTGGTAGCCAAAACTAAACCAGAACGAGAAAAACATGCCATTTTCTTGGCAGAAATACAAGGTAACTAAACTTACATAATCAAAAACCATGCCTGTAGCTGCCATAAAAATCCTAATCCTTATACTAAGAAACCGAATTGTTTGAAATTGTTCAATATACAAACGAAAAGTGAGCATGTAGCTGCACAGTCCACAGCATTGTAACTGACATATTGTGACTTGGGAAGGGGGGAGAAGAGTTGAGAAAATCTGCATGTGGCTGTCTCATGTTGTTTAAATTTTGCCTGGAAAAAGGAAAGCATTACACAGGATGGCTCACTTGATTTGCAGGGAATTTCGAAGACACTAAAGAGTACAATACCATGCTATTCTATCCTACACAACACTATCCTATTCTACAGCATAAGAAAGCTTTAGAAGTAGCAGCATTAACGTAGGGTATTCCGAGGTCACAGTGTTATGCTAGTGCTGTGTTAGTCATCTGATTTCTGTCAGCAGCTTTACATACCAAACCAGAGTCCTCCAGTTAGATGGTTAGAGGCAGCAGATGTTATTTTCAAGTTTAACAAAACTTTTATTTTTTTCCAATCAAAGTGTAAGACCATTCACAATCCCCACCATGATAATAGTTGTGGTTGGACTTCAAATGCTGAGAAGATGGCATCTGACAAAAACCCTGGGTGCTCTCATGGTATCATCCACTATATATAAAACAAAAAGGAAAGAAGGCTGCTGATTGGTAGCTGAAAAAGAGCTGAGATGTACTAGCTAGCAGATAAAAAGTTACACTGAAATGCATGGATAGTAAGGCCTTGATCCTGTCAGCAAGGTGTGCAGAATGTTTCTCGCAGTTATTGTGCTCCAATGCAACAAGTGAAATTTATACATGGGGACAAGTAAGGGCATGAAATAGGTATAGTCTTGTACTCTGCGGGTGAGATTCAGAGGGCCAGAACAGGTGAGATTCAGAGGGCCAGAACACTAGAGCCCTGTGTGGATACAAATTTTGTATCCACATCCGCAGAAATGATCCACGGAGATTTGCATCCATGGGCATGTGCCGAAATTTAACTTTGATACTTTTGAGGGGGACACATTCTGTGACACCTTTCTCCACAGCAGGAGCTCACTTTTCCCTGCCCGACTCCCCACCACCAGCTCTGGGAGGAGCTTGGTTTTTCCCCACATCCCCATGGCCTTAGAGCTGGGAAGAGCTCACTCGCACTTCTCCCCAGCCCCAGAGGAGTTCTGTGCCCCTGATGACTATTGGGGGGCCCAGGACCCTTCTCCCCCCCACACACACAGATCCAGATATCTGCGTGTATAAAGCAGATATCTGTGGATTTACAGGGCTTTGCTATGCATTGTTTAGTTCTGCCTAAGTTTGCAAAATGACATTTTAGTGGGACTTAAAGAGGTGTGTTGGCTTTGTTCTGGCCCTCTGCACAGAGTTGAATTTCACTGTCTGGGCCCTTTCTTTTAAGCTTCTAGTCTTGTGTGTTATCTTACTCCTGTCTTGTCCTCTGGAAGGCAAATGGACTATGGGCAGGAGTGACCAATGTGTGGGGCAAGGATTTTCAGGATCCAGCCAGGTGTGGTATTAGGTTTTAAGCTCCACTCACATTGGTGCACCCTTTTTCTAATTATACAGGGTAGAAAGTAGGTGAGGACAAAGGCCATAGTCTCAGGAGACCTGGCTTTAAGCAGTGTCCCCATTACGCTGGTGAGGTGCTTAGCTAAGCGTTCCTTTCTTAGGCCTCTCTTCCTGATAGCCCAAGGTAAAGTGGTAGTTGTACTGCAGCACTCTCATTGAGGCATTATCAGGTTCCTCTGCCTTCCGTCTCATGCTCACCACTTTTTATTCTATGCTTATGTATGGCAACACACCCAACCTGCACTGTTCCTGATCAAGCCTCAAATCTACAGCGCTTCTCTTTTCACTTAATCTCAGTCCCATGCTGGATCTGACCTACAGAAGCTTGTGTGTCATTTTAGCTCTGTACAGCATAGTAAATTAAAGATAGCAGTGCCTACCGAGTCCAGAGATTACTGTATTGCTGTGTGAAAGTCCCAACTTTAACTGCTGGCTGTTTCTCTTCTTGCAAAATGACTAGATGATCATATTGGTCCCTTCTGACCTATGAGTCTATGAGTCTAAAAGCAGGATGACTGCACTGAACCTTTAAGTGGCGGGGAGGGTGTTGTCCTGCTTCCCAAGGGAAAGGGAATAATGGTTTACAGGTGTGGAGAGGGGGAGACAGAGGTCAGAAGCTACTGCAAAAAGCTACTGACTCGTCCCCTGGAACTGGAAGGGCAGAGGGGCTGAAAAGAGGCAAGCCTGGGCATGGAAAAGGGAGGAGGTGAGGCAGCACCTGCCCTCCCTCCCCCTGAGGTGGCAAAACAGCAGGTTTGGTCAGGACCCTCACCACCAGATTGACGTAGGTCGAGTGGGGGTTTTTTCACTTTCCCTGCAGCGGCTTCAGGGGGTTCGTGCGGTGAGTAGGGAAGGGAGTTAGGCTATATGTGCAAGTCATTATGTAAGTGTGGGGCAGATGTCCAGTGCAGGTACTCCATAGGGAAGGAATACAGTGACTGGATAAATGGCTTAAAAAGGAGGTGTTGGTTAAAGGAATGAAACGGAGGATGTGGTTCAGGGCTCATATGAATGGTATGGCAGGGAGCCAGCCTCCCTTATCGCCCACCTTAGCCCTCCTCTGAGGAGGGTGGATGGTAAGTTCCTAGCAATGGGTTGATTGGAGGATCTGAATGAAGTCCCCACGGCTAGTTATTGAATGAACATGGAGTTACCTGCACACTACACTTTTATCTCCCAGACATCTACTAATAAAGTTGTGTCTGATTTAAAACCATATCAAGTGTTTCCTGTCCTCCTTTCTATATAGCTGGGCAACAGATGTGCTGAGGAAGAGAGACACACACAGCCTCTAGAGGACAACAATAGAACCTCAAATCATTTATTAGGGAAGGGTACTAAAGAGTTCTGAAAGGTTTTAGCCAGGTTATTTACTAGGCTTGCCATAGCTCTTCAGCAGGCTGAGAGACTGCTTACTGTTTCACCTTGTTTCTCTCTCGCACTGTCTCTCAAATCATGATTCTGATTATGCTAAAACTTGAAATCAAAAGGCATTTTGGCTTGCTGGGTAGGGCAAGGGAATGTTCATCAAGGTTGTGGTTTTCATTCACGTGCTTGTTCATGTACTGACTCTTTATAAATGGAATATTTGGGCCAAATAATCACTCTTTAAGACTTGGTATCTCTCTTGTGCCTGGGCTTTCAGAGGCATTTGACCACAAGTCATATATTATATGGTGGTATGGCCTTTTCAAGGTTCTAGATCAACACCCTATTCAGATAAGCAGGTCAGGACTTGGAGCAGCAGGATGGCCCAAATTCTTGATCGATCATTTAATTTCTTATAATAACCCACGCTTCTGTATTCGTATAATGAGATGGGCCTGTTGTAGCTTGTGCTTCGTTGAAAGTAAAATTTTAAAAACAATCTTGAATTCTTATTTCACCCTCCTGCATTCATGCCTTATTTGCATGTCAAACCTATAAATCAACACTGTGATTCCTTTTGTAGAAGCAGTTTCCTGCTCTACTGTTATTCCTTTAATAATTATCCCATTTCTTTCAGCTTATACAGCTGCCTTCTGCTATCTTTAAATAACTGTTTGTAGATCAAAATTCTTGGCATAGAGTGGCCTTTCTCTAATCATGTGTCATCAACCTTATTATTTCTTCTGCTCAGGGGGAATGAAAGCTTCTAATCTTAATTTGTAAGTCAGTGCAATTAAAGGTATCTTATTTACTGGATTTAAAATGAGAACACAGTATGTTTCCTTTATTTAAGGAAAATGCTAATAAATTGTTGTTTTTATTGAGGTGGTTTGTGAGAGGGCAGCCAGCCTTTGGGCTATGCAGGCACATGTATATGGCATAGTTACCCCCACATATTTTGTTAAAACAATCCTGCCATTCATTATTAAGACAAACTGTTCTGATACGGTCACCCTCTGACTGCTTGGCTAATGTATCTTGACTCCAAAACCCATCTAAATCCATTCCTTTGCAATGTACGTCAAGCAAATTCAGTACTACCCTCCCCTCCCAGCACCCCTTTATGAGTGAGGCCTGTAAAAAGGCCAGCATTTGAATATTTGGTTGTCTAAAGTCAATAGTAGTTGCAGATTGGTGAGCACCTCTGAAAATGAAGGTGCCTAAATATGGATTTAGGAGTTAACCTTTACAACCTAAATTTGTTGGCTACTATTTTTACACAGTATATCTCCGATTCACTTAGATTACCAATTGACAAATGCTTCACAAAAATTTGAACTGTGCTCTTACTTAAAACAAAACTTTTCCTTTATTTATTTATATGGCTGCTATCATAATACTGAGTTTAAAAATTAAATTGTGTGTTTTGTATTGGCCACTTCTCTCCTAAATAATGTATCTGGCACTTGAGAAAAGGCACAGCACAAGCTATCTCATAGAAAAGTAATGTAGGTAATGTTAACGCATCTAACAAGCAGTAAAAGCCAGCAACTAAACTGCGGAAAGTTAGTCATGAACATGCATATGTGAACAAGAATCGAATTTCTGAACATGAATAGTTATTAGGGCTGGGTGGAAATTTTCTGCTAATATGTTTTTTGTCAACTTCAAAGAAATCTTTCAGAAAAAATTGAATGGAATGTTTTTATTTTCCATTTCAAAATGACCTATTGCTTCAGTTTTTAAAAAAAATTGTATTGCAACATAAAAATTTTAAAAAGTTTAAAATCTGAACAAAACTTTTTGATCAACCTGAAGCAATTTTTTTCTGAGTTTTGTTCCATGGAAAATTTAAAATAAATAAATAACAGCACTTTCCTTTTGTTCTTTAACAGAAAAAAGTCCAAATGCTGGAATTTCCTGTGAAAGGAAAAATCAGGTTCCCACACAGCTCTACCAGTTATATGCTTATAGCACTAGTCTATTTTTCATCATTACATTGTTTCTCTAGTAGTTGTATCAGTCATAAAGCCTTCATTAAGCAAAGACTCATTCACAGGCTGAGTCATGGCCACTGTGCTGTTGAAACCATAGTTGGCATTGTCCTGCTTTAAATGCTTCAAAGCTGTAAAGCTAAATTACATATAAAAATCCTATATTAAATTTTCTGAGGTGAAGGCAAGGGTTCTTGTATGAGCAAGTGAACTATATAGTTTTGGCTTTCTTCCAATAATAATATATGACGGTTTAGACTGTATGTTATAGGCAATGAGAAATAGATGTTTTTGTGTAACCACTTAATTTACTAAATCTACTACTAATAGGAAAGAAGTATTCCATTACTTTTTATGAACATACACAGTAAAAGAAAATCCTCAGTATTATTATTCAAATAAAGGAAGAAAGAAAAAGGTATCTCTGTGTGCCTGTGTATGTTTGGTATGTAATGGTATACATAAGGAGAGTGCTGAAATAGGTGCAATGGGTTAATGGACACATTGAAGTGAGTCTCATAGTAGTAAACTGCCAATGTCCCCAGAGCCTTTTTCCATATAAAATGTAAATTATTCTGAGCTGTGCTGATTGATGAAAACATTTCCAATGGAAATGTTAAAATTAAAGTTTCTTCTAAGCATTCTATTAAAATTCCACACAATAGGGTTTGGATTAGATTATATCTGATCCCAATGCTTTGTTAAAATTAATTGGCTAAATTCAGCTTTGGATGCATGCAACCAATGTCCTTTGATTTCGTATTAAATAAGACATCTCCATGTATAATATATTATATGATTTTAGTATAGGTATACATTATGTCTGATATTAACTATACCATGTACAACTCTTTTCTTCAATATCCACAACTGAAGCTAATAGATCTGTGAAGAAAGATATTCTGACAGATGACACAGAGTCCACATATAATACGTGCAAGATACAAAGCAAATAGTACATGTCATATACAGAGCAAAAAAGCATGCAAGACACATGTTGATAAAGCCTTTAGACGTTTTCTGCAAATGTTGTTGCATGAACAAAAACTTTATATTTGTCTGAGAGAGAGATTAATGCAAATGGGTGGTTAGAAGTGCAATTACCCATTTTGTACATGCAAATGCCAATTTGCATGCACAAATGAATAAGCCCACAAATCTTGTCAATGTATATATAGACACTTGTATGAAATGTGGTCCACAAAGCACAGACTACATTATAAATACTACACAATCCATTCCTGCCATACAGATTTCAACTAGAAATTCTTGTCTCTCTTCCTACAGACAGTGTATTTCCTTTTTTTTTTTTTTTTTTTTAAAGTTTCCCACAAATCATCATGGCTTGACCATATGTGCAAGACATTTGCAAGCTTCTTCCCACAGGGAAACAACTTTTTTTTTTTAACTTTGCTGTATTTTCATCATAAATAGACAGAGTAAATGGTGCACTGGAGGTCCATATATAACACAGGTACCAGAATTTATATTAATACAGTATTATACATGTGGTGGCATCTGGACTCTGGCAAGACGCTTTATCACCTCGTTAGCAGAGCTGTGTAAATAACCAAGATTTTGGTTTGTTGGCCAAAATGAAAAATCAGGAAAAAAATTGTTTGGGGTTCACCCAAAATAAAATCCTTTTCAATTTTACAGTGAAATGTAAAATATTGACCAATTTTTAGGTTGAATAAAACATTTTGTTAGACCTATGGTGAAATGTTTTATTTCAGTTCTTTTTAAAAACTTTTAAATCAAGGTAAGATTTTGAACAACAAGGCATTTTGAATTGAAAAATCAAAACATTTGTGTTTTTCAGAATTTTTTTCAGCCAAAACAATTTGTCCAATTCAACGTACATTTTTAAAATGTTTCAGTTGACCTGAATCTGTATTTTTCAGTGAAAAAAATTTAATCCAAAAACTTTCACCCAACTCTATTCCTTAGTTTTTAAATGTGATTTCTCTAGTGTGTGTGTATACACCCAGGAGTGGTGATGGCTTTTTGTGAAATGGTATTGCATTGCAAGTTTAGATGCCATTTATCATACACCAGCTCAGATCTAGTTCAACAGTTGCTGCTTTCCAAATAGCTGTTCCCCATTTGGTCTCCCATTAATTCAGTGTGTTTCTTAGTCTCGCTTATTCAAAAAGGAAGACCCCAGAGGTAATTTAAGACGATTATTCAAAATTCCATGAAATTTGAAGGCAATACTGATTTTAGTGAGACAAGTTTTCCCTAAGCCTATGTAGAAATTTTTATTCCCATTTTATTGATGACTAGAAATGGTGTAATTTTTAATCCATATTTTCAGCGTCATTCTTTGAAATGCACAAAACCATCATGTATAAGCTAAACTTCATAGAAATAGATGCTGAAAACATGTCACCTTCCCACAATTGCTCCCCAAATCTGAATTCAAAGGAAGTTGCCCTTGACCATTACAAACATTTAGGGGTAGCTTCGTCCCATATTTCACATGCCCAGTTCCCATTTACATCAAGAAGAGAACATCCTGCCACATGGTATTTAGTAGTGACAGCCTGCAATAACCAATACATAGCTCAGCAATTTCAAAGATCCGAGAGAAAAAGTAATTCAGTGGTTGGGAGGGGGTGTGTGTGTGTGTGTGTGTGTGTGTGTGTGAGAGAGAGAGAGAGAGAGAATTGATATGGGATTTCTCAAATCCTTCAGAATATATTATTCTAAAATGTAATTTAGTAACACGATAACGTATCTTACTTATTTATCAGTAGGGACTGGCATATGACATTCTTTCCCTTTGATCAGCCCGCCAATCCTTTCCATAATAGAAGTCTTGGAACAAACTGAAAATAGGAGGATAAGAAGCACTGATACATAATTTGCTCCTGTCAAATGAAACCTATTTGTACACGCAGTGCTTTTGTGACAAAATAATTTTGTTTTTACTGTTGAACAATTGCAGTCAGTTGCCAATTTCTAGCAAACATCGCTCGTTTCTCTCCTCTCATATCAAACTATGCAGGGATGGCAGTTTGAATGAGATGTTGTTGGGACACCATGACAGCAATCTAAAGAGAACTCTGCTACCTGGGAATTATGTTTTGATTTTACAGTCAAAACATACTCCATCTGAATGCTTTACGCTAGAATTAAATCTGTCAGTAGGGTGAGGTCAAGTTAACCAACTGTAGGATGGGTGAGAGAGCTGATTATTATTTACTAGGAAAACACCAAGCTGCAATTTACAACCATAATAAGGCTGCTCTTCATGGCCAGAGCAGTATAAGGGTCTTGAGTGTAAATGAGAATCAGCTCACCACATTTACTCATTCTGAGTCAACTATCCCTGCTGCTGTCTGATTCTCCATTGCCTTGAATTTGATATTTGCACCTGTGCAAAGTGGGTGCAAAAATCAGGCATTCTGATTTAGTACATTTTGAGAGCTACACTGGACACAAAGGAATGACTATAGAAAGGCAACAGAGAATCAGGCTTGCAGTGTAGGAAATAAGGATGTCTTATCCTATTTATTTATTTAATTTTATTATAGTACAGACATCTGTAAAAAAGCTTAGCACAGCTGAAGTGTAATTTCTGATACAGTCTTTCCATTGGATTTAGTTTTTCAGTCATGAACTCTTTTTCTTGTAATTTCATTCCTCTTTCGAAAGTGGCTGTACCCACGCTCTTACTGCAAGATAACATCTATTGTCATTAATGCCAAAAGACTGTTCAATAGCATCTAAGAAAGAAATCCTCTGACAGAATGTAATATTCCACTTCAACAAAATAAAAACAAAACCCTTTGATTTACAGAGTCTGGTTCTTTTCCTATAATAAATGTAGACATTCTCTTGAGCATTCTGTTTTTCCTGTGATTAATGGTGCTATTTATCTCAAGGACTTCAAAACAATCAGGCCATCTATTGGAAGATGCTGGGCTAAATTCACTGACAGTAATGGAGTTACATCAGGGTTGAATGGAGCCCATAGTGTGTAAGGGCAATCCATTAGGGAACGTAAAAAAGTTCAGAGAACTGATTAGAAGAAACATCCCGAAGTTGCTGGCTCTGCACAGAGATTTGGTACATGCAATAGAGATAACCGAGCAGTGAGTAAGGGCAACAGAGCCTGATGTGTGTGCTGAGCTTCATTTTGAAAGTTAAGAGGCAGACCTCTGTGTAATCCTCCTGTTGGAGCTGGTAGTAAACATATGACTAACCTCATCCCCAGTGTTCAAAGGCAAGATATATATAGTAGAGGGGGATAGAAGAATAAACAAAATTCCTAAAATAATGTATCAAACTGAGGAACACTATGACAGAACAGTCTCTTTATGGGCAAAGCAGAGCCCTGGGAGAGGAACTAATTGGTACTCCCCACAAATCTAGTGTTTACTTTATTAATGAATCATGAAGATTTAAACTACCATGTTAATTTCTATTCAGCACTGTATGCTGAAAAGTTAGAGCATAATAACTATGAACTATTAACTTTCCTTTCTGGATGCTTCTATGGTGTGTGTGTGCGTGCGTGCGTGCGTGCATGCGTGTGTGTGTAAACTTTACAACTCGATGTAGTACATTTTAAAAGAATTTTTATTTCTTAAGTCTTTGTCTTCCTGACAGCAATATTAAATTGGTACTGGGAACATTGACAACACCTACTAGATTGTTGCCCACTTGGTTTGTGAAAATATACTCAAAACCACAGTTCTTTTAATATATAAATGAGAGTAAAGCTATAAAATAATGTTAATGTCACAAGTGAACACTCCTAAGGAGGTAGGATTGTGTTATTTGGTTTTCATCTCTCTTTAAGGAGAAAAATAGTCTAGCTGAAAATTGCATAATTATGTTTCTTTTACCTAAGGCAAGTTCTGCCAGTGAACCACCATCAAAGGTCTGCATTTAAGCAGGAAACCAACATTTCTGGCTGGAAAGAAAGGCAGCATTATCTCTAGTTTGCTGATTTTCAACTGCACCCGTAAAGCTTTACCATGAACATGGGAGTTTGTCTGTGCATAGCTCAGGAAGAGAGAGACCAAGCAAGGGATGAAGTCCATATGTCAAATACTGGTGTGTATATCTTCATGCCTGGCTTAGAAGGTTTAGTATACATCACTGAGCAAAGCTGTGAGATGGTCTCTCACTGCCAATACATCAGCATGTTTTGCTTGGATGAAAAAACCGACCATCTTTTCTGAATGCCAAATCAGCTATCAGAATAAGAGAGTCAGAACTAACTCATTGAGAGAGAAAGCACATGCTTGGTCAGAGAGGGTATGTTGGAATGCATTTAGGGCTGAACTTTATGCAAGAAAAATGGAATGCTGTTATAGTACAGTACTTTCCTTTGGGAATTTCCTGTGGAACAAAATTGACCAGATAACTAACTAGATATTAGTGAGAGAGAGAGAGAATGAATATAAGGGTATTTATCTTTAATTTAAATAGGTCCAATGATATTTGGAAGATCTAATCATGTTACTGTATGTAGAACTACTGCAACCAACAGGTTAAACCTTGTTATTGGAGCCATCTGGAAAATAAATTCTCTGTCAGGAAAATTGCTGATCCACTCTGCATGCTGTTACAAGTTAAGTTCTTATAAAGCAACCGGTGAAAATACTTGAAAGATTATCTTCACATGCAAATTTCAAATACACATGATTTCATCACAGGCACTTTCAGAGAGGAAGTAAAAGATACAGAAGGTATATTTAAAATATTATTAGAAATTCATAAATTTACCTTTTGTACCGTTAGAACAGTACAGTTCTGTCTTCATGTGTATTGGGATCCTTATACATCACAGGCACTTTTAGAGAGGAAGTAAAAGATACAGAAGGTATATTTAAAATTTTATTAGAAATTCATAAATTTACCTTTTGTACTGTTAGAACAGTACAGTTCTGTCTTCATGTGCATTGGGATCCTTATACAAATTCCACTGAAACTGATGGAAAAAGTCCCATTGCCTTCAAGGGGCTATGGAGCAAGTCGCCTTTGTAAAATACATATTGCATTGGTCTATTAGCAAGAATGGAGAGCAGAATGTGTTCGGTCAGATTTACAACCCACTTGAAAACTAGATTCGAGAACTAGAAATTTTTAGGGTCTGAGTTCTGTTTAGGTTTGGCAAAAAATGAGAGAGGGGTTTTTTTTGTTTTGTTTTTTGTTTTTGTTTTTGTTTCAAAGAAGTTAATCCCCTGGTTCCTAGAAGCAGAGCAAACATTGCTTTACAACATGAATCTTTGTTGTTTGCATAAGACAGGCTTCCTTCTAGTTAGAAAGACTTTGGTATATTTCCTTTGAAAAACAATAGTTGAAATTAAGGGAAGGGAGTATAACCAGCATTAATAGGATGGAATTAAGAAAGGGAAAACTTATGTTTAATATCAGGAAAAACATCCTGAAAGTGAGATCTGTCAGACTACTGAATAGTCTTTCAAAGGAAGCAGAGGAAGCCGCATTGTCCAGTAGAGTTTTAAAATGTCTCAAGCAAAGCACAAGAAAATATACCATAGGAACTAATCTGCATAGACAAAGGGAAAAGGCTAGGTCACCCAACAGACCTTTTTCTGTCTCTGATTTCTAGAGAAGTTATAAAGTAGCAGAGGCTTAGTGAAGCCTCTAAAACATCGCAAGAATCTTCAACCCTTCTGAAGTAGTTTACCCAGGTGTTCTGTTCTGCAATGTAGACAGATGTGGTAAGGATTCATTTGAACATATACAGTTTTAGGCTCTGACAATCACACTAGTAGATTCTAGAGAAAAATGTAAAGCTGATAAGGCAAATTCCCTGAGGTAATAAGGCAAACAGTAAAGACAAATAGGGAAATTTAATCCCTGTAACTTTGAAAATGCCCTTAATGTGGCTATATTCTTGTTACCAATCAAAGACGAGATCTTGGAGTCATTATGGATGGTTCTCTGAAAACATCCACTCAGTATGCCATGGCAGGCAAAAAAAGCTAAGCTACTGTTGGAAATCATTGGGAAAGGGATAGATATTAAGACAGAAAATACATTACCTCTTTATAAATCCATGGTATCTTGAATAATGCATGCAGATCTGGTCACCACATCTCAAAAAAGATATATTGGAATTGGAAAAAATACAGAAAAGGGCAATAAAAATGATTAGGGGTATGGAACAGCTTCCATACGAGGAGAGATTAATAAGACTGGGGCTTTTCACCTTCGAAAAGAGACAACTAAAGGGGAATATGGTCTATAAAGTTATGACTGGTGTGGAGAAAGTAAATAAGTAAATTTACTCCTTCTCATAACACAAGAACTAGGGGTCACCAAATGAAATTAATAGGCAGCAGGTTTAAAATGAACAAAAGGAAGTGTTTCTTCACACAATGCACAGTCATCCTTGGAACTCCTTGCCAGAGGATGTTGTGAAGGCCAAGACTATAATGGGGTTCAAAAAAAGCTAGATTAGTTCATGGAGGATAGATCCATCCATGGCTATTAGCCATGATGGGCAGGGATGCAAAATCATGTTCTGAAGTGTCCCTAGCCTCTGTTTGCCAGAAACTGGAAATGGGCAACAGAGCATGGATCACTTGATGAATACCTGCTCTGTTCATTTCCTTTGAAGCTCCACTCATTTGACCTAATATGGCTGTTCTTATGTTCTTGTAACTCAAATGAACATCAGAGCCACCAATCCTTACCAGTACAACTCATTCAGAGTTAATGGATCGTGTCCCCACTGCCCGTGGTCATGTTTAAAACCGAACTGTGGGAGAAAATGGGTCAAATTCTGATCCGCCAATATAACAGGGTTTAGCTGAGATCAGAATTTGGCCCAGGTCATCCACTGCAAACTTATCAAGTTATTAAAGCTGTAGTAACCAAAACGTAATGTGCGTGTCTCAATCCAGCACTAACAAGAATCCACTGTAATTCTTCAGACAACTATAGTTCAGCGCTAGATTTTTCAGTTTTATTGGTGCATTTGCTTGATGTTTGCAGTTGGCTGGCTTGTTTATTTTATTTGGTTGACAGAGCCCTCTGTGTGCATTTGATGAGTGGATGTGTGCAACAAATCCTATTAAATATGAGGTAGATGCTTTACTTCAAGAAATCTCTCATAAAAGTATGCTATTAAAATATTTTCATTAACATAAAAATGCATCTTGAAACATTTTTTCCTGCCAACTTACTTATAATCATTAAGTGCTCTTTGAAGACCCTCATGATATATTTTATTGTTAATCAACAAACTGCTCCTAGTCTCTCTTAAATGCCATTTGCCAGAAATAAAGCACCACAGGTATATGGTTAGCACACAGGAAACACTTTAGAGGATTAAAAATCACAGTGTGAAGAAGAAAATGACACCCTAAACCTCCCCTGCACGTAGATGGACAGCCCACATCATGTGTAGCTGAATCAGACTTTAGGAACTGCTTGCACAAACTAAGGAAATGTCTGGCAAGATAAAATGTACCCTCAGCTGGAAGAAAATGACTCATTGGTCACATGATGTTCCATGGCCAGAGCTTTAAAACAAACTTTCAGAAACTCATTCAACATATGTTGATGAACACACACATGAAGGAATGTATTGTACAGATGGGAACTCCAGTGTCTTGGTCAGACAACTTATGAAAGAGAGCATTTACAGTGTACTTGTAGGACAAACACCAAAAAAAAAAAGGCACCTTTATCAGACTGGTAGAGTAGTTATGAAAGCCTTGTTTTCCTGAACATACTGAAGTATTCACACGTACACATGTGGTATTTGAGCTTAGCTCCTCTGTCCCTTGGTGCATTCTTCATCACTGGAAGAGAAAAACAAACCAGAAGAAAATGGGAAAGACTGCTGCTGAAAGAAAAGCCCCATTTTATTCAGACTTGAATAAGGGCAAGGAACGAATTTTTCTCCGATAAAGATTTTTCTCTGAGTTAATTCTTGCCTACCTTGTGGATTTGAACTCCACTAGGAATGTTTTATCGAGTTTTTCAGGCTGTGACATTTTATTTTATATATATGTAAAAGTTGGTATTATTTCTAATCTATGAAAATATGATTGGATGCTAAATTTTCCAAATTCCCTGTAAAATATGTCCACTTTTGTCTACATATGCAAAACTCCACAGATGTGTACAATCTGCTATTTACATTGCGCTTTCCTGAAAGTGACTTTGAAAACTTGGTCCATCTGTATCTTTAAAGAATCTGACCTCACTTTAAAAAACCCCCCCAAAACTAGCTCCCAAAGATGCACTGCATTTTAAGAGCATCCTGCAAGGTAGTGGCTTTTATTTTCTAACTATACCCGTAGAATCCTAAGATTTATAACTCTCATTAATGTAACTTATAAGACAAGATGACGAGAGTTTTAAAAGGTCTGCAGTCCATCCAGTCAGCAACATCCAGGCAGTTCAGGTTTGACCAACCTGATCTTGTCAAGTCATGAAAACAAAAATCAATCAATAAATAGCAGGAGTGAGAGTACTTAAAATGAAAAAAGAGAGATCATTTCCTGGTAAGGGAGAGGGGCCATTTTGCATTGTAGAGAAAATACCACAAGGAAGGGAATTTGTGGTGTTATTTCCTATTGAAACACCCTAAGAATTCTCCCTCTCTGTCTTTTATGGCAGTTTGATGAGAAGCATGATAGGCAATGCTTGGAAACTGCTTGTTCAGAGACAGGCCCAGGTCAAAGCAAGCTTGACCCTGCTATGTGCCAGAGAGTCACATTTCCATCTTAGTGCTGCCAATAATAACCGACAAAGGTATTAACTTTCATTTATAAGTGACCTTCTATGCTTAGTGCCACTATTTAGAACATAATTAGTCAACTTAATCACACATTTTCCCTTTTTACTGAGAAGGAGAGTATCAAAAGCATATGCCTAAGCGGAAGGAAGGAAAGCTGTCTGCCAATCTGAGCAAGGGACTGGAGCATTAGAGTTCTGGATTCCTTTCCTGGCGCTGTCATTGACTTTCTGTGTGGCCTTGTGCAAGTAACCGAGGGATGTATTTTTAAAAATTTGTCTCTAATTTGAGTGTTTTAGAAAGCTAGCGCCTGATTATCAGAGTACCCATAGCTCCTGATAAAGTCAAAGGCCAAAGTTTTCAAATGTGTCCGTTAATTTTGGTAAGCTTAGTTTTTGGACACCCAATTGGAGACACTGAGGTGGGATTTTCAAAAGTACTTGGTGTTGGCCAATCTCTCCCACTGAATTTCACCATTGACTTAACTGGGAGCAGAGTCAAAGACCAGTCCGGAGCACTTGTAAATTCCCAACTTTATAGTGCAGGACCATATTTTAAAGGTGACATAATACAATAGGATTATCAATAAAATGAACCCTCCAAAAATAAGGGGGGGGGTTGTACACACCTCTTGGTGCCCACCCTTCCCTCTTCTTTTTGCCTTTTCCCTTCCTTTTCACACAAGCAAAAAGTGAAGAAAAGAGGGAACGGGGAGGGAGATAAAAAGTGAAACCAACATTTAATATTTTGGTTTGCCATCAAAAAACCATTTGACGAAGATGAAAGATTTCCTCAAAAAATTCATTTAAATGGAAAATATTCATTAAAAAGTTTTGATAAATACATTGACCAGCTCTACTGTCTACTGTGAATAGTTTTGCTATCCTCCAATGAATAGAATGACACTTGGTCAGCTGATTGATCTCATCTCTCAACCTAGTGGTTAGCCTGCAAAGAATATATAAATCACATGATTGCTGAGAGGCAACAAAGATTCTCCATTTGGTGAAGCACCAAGCACATTTTGAGAGCTAAACCAACAGTTTGAGTTCTAGTCCTTGTGCTATACCTGTGCTTATGCTAACAGACTCGGTGCATATATATTAATGTGCCTAATAACATGAGCTAGTTTTCATACTCCTTTATCAGTCACTATTCCCAACCAACAAAAGTTTTGTTTATAAGCAAAAGCTTATTTTGGGGCCTATACTGAAATTTGTTCTATCGACAAACATCTACACTTTGAGAAGGTGATATGATTCCCAGCTCGAGGAGACATTGTCATCAAGCTAGCATCCTAAAGTTAGAATGCAGCTGGGGTAATGTGAACAGGGGGAGGCATAGCTGACCTCAGTACATGCCTGTTTGAGACCACTGGCACATACTCAGGGTGGCTAGCACCTCCTACTGCTTGTGCTGTCATAGCTAGCATGGGCATGTCTCCTCGAGCTGAGAATCACATACTCGAAGTGTAGACATACCCTTCCTTTTCACACAGCTCAAATAGCAAATTCCTAATATCACATTGACTGAATACTGAGCATGAACAGCAAGTTCTGCAAACAGAAGAAGAAAGGATTACATTTATTAGCTACCTTGTTTTCAATGAACAGTAGTTTGACTAGCTAGTCATGAGAGTGCTAGAAAACCACATTATACAGGTGGAAGTTTGAGAGCAAGTGATACTACCCCTTGACACTTCATCACTTCTCATCCAAGGATCTCTAAGGGCTGGACCTTGAACACAAAATGTGTCTAATATTCTAAGACACTGTGGGGCTCCTGAGAGTCTCATTAATTAATTAATTAATCATTAATTTCTGAATCATTCTCACTGTGCCGGTATTTAGTTAGTCGCCACCACTGTGTTGAATATGTCCACAGTGTGAAGCAGCGAACAAACTGAGGAAGAGTCAGGGTGGGGAAACAGGAGTCAGGGGAAGGAGAAGATGTGGGAGAGAGAGCAATGGAGATAAATCAGGAGTCAAAAGGTAAGGAATGCAGAGCAGCATAATCAAAGTGTGAGGTACAGTAAGAACAATTTTCCCTGCTTAGGCACATTGGTGGATTCAAAATGAACTGTAAGCACTTGGATGCAAAAACTAGGTTTCATTGTGCACACTGAGAAACTCTGGTCAGCCTGCGACTGAGGTCAAGAAAGGAAATAAGATGTTAGATTGTATTTTTAAAGAAAGCAAGCGAAAGAGAGAATATAATGTAATAAATATCATAGTTCCATTATATGAACCAATGGTGAGCCAAACACTGTGTTCAGGTCTGGTGACTGCCTGTCAAAGAATAGAGGAGGAAAAAAAGAGGTCCACAGGTAGGTGACACAAATGGATCAAGGCATGGAACAGCTTTCACAGGAGGAGATATTTAAAAATGGGATGAATAAGAGGCAACTCAAGAGAGGTATATAAAATAATAAATGGCATAGGGATGGTAAAATCAGGCACTCCTATTTATCCTTTTTCATAATACAAGAGTGAAGTGGAAACTAAAAGGCAACAAATTTGAAACTGATATAAGAAAATATTTTTTCCACACATTGCTTAATTAACCTGTGGAATATTACTGAACATGATAATTATATGCTTCCTAATCCAACCACTAATATCTTGGGATTGGAAGGAAACTTTCCCCAGAGAGAGATTATTGCACAGTTCTCCATTCTGGAGAGGCTTACACCTTTCTGTGAAGTACCTGGAACTGCTCACTTTCCTAGGCTGTCTGAGGGGTTGCATCTTGGAAGCAGTGCTGTAATTCCTAGGTTCCTATGACCTTAGAAAAGTTCTTACCTGGACCAGGGTTCTCATTTTAACACAAGCTTTTCTTATTCCTGTGCTGTGTCTGTCCCTTCTCTCACAACAAGGAGATGTAGAATAATGCCCCCCTCAGTTTCCTAAATATGTCAGCTTCGTGTGCACTGTACAGCAATTTTTAACGTAACGCAGAGCATCATTCATACCTGTCATCACTCATCTTCTTGTCATTCATTTCAAGTGTGTGGATGTGTATGTATTTGCTAACTACACCTCTGTTAATAGTAACAAAGTATTGCAGCTATGGTCTCAGCTCTTGTACTCCAGGGTGAATTCCACTGAAGAATAATTATTATAAACTTATTTATGGTAGGGACTCCAACTGACATCAGGTCCACACTGTGCTAGGTGCTGCACAAACACTCCCTGCCTCAAAGACCTTACGATCTAAACAGATGAGGGGAGACTTGATAAGCCCTTAACATGTGAGGTTTGTTATAAAAAGGATGGTGATCAGTTATTTTCCATGTCCACTGAAGGTAGTACAAGAAGTAACAGGCTTAATCTGCAGCAAAGGAGATTTAGATTAGCTATTAGGAAAATTTTCTAACTATAAGAGTAGCAAAACTATGGAATAAGATTCCAAGGACAATCGTGGAATCCCATCACTGGAGGCTTTTAAGAACAAATTGGACACTTGTCAGGGATGATCTAAATTCACCTAGTCCTGCCTCAGTGCAGAGAGCTGAACTCAATGACTTCTTCATGTACCTTTCAGTCCTACATTTCTATTGTTCTATGAGACAGAATTGTAAAAGAGTTCCTGTTAAAAAACAAAACAAAACAAAAAATGCTTCCTCCACCTAAAAAGATCCTTCTATCCTCAAGGGAGGAATTTTTTAGAAGGGCTGATCTGTACTGAAACACCTGAACTAAATAATTGTGTGTCAATCCCTTCTGAAAATTTTAGAGCCCAATCACATCCAAAATGCTGCCTTCTCTGGATGAGGTAGACAATTTTCTAGGAAAGAGAATCCTATTCATTATGCAATTCCAAACTGCCTTTCTGTAGCTCAAACACTTTCATTTATTGAATGCACTATTAAAAAAATGCACATAAAGTACATTTCAGAATTGGATAAATAATAATTGAATAGTAATTTTAAACACGCAATATCAAAACAACATAGAAAAGCTTTTATTACGCCTGTGAGCTGGGTCTGCATTTCACCATTGTTATAAGTGAGTAAATGTCTGAAAGAACAGGACAGCATTTATTAGATGACTGTGGCACCTCTCCTCAAATTCCTACAATATCAGAAGGGAAGCTGACTCTCAAGATGCCTGGCTGAGAATGTTACTGACACTGCAGAATAAACTGAAAACACAGAGACATATGGAAGGCTTTTGTCAATTGCATGCGGTCTCCAGCAGCTCTTCAAATGGCTAGTTACTGAGTGCTGAACCTCAAAACGTTCAGAAAGACTGTTCAGTTTGCATAAGCATGCAAAAAGTTATGCTGCTTAACTGAAACCTATCCAAGTCTCTTTGGTCTGGAAATAAGTCTGGAACTGTTGCAAGATCAGGCTTTCTTATGAGATTTCCATGCTCACTTCTTGCTGCCAGCACAAGGACACCATGAGAACAGTCTCTCACAATAATGCATGTGGATTCTTAGGCTTCTGCTCTTGGCTGAAACAAAAAAACAAAACAAAAAACCTTTTTTCAACCTCAGAAGAGGACTGGGTTTGGTTCAAAGCCCATCCCCTAATAATTATATGGGACAGATAAACCATACATTCTTATGCAATGAGTTATGCATACAATTAATTCCTTGCTAGACTATAAAGCCACTTCCCTTTTTCTTGTGGGACTTAAATCCAATAGTTTCATTTAAAAAATCTAGCTTGGATGGAAATTTTGTTCACTCAAATGTAGTTCAGGCTAACTCTACCACTATGAAACTGGTTTATGAAGTAATTTGTGTGATATAATCATATTTTAGTCTATTTTATCTTTTTTAATGAAAACTTTCCTAAAGACTTTCCTTGGAGAGGTCGTCATGTATTAGGAAAGCAAAGACCATGTGTTCTGATAACTGACTTACTTTGGTAGGAAAAAGAATTAAGAAAGAGACATAAATGGGCAGAAGAAAAACATCTGAAGAGAAATACAGCTCCAGATTCCGATGTCAGCGACACAGATGACTGTTTTGTCTGTTGATAGCTCAGGTGAAATCTTAGGGCATGAAATCTTCTAGACTCAGTTCCTGTGACATCACCTGATTCGACTCAAACCTTTCAATTGATTGGTACTTAATGAATGAACTGTGAACTGAAGTGTTGCTCTCAGATGTCCATGACAGCTGGCTACAGTAACTCTCAGATGCTAAAGGCTTGATGATGGACCATAATGTTTGACTGTGTTCCGAACACATGAATGCATGTTTGTAATTCAAAAAGTGTTGATTCCTCCACTGGCTAAAAAGAGGAGAAAATATAAATCACTGAGGCTGACTGACATATGTAAAGGTATGCAGTGGTGTTGTAGCCATATCCGTTCCAGGATATTGGAGACACAAGATGGGTGAGGTAATATCTTTTATTGGACCAACTTCTGTTGGTGAGAGACAAGATTTCAAGCTAATAAAGAGCTCTGCTTCAGTTCTGAGAAAGGTACTAAAAGTGTCACAGCTAAATACAAGATCAGACAGATTGTTTAGCATAAGTAGTTAGCACATATTCTGAGGGACCATTCAAGGTGAAGTGGCCCATTAACACCCCTATAGTCATATGACAAAAACGGGAGGTCTGGCAGTCTAGTTATAGGATAGGGAATTTGAAGTCACAGCAAAATTATCCGGTAGTGGAGGGACTACCAAGCCAATCAAAATAACCAAATATCTAAAATGCACAAAACTCCATTTGTGAAAGAGAGTGTAATAGAAAACACTGGAGACATGAGCCTGCTCTTGGCCTTCCCCCAGTCAATGCAGATGTGTTCCCGACAGCATATTCTTGTATGCTGTCTACAGTTTGGCTTTTGTGAAAACTAGTGGGGCTTCAACCCACTTCCACTCCGTCAAAAAGACACAACATGATATTTTCAGAAGTGCCTCTGGGGCAAATTTTCCAGACTCCAAAATTTTCCAAGTCCCATTGACTTCCAGGGATAACTTTGAAAGTGGGACTACAGCACCTAAGTCACGTTAGTGTTTCTAAAAATTTTGTTTGTCACCTTTTATTGCCTAATTATTTCTGATTCAACCTCAGCTTTCATGTGCTCCAATTTAATTCTCATTCACTAGGTCATAACCGTTCTTGACAGTCTTGCTTCATCTGGAAAGTACACCCAGAAATGCTCAGCTGTGTTTTTTGTGCTCACTGGAACTCTCGCCACCCTTTCCATACCTCTTCAGAGTATATCTTTATACCTTAAATTTTTGTTGCCATTAGGGTGACCATACATCCTGTTTTAGCAGGGACAGTCCCTTTTTTAAAGCCCTGTTCCGGCTGTCCTGACATTTTTGGCAAAATTGGTGATCTGTGTCACTGATCAAGTTGGCAAGAGCAATTGGGACAAATGTCCACTTTTGTCAAAAAAGTGGGGTGTGGAGGAACATGCAGAGAGGAGGCGGCAAGCAGCGATGCCAGCCCTGCACAGGGGTGGGGAGGCAGGGCTCAAGTGGGAGGCAGGCAGAATAGGCGGAACAGCGATGCCAACCCCAGCCTTGGCCAAGGGGCTTGCAGGCCTCAAGCGAGCAGTGACACCAGCCCTGTGCATGGATGGGAGGAGAACTCAGGCAAGCTGCTCAGGCCAGCCATGTGCAGCATGGAAGAGGGCTTGGGCTAGCCTCATTTCCCTTTGGGAAATATGGTCACCCTAGCTGCCACCAGGTTGAAAATATTATCCTCAGATTAGACGGATGCTCTAGCCTTTTCTTAGGGAAGAATGACTCTTTTCCTTCAACTGTTTTCTAATGAAATTGGACTTACAAGGAACCACAAGCTCAGTGGTTATTAGAATAACCATATAACATGACTATGTGAAAAAGTTAGGTGCCCACAAGCAGCTGTTTGTCCACTTTCTCGCATGTGATTTTTCTCTTTGGTTCTGCTGTGTATTAGCACAATGAGCTTGGTATTCTTGCTGACGTCCTACTTGTTATATACAGTATTTTGTGACCCACTTATTTCTTCTGCCTCCAAAAAAAAAATCCTTCCAAAGATGGAACAGTAATTGTTGGGAATATTATTAACATGCCAAAGCCTCAGGAAATTATTCAAAGAAGAAAAAGTTTCCCTGAGTAAGCACTGATTAAACACTGAGTAAAGATCTCAGTTTTTATTAATAAAAAGCCAAATCCTGAATTTCTTACACAGTTTGCCTCAATAGGGGCTGAGTTTAAAGAATAAATAAATAAAGGGAGACTAAGGCTTTCAGGATTTGGCTCAATAGGCTTACACAGAAAATAGAACAAGACTTCAAACTAATCATAACAAAGAGTGAATTCTAGTTTAAATAGAATTAAGGAGTAAGATCCCCACCCCCCACTGCAGCCTCTTTATGCCAGGGAAAAGAGCCAGAGTAATATAAAGGTGTCTGAAATCTCCTGTTCTGACCAGGGAGGATTTCTCCTAGTGCAGGCGTTGCAAAGACCACTTTAAGCTAACTTCTGAGGATCCCCTTGCAAGTTCTGGTGTAGCCCAAGGACAGTGCTGCGGCATCAAAGATGGGGCAACCAAGGGAAGTTACTGTAATTTAGACACTAGAGGCTGTCTAAGTTAAGCCAGGGATTTCTCCAGTCCACTCAGGAGGGTACAAAGATGGCTTTAAAGCTGGCTCAACTCCACTTCACCTGGGCGGGAAGTTGTATGTTGTGCTTCTTAGAGTTGCTCTGCTCCACAGAACTTTATCCAAGGTTTGTAGGAAGGTCAATGGAAAGATCCTCCTTGATCTCCATTTACATGGGATTGAGACACTAGTCTCCTGGGTGATGAAATCCAAACTCTTGCATCAAAAAAAAATATCCTAGGCATTTGAATTTCTAGCACCAACCTCGTGGACTGTCCCACCCTGCTCTTCTCCATGGCTTCTCCACACAATGCAAACCACATAACTAAGGACAGTCTTTTTTTTTTTTTTTTAGGAATAACAGCATTTGAAAATAAGTGTTGCACCAGCTAGTCTAGACAGCACGCAGAACATGGCCCACGAGTGTTAAATCACCATTCTTCATGTCTATTTGAATGGCATAGGCAATCTAAAACTACAGAAAAGACCTTGGCCAGACATTATCACAGTAAAAGACATTAATGTGCATATCAAAATGACATAAAACAAAACTATTATTTCTGTCTGAAGTACACTTTCCCCTCTGGGAAAGCGCATCAAGGCACGAAGGTACCATTCCCTCATGTCATTTCCTTCAATAACAAAGGGAAGGCTGGCCCAAAATATTTGGCTGCTTCTAGTCAAAACTAATACATATAAAATACGTTAACCTGCTGAGTCTTGGTAGAAGATTTAATCATACAGTTGTTCTTTAATCTCTGAAAAAGGGAATAGAGATCGGAAGTGCAAGTACAGCATGTGATATGGATAGGATTAGTCCTTAGCTAATGCATCTAACCAATCACAGATCATCAGCAACAAAAGTCTGTTTCTTAACTTGGTCTCTGTGGGCCCAAATCTGCTCTTATGAGAAGATGTTGAGGAAGCCACTTGGTAACAAGGGTGGGAATGGCAGCTTGATTCCCAGTAACAATATTTGTTGTATTAATTTAAATGCATGGGGGGGAGGGAAGGTGAGCAATTTGCTTTTGCATTTTTCTTGACAAATCAAAACCTAAGCTTCCGTACTCCAGCCCATCTCTGTAAGATAGAGCCAAAGCAGAGCACCGCATACAACTTCTGGGGAAGTTCAGAAATGGATCAGAATCCAGATCTGAACAGCATGGCTTATTTCCATGTTAAAACCTTCTATCACTGACACTAAAGAAAATCACAATGGACTCCAGCACATTAGTAGTCATACCTTTATCAGGCCCAGTTCTTCCATAGTGACCCATCTGAGTAGTTCCACAGAACTCAGTGAGACCACTCGCATGAGTAATGACTACTTCTGTGAATATGGATGGCAGAATCAGGTCTCTTATAAAATCAGTAAATCTTACTTTAAAGCCATGTGACGTATGGCAGTCTTGAGCAGTATTTCCATATTGTTTCAGCAGTGAGGAGCTTACACATGAGTCTCATGCATGCATTTCACAAGACAATACTGATACACAAATTCATTTTGATTGGACTGTCTTTATCTCACTCAGGTGGTTGTACTGATAGATTTTGTAGCTCTAACCACTATATTGGGGGAAGGGAAAATGCACAGTAGTGCTGAGCAAACTTCTAGAAGTATGAGGTTCAAAGTTGCAGTTCAAATAATCCTTCCCCAAGTGTGAATGCTCCAATTATCCAACCATTTTCGACCTTGGGCCAGTTACTCAGCCTGTGTAGATGTGCCATTGTTTTTAATGGAGCTACCCCAGATTATACCAGCTGAGGGATATGTCCCTCTATGTACATTTCAGGAGACACCACAAGTGAATATTTGACTAGGAATCTACCTCTCATGTAGGAAGGAGGAAAGGGGGACTGATTTAACGATCGTCTTTGAGAAACTGGTATGGCAGGGTCAGAAGTATTCTTTATTTTCCCCATTTGAACAGTAAGATACTCAACCTGACATAATGAGGCTTAGCAGCATATACTTCTCTAATGGCATCCAGGAAGGATTTCAAAATATTAAAATGGGTTTCTTTATGGTTGTTTGGGTAGAATGGAGAGTCATATTCTCCTCCCTGGTATCATTGCCCATGAAGTACTAGCTCATCAAGAACATTCATGCAGTGCAGTAGGTAGCATTCTACTCAGGGTTGGAGAAGTGGACTGTTTTTATACCAAGCTGAATTCAGACAAGATTCTAATGAGTTTTTGGACGATGACTAAAAAAGGTGAAAAATAATTCCTAAAAATTTGTGTCTGTATTATCACCTGGGGGATGTCTCTTCTGAAAGGGAGGGGCTAAATGAGTTGCCTAGCATGCTTTCCTTTTACTGTCAATATGATTAAAGACACTGTTTGCATTTGCTTCATATCAATGAAGAATTTGTTAGGAATTACAGTTCATGCAGCCAGATGACAGCTGGTAAATGGTGTCTGAAGACAGATTACATAGGAATAGAAGAGGGATAGTTTTCCAGGTAAGGCACTGAACTGGGTTTCAGAAGATCTAGGCTCAGGTCCTATTTGTTCCATAGATTAGGTTGCTTACCAAAGATTTCACAAGCTTCCTATGCCTCACTTACTGATCTTGTTAATTAGGGATAGTATTTCCTTTCCCCCATGCTATACTATCTTGTCTATTTAGATTATAAACTCTTCAGAGCATGGACTGTCCCTCAGTATATAATTGTACTATAATAGTAACTGTTGTTATTTGCATTGCTATAACATCTAGGAGGCCTAGTCATGGACCAGGACCCAATTTGCACAATGGAGCCTTTAGATGCTACCATATTGCTAGTATTATATATTAATACTACTTGTACTAAAACATAGTTACCAAAGAAAGAACCCTGGCTGTTTTTTCATCAGTATAATAGTGACAAATACAGATGCAGTAGAGAAGATCAAGTTCTGTAACCTACAAAATTATCATATTAGGATCGAAACTGAGGGTGTTACCAGAGCTGGGTGAATATCTGTTTTGTTCAATATCTTCATTAATGATCTGGCGGATGGAATAGATTGCATCCTCAGCAAGTTGCAGATGACGCTAAACTGGTAGATATGCTGGAGGGTAGGGAGAGGATACAGAGTGACCTAGACAAATTAGAGGATTGAGCCAGAAGAAATCTGATGAGGTTCAACAAGGACAAGTGCAGAGTTGTGCACATAGTACAGAAGAATCCCATGCACGGCTACAGACTGGGGACAGACTGGCTAGGCAGCAGTTCTGCAGAAAAGGACCTGGTGGTTACAGTGGTCAAGAAGCTGGATATGGGTTAACAGTGTGCCCTTATTGCCAAGAAGGCTAATAGCATATTGGGCTGCATTAATAGGAGCATTGCCAGCAGATTGAGGGAAGTGATTATTTCCCTCTGTTCAGCAATGGTGAGGCCTCATTTGGAGTACTGTGTCCAATTTTGGGCTCCCCACTAAAGAAAGGATGTGGAAAAATTGGAAAGAGTCCAGCAGAGGGCAACAAAAATTATTAGGGGACTGGAGCACGTGACTTATGAGGAGAGGCTGAGGGAACTAGGCTTCTTTAGGCTGCAGAAGAGAAGAATGGGGGGGTATTTGATAGCAGCCTTTAACTACCTGAAAGGGGGTTCCAGGGAGGATGGAACTAGATGTTTTTGGTGGTGATAGATGGGAGAACTAGAAGCAATGGTTTCAAGTTGCACTGGGGAGAGGTTTAGGTTGGATATTAGGAAAAACTTTTTCAGTAGGAGGGTGCTGAAGCACTGGAATGGGTTACCTACAGAGGTGGTGGAATCTCCATCCTCAGAGGTTTTTAAGGTGCAGCTTGACAGAGTCCTGTCTGGCATGATTTAGTTGGGGTTCGTTCTGCTTCGAACAGGTAGTTGGACTAGATGACCTCCTGAGGTCCCTTCCAACCCTAATCATCTATGATTCTATGAACTGAAAAATATCAGTGGCCAATCAAAAAAATCGGATACATTTCATTTTGGGTTGAATGAAAGATTTAGTTCAACTCAAAATAAACTGTTTTGCTTCATTTACAGGTGGTTTTACTCCATTTTGGGGGTTTTTTGTTTTTGTTTTTTGTTAAATCTTGCTAAATTTCTAAACAAAGTGTTATTCTGAAATGAGGAGTCTAAATGGTTTTTTTTAGTTTCTAAAATGACTAAACAAAATATTTTGACTTTTTTGGAAATTATGTGCCCCATTTTCTCCCTCCTCCCCAGATAAAACTATCTGCCAAATTCAACACAAATTCACAAACAGGTTCATGACCTGAACTGCGTTCTTCAGTGAACTATTTGCCGAGAACATTTTGCTCAGCTCTAGTGCTTGTAGAACGAGTTTCCAGAAATTCAGTTAGTTATACTCTTCCCTCTGAGCTTTGGCTGGCGCGGGATCCAATAACAGGCTTAAGTTAAGGGCTATTATGAAGAGGACTGCGATCAATTGTTCTCCATGTCCCCTGAAGGTAGAACAAGAAACGGGCTTAATCTGAAGCCAAGGAAGTTTAGGTTAGATATTAGGCAAAACACTTTCTAACTCTCAGTGTAGTTAAACTCTGGTTTAGGCTTCCAAGGAAGGTTGTGGAATCCCCATCACTGGAGTTTTTTTAAGAACAAGTTAGACCAACACCTGTGAAGGATGATCTAGGTTTAATTGATCCTGTCTCAGTGCAGGGGGCTGGACTTGACTGCTTGAGGTCTCTTCTACGCCTACATTTCTGATTCTATTATATTGATCCTGTCTCAGCATAGTTTTAGGGGATTATGACAGGGTAGTCTGCCCTTAAGGGTAATAGGGTCTGGTAGTCATCCTACCCCATCACATGACTTGACCCAAAAGGTTTGAAAGGCCCTATCTAGATAGATCAATCAAGATCTAAGCCCATAATGGAGATATGTATAGCGAGGAAGAGGCCCTGGGAATGAATGGTACCTGGAAGGAAATCCTGTCACTGTATATTTAAGAGGTCAGGGACAGGAGCCATGCAGAGAAAGCAGGGCAAGATTCCTCTCTCCCCAGCCAACTGAGAATGAACTGGGAGAAAGAAACCACCATCAAGGCTGCCTCCTCCTTCATAGCAGGACAGACATACACTGGCCTACTAGGCATCCTGAAATCTGATGGCTAATTAAAGAAAAGGGACCAACTGAGGCAGAAACCATCAAAGCCTTTGTAATGGGGCACTCACCTCTGAGAACCTCCAAGTGGCAGGCTGTGGTATTATATAGTCCTTTTCTCATCCCGGATGCCCCCTTCAGGTTGCCAGCCAATTATGGAGGGATCTTCAGTGGTCTGGCCTTCCGATCATTTCACAAAGTCCAAATGAATCCCTTCCAGGGTATAAGAGAGGCCAGTAAATAGATAATCTTTTTGCCCTTGCTAGCATCATCAGCCCTTTAAAATCAGCCCTCCATATGGGCTCCCAACTAAGCCCTGTCCCCTTCTTGGGGTTTACACGATTTTACCAGGCCCACCCACTACTCCACGCTACAAACCAGTAGCCGCCTCGCATCAACTTCAATCTTTTGTTGCCTCTTCCCAGCAGGCCCTTTTATCTACAGCCCTATCTCAGGGCCACCATACTCAGGTCCTTCTCCCTGTGCAATATGTGTAAATTCTGCCCATCATAAATTCTGGCTACTTGTCAGGCTCCCTTAGCCAGCAAGGAGCCCCTTCTCTACTCCTCTGGTTGTCACCAGGAACTGATCTGCTAAACCTCTGCAGCTCCTTTTATCTGAACCTGCTGGGCTCTGACTGGGTGCTTCTGTGAGGCTTCTTTAGGTGGCCCAGGAGGACCCACCTTCACTGCTCCTTTCCAGTCATTTTGATGCTTCCTGGGGCAGGTGCAGTAGGAGCGTAGGGCCTCCTGTAGGGATTCGCAAAGGCCAGGTACACTCCATCACAGTCTGCATCTGACTAACCCAGAACTTAGCTCTGGAGAAGAGAACTGAGGGTATCTGCTTCGGCAAGGCTAGCGAATCTGATTAACAGAACCCATCTCCAGAGAGGAGAGCGGAGGAGACTCCTGGTTAAGGAGCAAGTACCTTTCATTAGATAATGATCTAAAATGCTTTGATGCTACTTCCAGCTTTTTTGGTGATGGGACAGGGAGTGGGCTTTGGCCTTTGCATGAGTAGTCAGAAATGGATGAGAGAAACTTAGGACTGGTCTACACTACTGAGATTTGTCATCAAAAGTCAGCCTTTGTTGACAAAATAGTGGAGGTATACACATTCAAATGCTTCTCCCACCTTGTAACTCCCCTGATATGCCGACATCATAAAACCACCCCATGAGAGGTTTAGGGTTTACGTCAGCATAGATAGGGCGACACAGTGTCAATGTTGATGCTGCATTCCCTTACATCAGTAGTTATCTATCATTCTTGTCAATTTCAGGGCTAACAAGAAAACCAGATGGGAGTGGGGCAAAAAGTCAGCTCCCGGCTGGTAGCAGGGCAAACAAGGCCTGAGTGGCTGGACCCCAGCTCCCGGCTGCGATCTGGGATGGCAGAAGCACCAACTCCTGCCTGCAATCTGGGTAGCCTTGTGAATTTCTTGACAAGGCTGTCTGGCTCCAGGCCGGGGGGGTGAGGGGAGAGGAGAAGCTGGGGCAGCTGGCCCTACTCCCCAGGGGCAAGAAGCTCTGGGCTGTTTCCCTCTGGGAACAGGGAGGGGAGGGAAGCCTTTGAGCTTCCCCTGGCTCCCAGTGGGGAATGGGGAGGGGAGAAGCCCAGGGCTGGTTTCTGGCGGGGAATAGGGAGGGGAAGGGCAGCCTGCCAGGAGCATGGAAGCCTGTGGGGCTCTCAGCAGAGAGCTGTGAGCCTCGTCTCTCAGCTCCCCACACTGGCCCTTAATGGAAGTGCTCCTGGTGGAGATGCACTCCACCGACACAAGGAGGGCAGTGTGGACGTCTGCCACTTCAGTGGCTGTAACTTGACCTATGTTAGGTCGACTTATTTTTCAAGTGTAGACAAGGCAATAAAGTAAGAAAATTTGGAAATCTCAGCCAATGATAAATACAGCTGGTTGGCAATTTTCTGCTGAAATGTTTAAACCAAAGTTTCTATGAGGAAAACTTCAATTTCATGGAGTTTTTTTTTATTTTCCCCACCAGGAAATTTGAAACGATATATTTTGCTTTGGGTTGCATTGATCCGAATCAAAGCATTTTGCATTCTCATATTGCATCTAAACATTTTGTTTTGGGTTAGTTCAATGTTAATCTGTGCCTGCCCGAGCTGCCGCGGTGATTTGGGTTTGGGTTCCTCGTACCCCTTTTCTTGACAGAGCTGTTCTTTCCCCTCTCCTTGGGAACTCAGGATTTTTTGGGCTGGGAGAGGGAGTAGCCAACACCATTCTCACAGGAGGGAAGAGGGAGGGGAAAGGAGTGAGCAGAAAGAGCCCAGCCATTCAGAATTATTCACCTCCCTCCTGTCAGTCTGTCTGTCTCTGTTGCAGGGATGGAAAGGGCAGGGGGCAACCCAGACCTGAAAAGAAGGAAAGGGGGGTGCTGAAGGATGCTTGGAACTCCCTGCTTCTGCTTCCTAGGCTTGATTGGGGGAAAAGAGGAGGATCTCATTAGCAGCTCCTCCCTGCAGGCCTAGGAATGGGAGATGAAGCACTTCTGGAACTGCAGGAAGGAGTCAAGATGTACTGGTGGGCAGGAGGAGTTCAAAACCCAAAACAGATCAATAACAGATTATTTTGTGGGTTTTTTTTAAAGTTTCATGGTCTTTTGGCATCAACTTCACAAGGTGAAAGACCGTGAGTCAGACATGCCATTAACGTGGAGTATAAGTGGATTTAAGTGCTGTAAAAGACTGTGCATTGGCCCACTGCAATGAGGTGAGTTACGCCCTGTACTTTTATTTTCAGTATTTTTTAAAACACATCTGCAAATACAGTGAAAACAAATGTACAGAAAATATTTAGAGTTCCACAAAATAGCACAGGAATCACTAAAAAAGTTCCATTGCAGCGGGGGAAGTGTATCCCTGGTCTTCTGCTCCTAGGTAGATGCCCAAACCACCAGCTGGGTCAGGCTTGGTGCTGTCTCCTTCTCAGCAAGCCTGTCTGAAGCAGGGCACCACTCTTCCTGTTCACAGCCCCTACTTGTGGCAGTTTCTCTCTTAAGCTCTCCCTGTCCAGGCAGACCAAGTCTTGCAAGTACACCTCAGGTACACCTCTTCGTTGCCATGCTCAGAGTCACAAAGTCTCAGTCCCTTTGTGTATCCGGGCTTCTATTACCTCAGCATTTAAATTGCACATGCCAACTTCTCTGCATCTGTTTCCCCTAACCTTTTGTCCATCTTGTTTATTTAGACTGTAAATTCTTCAGAGCAGGGGCTATTTTTCATCGTGTTTATGTACAGTGCATAGTACAAAGGGTCCCTGATTTCGGTTGAGGTCTCAGGTACTATTCTAATACAAATAATTAATTGTAATTACATAAACCCATATTTTTCCTTCTGATCTCAAATATGAGGCAGGTGTGGCAAGGAGCCCAACTCTAGATCAACAATGTCTTGGTATCGTTCATTGTGCTAGTACTTAGGGGCTTGAATCAGGATCTCATGCTAGGCTTTGTACAAACACATGACCAAAAGATGGTGCCTCATGCAAAGACTGTTTTTTTTCCCCCAGTTTATCTGGGTCCCCACTTGGTATCATTTCTATTAGTGAACACATTCCCCACGGTGAAGAGATTCGAATAGCCAGCCATTCTGTAATTGTTAAAATATTTTTTCTTAACATTAAAATTGAACTAAATCAGCTGCATTTGCTAACAGGCCTGTTTAAAATTCCTAATTGTAGCAGTTTCCAGTGTTCCAGTTTGAAACAACGTGTTGATCAACAACATATTTCAGAATCCAGGAAGTTGTTCTTTCCAGCCAAAAAAAGAAGACAATGACCATGACCAGATTGTTTATATTTCTATCACCCAATGATTTTTCTCTCAGAGATAGTTTTTCTCTGTAAGAAAAAAATCTCCCTCTACACAGCTGATACTAAGAGACACTGTGTCCTGATGACAAGATTCACAAAGGTTGTGTAAATTGTACTGGTAAAGCTGTCTCAGAAATTATTGCTATTAAATATATTCTTAATTTAATATTCCCTGTAAGACTGACTGACTTAGATGACATTTTGATGCATTATTTTAGATGTAGGTGTATGCTGAATTTTAAGGGTCTCCCTGTTAACTTTCAAAAAGCTTCACGAACTGAAATGAGTCAGGTTTATCTTGCCAAGCCTCTACCATTTTTATGGTTTGAAAGTCTGAGGAGTTATGGATTTTGAGACGGGGAACGTAATAGGTAGGTACTGCAGAACCAGCAATGTTTAGGGTCAGAATTTTAGCATTCAGAATCCAGCAGCTCCCTTTTGGGCTAGATTTTCAAAAGAAGTCTACACAATAAATGGCCAGATTTTCACCCAGAAATCAACATGCTGGCATAATTACCTTTTTTAAAAATCTGACCATAAGTGTCATAAAGGGAGCTGCTGGGTGCTGAACATTTTGTAAATCACCTTAGTTAGTTGCCTAAATGTGAACAGAGCTCTTTTGAAAAACTGGCTCCAACTGTGGGCAATTGTGAGATGGTGCATTGGTTCAACAGCGCCCTCTCTGGTCAAGCCTGGCACAACCCCAGGACTCACATAGCCTAGCAGGGTTGTGAGTCTGTTCCTGGTTCCCAGGAGTCTGCAAACATCAGGGGATTAATAGGGGAACCCAATCTTGCCACTCCATTAGGTTCCGGGTCAGGGCCTTTGAGCTAGATAAGCAGTGCCCTGAATTGCTTCATACCTGCCTGTGGATCTCTTCAGGCTCTCCAGACTGTTGGTCAGTTCGTCCCCTCTTGGGCTGTCGTCTCTGGGAAGCTCTATAGTAGCTTGTTAGCAGGAGCCCCTTTCTCCAGTCTGCTCTGGCAGCCACCCTACCTCTCTGCTTCCCAGCCCTTTTAGCCTTCCAGCTGCTGTGAGGCTTCTAATCAGCAGTGGCAGGCAGTGCCTGTACTAACCCTTTGATCGCTGGGCTAGCCTGGAGTACATACACCCCATGACAATGCTGAGCACTTAAGCACCTGTTTGATTGTGTCACTAGTGACCAGATTTAAAAAAAAAAAAAAGCCCATATTGCAGCATGCTGATCTATATATCTTCCTAAAGAAGATCTGAGCTCTTTTTAAAAAACTGGGCATTACTGTATGTATTTACTTTTGTGGCTCTGAACCTGTGGAATGTCCTGTCTTCTAATCTCTGCCTGGCTTTTTAGAGCATGCCCTGTAATGCAATTAATTTCCCTTTGTGGAGAATGGTGGAGAGCAAGAGGCAGGTGCTGGTAGATTCCAGCAGAGCAGAGAGACGGAGAACAAAATGCTGGGTACTTGGCGACAGCAAAATAGTAAATTCTGCAGCAACAAAGCTAAATTTTGTAGTATTTAGAAAAATGCTAGATTCCATAGCCGCACAATCAGAGTCCATAGAATCCTGCGTAAGATGACTATGGCCATTCATACCTTTCAGAGCATGTTTCAGGCTCTTTGCAGACTTAGACAGGCATCAATTTATATTTTCAAGGGTGTCTTTGCAACCCCAGGTAAGGTTAGAAAGTTAATTTTTATTTAAATGAAAGTGGAGGTTCTAAAGCATGTTTCTGTGGCAAGAGGTGAATTCTGCAGCAAATTCCATGCTGGTGGAATCAAAAACTACACAAGTAACTATGTTACGTACCTTGCAGGGGTGTTGTGTGGTCCTATTGTTTGTAAAACATTTTGAGCATAAGAGCTACTATACTATGAAAATTATTCATCCTATTTTCATCATATTGTAAACGCAGTACTTTTCCTGATGTGGAAGTTAACATTTAAAGATATCGTGTAGAAGAGAGAGATGCTACATATTGAGGTAATTATGTGGTCTTTTCTTTTTTTTTAAGTAATAGAGAAATCACTACCCTGAGGAAAGAGTTAAGAATAGCTTGTTTATCCAGAATTTATTTGGGCATCATGACACTTAGATGGGTCAGGAGGAATCCAACCCAGATATTTTCTATCTTGATTACTAGTTAGGAATGCAAACAGCAACTTCCAGCAGAGACAAGCTTACCACAAGTCTTACAAGCCTTTTTTCGAGGTACCGCCTTTCGTGGTGAAAGGATTGTTCTGTCTCTGTGCCCAATTCAGTCATTGGCTCGTTAATTGTGACTTGCTACAAAGGTGCCAATTATGGCAATGGTTTTAGTGGTGTCGATTCCCGTCCATTAGGAATTGGACTGAGACCACCAATTCATTTCACACAGACCATGAGTTGGTAATGACTTTCTGTTAGTGGTGATTTGAACCGGTGACCTTAATGTGAAAGGCTCTGTATCCCATTTCTAATCTCCTGAGGATTGCATTTCTAACTTTTATTTTGTAATAAACTCTGTTCAACCACAGGTTTCCTCTGTAGTGGATGTTAAGACAAACAACAATCTGTTCTTCTTTACCTAGAATACTCTGATACCTCTCTCACAGTACTAAGTGGCATACCGTATACAACGTTTTCCATCTTTTCATTCTGAACTGATGTAAATATATTTTAATTAAAAAAAAACAAAAAACAAAAAACCACAAACCTATAGAATCTCAGTGTTCTAGTCAATTTGTGTCGTGTTCAGGAGAGTAAAGAGAAGATTTGGTCAGTTGCATTTTTAGGGCCCCCAGATGAAACACTCAGCCCCCTAGCACAGGCATAAATTCTGTGATCCTTACTCCAGCAACACTTAAACTCCTGCGCAAATCTATGAGCCTTTTTCTTCAGTAAAACAACTGCAGAATTGGCCTAAAGTATTTTGACACTTCTGCTGGTGCTAAGTGCAGAGACATGTAACAAAAGAGAATGAAACAAACAAAAAAGTTTGTTTCAAAATTTCATAAAACATTTGATTTAGGTTCAGTCTGAGGAACAAGCAAAGATTTGAGTAATTTTCTACAGTATTTTATCATCTCTGGTTAGCCAATCAGATTAGATAGTTTGGCCCAATTCTAGCCCAGATTTGGGCCAAATTATCTAGATTAATATTTAGAAACCCAGATGGGCCTGTTTATCTAGAACCACATTTAAAAGCCCCTATCAGCCAACCTTTGAGATTTATTCATATATTTGTTAAAATCATCCTTTTTTTTTTTAATCAAATGCTCCTCCAATTTTGTTGGTTACTGAAAAGGAATAAACATAACATAACATAAAGCATAACATAAAGCATTATTAACATAAAGCATTAATGTTTCCAATTTATATGAGCTTCCTCAAATTAAGAAGATCCTGAAAAAAGAGTGAGCATCTCCAAATATATGCAGAACTTGTTATTCTTAAGGTTGTTTAACCCCACACATTTAATTACAAATATTTAATTCAGTGGCTTGTTTTTTATTAGCTGGGGAAAATATTTTTGGGGTAAAAATTCAATACTTTTTGTGGTGATTTAGCCACACAATTTCAACTAACGATAGTGAAAACGGCAATTGAATCTTGTGAATTGCAATAGAAATGTACTTTTTATATTTTCTATTTGCATTTGATTGAAAAGAATTTAGCAAAAGATAAAACAAAACAGTTAATTATGAAACCCAGCTGCATTGGGGATGGGTGCTGCACCCACACCTAAAAATCCAAGAAGAAAAAACCCACACAAGCACAAAATTACATTAAGATGGATTTAAATAAATAAGGGATCTTTGCTCAAACAGGGGGAGCAGTGTGCAAAATAGTGAATTAAAATCAAGAAAATTTCACTACTCCCTCTTTTCTCTGTGGCCAGTGTGTTGTTAAATAAATTATGTAGCCAGACACAGAGTCCTTCTTTTGTATAAATTATAACATGAATACTCTGACTTTCCAAACAGTTCTAGTACTCTCTCTTCCTCTGTTAGTGCTATTTCTCCATCTCTTTGATCAAAATGATCAGCCTTCAGTATATGGTCAAATACTTAACATATTTTGTATGGTACATTCAGGAAAATACATGACTTCAATTACAACTCCGTGAGTCCCTTGTGGTTTAAAGGGAGAAATAATCATAATATTTACCTGAGCTCCTGCTGATAGACTGATGAAAGGAAGTCAGACATAAAATGAATACACTTATGTATTATAATGTAATTTTACTGTTATTAATGTAACATCAGTTGTGGAAAACTATTGTCTCCGTTGAAAGGTTGAAAATGAGCCTGGTGGTGGGATATATGGCCAAAAGACACGTTCTGAAGTCTCTATTATCATGCATCAGTGCTCCCTTTTCCAATATAAAGACCATGCATTTTCCCTACACACCAAAATGTATAGTTTGTATTTTGTGTTGTGCTTTTGAAAACATTTGCCTCTCCCATTGCTTCAATTTTGCCTTAATACAGAGTCTACTATACCCATCATAGCAGAGCTGGTTGGATTTTTTTAATTCAAAAAACATTTTTTTCAACAAAAAATGGCCTATTTTCAAAACAAAGATATTTTGTAGAAAGTTTTTTTGGTTTTTTTAAAAGAAATTTTCCATCTTTTTGGCAGAAAAATCTCAAACTGATAATTTTTACCAATCCCCTCACTTCCCCCTGTTTTCATTTCTTTCCAAATTGTTCATGGAAAATACTTACCATTTTCTGACCGGCTCTCTTGTGGAGGTTTTTGTTTATTTTAGATCAAACCGTTATGTCACTTTCTCAGCCAACAGAACAACTCCAGCTCTAACATTAGTTATATATACATAATAAAATGTCATTTTTTATTCATAACATTCCTGGGCACACCTCCTGTGGCAGCTGACAACATCTGAAAAATGTTCCTATCTTGGCTTACGTTTTACTTCATTATTTTCCCAATTTCTGTTTCCAAGAATCTGACTAGAAAATCATGAAAGGTGAGGATACATGCCCCAAATTCTGCCCTATCTGACATTTAGAATCTCCTATTTCTAGATGTTAGCCTGAATTATCTTCATAGACTTATAGACTTTAAGGTCAGAAGGGATCATTATGATCATCTAGTCTGACTTCCTGTACATTGCAGACCACAGAACTTCACCTACCCACTCCTGTAATAAACCCCTTCTGGCTCAGTTATTGAAGTCCTCAAATCATGATTTAAAGCAGCAGTTCTTAAACTTCATTGCATCTCAAGTCCCTTCTGACAAGAAAAATTACTACATAATCCCAGTGCCCCGTGTTACTCAGAATAGTTAGTATTTTCAGTTAAAAAAAAAAAAAAAGCATTACAAGGCTGTATCTACAAAAAGAAGCCACTATTTTAATTCATAAAATAATCACAAGACAATCTTTATATCTAGCAGTAAAAAATAAAATAAATCTGCAACTAATGAGAGGAGGTGAGCTTGTATTGATGAATACAACCCCTTGAAGCAGAGCTCTGTGTGGTTGAGGTAAAGATGAAGGTCATCTTCAACAGTGAGACTGACCCAGTATTTGTTTTTTCAGTAAAGTCAGTGCTGAAAAGCCGGCTTCACACTGGTAGGTGGATGAAAATGGCATGAGAGCTTTCAAAGCTGCAGATGACAGCTCTGGATATTCTTCTTGCACAGAAATCCAGAAGTTAGCAAGAGGTTGCTCAGAAATTCTCAGCATCCACGTTTCATCACAGGAAAGGTCCATTAACATTTCATTTGCTATAAGTGATGTAACAATTGCGGTTGTTTCTATATTAAAGGGATTTCTAATCCATGCCTCTGTTTCCCAGTCCTTTTAAGGAAGTACTCTTGAAAATACTGTTTAAGGCTTTCCAGATGGCTGATGATAATGGGTTGCAAGTCATGCTTTGACAAGGCATTTTCATCCAAAAAGTCATCCAGTAAAATAAATTCTTCAAACCAGCCATTGTCCACATGAACAGACAAAGAAAGTTTCTCATCCAACTTTTGATTTTTCTCATTGAGAGAAAAGATGTCTCACTTTTGAAGTGAGGTAATTAACATATTTAGGCATTCAAAAATACCTGCCAGGTAAGCTAGCAAACCAAGCCACTTGATATCTGCAAACTTTTTGGCCAGTGGGGAATCTGTCTGAAAGAAAAATTCTCACTTCCGCTCTGAGAACAAGCGATTGAGAACTTTTCCCCAAAACAGCCATCGAACTTCTCAGTGGTAAAGTAATTGATGGTGCTCAGTTCCCGTCTCATCACACAAAACTCCAAACAGACATACTTGTTGAGCTACTCTTGATGAAGATGACTGTGCAAATCACTTCATTGAGAGCTTGTTTTATAATGGGTGGCATTTTTTTTGCAACTGGGGATTGCCAGTGTATAATACAATGACTCCAAACTGCTTCCAGTGCAACAGCTGGCACTCAGGTGATTAACCTACTGTTTTTTTCCAGTCATTACATGAGTACCATCATGGTAAATTCCTACACAGCGCTGCCATTCCAAGCTAAAATCAGACAAAAGCATCCAAAAATGCAAAGAGCTGGTCTTCTGTAGCACACTGTGGTAATGGCCAGCGGAACAGAAATTCCTCTTGGAGTTTTTTGTCATTTTCAAATTTTATGTATGTCAGCATCGGAGCAGCACCCAACACATCCATTGTTTCATTAAGTTGAATGGGAGGAAAAAGGACTTTGCTTGATTTTTGGTTCAGTCATGCCATTTGCCATACTTCAAATATGCCAAGCATGTCAATAGTATTATTACCCAGGGGAATCAAATCAAATTGAGTTGCTGCACCTTGCCCCACCATTTTTGATAATATTTTCTTGACACATGGCAAAAAAAAAGTTTCACCAATAGTGTGTGGTTGCCCAGTTTTAGCTAACCAGTGTGACAGTGTGCTATAGCTGCTGTTCTCAGTACAATTTTCTGGCTCTTTTAACACTCACAGCTTTCACTGAAAACAAAAATCAAGCAATTTTGTTTGAAAACAAGTGTGCGGTATCGGGAAGTCTCGCAACATTTTACATCGTTTAAGCTCTCCTTTGCCGGAACTTCGCCACACACCACATGCAGTGGCATGGGTCCTCCTGAAAACCAGTCCATGTAAATCCATATTCCAAATATTTTGGATAGTATTTGTGGTTTCTTGTTGGGGTTTTTTTTTTTTACTGCTGTTTGGATCTTCGTTGTCAGCCCTTCTTTTGCTGCAAGTGGCAATTGACTCCCCTTCAGTACTCTTTCCTCCACTTTCCTTCAGAAAATGGTCCGTTGCTAAAATTATTTCTACAGCAACTTTTCAAACTGGTTTCAACACAATATATGCTGAGTGGACTGCTAGGTAAACACAGGTGCTTGAGTACAGGAAGTACCTCAGTACAGGAAGTGACACACAAGGCCTGCAGGGGGTGGAAATCCGAGCAGCTGCCCAGCCCCACATCACAAGGGGCCTGTAAGCCGGCGGGAGCTTCGCGCCGGTCGCGGCGGCCCTTCCGGGGGCCCAGCCGCTCGGGGAGGTCCCTGCACCTTCCTAGAATAAGGGGGAATTAGCTACAGTGTCTATCGCCCCGGCCCCTTGGCAGGGGCGGGCGAGCAAGCAGTCTA
>ML675614.1:31697895-31807086 GCA_007922155.1 Mesoclemmys tuberculata | reverse complement strand
GAGCAAGCAGTCTATCGCCCCGGCCCCTTGGCAGGGGCGGGCGAGCACGGAAGCAGTCTAGCGCCGGGTTGGAGGAGGGGTTGTGCGGGTATCCGAGGTCAAAGGGACAGGGGGAGGGGGACGCAGGCCCACCCGACTCCACTGCGTCCCAGCCCAGGGCCCTAACAGTGGCAAAGGCGTTGCCACTGTGCCGGCGGGGTCCTCCCGCAACACACCAGCGGTCGCAGGCCCTTGGCCGCAGCCCCAGTTGGAGCTGCCCCCTGGGCTACTTCCTCCCCACCAGTCCCGGGTACCTCCTTCCGTGGGCTCCGGGGAATAGACGGCTCGGGGAAGGTTGAGTAGGCCCTCCTCATCGGCAGGTGGGAGGTCGGGGAGCCCTTCAGCGAGGGGCAACTCCTCCAGGTCGCAGGCCTCTGGGGGTACTCCGGCGTCCGGTAGTTCCTCCAAGTCAGGGCCCGCCTCGGGGGGTGCTGCGGCGGGCAACTCGTCCAGGTCCGGACCCGCCTCCGGAGGGGGTTCCCACCCCAGAGGGTCCCGGGGCTCGTCCCACTCCCTGGTATCCGGGGGCCCGACCCAGTCATCCGGTCCGGAGCGGTAGGGCCGCTCCCAGCCCCTGAGTTCCGGAGAGGCCCTCCGCTGCGCCTCGGTCCGGCGGGGCTCCGGCAGGGGCTGCAGCCGGCGTGAAGGCACTTCTGTCCTCGCTGGCCGTCTGCCCCTTACTGAGCAGCGGGCCCTGCCTTTTAACCCCTTTTCCTGGGGGAAGTCCCGCCCTCCGCGGAGGGGATTGGCCAGTCGGCTGGGCCTATCTCAGTCCGCCTCCGGGGTTGACGGGCAGGCAGGGGTTTTAAATCCTGTGGAGGTTGTGTTTGGGGCGGCGGCCCTTTCTGGGGCCCAGCCGCTCGGGAAGGTCCCTGCACCTTCCTACAGGGCCCCTCAAACTAAATTGCTCAGGTGGGGGCTCGGACTCCAGGCTTTTGCTCCCTGCTGTCCACTCCTGGCTAGGGCTTCAGCCCCTGCTGAAGCTCTGGGTGTCAGCCCCTGCTGCCACAGAGCTCCCAGCTTCAGCCCCCTGCAGCTCCCTGAGCTGTGGGCTAGAGCTTCCGCCACTTGCAAAGCTACAGGCAGGCTTCAGCCTGACTGCCAACCCCAGAGCTCCTGGCTGGAGCTTTCTGTCCTGGCCACCCACACTTCGAAAACTGTTGATTTAGAGACTTCGAGTGACAGTGAATCCATCACTTTTATCCTAGTTTAAGCCTGCAAGTGATCTATGCCCCACGCTGCCATGGAAGGCAAAACTCTCCCAGGGTCCCTGACAGTCTGTCTCAGGACAAAATTCCTTCCTGATCCCAGATACCAGTTATGCCAGAGTTCCGGTGTTTTAGTTCACAGTCATGTGAGAACTAATTGCTAGCTCTTTAACAGTTAAAGGTATCCAGCAAATTGTAGAACTCACAGGCTTGTGCCTCAAGCTCATTAACAGTGAGAAAGTAACAACTATAACAGCAACAACAATCGACCAGACGGCGTTAGCACAAAAGGGGCTCAGGGCAGGCAACGGGGTGGTTTAGAGACTTTATAATAGGACACATAGCCTAGACCAAATCCAGCCCAAGTCAGAAGAGACTGAGTACTGTACCATCTTCCAACATTCAGACAATTATGGGTATATATGTAAGAACTTCTCAAATCAGGTCATTGTCTAGTGGCTAGCCAACCTAAAGGACATAAGCCTAAATGCAACAGTAGTTACAGGTTTTCCTTTAGCTCAAGTGATACAGGCCTGGACTACACTGGAAATAGAAGATTTGGGGCCAGATTCAAAAGCTTAGTTAGAGCCCCTGTGTGACACACTAGCTCAGCTGCACCACTTTCATATGGCAGCTTAATTAATACATTAACAGAGAAAGAGTTTTTGTACTGAATATTATTATAAATTTTGGATAGTGCTACAATTAATCGATTGGTGCTATAACTGTCTGTGTACAGGATTTATGTAACTTACAGTCTTTCTAATGAGTCCCACAATTAAAATTAGAGGTGGGTGAATTAAAAAAGAATTATTCACCAATGTTTTATTAAGAACATGTCCATATTCCAAGATATTCATTGGTAATTCACTCATTAGTTGATCAGATAATGAAAAAAAATGTATTGAATAATTCCCAAAAAGATAATAATAAAATGGTATGTCAAGAACAAGTGTCAGTCTGATCACCGGTGTTATGAAACCTTGCCAGATCTGTAATTTATTTTTATTTGAAATATGATCAGTGTGCTACAGCATTTACTTTACACTGGCACTGGAGAAAGGCCCAGTTCTCAACACCGTGAAAGAGAATGTTGTTAGAGTACAGGTCCTTTTGATGCAGCAAGCCTGCCTTTAGTTTGGTGAATCGGAGAGACTAACTGAATAATTAAAGTCACTTCATTGAGAATCCAGTTTGCAGATGATGCCACAATCTTCATGCTAGACGATAACTTAAATATTTTGTTTCTAAATGGGTTGTGTTTGAAAGGCCTGCTTTTATGGTTAAAGTGGATTTGTAAGTGAGCTGTCTTTGCCATGGAAAATTTAGTTCCGCCTATCAGTAGGGTCATACAAGGTGCCTACAGTTTAAACATGATCATTCACCTGTCCTTTCAGCATTGGGGGAATGATTCTTCTTCCATTGAAGTCAATGGCAAAACTCCCATTTTTTTGGGTGTGGGGTGGGGTCCAATTTTAGATCTCCCCACCCCCACCCTTCTCTAATAAACCACTGTATAGGTGAAGATGATTTCTTAAATACTAATTTAAAAAAACCCCAAATACTTACTATATTATAAATGGTGACTGAACATGGATGACTAAAAGCTAAATTAAGTGTTTGTATAATTCCTCTCTTCTTATGTCCTGATAACTTTGTTCCATTATATTTTCACCACATATATGGTAATAGTAAATAACTGATGACAATTAGCCTTCTAAGGAATATCACTTTATACAACATAATTCAGAAAAGAGCTGTTTTGCCAAAGTTTAATATGAATCCATCATATGGATTTATCATGTACCATTTCACTCCCAATTTTTTGATTGTTTATTCACACACCTATTTTGCTAAAACATTAAGTAGGAAATCTTTTAATGTGCTCACAGATTCTTAGAATATCTAATTACATAGCAAAAAAGGGGAGGAGGGGAATTCATTAAAAATAAAATATTTGAAGCAGTGAAAGCTTTATTCCTCAGGCTCCACTGGTCTTATAAAGCATTTTTGGCAAAAAACTCTCCTTGAGGGAGTCCAGTACTAAATACATAAAAGTTCAGAAAACCAGGCATGTACTTTTTCCTCTGGCTGTGGTATTTCTCAGAGATCTGCAGCTCCATTGATCTGCTGAGCCTGTGACCATGGGATGGTGGGAAAGGAAAACACACGCACTAAACAGCAACTTTTCACACCGACATTTATTTCTCATGCCAGTTCAGGATAGAGAGAATTTTGTCTCTGATGGTAGTCCTTACTTGGGCCATTGTCTCTTTTCTCTAAGGTTACATGAAGCTTAATGGTGTTCTGTGTAGGCCTCTGTCTAGAGAAAAACTTTTCACAATGTTGACAATTGTTGTCTCTTCCTCTTTTTAATGACCCCTTGGACAGTTGAAACTGAAATTGGTTTCCCTGAATTCTCCCCACACCTCCACTGCATGCTCACACTAGTTTGTTGTTGCACCATAGTAATGTTCTTCAATGCTGAGCTTATAACACTGATTACTTTTTTTTATTTTGAATGTGAAGACTTTTGTGTAAATTGTTTTGGGGAAAAACCCCACACATGTATAAAGAGTCCATGTACTTTGCAAATAGATATGAGAAGACAAGTAGGTCATATTTTGGCATCTGCCTGTCCTCAATAGTGTCCCTTTAAGCAAAACAATATCATCAGATACTAATAGTCAGTTTTCTAAAAGGTTTCACTGTGTGAAATCAAATCCTTTCTCTCTTGCTCTTCCTCGCTTCCTCCCACTCCTATATATAACCATTGTTACAGCTGACAAACCAATGTGATAAGTTAAGTGTAAATGTAGCATCTGCTGAATATCTACAGCATCTTCTATTGGGGAGCTGCTTTATGATCTCTTACAAGAATTGACTCTATGATGTGCAGTAAGAGGTTTTTGTCCTTTCTAGTTCAATCCTACTATCTTTTTTTCCAACTCTACTATAATCCAGAATTGCTCACATGGTGTAGCATAATTGTGTGCTATTATAGGGCCCCATGTACTCTATAATTCTGTGGTCACAAAATCTGGTACAGAATCCATTCCACTCCAGCAGTATGAATGGGCTGCAGTGAAGATAGGAATGGCTGTTGCATAAGCTCTCAGTTGAGGAAAAGGAGAGACCGTGTCTGGAGTACATTATTCTACACAGGTGTAACAGCCTGGGAAGGTCATTACAAACTGGCATTATTGAAAACAAATAAGTGTGTTCTGAAATGCAAAGATAAATTAAAACCACCTTCCCTTCTCCCCACACTGATCCTACACTTAGACAATCTGTCCCATTATCTTTATGGACTTATTCTTCTTTTACATCATTGCAGCTGAAATCAGAATTTGGCCCTTTATCTTTACAAAATATATTCTGTAACTTTTTTTCTGCACTGTATTCCCAAGTCTAATCCGAAAGCACCACATCAGAAAAAGCAGTCTATTTTATACTGCTGAATTTGAAACTTTCTCGATTCCGGGATATTTTTCTTTAAAAAATAAATAAATAAATAAATTGCATGCCAAAGAATCTGAGATTCAGGATATGGTCTCATCACACCCTCCACCTACTCGTTTGGAAGTGTCTCATGATTTTCCTACCTCATTTGACACATCTGTAGTTGTTTAATTGTTCTAGCTTTTTAGACTATGTTGTGAAACAATTGCTTATTGGACTCTTTTTTTGTTTTGTTTTTTATTATAAATATAGCTTTCTTCTGCACAGAACCACCTTCACAGTAGCAGAGAGCTTTGGAAACTTGCATGGTATCTAAAAATATGATTTTCTAAACAGGATGTTTACATCTGCATTGAAGAAGGCAGCTAGAATGCAGTCTGTGTATGTGAAAAATGTTTGTCTAAACAAGACATTATATGAATGGGAGTGCATTATATTTTTGACTTTCTTTTTTTATTCAGCTATATTCATTTATCTCCGTTTTGGCTCTGGTTCAGGAAAGCACTTAACCACATGTTTCAGTCCATCTCTATCCAGGAGCACTTAAGCACGTGCTTAAAATTAAGCATTTACATAATCACCCTTGCTGTACAGGAATACTTTCTTGAACTGGGGCCTCCATGTTAGGAGATGATTGACATTCTAAGCTACGCAAAACAGAAAATTTACCGAGGTGCACTTATTTCTGTTGATTGATATTGTGTCATACAGTCCAAAGCACTTCACTTACACGAACATTGCCAAATGCTTGATATTCCACTTTTCCCAACCTTACTCTTAAGTAGTGAGGAGATCTCCCCACTTCTCAGACAAAGACACCAAACAGCTGGCAGATCTCTAAACCCCCATCTGTGGCTCAAGGTCATAGGACCAGAGAATCAATGCATTATGGTGCTAAATTAGGGCTCTAAGATCCTGTAATGGTTACATTTAGTTGCAAATGTTTAGAAATGGTCACAAAAGAATGTTAAACAATCTTCCTTGAAACAGGGGCTTCTGCATAGAGCGACTGAGAGACTGATGAAAGAGATCCAACACATTGTATCACAAGAGATTGTAGGAACGTTATTTGTTTTTTGAGAAGAGAAACATATAAGAATCAAACTAAAACTAACTCATCCACAAATCTAGATCACCAGAGCCTTTTTGACTGGAACTTCTTTGTAAAGCAGTGTGGACTGTGGAATAGGTATGGGAATCTTAAAGTGAAATAACTAATGGAGAAGGAGGAAAGTAGAAATTTAAGCCCTTCACTGGTATTTTCCACACCCTGCTTTGTGTGGCGAGGGAACCCAGCAGCTTTCCTTGAAGTGTCAATGTTGCTGGGAATGTTGGTGGTTTGGAAAGGCCACACCAGCCTAACTCTACTGGTGTAAATCAGGAGTATCTCTACAGAACTGGACGTATAGTTTCCTCAACTTATCAGGCAGCACCCAAGTAATGAACAAGCTTCTACCAACACTAATTTTGTCTTCTTTAAAACAGATGTAAACTGAATTGTGTTGTCATTTAAGATGACAGATGGACATATTTGAGTCTGTTCATGTTCTTATACCATTTTCATTGTCAGCATATCGGAGTGCCTGAAGTCTTTGGTCCTCTATTACCCACAGAACAGGCACCGCACCAGGAGCAGTCATACAACCAGCTCTGCAATCCTGTCTGTGTTCTGCTCTGGAAGAATTACATATAGAGGTGAGACTAATTCAGTTTTCATTTCCATCCAACCGTTGGCTGCAGAACATTGAGGTCAGCAGCTCATGTCACATGGGCTAGCAGCTAGCCATTAAATAATAGTTTTTCATCATTGCTGAATAAAGCTGAGGTTGGTCCAGTAGAAAGCTCCATATCCCATGAAAAATCCTTTTTAGGTACTCGATTTTCAGATGCATCTTTTAACATATCCACTTAAGCTGGTGGCTTGTATGAGAAACTTTATCCATTTTATTATAAAAGATAGATATTTTTAATTCACTGAACTTGTAAATAATTAAAGTTTGTGGATGCACTTGAGCAGTCACAGGAAAATAAATATTGTACAGTGACTTTACAAATCCTTCCCAATGAACCATCAATTTAGTAGCATTTAATTACACATCACTTAATCACAGCATAAGTGGCTTTCTTTACATCTACTGTTACAGCCTAGACCTCATAAACTGTGCCTCAGTATTTCACTGTTTTCAGAGCATAACCTAATTTCAAGTGTCAGGCTCCACAGGGGGAATATTATGTGCAGCCCAGAGATTATTTTACTTTCTGTTTCAACTAGCTTTCCAATTTCAACAGAAATGTGATGTAGACATTCTGATGAGCAATTTGGTGGTTATATTCAAGAAGCAGACCCCTCTGCAGATTTGCTGAAAGGTCTCAAACCCATTTGGTTTGACTAATAAAACAATTAAAGTTACAGAAGAATGTAGTGATATTAAAAAGTCGCCATGCAAATGCATGTAGATGGCTAAAATTAATAGCTATTTCCTGGCTGCAAGACTGTAGAAAGAAACATTATCATCATCTAAAGTGACTGGAGAAAAATGTACAGGTTGGACCTATTCTATATTAAATACATTTTGAATACACGGAGTTTAGTGCTTTGCTGCAATAAAAATGCAGAAGAATAGATGATTGGGTAGTGTCTAAAGAATTAACAAACACAATGGACTACACCCTGCTGGAAGTGGTGTGGAGGGGCCATGGTGCAGCAAGAATGTCCAGGAATAATTATGATTCAGCCAACACTTCTCCTGGGGGCTGCGAGGCAATGTACATCATCTTTAGGGGGTCCACTGCTCCCCATCCCCATCCAGCCAGCTCTTCTAGCCAATGGGGAGGGAAGAGCCTCAGTTTCACTCTGCCCCCATCCAGTTAGCTGTCCAGTCCTGAGCAATTAGTCATATTGCGGCTGCCTATCTTGTTTAGGATTTTTTATAGTGTATGAAGCTGGGACGCATCCTCTCCTGCCTTGTACACTCACAATGGGACCAGCCTCCGTATGGCCCAATGGTCTCAGCTGCTAGTAAGTAATTGCTTTTAGATCTATTTATGCATTTTTAAAGTCAGGTCTACTCCTGCCCCACCCTATATTTATTTACTAGACAGGTCTTATAAGAAGATTGTGTTATATATATATTGGCTAGGGTTTTTTTTTTAAATGATAAAATAGAGACACTAGTCCATTATTTGCATCATGTTGAACCTCTAAAAGAATACTTTAACACACTTTATGTGAGCTGGGAAGGGGCATTTCACTTTTATTGAAGGTGACACAAATTAGGATTTTTAAGGATTTCACATCTGCTAGTCATTAAGGTCACAAATTCAAAAAAAAAAAAAAAAATTGGGTCAGTTTGCCAAGAACAGCCGTCAACTATTGAAAGCCTTAGGTGTGCCAAAGAAGGGCCCACACCCAGTTTTTGTCTTCAAGGACCCAAAACCAAGTATTCTTTTCTGGTTTTCAAGTCTCTAAAGAACCACTTTCTTGTCTCGTAGTGAAATGCCATAAGAATCACTTGATGATTACTTGTTCTATTCGTTCCCTTTGAAGCAACTGGCATTGGCCACTGTTGGAAGACAGGATATTGGGCTAGATGGACCATTTGTCTGACTCAGTATAGCTGTTCTTAAGTTTTTATGAGAATGAGTGGCTTTGAGGGATTCCTGTTGAAATACTACAAAAACATTAATTATTTCAGCATTTTGCTGAGATGCAAGAGCAACAGCCTAAGGGAGATTCCTAGATATAGGAGACTAATGCATCTCTCACTCCACCCACTCACCTTCTGTGGTTCATCACATTCATTCCTGCCTGGGTTGGTCTAGAAAATTGCTGAACAATTCTAAAATGATTAAATTAGCGGTAAACCACAATGGTTTACCAATTTCCACAGACTGAAGATTTACTCAAGTGCCTACAACAGTATCTTTGTAAATTATTTGTGTCCCTCTTTAAACTGTAGTCTTCATGTCATATTATGTTGTGTCATATTGCATCATCAGTAACATAATAGGCCCAATCATGCAAGGTACTGAGCTTCATTGACTCAATCCAAGTTAGTGAGAGTTGAAGATATTCGGTGCTTCATAGGATCAGGCTCCACAACACAGGTTTGAATGATAAAACCAATAAATGATGACATTGTAAAAAAGGACATTGCTGGATACTGGGCTGATAGCTATTACGAGATAGTAGCTGCCTCACCAGAAATGACTGGCAAGCTAAAATAATCTCAAATTTAATTGGAGAACTGGTATTTATGGAAAATGGCTAGCTGCTAATAGGTTGAAAAAAGAAAATAGCGTCAAATATGTTGGCATATCTAATTTTATCCTGTTCAAGTAACTACATTTCTATACACAATGATTGCTTTAGGTGCACAGCAGCCAAATGTTATTCCACCAATTTCTACCTCATTCTTGACTATTTCATTGAAAGAAAAAAGCTGCATAATGCCCTTCTACCCACTCAGATCTCCTAAGCAGATAGCTTTCTGTTACTTCTCTCCCTTTCCTTTTTTCCTGCTTGCCTTTCATAGAGCTATTTACAGGTAAATGCTTGGTATGGTGTTGGAATGCAACTGTATGGTGCAGTATCATTGTGCATAAACAATAGTTTTGGATTGTTAATTGCATTAACAAATATCACAGTTTGACCTTCACTTCCTCCAGTCTGAAGTCAGAGCTGCTCTCTTGGCTCCTTTGGGATCAGTGGGCCTATATGATTGGTCCTCCCAAGAGTCTGAGAGACCCTGTTCAGATTTTCATGACTCCTAGGGATGGTACTCAACATCTGGAAGACCACGCTGTTCGTGGGCTGATGTGACATTAAGATCTCTTGTCCACTCAGCCTCTGTAATATGGCTCCTAAATGTCCTCTTCATATACATTGTCCTTGCAGGAAAGCAGAATGCACAGATGATCAGAGATGAGTAACATATCCTGTTTGTGGGGAGGCTGACACACCAGTGGAAGTCATAAACAACAAGAGTCCTAACAAATTTAATTTTTGCAGGGATAAGTTTTCATGGGCTGTAACCCACTTCATAAGATGCAGGGAATGGAAATCAGATAGGGGGTATATATATACAGTCAAGGGAAGTCATGATATTCTGAGGCTGAATGATTGAGTGTGACAGAGTGCTTGGCAATAGCAACTGTGCCAGCACTCTGATCACTGGATCACCAATTAAATCACCCTGTGGTAAACCAGAAGGACAAAGCTCTGCCTAATTGATAGATTGGGATGACCTGAGGAGAGCCCAAAGGGTAGAAAAGGCACAGGAAGGACTTTATCGGGGGAAGAGATACACTGACAGGTTTTTGAGAGTGAAAGCCAAAGTATTTTCAGGTGGAAAATACCTTTTGTTTCCCCAATCCTCAGTTGAGTGAGCTAAAGCAAGTATGCTATTGTAAATGCAGAGCTGCAGTTTGCAAGGATGGGGGATAGAACAGTGTAAACAGATTGCACAAGGGGGTTAACCAGAAAAAGGCCTCTGAGTGGTTTGTGGCTAAGAAAAGAGACAGGAGCAAGATGATGCTTTGTCACATTGCGGCATAAAGAAAATACTTTCCTCAAATACATGGAGAAATACTTTCCTATGTCTGTCCTCGAGGTGAAGAAGGTCTTCTCTTTCTACATGACAGTATCTGCAAAGCCTCAGCCAACGGCTCTGGTGAGTGTGGGAGGGGTATAACTTGGTGAGTCTGAGTTGCAGTCTCCAGGAGAAAAAAGCCAAGTGTGACTTTGCTGTAATGAATTTAGGAACATGTTGAGGTGGAATTAATCATGTCTGTCAGTCTAGAACATTTATATCTAAAAGAGGCAAATGGCACATCAGCTGCAGCTGTGATTTATATGGTTCAAATCACTAAGCTTCTCAATAAGCCGGGGGAGCTTTGTTCTGCTCCTTGTGAGGTGAACCCATACTCCTCATGGCTACTAAAATCAAATAGGCTGGACCCCAAAGGAGGACAGGGCACCAGCATCCTCAAAGAAATGGCTATTTAAACCCTGGCTCAAGAGGCAATCCATTAACACTGACAATCTTTGTCTCCAAAATACCTGCTTATAAACATTTCTGACCCACCCGGGTCAGCCACTTCTGCTTAGAGGGGAATACCAGTCTCTTTGCCCCGGCCCCTGGGCGGGGCGGGCAGGCACCGTAGTCTCTTTGCCCCGGCCCCTGGGCGGGGCGGGCAGGCACAGTAGTCTATGTCGGGTCTCGGGGTACTTTGGGTAATGCTAGGGATGAAAAGGGGGTGGGGGAAGGGGACGCAGGCCCACCCGACTCCACTGCGTCCCAGCCCAGGGCCCTCCCAGTGGCAGGAGAGGACTGCCACTGGGTCGGCGGGGATCCGTCCGCAACACGCCGACATAGGATTGGCCCCAATCTCGGCCACCACCTGTGGCCTCCCTGGGCCACTTCCTCCCGCCCAGCCCCGGAGTACCTGTGTCCACGACCGGCGCCCGGGAACAGGGGGCGAAGCGGCGAGTGGCAGGCCGGCCAGGCCTTCGCTGTCAGCGGGCAGTAGGTCAGGCCATTCGTCGGGGTCATCGGCGAGGGGTAGCTCCTCTAGGTCACAGGCGCCTGGGGTTCCTTCTGGGCGTCCTCCGTCTCCCCACGCCGGAGAGGGCTCACCTGCCTCCGGCAATTCCTCCAGGTCGGGCCCGGCCTCAGGAGGTCTCTCCGTCCCTCCGGGGTAGTGGTCCGGGGCCCAGCTGCAGGGGCTAGGCAGGGCTCCCAGCTGTTGGGGCCAGGGCAGCGCCCCCCGTCTGGTCGGGTCTGGCGGCCCTGGCGGGTCCCAGGGTTTGGCCCGCTCACCCCAGTCGTCCAAGTCCGATAGGTCCAGTCTCTCCCACCCGAGTCTGTCAGTCCGGGTTGGTTTGGGCCTGCCTTCGGCTCCTGGGTCAGGCCCAGGCTGCTGCCTCCGGCAGGGCACATCTCCCTCAGCTGGGAGCTTCCCCCTGACTGAGCTGCCTGGCCTGTCCTTTATACTTCCTCCCGGGCTGCTAGCTCCGCCCCCCTGCTTCCGGGTGGCTTGGTCTGTAGGGCCGGGTTCTGCCCACCGGGGGCGCAGGGAGCGTCTCTCTGCCTCAGGCTCAGGAGCAGGCCCTAGCGGTCTGCTACACTGCTTTTATTCAAGGCAATTGATAAGGTGCTGCAGCAGCAAATCTGGCTGTGTCCCAAGTCCTTAGATTTTCTTTATCACTGTCAATCTGCTTTCGGGCCAAAATATAATATGGAAACTCAACTGTTTTCACCAATGGGTGTGGTCATCCTACCAGTGTCCTGATAAAGATGTCCAAGAATTTGCAAGGCCAGTGCAAAGGGGATCCTGGCCAAACTGAAATCCGCCTGTTGGAGAGGAACTGTATTGGAAGATCTTCTACAGGGAAATCTTTAGTATTTTAGTAGGTACACAAAGATCTGATGGAGGTTTTCGACAGGGTGAAATATGTGTACAAGAAGCTTCTGTCTCTTGGGCCCTCAGCCCAAGACATAATCTGGCACTTGCTGCTTCCTAAGCACAAGAAAAACATGAACCTAGTACCAAGAAGAGCATTACCTTCTGCAAACAAGCAGATGAGGGAGCACACTTTTCACAGGGTAGTGCAGTGCACCTATGCAGAGCTGTGCATTATAGGACTTAATCCATCCCCTCATGGGGAAAGGAGAGCAATCATTAGTAAATGTTGCAAAACTAAAAGGTTTGGAATTTGGTTCAGAAAAACAACAAAGCTGCAAATATTTATCCAAAGCTTATCACAACTACCCAAACTTCTTAAGACTGAAAAATTAGGTAGGAGAGGCATTCCCCCCCATTACCTTGAGCATAAAGTTACTTGATTTCCCATCCTAGCTAAACAGGGGGACTGAAAAACAGAACAAAACACTTCTTCAGAAATTCCAGGACCACAAGAACATTTCATTTGAGTCTGGGTCTTAAAAAGGACGTAGATTTGGGAGGGTTTGTGGAGGGGTCGTATCTAACCTAAACGAGCATGCCTATCTCTATGACTTCCATTAAATTCAGTTGGATTTGTCCAACTAAAACACCGTGAAACACTGAAAAATGACCTTTCCCAGCTGTCTGTTTACATATTCTGCGTGACATTAAGGGTCTTGATTCAGAAACAAATTCTGACAGTTTCTTGTTGGTTAATACTGCTCTCTGATTAGAAATCATAGATAAGAAAGAACTCAGTAGTCTGACAGCTGTGAGACTGCAGTTTCAGCCAGAAGATTTGAATTTCAGAATCATAGAAAACATAGTTCTAAAGCCTTGGTGTTTTGGATGGATGAATGCTGGTTACGGTATCACATGACAAAGGCATGGGCTCATTCCGTCTTGGAGGGTGAAAAAAAATACTTCATCTCCTCCTATTAATTGATGCATAAAGCCATCTTGGAATTGCACTGGGGAGACTTGCTTCCCAGGCTTTTCCCTGCTGAATGCAAAATGCTTGTTGCTACTTGAGGATGACAGCAAGAATGCTGGGCCGTTGTAGCGACTGGTTCATCCTTATGCTTATAGTGTATAACTAGTAATTACAGTACAACCTGCACGTTTGAGCCCTCACAATTTACTTGTGGGACCAGTTTCTCTGACTCCAAAATAACGACTGAATTTTTATTGTCAGGCACAACCCCCTTCTCACCACCAAACCTCACCTTTCCTCACATAAATCAAAAGGCCTTTTAATTTGTGTCAATACTGTAAAGTAGATCACACAAGACTTTTTCCCTTTGATTGTAGGAATTACATAATTATTGGTTTCCACTGTCACTGCAAAAGAACTAGCTAGAAAGCAAAATACATCAACCCCAGAAGAAATGTCAGCTATGTGGAATTAGCCAGGCTTCTGCAGAGACAGGCCCAAGCTGTGGATTACAGATCAGCTCCTGGAGTTTTAAAAAACCTGAAGTTCAAAGGTGTTTGGATCAGGGAAGCAGGGGGAGGGAGTTATTCTGCAAGTAAGGATAATTTGTGGACATTCCAAGCTGGATTTGGGCTCAGATCTTAAACATCTCTAAAGTTCAGAGGTGTTTGTATGTGTGCCTTGGGTTTAAATCCATCTTTATTTTGTGTTGAATAAGAATCCTTATACAATCATGTCCATTGCTTTCATTGAAGACCAAATATCATGCTGATGCTCATCCCTTCTCATAGGTTCAGACAGCAGCTGGTCCCAATTGCAGTCTCTGCACTACCTGTGATGTGGCTGCCATTTCATGCCAGGCAGTTCTAGGTGGTGTCCATTTTTTCATAGCACTACTCTTTCTGGAACTCCCTTAGTGGTTGGCTGGTACCTAATTGACATGAGTGAGCCTCGAGTGATCGTGAGCAAATTGCTTATGGCCTGGTCCTGCAAGGTACTTAGGATTTCTGAATTCTGTATATCCATCCTGAGACAAAATGGGGAAGGTGCGGGGTTATTGTACTTAATATCCAAGCTACTTTAGGTTTACACCATTATGACGGCGATCATATTCTGCCCACTCACTTACTTATCTCTAAAATAATTACTAATACTTACCTCCCAGGGCATTCTACAACTTAGTTAATGTTTGTGACGTACTTGGAATTCCTTGGATAAAAGGGAATATGAAAATACAAATTATTAGTAGTACTGTGTTCTCCATTTAATGGGTTGCCCTTACTCTCCCTTAGGAGAGACTAAATCTTGGAGCCAGTTGAGTTTAATGATTGTGAATGGTAAGGACTTCTGCATAACCATTACGGAATTAGTAACATTCTGCTTAATACAGATGTATTCTGAGCAGCTAAGTGGTATTTCACCAGGTGTCAAATAACTGCAATTTTAAGCTCTGATCTTTTAATATAGAAGTTACCAAATAATATTCAGAGTAAAATTCAACCCTGGCAGCCCAAGACTTACGTGTTTATTTAAATCCTACCTAAGCTCTCAAAATAGGAGATCAGGAGGACTTTAAAGTGCATTGCTTTCATTTTGGCTCTCATTTTTGTTCCACACAGTATTTTATTCCATTTAGAGTCTTTTCAGACTTTTGTTTAATAGCCTCTTCTCTGAGTTGAGACAATAATTAGGATGACAGGCTGTGCAACAGTGTTTCCACTGAACACAGAATAAAAATCCACATTAAAAGAACATTATTAACATTGGAAAGTCAAGCTCTCACAAGTTAGGAAATGCCAAAATTAAGGTTGCTGTGCATATGCATTGTGGTACAGTCTATAATTACATGATCATATTCTATTTTTTTCTACAGGACCACTGCATCATTCAATGCAAATTATTTTTTGGCTGAAACTATTTTGCAAATTCATGTCAAATTCGCAAATAGTTTTGAGTCAACCCAATGTGTATTTTTCAGCAAAAAATAACCAAAACAATTCATCTGAAAATTTTTTCCCACCTCTAGTCAGGATGGGAATGGGAAAGGTTTGACACAAGTTCAAGTTGTGTTCAAGTTGTGTTCAAGTTCAGCGATGAAACAAAAAGTGAGCAATACAGACTAACATTAGGGGAAATATTGTTTTCCTTACACTAAGAATGTTTCTTGTTCAGTGTTGGAAGAAAATGATTCTTTCTTTGGTTCTTTATCATTGGCATATGACACTACCACGGGGAACAGGAAGGGGAAAATGAAGTCAAAGGAAGATGAAATAGAGACCCTATCTGGGAAAAGGAGATAAGAACTTTAACAGAACTTACAGAATTCCACACATCTCCATATGCATATCGTCCTGAATCAACTGGGCTTAGTTACAGCCGCTTATAATATTCTGCTAGGCCTTCAGCCAGAACTCTTTTCCCTTCAGAGAAGACAAATGATCCTACAGATTGCTACCTTGTCATCCAAATCGCTCCACAATCTGATCCAGCATTGCAATGTAGTGTATAGGAACTGAGTGAGCTGCCAAAAAAGAGAACATCCACTAAGGCTAAATGATGGGACTACTCTTACAGTATTTAGATTTGAGTTGGAATCAAATAGAAGCCAGGGGGTTGGGATTTTATCCATGATCCCTCAAGTTACTGTAAGTGGATGAATTTCTTCACAGCCTATTTTCTGTAAAGTGGATTATATAACAGATTGTCCTCTTGCTGCAGTATATTATCCTATTGCATGTATTTCTATTACTATTTAAGACTCACGAGCCCTTTCACTGAACATGGAGCTAACCCAATTTTCCCGAAGGAAAGTAGGGATTCCAAAACTGTTAATTATGCTTACAAAAGACTACATGCTGAGACCTCTGGTATTAGGGACTGGGTAGGGCAACTGTGGGGGTCAGAAATAAGGAGGTGTCGTCTTGTTTCCTTCATGAGATGATTGTATGGTTGACTTTATTAATAATTCCCTTGTTTTTCCATCTTCCTATTCCTGCCACACTCAGTTCACCCCTAATTTTGGGGGGAGATCTGGAGTGAGAAAACACAAGGCCTGCAGTTGCTCTAAGGGAAACATCCACAAGAGAATAATAGAAAGATGGGGAGACCTATCCCTCTCCAGTGGTTACACCCATGATTCTTAATATCATTCTATAGGACATATTTTATATTACTATGTCAGGAGTAACCAGGTGGAGATGTTACACATAGGCTATGTCCACACTTGGAGGTAAGAGTGAGATTGCCAGCCTGTACAGACATATATTCAGGCTAGCTCGATGCCATGGTAGCATGGCAGTAGTAAGTGGCAGTACAGGCTAGCTGCTTGAGCACGTAACCCTGGGGCCCAGACAAGTTTGTACTCGTGATGGCTAGCCCATGCTACCAAGGCTACACTACTATTTTTAGCACACTTGCTCGATGGGAGCTAGCATGAGTATGTCTACTAGAGCTGGGAATCACACCCCTAGTGCCAAGTGTAGATGTAGCCACAGTTTTCCTAGCTTTCACGCCATTGTTCAGTCATTGAAAAAATGCTGCATTGTTGTCAGGTTTGTGACCTACTTTCTTCAGCAGGAGGGTTTGCTTTCTGCCTTAATCTATATAACTAGAGTCAATCCTTGCAGCATGAGATGCTCCCTGGGAACCTGGTATTGGTGCTTTGGCTAAGGCAAGGGTTATTCTACATGAATATTTAGTTTGTGACCAGCTGGGATGCGCCTGTACTCTGCACTGCTCTGTCATGCTCTAACTAACTGTCCTTGTGGACCCTGCTGACACACATTAGCCGTTCATTAAAGTGATGTGATCGAGCCTCCTCTCAAAGAAGTCTGGTGGTTACTGCATAAGAGGATTGCCTGTGTACTATTTGATCACGTCTGTTCAAGCACTAGTGTATACTTATACTAAGAAAGTATTTTGACTTCTCTTCCAATGAGAAACAATCCATGGGTCACCCAAATCTACTACTGCTCAGCAAAGAAGTGACAATATTGAAAGTATTCTCACAGGCATGGTGGCACCCAGAGTGTACACGTCCCAAAGTAAGGTTAAAGTCACCATAACTAAAGGATTCAGATCCCCTTTTACATAAGCTAAGGGCTACCTAATGGGATAGGGTGGATTGCACAATGACAAATACAATTTCAGTAAATAAATATATGTATAGACATTTCTATTATGTATTCTACTTTGCCTGCCAATTGCAATTCCACATTCCATCTGTTTGGGCACCAGGATGTATTTCTGAAGAAAATAGGCATATATCCACTCGGAAGCCCTCTGTAAACAGAGCGAGAAAGTGCTGTTTCAGATTTCTGCTTCAGCCTTGCATGTTTTTCTGAGCAGTAGCATTCCAGGGTAAATATAATGTGTACAGCTCATCAGATATATTGTTGAAGTTGCATCTTCATGAGACATACTCTGTATTTTGCTATTTAGAATTTTAAATAAACAAAAGATGCTTATGGCAACAAGAGGGAGTTTACAAACTAACCAAGGAGCTTTTAATCCAGTGCCCTCTTGTTACACTGATTCCAAAAAGATAATGTCACAGGGTAGCATAAATGAAAACTCTGAAGACATCTCATTTGTTTGTTTAATGCCATGAATACACATGTTCCTTTCTTGGTTCCTATAAGACTGCAAACATATGGTATTGACAGAGTCAGTTTCTTTTTCTTTTTTTCTTTAGGAACCACAAATTATACTGTTTATCATGGTTATGAAGCAACAGTTGGTGAACAAATATGACCTTAAAAATAGACTCGGATTTCCCAATCACCATGAGTGCTGGATTGCATGCCTATGCGGCAGTGTTGATTTGTGGGTAGTTAAATTTCTTGGCCTTTGTTTTTCTACTGTATGATGCTGTGAGGTTATTTCTAGGCAAAATGAAATATATAGTTATGCACAGTGAGGGAATTGTATAGTAGAAAATGTTCTTGGCACACATGCATCTATTAGGATAAGTGCATAACATGCATTTGAATGGAGTAGCTGTTTTTTGTTTATTTGTCCATTGGAAAGCCAAGAAACGTAGCACAATCCATTTTGAACTTATTTTTTTTCATTTGTTTTCACTAATACACAGTGAAACAACTTCAGATACTCAAAGCATCATTGAACCAAAGAGATAGGCAGGGTGGCAGGAGGGGAACAGAATGACTCTGTAGCCTGCTGGGTTAGGGCACCCACCTTGGAGATGGAAAACTGAGGGTCAGCCCACCTGTTCCAATGACTCTTTAATTATCCAGACTAGAACAGCTTCTACAGGAGAGAATGAGAGAGCCCTACATTAGAGCCGGAGGTCGGTGGTTAGAGCACACTCTCCTGTCCAAATTCTTTCTCCCCTTCAAACAGAGAGGGGATAATTGAACTCTGGTCTTCCACATCTCAAGAGAGGGCTCTAACTATTAGGCTAAAAGTTATACAGTAGCACCACCTTCTCCTTCAGTGGCCAGATTTTGAATGGGACCTGATCCGGTCTGTGAGCAGATTGAGCCCGTCACATGATTTAACATCCAATTTAGCATCCTTATCTTTCCCTGGTCGGTGAATCTCTCTGAGGCTTCGGTAGGAGACTGATGTCCAGATGCCTAGCAGGAGGCAGCAGTGCCCATGCTTGGGAGGGAGAAATGTGGGCACCTAGGGAAATTTTACCCTGAAAAATAAGATTTGGGTGAGTTTAGGCAGCTACAGAGTTTAGTGTGAATTAGTGAATTGCACTGAAGTGTAAAATTGGGATTTAGGCACCTAAATCTGGATTTCTATGCCTACATTTTGAGTTTAGGTGCCTAAATACCTTTGTGAATCTGGGCCTTTCTGCCTACAGGATGAAGATGCTCTAATTACCATAGAAGACTTACTTCTGCCCTGTTAAGTATCTGATTTCCAAAGAGTAATCACTTTCATTGCATACTGATATAACCTGCACCCTCTTCCATCTTATGCTAGGCACAGGTATCTCCAGGACAGATCAGAAAGAGTCAATGTGGAGTAAGGACAGATTTTTGTATCTTTTGGATTCAAGCCACGGACTAGAACAAAAAAAATGTTAGCAGGTTGCACATGGCCAAATGACTTTTGTTGCTGTGACAAAAACAGTGCAGAGTTCTGTCTGCCCCTCTTGAGGCTGTCAGACAGGTTTTCCTGGGATGTAGGAAACAAAAGAGTTTTTAAGCAAACAGATAAGACACAGATCAAAAAACAAAAAGAAATGGGAGTGGTAAAAATAAGGGTGAAAAATCACTTTGTCACCAATCAACCAAATATAAAGTTTAATGTATAAACTGGACACCTAAGGGTTACTGAATTGTGGCCCATTAACATGCATACTGTGGACAAACTTTTGTAATCCCAGTTTTTCTCCACAAACAGCACTTCAAAATTAGCTGTAATTTGAATTGTTCGGATAAAGTATGACATGAATAAGGTCTGTTGGGTAGTACTAGCCCACCCTAGAATTAAGGATGTTTCTTGATGAAAAATATCCATACTATGATCTTAAATATGCATGCATTTATATTGATAGGCTCAACAGGGCAACATAGGTTGGGAGTATCTGAGTACCTTCCAACAGTTTGTGAAGCAAAATAGGGAATAGAGAGGCCTGGGGACAGTCTGTTGGCTCCTTCTAGGGTGTGTAATACATGAGAAATTGAGAAAGAAATATTGAGACACAAAATAGGGGAAATAAAATAGGATTAAGATGAGAAGGATGAAGGAGGACAATGCTGAACTCCCATTTTTCTTTTCTTTTATTCTTGCCAGTTCCCCCTCTCTTTTTTTTGTCTTGCACCAGTCTGCACTCACATTTTGTCTCCAATCCATGCTTTTATACCTTCTCCTCTTTTTCACTCACCTCCCTTTATTCCCCTCCCCTCCCCTTTTCCTTTTTTCCTCCTCTTTTTGTTCTGTGTGCCTTTATTAGCCCTCTTCATTAACAGTAAATGTTTTTCCAGCTAACAGCACTATTGCTCTGTTGACTGTGTTCAACTCAGTTTTCATGTTGCACTTCCTCTGAGGGAAACTAAGTATTGGTTAACTCTCTAATACAGCAAAGTATTTAAGCACTTACTTATGGCCATCCCTATTCAGCAAAGCATTTGGGCACATGCTTAACTATAGGCATGTGTTTAAATACAACATATATGTTAAATCCATATGGACCTAAGTCCCAATGGAACTTAAGCACATGCCTAAGTGCTTTGTTAGTATTGATGAATTGCTGAATGCGGGTCTAAAATAAGTGACTCTAGCAGGCATCTTTTTGGGAATTCCTTTGCAGTGATTACTGCATTAGTGGCTTTTTCCATGAGTGTGGAAATTTGATTTTTGACTGCGAATAATTATGTCAGATAAAGTCATAGAGTCATAGATTCCAAGATCAGAGGGGACCATTGTGATCATGTAGTCTCCTATATATAACACAGGCCTTAGGACTTACCCAAAATAATTCCCAGATCTTTTAGAAAAACATCCAATCTTGATTTAAAAGTTGTCAGTGATGGAGAATCCACCACCACCTTTTCTAAATTGTTCAGATGGTTAATTATTCTCTCCATTGAAAATGCACACTTTTATTTCCAGTCTGAATTTATCTAGCGTCCAGCCATTGGATCGGGTTATACATTTCTCTGCTAATTGGAAAATCTGTTATTAAATATTTGTTCCCAATATAGGTACTCGTAGACTGTGGTCAAGTTACCCCTTAACCACCTCTTTGTTAAGCAACTGTGTACATAATAGCTTATTATTCCATCTGTCACTGACATTGTTTCTCGTCTGTTTAAAAATGGACATCTCACAAATTACACTCCCCTTCCTGCAAAGAAGTTCAGCTTTTCTCCCGAGTGTTCACAAATGTTTCCTTTTGCATCTGCCAAAACTCACTAAGGGACTCTCATTCATCCACCCTTCACCCGCCACCTCCCACCCCTTTCCCTTTTGCTCTCCTTTGCACTCATCTCCTTCAGAAGCTGAGAAGCAAAGGAAGAATACTCCCTTAGTACTCTGATTTTTCCCCTGTCTTTTCCTCCCTTTGTTTTTTTCCCTTTGACCTCTCTTTGGTTTCTCTTGTTCTGGTTATGAAGCCTTTGGGGTCTTTTCAATCTCAGTATCAAAGTTCAATGTATGGTCAGTGTACTATATTAGTTTAAGACATTTGGGGCAGATCCACAGCTGGTGCAGTTGGTGTAGTTCCACTGAAGTCAATGGACTATGTTTTTTTTAATGCCAGCTGGCGATCTATCCTTTATTTTGTATGGTGTACAATATATAGAGTTGCTAGTCCATGATCTTAGAAAACAAAATATTAATTATTTCAAAGTGACCACAGAAAAAAATAGAAAATATATGAAGAAGTGACCAATAATGTTCACCCGTTAGCATCTTAAACAGCTATAGCATCTCTCTCACTTCAGTGCCATGATCCTGACAAGGGATTAACCATATAATCTAAATGGATGGACTTTTCAAAAGCATCTAAGTGATTTAGGAGCACAAACCTCATTGAATATCAGCAAGACATGCTTCTAAGTCACTTAGTCTTTCTTGAAACTTTAATCCTTCAACTTTAAACCTGGTTGGTTTCATTTTGGTGAAAACTGCTTTGTATTTTTGAAAGATGCTTATTTTATCTTTGTATTTGGCACCGGTATAACTGCTATTGGAAATAGTGTGTCCAGTTCTGTGGTCCATAATTCAAAAAAGACATTGATAAGTTGGAGAAGGTTCGAGCCTACCTCTTTGAGGAAGAGCCACAAGAATGTTTAAAGGTTTGGAAAACAGGCCTTATAGTAATGGACTCAAGAAATTCAATGTATTTAGTTTAACAAAGACAAGGTTCAGGGGTAACTTGCTCACAGTCTGCAAATATCTATATGGGGAAGAAATATTTAACACCGGGCTCTTCAGTCCTAGTGGACAAAGGCATAGCATGAGACAATCATTGGAATTTGAAGCAAGACAAATTCAGACTGGAAATCAGCCATACATTTTTAACAGCGAGGACAATTAACCATTGGAACAATTTATCCAGAGTGGTGGTAGATTTTCCATCACTGACAATTTTTAAATCTGTGAATCTTTTCTCTAAAAGATATTCTCACGTAGTTATTTTGGGAACGTTCTATGGCCTGTGTTAAGTGGGCAGTCAGACTAGATGGTCACAATAGTCTCTTTAGTGTTGGAATCTATGGATCTATAATTTTAACAGTTACTAATATGATTCAGTTATCACCATGCTCACGGCTGGGCCACGGCTGTCACTTCACCTCCCGACCTAGGCCCAGACCTAGTGGTGGGACCTGCAACGTATCTGTAAGGGTTGCCAGACTACTAGAGGTGCCATGTTCAAGGGGAAGCATTAGAAGGAACCCCCTCCGCTTGTCACTGAAGTTGTATTTGAAAATCTCATCGTACTTATCAATAGGAGAGGAATAACCGCAGAGTTCAGACCAACTGCCTTTCTCTCAGTAAAATCTGGTGTTAATGACCAAGGTGGTGTGTATAATTTTATTGGTAAAAGCTTTATGATGTTCCAATTGCCTACACAAGGCCTGATTCAGTATCTCTGTGCTCTGCTCGGACCTGAGAAAGCTTTCTTCTGCCAAGGAAATACAGATGTGGCCCTCTGGTGTGAATGTAGAGAACATTGCTGGAAGGATATATAGCCTTCTTTCTTGCATGATTCTGAACTGAAATGAGCCTTCATTTACTGTCACAATTAGCACTGCCACCATTTAGCTCCTTGCTTTGTAAAGCACTTTGAGATTTCAGTAATCTGAAAGGTACTACATAAAATTATTTTTTCTTAAAATAATTGTCCTTTAGATCCAAGTCCAATACCAGGATCTGGTAGATGTTAAATCACAATTTTTACTTCCAAAATGTTTGAAATTAGTCTTAAGTGATGATGAAAAATATGCATAAAATGTATCATTTTGCAAAACACGTTACAAACGTTAATTAGCTAATCTTCACAGTGCTCTTGTGGATTAGGTAAGTATTAACCCCATTTCATAGATCGGGAAAGTGAGGCACAAATTACCTGATTTGCCCAAGGCCACAGTACTCATTTATCAGAACTAGGGTAGCTAATAACAAAAGTGAGAGAGTTTCTGGCTTCCTCATCTATTCAGATCATGCGTCTTTCACATCCATTATCCCATAGTAAGAAGGCATTCAAGTCCAAACCTGCAAATGCTTTAACCCAATAAGTAATCCTTTGCTGAATAGTCCATTAAACTATCCCAATTAGTGTTGGGTGAATTTGCCTTTATCAGGTTCCTTTGCTATTGGACTCCATAGAATATTTGCATGAATAAGGATTATTTGTGAGTTGAGGTTATGAGTCCTGTCTGTGCTTTTATAAAACCACAATTCAAACTTTGCATCTTGAAAAGACTAAGATGTTTTCTAATTTTTTTGATGCTGATAATCTCATCCTATAGTTTTGTTTCAATTAGAGCTAATCCCACATTATTGTTAATTGACATGGTGTTTGCTTTGTAAATGGAGATCTGGTAAATCAAAGTGCTAATTTCTGTTGTCCTTACTGCTTAATTTCATGGCTGTCAGATGACTATCTATTCCATACATGCCAGTGTGGTTTCATATCTTGCCATTTGTCTCTCTGAGTTACAAAACCCATAGCAGTAACACTCCCCCGTTCCAAGGTATTTGCATTGACATTTACTGTGGTAAGTCTTATGGCTTTTAAAAAACCTAAAATATATAAAGTTGCAAAAGGGAAGAACACTTTAAATATAACTGTACATTAAATATGGTTACTGAGTCATTGTTTCGGTTTTATACAGTACATATATCTGGCCTGCTTAAAATGTACTAAGAACCAAAGCTAAAAACCATCTGCACCTCCTGTTTCCGTCTGAGACGTTATTTATGTTTTTGGCTTAGTATCCTGAGCTAAATACAGAATGTGTAAAGACTGTTAATTAACCCTTTGAGAAATGGGTTTCCCATCAGCATCTGAAGCAGGAATATGTTTTTAATCCGGTAGTAAAACTCTCAGGATTTATACTGTTTCAAATGTTGCTTCTTAATGAAACTAAAGGGAATACATGTTAAATGCATTAAAATAATAAGACCCAAACCTATTTTTAAGCAAAGTTAAATTTGTCACACACACCAACAAAAGCCAGGAAATTCAAATTTAAGGCCAGTGGTTCAACATTAATCTAAGGTATTTTGGACAAAATGCTCAGTGAAGTGAAATAAAAAGGACAGCTTCTCCTCCGTTACATTTCCTCCTCTTCAGTCTAGTTGCTTCCTTGTAATGTTGTTTAAAGATTTGTTTATACATACCCATTAATTTCTAACAGTTGATTAAAATGTCCATTATTTTCCTGATACGATAGTTAAAGAAGGAATTCACACTAAATCTCATTTTGGCCTGATTTAGCAATGTACCTGAACAATTGCCTAACTTTAAGCAAGTGAATAGTTAATCCTGATAAAGCCAATGAGATTTATCATGGGCCTCAAGTTAGCCACAGGCTGAAATACCTTGCTGAATCAGTACCTAAAAAAACTATATTATTTAATGAATAAAACTAAACATCACAGCCTAGAATGTGATTTATCCTCTTCCAATTGAAGTCAATCGGAGACTAACTCCAGTATTTAAAGGGAATTCATTCTTACTCTTGGTATTATTTCAATCTCTGGTATAAACTCATATATATATATATATAGAGAGAGAGAGAGAGAGAAAATAATATGGATACCTGTAATAAAAAATGTTATAAACAAAAGGTTATTGTCCAAGAACAAAGCCTGTTTTTGTGCTTTTCAAATATTTGCAACTTGGCCATTTTAATTTTAAAACACAAATTCCAAACCCCCCCGTTCAAATGAAAGACTTAAGGGCCTGGAAAACATCATGGTTTAACTCAAAGTCTGTTTGAGTTATACAAGCACACACATACAAAAATTCATATGGGGAAGCCTACTGGTTTTCTTTGCACATTTTGACAAAAATAGTCACAATCATTTTTTTTCTTTTTTTAAGGATCAAAAAGCCAACAACCTATAACATTCCTATGCCATAGCGTTATGTGCCAGATTTCAGGCTGAATGAATTTTTATGGCCAAGGGATAAACCTCTAAAAATAATAGTTTAAAATATATGACCTGTGTCCACCTGAAAACAGCCTTATCTGTATAACTGCTGATCCAAAGAAACTTTGTGATCCTGTTGTGCTGTAATACCATAAAAGATTTTTACCATCCCTCAGAGAAAAAACAGATTTTTTCATTGGCTGAGCCTGCAATAATATTAATTATTTATTATTAATTGTATTACACAAGCACTCAGAGATCCTGATTTGAAATAGATTCTGATCTGAAATGCATTGTCTTCTTATGTATCTGTACAGAATCTATCTTCCAAGCCCAAAGGAGCCTATAAACAAAGATTCTAATCCTATAAAGATGAAAGTACAGTCCCATTCAAGTCAATGGGTCAGACTGTCCGTTTCTCTGAAACTTGTGTAGTCATTTACACCAGTGCCAAGTGGCTGTAAATCGTCACCATTATATTTTGTATCAAGTTTACACCACCTGTGCACTGGTGTAAATGACTACACAAATTGTAAGGAGATGGCGAATCAAATCCAATGGAGCTACACATAAGGTGAAGTGTGTGCATCTTTTTAGATTAAGGACTAAGGCCTTGATTTTGCCTTCAGATCTGCAAGTGGGGACATCTTTGCCAGTACAATGGCCTATTGCAGAATCAGGATCTAAGGAATACCTGCTTTTGGGCCCAGTCCTTTTCCCATGGAAGTTGATGATTGCTCCTTTTTTTATGTGCCAAAAAGATCTTGCTAAAAGAGGAGCTATAGAAGACATGTAGTTTAGGGTCCAAAATTTAGATCTGGAAAAATTAGAAAAGCTAATGTCATGTAATGAATGTCTTTAAGGTACTCAGGTCCAGATCCTCAAAGGCATTTTGTCTTTTAACATCCATTGAAATTAATCAATTGAAATCAGTTTAGGAGCCTACATATCTTTGAGGCGCTAGGCCTAAGAAACAATGGGGAAATAAGTGGTATAAAGATGGAGATAGGATAGAATTTCATGAAGTTTTGCAATAAAAATGCAGAAATTTCCTGGCCCTAAAATTTTGCATTTTTTCAGAATGTTTGCAAATGTGGCACTTTTTACTTAATTTTTTCTTTAAATATGAAGCTTCATGAAAAATAAGCAGATTTATTTGGGAAAGAAAAATGTGAAATTTATCAGATGTTGTGCAAAACTGAATAAGTGTTTGTGTAATCAAAATGAAACGAGACCTCAAATTTCAGGTTTTCATTAACATTTTGTACAGCCCTGTTATTAACAGAAATTATTTAAATAAATATAAACAAAAACATTTTTGTTTAGATTTTAAACATCTCCCTCCAGAATCTGCAGACTAAACACTGAGGGTCAGATTCCATTATTCTTATTGCAGATTAGTAGCACATTATGCCATCAATATGCCACTGTCTTCACTGGAACTGCCTGTACAATAGAAAGTTACTGAATGTGAGCAAGATTATCAGAATCTGTCCATGAATCATTTTGCTGCTACATGAAAACTGGAAAGTGAAATTGAGATGCCACTAACTAGGGACAAGAGAGCAGTTGATGAGTCTATTTTTATTGTTCATACCAAGTGGAATATAAAGAAAGCATAACTGGTAATAAGTAAATTCTTTCCATTTTCATATGCAAAGGTACTAGTTACACCAATATGGATTTTTAAAGCTATCGGGATCCTAAATTTTAAACAGTTGCATATCTAAGTGCATGTCCATTTTCAGACACAAAAAACCCTCAGTACCTATACTGTGAGTGAGTGTATTGTCACTGAGTGCACAACACTAATTTGCACTCTGTACAATGAGAGTTTTGCACACCTAATCATGAAAATTTATGTGAGCATGGACCTGTTCTGAATATTTGGCACAACACTTCAATCTCATATATAATTTCCTTGATAAATATTTGTGTTTCTGTTGTTGTGTACCTTGCACATCATTCCTAGCCTGCACATAAACACTGAGACAGAATTTCATAGATCTTTAGGGATCATCTGAGACCTAGAAGAGCAGTAATGATGTGGGCCTCATTCTCCAATACCTTTTACCGTGCATAGTCATTTACACCTATTCAAAGAGAGTGCAAAGTAGTTTCAAGATGCTACCAAATCAAGTGGTAATGTTTGACACCACTTTGCACAGTGTAAATGACCGCACAAGTGCAAGGTTGCAGAAAAAAATCAAGTCCCTTATCTAGGATGCTTGGGGAAAATCCATTCTATATTTTAAAAGAATAGTTGGAAATGGTTGTGCATGGGTTTTTTTTGGGGGGGGTTTCCTACTGTACAGAGCTTGTTTTCTTTGCTCAGTGCCTATAAAAGACATTCACCATTCATGCAATCCAAGGGAACGTGGAGGCGAGATTATATCCTGAAGGGATGGTATAGTTTTTGTGTTTCCTTAGGGTCCTGAAAGGCCCTAAGGTCAATAGGAGTTTTTCCATGAGGCACACTGTGAAAGTGATTTTTTTGCACTGTCTCCATGTGCCCAATGCTCTGGGTTCCAATTTCAGTGGCAACCTTTGATGGCCATTGTCAGGGGACAGGAAAAAGAGGGCAGTTGTTCTGTTTGCAGGAGACTTAATTGGTTACTTTGCCATTTTTTCTTAATTGCTGACCTGAAGACTGATGATGGACATGCAAATCACAAAGACTACAGCTTGGCTTTTAGATCCTGGTATTGAATTTGCACATTAGAAAAACTATGATGTTACTTGTAAACTGAATACATTTGATTTGAATACAGTGATTGACAACAGGTGCCCAAATCCATGCTGCCATTTTTATCGGGTTTCTTCAGAGTGGAACCTAATCTTAGGACCCTGGTTAGTCTGAGGATTTGGAGGGGAGAGTACTATTGTGATTGGTTGGGGACCATTTGCAATAGAATGCCTTGGAAATATGCTCCACTCCTCTTACCTCAAAATACACCTTTTTTGTATACATTTCCTGATTACTAAATTCATAGAGCTATACAACTACTTCATAACGCTTTCTGCTGCTAATTAAGCCTTTGATTCCTTATCAGTTTCAGATTAGGAAAGAAGAAAAAACTTCAAGGTACCCAAAATATTATTTGTGAAGAAAGGGGAAAAGAATCTAGGCCTTCTTCAGCACACAAGCAGATTCCAGAAGAAGGGGCACTTTGCAACCTTTGGAAAGAAGGGTGTCGTTAGAATACTGCTGTGTGCCCAGGAGTTATATTGGTAGATGGAGAACTGGGGCTCAGAGAATAATTGCAGTTTAGAGGATTAGTAATGTGATATGGTGCTGTCTCTAAGTCACATGTTCAATTTTGGCCCAGGTGAGCAGGGTTCAGAAATTGTTCCCATTGGATGACTGTTTGTTTGGTAGCCTATGTAAAATGAATAGGTGATTTTAGTCTATTCCCTGATGTTCACATCATAACATCACAATTGACACCTCTGATGACATTATCAATGAAGATGCCAAGGACTAAGTGAACTGAGCATGGAGAGCTATGCTTTGAACTTTGGTCATTCTGTGAATGTGAAAATGCTTGCACTGCTATTTGCTTGGCTATACAGTAGTACCTTGACTTACGAGTTTAATTCGTTCTGTGACTGAGCTCGTAACTTAATTTGCTTGTATGTCAAAGTAATTTTCCCCATTGAAATTAACTGAAATGCTATTAATCCGTTCCCGCCCCCCAAAAACCACCCCAATTTTTTTACATGTTTTTAAATAAGAAAAATGTACTTTATAAACAACAAATAATGTATAAAAAATAATAATACATAATAAAAGAGAATGTAAAGAAATAAACTGGTTTTATTAAGTGTACAGTATTTATCTTGAAGGTCAGACGAAGATGCTGGTGGAGGTGGAGGAGATTGGCGGAGGAGGTTGGGGGAGTTTTTCATTTCGTGCTCTATTGCTTAACTTAACTTACTCGCTACACACTTAATGCTACAATTTATTGCTAAATTTAACTTACACACTATGCTACACTTTATCGCTAAACTTAAATGCTACTTTTTTTTTTTTTCCCCACTTCACTTAATCTTCTTCTTCTTCTTCACTGACTTTTGCCTTTTTCGGCACACGTTCCTCCCTTTCCCTTGCAGGGCGTTTCAATAAAAACCTGTCCAAGGAGGTTTGTTTCTTCCTCCCTTTCAAAATGTTACGAAAATGAGTGAGGCAAGTGTCGTTACACAGCGCCAACGCACGACCTGTTGCAACTTTTTCAGGGTGCTTCTTTTCAATGAACTCGGTAATTTTCTCCCACATTCCCAAGATTCTCTTAATCTCACTTGTACGGATAACCTCCTCCTCCTCTGGCTCCCCCACGTTAATTTCCTGCAAAACCTCCGTATGCTGCTGCTGCTGTAGCTCCTTTAATTCCTCCGTCGTCAGTTCCTCGTTGTGCTTCTCGACGAGGTCGTCAATGTCTCCTTCATTCACTTCCAGGCCCATGGACTTTCCGAGGGATACAATCTCCTCCACCACTAACATTTCCGGCTCGAACCCTTCGAAGTCCCTTTTGGACACAGCCTCAGGCCACAGCTTCTTCCACACAGAGTTTAAGGTCCTCCTTGTGACACCCTGCCAGGCCATGTCAATAATTCTGAGGCAGGTCACGATGTTATAGTGTTCCTTCCAAAACTCTCTAAGGGTGAGGTTTGTGCTCTCCGTAACCTCAAAGCAGCGCCGGAACAGGTGCTTGGTGAATAGTTTTTTGAAATTGGAAATGACCTGCTGGTCCATGGGCTGCAGGATAGGGGTGGTGTTGGGTGGAAGGTAGCGGACCTTGATAAATTTGAATTCCTCCAGGATGTCATCTATGAGGTTTGGTGGGTGCGCGGGAGCATTGTCAAGGACGAGAAGGGCTTGCAGGGGAAGGTTATTTTTCACGAGGTACTTCTTGACGGCAGGACCAAAGACCAGGTTTACCCACTGCACAAAGAACTCCCTGGTGACCCACGCCTTTGGGTTTGCCCTCCACATAACCTGCAGTTTTTCTTTAAGAATCTTATGAGACTTAAAGGCTCTGGGGTTTTCTGAGTGATATACGAGTAGCGGCTTGATTTTGCAGTCGCCACTCGCATTTGCGCAAAGTGCAAGGGTCAACCTATCCTTCATAGGTTTGTGGCCTGGCATGCTCTTCTTCTCTTCCGTTATATACATCCTCCTCGGCATCTTCTTCCAGAAGAGCCCTGTCTTGTCACAGTTGAAGACTTGCTGGGGGATGTATCCTTCGGTTTCTACCAGGTTGGCAAACGTCGCAATGAAATCCTCAGCTGCCTTCGTATCCGAACTTGCTGCCTCACCATGACTGACGACGGAGTGAATGCCAGTCCTCTTTTTAAAATTATCAAACCATCCCCGACTGGCTTTGAATGACTCTTCCAATGGTTTGTCTGTTGATGTTCCCGCCATCTGCTTCACCAAATCCCCGTAAATGTCTCGTGCCTTCTCACAGATGATGCTCTCGGTCACGCTATCTCCTGCGAGCTGCTTCTCCGTCAACCACACCAACAACAACTTCTCCATCTCTTCATGGACAGAGGTCCGGAGCTTCGAAATGATCGTAACGCCCTTGGCTGGCCTTATGGCCTTTATTGACTCCTTCTGCTTCAAAATCGTACAAATCGTAGAAGTACCACGATCGTACTCCCTCGCCAAGTCAACAACACGCACACCTCGCTCATGTTTTTTGATGATTTCGTGCTTTATATCCATGGACATCATCCTTTTCTTCTTCTCAGCACCGATCTTGGCACTCACGTTCTTAGGACCCATGGTTAAAACAAGGAAATTATCCAAAATAAATGCGGAAAATAATCAAACAACAACGTCGATCCGACAAAGATGCAAGCACGGCGAGATAAACACGTGAACTGAACGTGCGCACGCTTCCTCCTAGTGGCGGCGGGTGGCGTAAGCTCACTCGTAACTCAAATATTGGCTCGCATCTCAAAGCAAAAAATCGACCGTGCGACAACTCGCATCTCAAAAAACTCGTAAGTTGAGTCGCTCGTATGTTAAGGTTTTACTGTACTAATTTCAGGAATAAACAGAGCACTCTAGTCTTGAAGATTGTCAATCCTCCCATACTTTTCACTGCTGCAGAGTGCCACATTCACTTAAAGAAAAAATGTTAACTCTGAAAGCAATTTAAGTCAACTTACATCACATAATGAAACATAAATCATAGTATAATATTTCATAGGCCAAATTAAAGAACAAGGTGTAATGTCATATGTCATATATAACCTGTTTGGAAAAAAATTATACATATAATATATGTAATTTTTACAGATTCAGTGAAGTTCCACAGAAAGGGGAGGAATTCACCTCCATATGCTTCCTTGTATAAGTACATATTATTTGCAGCAGGCAAATCAATGTAGAGATCTAAAACATTTTTTCCAGAGAAAATAAATTAGTACAATGATAAACCTTACTACAGACAGACTATGCATCATCTACCACAGTCTTCATGTTCTTGTCAGTGATAGTGAAGCATTATCCAAATATAATTATCCTAATAAATCCAAACTCAATATAGGTCAGTATCGAGAAATTAAAATCTCATAAAATATTCATCTGATGTTTTTAAAACAACTAAATTTTATCAAATACCACCAAAAGCTATGTAATGTGAAATAATCCATATAAGGGAAAAGCAGTCTATTTATTTTTTTTAAATGACGCCACTGACATTTTCAAATAATTTCAAGCTATTACACAAAGGGATATGGGGAGAGTTGTTTTAACCTGTCACAATATACATTGATTTCCTTTTGAAAGGTTCATGTTGCTGCTTTTATTCATCTCAGTGAATCAACACGAACAGCCTTTGTTTTGGAAATGAGTATGTGTAAATTGAGAACAGTCTGTGTCTGTGCATGCGCACCACAAGCCAACAAATGTAAGGGAGATTGTGTATATAGCATATGTGGGAATAGCAAGAATGGATGGGCCATGTGGCCTAGGCAATAGGATAGTTGACTGGGAGCCAGAAGATCTGTGTACTGTTCCAATTTGAGAGCTTGGTCAAGTCAATTAACTTCTAAACTTTTCCATCTATAAAAGAAGCATTATGAAGTTTACCCACCTTTGTAAAGTGCTTTGAGAAAAGCATTATCAAAAGTGCTAGAAATTATTATTATTTCAGTAGGATTGGATCAGCAATCAACAGAGATTATATGTTATTTTCACATGTTGCCACCGGGACAGTGGAAAAAAGGGAAACTTCTGAGAGCCCGTACAGCTTTAAAAGGAATATTAATGAGAACTGAGTCAAACAAGGATCTGTATAAGCCCTCAGCTCTCCTTCTGGACCTATGATTCATATCATCTAAAATTTTCTCTACTACTCTCTTTATCTTTTCCTGCACTCAAGAGGTCACCCTTTCTCCCTACCTCCTCCAAGATTTCCCCAGGTGCCAATTTTTCAATCTAGTACCCAGTCCACACACCAAATCCCTATAGTTGGGTTTCCCTGCCAGGTCATGATACACATTTGATTAAGACATTTCAGAAGCAAATGTAGTTTTGAATGAGCAGCTACCCAGCTCAGAGATGAAGATCTGGTGTGCTCTGCCATGAAGCCTTTGCAAAGGCCAGAGAGCCTGGACATGTGTGTTTGAGGGAGGATGCTATTGTGGTTGTGAACATAATAAAATAAGACTGGCCAATGGCCAGGGCTAGATGTTTCAGAGTTAATGAAAAGAACAGGGCAATTATTGAGTGATCCTTCACCTCTTGTCTAGTCCAAGTTTCTGGCAGTCTGAGATTTAGGGACACCCTGACCATCTTGGCTAATAGGAACTTATATAATTATTTTTTGAACCCTGTTGTGATTTTGGCCTTCACAACATCCTCTGGCAATGAGTTCCACAGATAGACTGAATGCTGTGTGAGAAAGTACTTCCTTATGCTTGTTTTAAACTTGCTGCCTATTAATTTCATTGGGTGACTCTTGGTTAATGTGTTATGTGAAGGGCTAAATAACACTTTTTCTGCATACCATCATGATTTTATAGCCCTGTTATAACCCTCTTTAATCACCCTTTTTCTAAGTTGAACAGTCCCACTCTGTTTAATCTCTCCTCGTATGGAAGCTGTTCTCTGTTGTGACACTCTGTGACTCAAAGCAGCACCCTGAAACCCCATATTCAGCACTGTCGTATAATTATGACACATTTAGTACAATGCCTGCCTTGTGAGGTATCATTTTAAAAGGCTTGATCAGTTGAACATTAATATCCTGTTGGATTGTAAGTGCTATCATTGTACAAGAAGTTATTAAATTTTGCTATTTGTGTGTTACTGAAACATGTTGTGAGGTTGGGAACAACCATAATCAGCCTTTCAGGTATAACAATGAAGTAGCCAGACAGCATTAATGGCTCACCAATGCCTATCAAGGAAAGAATCCACTATCTCAGGGACTGTGTACAATGTAGGCTTCACAAAGAGAGCGCATAGACAATGGACTCTGCTTGACCAATGGGGCCAGACCTCCCATATCACAAGCATAGATCTTTCCAGCAAGCTGGAAAAAGCCATAAAAGAGGGGAAGTGACATAATGACTTGGCCTCCTTTCCTTCCACAACTCAGTATCTGGAAGCACAACTCGAAGACATAGGCTTGAACCGGAGAGGGTGTCCCTGGCCAGAGGACTGTCTCAGTCTGTGTATTAAAGATCTGTAACCTGCTTATATCATGTCAGGATGAGACACTGCTTGATTGAAATCCTGTTTAGTTTGTAAAACTTAGACTGCAAATTTACTTTTGTTTCTTAAATGACCAGCTCTGATCTTTCATGTCTATCACTTATAATCACTTAAAATCTCTCTTTCTGGAGTTGTTAGATCTGTTTGTTTTATATATTTTACCTGAAACAGTGTGTTTTGATTGAAGTGCTTGGAAAATCTGATCTCAGTTTACACAGGCTAGTGTATGTCCTCTTCACATTGAGGGAGGGGCAGACTGGGTAATGAATATACACTGGCCAGGCTTCTGACCAGTGCAAGATGGTATAGTCTGGTGTGCAGTGTGGAGGAGCTGGGGGGAATCATCTGGAATCTCTCTATTGTTGGTTCATGAGTGGCTGGGGAAAGCATTCAAGTTACTCATTTGGGGATGTCCCTGCCTGTGGATTTCTGTGTAAATGCAGTACCTGCCAGAGGTTTGTAGCTTGCTAACAGCATCACAGCATGAGAGGCAACCCAGGCAAACATTCATGCGATCTAGCGGGGTGTGGGACTGCACAGGCTGTTAAGCTGAGTTAAGCACTAGCAAGGCATTGTGAGAGGCAGCCCAGGCTAGAGAGTTAAGGGGGCACAGCAGTGCCACAGTTCCAGGTTGCACACCAGGGGGTCCCCTCACACCTACTCCTAATCACTTTTGTTGTCCTTCTCTATACTTTGTGCAATCCTAATATTTCTTTTTTGAGATGGAGTGACCAGAACTGCACACAGTATTCAAAGTATGGGAATACCATGGATTTATATAGTGGCATTATGATATTTTCTATCCCATTCCTAGTGGTTCCTAACACGCTCTTAGCTTTATTGGCTGCCACTGCACATTAAGCAGATGTTTTCAGAAAATTACCCATGATGACGCCAAGATCTTTCTTGAGTGGTAACAGCTAATTTAGACCCTATCATTTTGTATGTATAGTTTGCATTAGGTTTTCCAATGTGCATTACTTTGCATTTACTAACACTGGATTTCATCATTTTGTCATCCAGTTACCCAGTTTTGTGAGACCTCTTTTTAACTATTCACAGTCAGCTTTGGATTTAACTATCTTGAGTAATTTTGTATCATTTGCAAACTTTGCCACCTCACCTACCCCTGTTTCCAGATCATTTATGAATACATTGAACAGCACTGGTCCCAGTACATATCCTCAGGGGACACCACTATTTACCTCTTTGCACCGTGAAAAATGATAATTTATTCCTAACTTTGTGGGAATGGGCTATAACAATATACTGAGGACTGTTCAAGTCACAGTCAAAGGGTCAAATCAGACCCAAAATGTGAGCCTCCCAATTGACCCCTTCTTCCACAGTGAAGAATGTACTGAAGTATTAGGTGTGATCTTTATTTTTTAGAATGAAGAGTTTACTCACTTTTGGCAGGAGAATCTGAGAAATGAGGTTTTAAGGATTTGGGACCTGAGACTCTTCACTTACACCTGCTGTATACAGTGTTACGCCATTAATCCCAACTGAGTCACTCCAGATTTAGGGCCTAATCAAGGACATACTGAAGATCTTCTATAGCCTCTGTATCAGGATCTTACTGTGGTGTAAGCGAGAGGAGATTGGCCTGTAGATTCTAGTCTCCTCACTAACCAGATATACCGCTTAGCCAGAGATGACAACTTGCACAAAGACATTGCTTCCTCAAAATGTGTCGTGTTCCATTGAGAGCTCATGGGCCTACAAAGCTTTCGTGTAAAGAACACAATATAAAATATACTCACATCCAAAAGCAAGTATACAGTATACTTGCTTTTGGACACAATATAAAATATACTCACAAGTATACAGAGGCCCAGCTGTATAGTTCCAGTTCCTGATTCTCCACAACCTTGTACGTTGTGTAGTCATGCCACCAATGACGTCATTCTGATTTGGTAGCCTTTTACAGCTAGCTGCATGGCATTGACTTCACAGAGGTGAAAATGACTACATAAGGAGCAAAGCAGCAGGGAATGAGGTTTGTAGATCAGAAAAGAACCATGTAAGAAGCAAAGAGAACAGCTTCTAGAGTTAGGAAAACAGCCTGTAAGTTTCTGCTCTACAAAATGTTTTTACGTTTTGAAAATTTGCAAGAGGAAACCAAAGTTCACTGAGAGAGGTATTTCATCAAGTCCAGGCCTGTGAGTCAGAGAATACCTGATGACAGAAGTGATCCAGCTAACTAGCTGCCTGCTGCCCATGTTTCAGGTTAAAGTGCAAATGCACCACAGCACTCACCAGCCACTTCTGGCAGACTCTACAAACTCTCTCTCTCTTGCAATTATTTTAATGTACAACTCTAGGGGTACTTTTTCTTCCCCTTCTCTTTCACCTTCACAGGAGCATGCTGTGTGTTGACTGATTGTCAGAGTGGAACTCTGTTTGAACTTTTGTCTAATCCAAATGTGAAAACATAAGTAACCAGGAATTCAGTCGGCAAGTACAAAAAGATAGTTCCAGTTATGCAATCCATTCAATTATGTGCCAAAAAGATCAGCAAAAGCCTATGTGGGAGAGGCATTCAAAAGATTTTCTTTTTAATAATTTATAGAAACTGCTTTGTTAGTCTTTACTGACGTATCAGATACCAACAGCCAAAATTTATTTCTGCACACTGTGGACGAAATTCAGCTCTGGGAGAAGTGGCTATAACTCCGTCTGAATCAATGGGAGTTGTGACTATTTACTTTAGGGCTAAATTGCACCCTGTATGTATTATTTTGACTCTAACAGTCACAAGTACAATCATGTATGTAACCCAACCCTTTTAATTCTAACAGGAGTATTTCTATTATCAAGTAAGATAAACACTGTGTCTCCCATGGTGAAGTTCTGGATTAATCAAAGTTTATGGTTATTAGTCTGCTGCTGCAAAAGCCATTGTCACCAAGTTTAACATGTACAGCTATTGGAAATGCCAATATAGATCAGACTAATGGGCCATCTGGTTCTACATACATACCACAGTACATGTGCCCTAATTAACTGGCTGGTTTCTTGTCGGTGTCACAGTAAAAGTGGGCCTTCAGAGCAGATTTAAATGTAGAGAATTTAGTGAGCTTGCAGGCCAGCTCATGAAAGGCACCATTTGCATGGGGAAAAGCATAGAAGATGACATGGAAATATTTATGGGAGAAGAGGACAAATGGGGTGTTGAGGCTGGCATTTCTGGTGTAGTATATGATGGTCCAAAGATGTGAAAAAAGAGAACCACTGTACACAGTAAAGTTGTCCTCCACATCCCTAAAGCCACTAACAGTGCAATTAAACACCCACAGATAGCCAGGGTCAGCTGACATGAGCCCACAGGGCTCACGCTGTGGGGCTAAAAATTGCAGTGTGGATGTTTGAGCTTGGGCTGGAGTCCGGACCTTTGGACTCCATGAGGGGGAGGGTCCAGAGCCTGGGCATCAGCCCAAACCTGAACATCTACACTGCAATTTTAGTCCCGCTGCCTGAGACCTGTAGGCCCAAGTTAACTGATGCAGGCCAGCCACAGCCACGTCACGGATCCTTTCATCCAGTGTAGATGTACCCTAAGGGAACTAACTGCTATACTTTCAGGTAGCATTTAGCTGGTTTTAACACTATCTAACGTATGAAAGTATTTTATTCTGAACCAACGCTCTGGATCTGAACATGCCCAGAACTTTGAGGGCATTTTGGATCCAGGTCCAAACTGTTTAGCTCAAGCCCATCTCAAAACAGAAGTAGGCCACTCAATCTTTAGCCGCTCTGAGGTGTTGTTATGGGAGAAAGCTGGCTAAATGCCACCTTTTTGCTCTATCAATCCTGGGCTGTCCTTCACCCCAAAACATTCCAGAATAACTTAGAGTAGCCCAATATCTACTTTAAGTAACCTAGCTGCAGGGATGAACTGAAGATCACTGTGTTTGCCTGCATTCCCTCACACCTTTAGGAAATCCCTCATGTCTCCTTCCCCATCTTTTATGGGAAGAAAGGTGGCACACAGCCAACTTTGCACAATCTGAGGATTTCCCTGTGTCAGAGGAATCTCCAGTTGCCCTTTTGGGGAAACTTTCTGACATCATAAAGCAATCAGAACCAAAGCCAAGAACTGATCCTATTAAATGTAACCTCTGTTTAAATCGTGGTAAAACAAAACTGAAGATATGTCTTCCCTTCCCCCACCCCTTTATATTATTCTTCCTACATAAGTGTGGTTATGAATGGATATATTCAAGAGCCTCACTTTGGTGCCACCTGGCATAACTGCAGCATTTGTGCCCTAGATGTATTTGTGTGAGGGAGATTATTCAGCATTTCTACAAAAGCAAAATACTCTGGGATAGATGAGTCAGCTGCATAAGTGACAGACTCCCAGTAGCTTAATGTAGTGGGAGAAAGGCCTCAGCTACAAATTTTATATTGGTATTTTCCCAAAGTTCTGAGGTATTTATATCTGGCATTTTGCTCTTGGCCCATTTTTGTGCTAGACATCATGAGAGGCCAACCAAAGACAGCCTACTCTAATGAATGCACAATGTTGCTAGTGTACTTAGGATTTAATAACATTTACAAAAAATCATTTGGCAGCATAATTGCATGGATTTTTCACCTTCCTCTGCAGCGTGTGGGTGCTGGTCACTTGCCAGGATTATTTGGGTATATCTTACTTAGTCATTTCCCACCATTGCAGGGCCCTCAGGCACTGGTGTATCTCGGTCCCATCTATTCTCTTTCAGTGACACACAATAGTCTACTCTCCTGTCAGCTGCAATATTTTGGTCTAATTTTTTATTGCTGGGTTTAGTGTGTGGGTGCTGAGTGGTGTTGGGGGCCAGTGTGATACAGGATGGGTCAGATTACATGATCTGATTGTCCCTTCTGGCCTGAAACTATGTGTGTCTCTTGACAAATGAATATCTAAAAACAAATAAATAAAATAATCCTATTGTTGGAGTTTCTTTTGCATTTATTTCAGGAGGAGTATCTTTGCCTGACAATATGAAAGACAATATTTCCCATTCCAATGGCTACGTCACTAATTTTCTTATATTTTCTACTCGTGGTGACAGCACTACTGAGGCTCTTGGAACAGATCTTTGTTTAGGTAGAGGGTCAGTATAGGGGTATGTGTGTGTGTGTGTGTGTGTGTGAGAGAGAGAGAGAGAGAGAACTATTTCTGTGAATGGTTGTAATTTATTCTCAGTTTGACAGAGAAGTGCAAATCTAATTCTTTTACCCATGTTTTCTTTTACTGTACTAAACCTGATCAATTCCTCTGTGCATCCAAACAGATGTATATGAAGAGTAAGATGTCAGGGCTGTTTTGTCCCCATAAATACCTGTTGTCTAGAAAGATAAATAGATCCCCCTACAGTCTCTAAATTGTAGGAATCCCACTTTACTGGCCTGCGGTTTCTAGCTTTAGCTTGGAATGAGATGCAAGGGTCAACAATATGTACTTTGTTCAGATCAATCAGATTTTTTAGCTTGTGTCCATTATGTCTCCTTCCCCAATTATACGATGAATTCAGTACTTATGCACATTGCTAAAAAGAGTGGTAGAATTATTTATTTATTTATTTATTTTACATTTGGGGCCAGATTGTGTACATGGGTGCAGCAACATTGAATCATGAGTCCCGAAGAAATTTCTGCTGCAGGCTGGTGGAAAATATTATGAAAGTAAACAGAACCTTCTATAGTTCATCTGCACGTTCAGGTTCTTTTTCAGGTGTCTTACTGAATCCAGTGCAAAACATTATGGAAATAAATCAATCAGATAGATGTGTGTATAATATATATTAATAAATTATTTCTTTTTAGTCCTAATGTGATTAAAACAAAATAAATGTAAATGTAAAATATCCTTCCTGAGCCTGTGAAAGTAAACAGGACATTCTACAGAAGGCTGTCAAAAGGCATGTGGAGATGAAAATGCAGATGAACTATAGAAGTCATGATTCATTCAGATCTTGCCATAGCTAGACGGCAGGAAAGCCTGTCTGAACCACCTGCACACTGCCCTGGTTTTGGAGTGTGTGTGCAGACACAGACATATATACAGGTGTGCACGCACACATACACGTATACACTATCACGTCTGTAACACTTGACGTAATGCTTCTCTCGAATTTAAGAATCACCACTTCCACAGTGGACAGAGACGTCATATTGGGACAGCGATAATAAAAATGATCATATCATTCCAGGTTCCCATTTTCCAGGTTCTAATACTTTCAGTTTAACGAAGTAGACTACATATATGCAATCTACATAGATAAACACACATCAATAGCTTACTTTATTAAACTATTAAAAAAAGGGAAACCAAACTATTGAATGGATTCCCACTATCCATTGCTATACCTTAAATCGATATCTCCTTAAAGCCAGTTTAACCCCATTAAACTCCAAGTACAGCTCCACGCCCGTGGAAATCCCTCTAATAGCAGAGCCCAACTCTTCTGGGGCTACCTATACATCACTGTGCCGGGGTCATATGTGACTAGGCTATGTGTGATGGAGTCCCACAGGAACAGGGCTCTGGAACTACTCAGGGTGAAGCCAGCCAGGACTCTACTACTTGGAGTCTGCCTCTGTCTCTCCTCCTTCGCCTCCTCCACACTCCCTCTTCCCCCTCACCCGGGTTTCCACACACCAGTGCAGCTGCAGCTGACTCCTGAATCTGACCTCAGAGTGTTCAGCACCCCTGCTCCGCCTGAGCTTCCTCTGTGCGTTCCCCTGGATGGGACTCTGGGGAGCTCCTACCCGCCCCCAAAGTGGCCACACGCCCTGCCTTGCAGTCAGAAGCAATTCACAGCCAGCATGGGGACAGACCTTCCAGCCATCCACCTCCCCCCTGAGCTGCCCCATACCCCACCCCAGTCCTTTGTCTCCTTCCTGGGCAAGGTGTCTACCCCCCTCCTGTCTCCCTGCCACAACCTGCTGCAGCTGGTTGACCCAGGGCATGGGGTCCTGGCCATTGTTTGTGTACCTGTGGCTGGGGAAGGCCCATTCGCCCTCTAGTGGCCTCTGCAACGATCACACATCTGAGTCCCATCACCAAAATACATGACTAACATATGAGGCAAACAGAGGTGCACAAACACAGCACTCATAGAAAACCCCAAGAATATCTTCACTTTGTCACAATAGGACTTGAAGATCCTCTATTTATGGATCCTTTAATTTTTCCCAATCTGAGCTCTTCAGCTGTGATTTACTTGCACAATTCTACTTAAATCTAATTTTCTCCTCCTTTTTTCTTTAAGGCCCAATACAGTTGCTGGGTTAGGACTGAATGATCCAACCGTAAGCACCCCCCTGTATAGCAGACATTACTTACCTTCTTGACTCATGGACTATACTCTGAGAGCTGAAAACGGAAGATTCTGAGATGACTGAAACCTGTGAGCAGAGAGAACGAATTTTTTGAAGTCTGAAGTGTATTAGAATTCATTCTCTTTGGTTCAGGCTCCCCAGCTAGGTTACTTTTCCTGTGACTCTCTGGGTATTCTCCCTTGTGACTATGCTGCAATTATGCTAAGCCAGGGCTTGAACTGAGGGTCCCAGGACCCTTCAGGTTTGGAGGATCCAAGTTCAAATTAAAGTGGGACCTATTGCTTTGCAGTGTAGATGCATCCCCACTTGACTTAGGTCTTGGGAATCAGCCAGAAGTATCCACAGTTCCATGGGATCACTTCCTTAGTTCTCTCTATTCCAACAATCCACAGTTCACTCTATTGGAAATTGAAGCCATCCCACCTTTGCAAATGGCAGCAGCTCAGGTCAGAGAAAATCCATTCTCTTCTGATCACTGGTCCGCAAGCACACTATCAGAGAGCCACTATCAGAGAGGGGTTTGCAATGGAGAGTGAACTGGTCAAGCCTTTTGCAAAAGTGAGCTGCTTCAAACTTCTGGTAATGTGCAGCGTGGGCAATAAAGTTTTCCCCCAGTGCATCACAGTCCTAGGGCTAGAGTGGCTACGTTTTGGGGGAGGGGCACTAGGAACTCTGGGATAGGGTTACTTTGACTCAGGTCTGTGCATGCAGCATGGAGGCCAGAGTCTTAGGTTCGAGCATGGATTAGAAAAGTCTTAATGTAGGACTAAAATACAATGTAGATGCTCAATCCCAGGATCCCTAGTACAAATCAGTTGACTCAAGTCCCACTAACTCTGGGTGTACACTGCAGTGTAAATGTACCCTCTGTAATCATGGAACTTCTAGGACGCACTATATAGATTCAGACATACATCATGGGTGATGTAGTGCAGTTGGGAGCCAGCCCATAAAAGAGAGGAGGGCGTGAGGCACCAAAGCTGCAACTCCCATGAGCTACAGCTCAGGCAGACATAGATTACTGTAGAATTGACCCAAAATGAAATGTTTCAGTTTGGTCTGACAAACAGAAATGTTCACTCAGATTGACCTGATCCAAGCTGAAATATTTCATTTATATTTTCCTGATGGAAAAACAATTTTTTTGGCAATATCCCTATTTCCCCAGGAAAATACTGCTTTAGCAAAAAATGTGGTTTTTGCCAAAAAATCATTTTGATGGAAAATTCTTGAACAGCTTTATTTGTAATAAGCATTCCTCCTGCTATTGATTCCCAGATCTCCTCTGTTCCCTCTTATCCGGCCTCTTCCAATTTTTCAGCTTTAAACTATTAATGGATGTTAAAGATAAAACCTCTCCCCTTGTTTTTCCTTTCTGAACGCTTCTGGCCCTTTCACAAAACTTTTTTAGACACTTCTGACGCCCCCACAAACTGCAGCTGATACTTACTATTTGCTAGATTCATTTTTGAAGAAACAAATATGTAACATGATCAGGGCACAAACTTCAAGATTCACCTGTATGGATAAATGTTTTCTTCATTTATGTCTTGCAACACTGAGCGTTGGCTAGAGTGTGACCCGAGCGATCAGAGCAGTTATTCACACAAGACTTCAGTGGGGCTGCTCATCTGCGTAAGAGACCAGGAGTGAGGATAAGAGCCTGAAAAATTCTTAAAATTCTTCCCTTTTCCACTACTTGTTCTTTGTGAACAAAAGTATAAATAAAGCACAAGAGCTCCCAGCCCTACCTTTGGACATTCCCTGAGGAAGGACACATATTTCTTCTATTAGAAATGGCTCCAGCTGACTGAACTTTTATTTTTCTATTTTTAGAATGGTTGCAAAATGTATGGCTTTTTGTGATTGCATTTTTTTTTCTTTTAATGTATCACCTCCAGCATCAAGTCTTTGCTTTAAAAAGTTCGGATCCTATAGCTTGGCTAATCTGGAGCAGATCGATTTGGACAAAAATTGCTTCATATGTATATATTTTAAGTAAGGAAGCAAGTTAATGTAAGGTGATTATAAATAGGTATAGCCATAAAAAATATGACTGTTGGTCCAACCCTTGTTTGTGCATTCATTACTAAATCTGAACATTAAAATACAGGACACAATAGGTGAATGAACATTTTTGGAGGCTCACCTGTTGCACTTAGTTTTGAAAATGTAGCTCTAGCATTTATTATTCACTTATGTGACCCAAAGAGACACTGTGATACCATGTTAATAAATATGATATGGGACTGATCCAGCTCCCATTAAAAGCTTCCCCTGACTTGAATGACAGCAGGATTGCATGCTATAAGACTAGAATAGATCACTATTCCACCAATGAGGGCTAAGACTTTGTGTGGGAGGCTTTCCATTAGCTCCAGTACGCCCTGGAACAGGCCACTTAGTAGGTCTGAATATAGAAGCATTTTTCCAAGCACATAGTGCCACATCCTTGATCTTGCAAATTAGGGATGTCCAAATAACTTATTTTCCACTTCATTGACCTTTCTGAAAAATTAAAAAAAATGCATTTTGGGTTGACCTGAAAAATGAAAATTCTGAAAATGTTTTGTTTCAATTTTGAGCATTTTTTACTTTTTTTTTTAAATATAAAAGCAAAGGAAGTTTGGAAATGAAAGGTTAAAAAGGGGATGTAGGTACCATTCACAAAAACAGAGAGGTGGTGATGCTCCTGCCCCTGGTAACCCAGTGGCGTAGGCTCTCACCGGGGATGAGACAAAGCTATGTTTGAATCTCTACTCTGGAGCAAGGACTTGAACGAGCATCTCACCCTTGTGACCAGGCTATCGGGTGTTCTGGGGTGGCTGTCTCCTTTTGAAGCTGTTCCACTTTGTATAAATCATTAAATATTCACTGGACTGGATCCAGGTGTCCCCTGGGTGCAATGGGACAAGAAGTCCTATTGGGAGTGTTTGAATGCGTAAAGGTATGCATTCAAGGTGGGATTTTTCAAAAGAGCCTAAGTAACTTAGGGACACAAATCCCACTGACTTTCAATGGCACCTGTGTTTCTAACTCCATTGAGCTCCTGTGAATACCCAGTTGCTGATCAGTGTTTGTAAGGTCAGGCCCTTATATGGCATTCCTGATTCTTTGATTGTGATACAGTGGAGAAATTCAAACTGGCACGATTGAAAACATTGCCAGCTATAAAAAGAAATATTTGGGGAGAAAACATTAAATTCCATTAGAATGCATTTGATTAGGAAATCTATAGACGTCAATGGGAGACTTACTACTGACTGCCATGGGAGTTGGACTGAGCAAAAATTGCTTTGGCATATCTGTGGTAGAATACTACATAAAAGTGAAACTCCTCAAAACAAAACAATAAAACGCCTTAATGAGGCTGCAAGTGAGAATCTCATCAAATAACTCCAGTGTGATCTGAAAAAAATCAGATTCAGTCTTAATATGGTTCCAATTTATTTTTAAAAATACTATGTTAGAAGATTTCTGTTAACATGGGTTTTCAAAATGGACTTTTTTGGTAAGAATAAAAATAGTTCCACTCATTTTATGAGACTCCTTCTCCTTCCTCAGAAGAAAAATGATTTGAAAGTGAACTCTCTGACCATCGATGAAAAAGATATTCAGAGTTGCCGTTACTACAGCACTTGCTGTGCTATTATCTCTCAACTTTCAAAATTCCTTATTGCATAGTCACAAAAATGGAGCTTTCCGTGTCAATGCACATTCAGTAAGAGTGACAAAAGTGCAATTCATGTGTCCGCCCTGCCACCATACTTTTTAAATCAGTGGTCATTCTTCTTTGTGGTGTCAGACAATATGCTCTAAGAATAAAATTAAAAAGCAGCGAATTTCTTCAGACATGCTTTGTGTGAGGGACTATGTTCCCCTCACTCAGGCTTACACAAAAGGACTCTCACATCACTCGCACAGGAAAGTGACCTTCTGATCCGGTCCTGCGGCCAAAAAATAAACCAGTGCTAGCCCTTAGGCAGTCCTTGTGTGAGCACTGAGCAGACCTTCACTCTGTCCTTTCCATGGTTTATTTATAGAAAGCCTTATTTGTTTGCATTGTCAAAAAGCAATAATTCATAGATTATTTCTTAGAGTCAAGAGAATAAAGATCAAATGCTGCCAAGTGTACACATGACAGATAAATGAGAGTATAATACCAGAATCCTCCTTTATCATGGAAATTGTGCTGGTTTCCTGTTAAGCAAATGAAAAGCAGATGTTAAAAACATAGCCAGTTGTGCATACTTATGCTGCATTGAGATGACTAACACATTGAGATTACAAGATGGTGAATGTTTAGTTAGTTACTTCGTTCGTTCGTTAAAAAAAACAACAAGTAGAACGGTAAAAGTGAAAGAACTTTGCCATTCAGTTGATTTTAATAAATCTAGAATCTGCTGTTTTCAACTCTTTTACATGATAGGATGCATAAATAAAAGTAAATCTTCCTTAAAATAAGTGTGCTGGCAGTGGTACTTGGAATTTTGGTTCTGCATTTTAAGTAGTACCTTTGTCAGTTAATAAGAACTTTGGTTGTTCAGAGTTTTTACCCTTGGGCTACCTTTAACTGGCAGTCCTATCCTCGGGATTCCACATTAGCTTGTTGAGAAATGAATCAATTGTGACTTTCTGCTCTCCCTCATAATGCCATCACAAGGTATGAGGCTGAAAAAAAACGTAAAGCCCGAAGGTGAGGCAAGACAGATGATTTATTACAAGGTGCCTTCCTTGTTGGGAACATTCCCAACAAGTAAAGAATGCTTGAAACAGTTTTGTGAATGGATTCTGTTCACTTTTTCCTCTCTCTTTTCCTTAAGGTATGGGTGTGTGTGTCTGTGTGTGAGAGAGAGAGAGAGACACCCCCCCACCCCGGAAAGTGCAGTGAGAAAATATGTGTTCATTTATAATGGGATGGTTTCATGAAATACACATTTCACTTTCGTAAGGATAAAAAGCTATGTGGGATGTAGAATATTCCGGTTTTGGTGGGGAAGTCCTGATTTTCAAATGACTTCAGGTTGGGCTGCAGACTTTTTAATGACTTGTTTCTGCAGTGCTGCTTCCTGTTTGTACAATATGCTGACAGTGAATTTTGAAGGACTGCCCAGTCTTCCCTGAAACTGATATTTTAACAGAAGGAAAAGGAAAGAAAGAAACAGGGAGGATGCAGCAGGCTTCAGTTTAAGCAATCTGCTGAGTACTGATGTGAGACTTCCCAATAATGGAATAATGGGGCATGCGTCGCTTGCTGGTGTATTCCCTGCAGCTTGAGGTCCTCAAATCTCACTTTTGAGGATTTCAATAACTCAGTCATGGGTTCGGGGTTGTTATAAATGTGTATGGGTAGGGTTTTGTGGCCTGCCTTGTGCAGGAGGTCAGACTAGATGATCATATTGGTCCCTTCTGACCTATGTTTCTATGTTTCTATGTTTCTAATAATTAACTACATTCAGGGACATCATCCCAGAAGTGAAAATGCACTAAGACATGGGTGTCAAACATCTGGCCCGCGAGCTGGCTATGGCCCACCAACCCTTTTGGTCCGGCCCCTGGCAGCAGCGTGTGCTGCCGCGACATCTTGCGGCATTGTACTCTCTGGTGGCATTGCGTGCTGCTGCGAGATCTCGCAGCGTCGTGCACTGCCGCCAGAGAGTTCAACGCTGTGAGATCTCGCGGTGTCACATGCTGCCACGAGATCTGTGTACTCTGGCGGCAGCACGTGGAGCACTGTGTGCACGAGACACACCGCTCCAAAAGGCGGGAGAGGGACAGCGTGGTCTTGGGGCATTGTGCAGTACTATAATTCTTAATCATTGATTGATTTTTAATCATAAAATAGTAGTAGTTGTAGAAGTGAACTTATTGCAGTTTTTATATTGCTGATATCTGGCAAATAAAATATAATACTACGTAAAAAATGGTTGTGCCTAGTATTCCGATTTATGGTATATATGGCCCACCTAAAGTACCTATAATTCAAATCTGGCCCGGCATAGCAAATGAGTTTGACACCCCTGCACTAAGATTTTGCAATGGGCTAACTGGCAGATTTGAATGAGAAATAGGATTTTAAAGAATAATTAATAGGCAAACCACATGTGCGGTTTCTTAGGATCCATGTAAAAATTCCATCAACGCTATGCTTTCTCAGTAACATGGTGGGCATGAAATTCACACTTGACATGAACTGCATGTGTTTTCTTGGGCTACCAATACTGTGGCTAATCTAGCTGTCATTAGGGCCCCGTCCTGTCCCGCTTACTCAAGCAAAATTCCTATAAAAGTCAATGGAGGAGTAATTGAAGCCAAATATACACAATGAAATGTGAAGTCATTGGAACTAATTACATGCTTAAAGTTAGGCATATGCTTAAGCAACTGGGATAACTGGAGCCTTAAGTCCTGGAAACAGACGAAGAGGGTATGAAATACAATCATGCTTCTGGACTTAACATCTGGCACTATTCCAGAGTTTAAAAAAATCACCTTGTTATCTCCAATGTAAAATTTCTTTTTTTCGTGAGAGATCCTTTCCCCCCCCCTTTATAATTCCCTTCAGTATGCTCCTCCCTACGTGTTCTCACAATTTTATGTAACACATTTCTCATCCAGATGCATTCCTCACTGGGTTGTGGTAGCAAGAGGCAGGTAATTCATTACAAGTTGGAGTTGGCTTCTACAAAAGCCATTGATCTAGGTGAACTGCATATCTTGGCTAATTGGGGATAACACCAGGAAGAGAAACAGATTTAACATTATTCACAACACTACTTTACTAATCAACGTTTTCCCCCATGGCAACATACATTTTTGTGTATCTATATAAAGATGCGAACTGCAACATGCAGATTTTTCCAGTTCCAGTTCTTCCATTTTTCTTCACTTTTCTTTATCCCTTAAATGCATGAAATAAGGACACTGGAGTTCCAGATAAATTGATCAATTTAAGGGGCCATACCCTCTGAAATTATTGCCATTCCATTTCTCACCACAAGATTGCAGAGATGAGCAAACCATGAAACGTTCAAAAGTTTGTTTCTGATGAGCATCCAGATGTGTTTATCTGAATCATCTGATTCTCTAGCATATGAAAAACTAGACTGGAAATCCTCTAAGAAAATGTTTTTTCATAGTGAAATTTCTATCATACTTTCTATTCAGAACACAAATAGATAAAGAACTGCCTTAACACTTTAACACTTCTACATCTAATCCAGGTGGAGACTAGAAGTGGAGAGGCACGTGACTCTGCATGGTTTTGTTTGTGTTTTTGTTTTTAAGTTATCTGATGGCCTGTGTGAAATGAGTTTGATGGTGCTGAGATACTATTGTGATGGGAATCATTATTGATGCAAACTATTATAGCCCCTCAGATACTAAATTCTAACAAATCTAAATACTATAAAATATTTTTAAATGACCCATAAGAAATGATTTTTTAAAGTCCTGCTTTAGGCTTATATAACTGTGAAATTACTTCTATGAAAGAAACATTTTCTCTCTGGTTGAGCAAAGATGCCAGGAGAATTAATTTCCCTACATCAAACCAAGCAATAAAGTAAACTCATTTTCGGAATAAAAAAACCCTTTGAAAACAGGAAAATAATATTCTCTTGTTGAATTTTCTGTTCCCTGTGTGGTCAAATTAAATTAATTAAAAATAATTTCCATGAGTTATAAAAATGATATCTTTGTGCCCATTTCTCCCTCTGTTGTCAAGGAAGTCAGAATTTTTAGATACAATATGTTATAGAAGTGAAAAGAAGCTGATTGATTTTTCTTTGCACTGCGACTGAGGAAACATAGGAAGGATTGGTTGCCAGGGGACATCAGGATGTGGGACCAGCCCCCATCAGCTTCATAGTCCAAACTAAATGCCTTTGGTGCTACTAGCCTGAAATCCATGCTGGACTCAGCAAAGGCAGACACTAGTATTCACTGTTAAGTCTCAGAAATTGCTACTATCCTATTTGACAAGAAGGTGGCACCATCACTCTGAGATTGGTATTTTTTAAAGGCTGTGACTGCAGATCCACATGGGTACCTTTAAAACAATCTTCGTAGGGTGCAACAAGTGAATAACAAAATAGCAACTTCCCGGCAGCTGCTTTATATGTTTTTTTTTAAAGAAACTGCTACACTGAAGTCCTGCTCCCTTGAAAGTAAATAGTCTTCCTTTGTGCTTTTCATGGGAGAAGTACTGCTTTGACTGGATCACTTCATACCCCACCTTCATTGTATCCCACCACAAAATGGCTTTCCTTGGTTTCCAACTACAATGAGCTTCTTTGTAACTAAGGTGCTTTTCTGGTGACCTGCCTAAGCAGAGTTTCACTTCAACAGAGTTGAGGGGACAATGTCATGAAGACTCAAAGCTCCCCCACATTTGTACCCACACTCACTTTATTTGTGCTTCCACGACAAATGCTCGTTGCAGAAATCTGAACATAATTCTGAAATGCCTTGGTTGTATTTACAGATTAGTAAGAATCAACATGTTAAGCCAAACTTTGTAAAACTACCTTTTTTCTGGGCTGCATGTGGACAATGTTTATGACAGAAGATAATTTGGACCCACGTTAATTACTAATGTTATGCTAACTGTTAAGGTTCAGGAGTCTATCCTCCCCCTTAATGTGTGGGCATATAATTTCCCATAACGTTAGTGAATGGTCAACACATACATCAAAGGGTAAATTATTGTGCCATATTATTTGCACTGTGCCATAGGTGTGTGTGGTGTTCTACAAACAAACAAAACACATGCTCCTGCTTGTAAAGATATTCAGTGTACTAATCCGTTATTGCACAAAAGCCCTTCTCTTAAGAGTCACATTTGCATCTTTTGTAGTGAATGTGTGACAACTTTCACACACTGTAAACCAGGGAGTTTAGGAGATGAAAGGACTAAGGTTCCTTCCAGTGTGGTTATCAGCCAAATGTCCTGTATATATATATATATAATTTTTGTGTCCCAACCAGAGATTTCGAATTTAGCTAGGGAGCTTTAAATATCAAAGTTTTCTTTCAGTCCTGGATTTGTTTCACAAAGGCAGTGGTTTAATAATCAATGTGAAATGCTATCCTATTCATAGATCTACCCTGGCTGCCTAATCTCTGTTACTTTCTCTTTTAATAAATATGGGGGGAGGGGTAAGAGCTTTTCAGAACTAAAAGCTGCTCTCTGCCACACAGCCAAGCCCTTCCTGACAGAACTGTGGTTACTCTGGTATGTAATTTGTGAAATACAGGGAGGCAATTTTTGTTATAAGTGGTAAATACAAAGGCCATACCATGCTGCCCACTAATTGCTAAATCCTCCAGGAGTTCTTCAGACATTTATTTAACACTAATTGCATTTGTAAATATCCTTTAGTTTACAGTGTGTGAAAGTTGCAATGAATGCCTGTGACAAAGGATGTCAAAGTGACACTTCATAGGCGGATATGACTGCAGCAACATTAAGCTCCTTTTCAATAATATTAATCATTATTAAAACTCAGCCCAGCAGAACAGGCTAGTATGTATATGATGAGCTCTTATTTTCCATGCGTGATATATAAAAGGAATCTCCTCCACTAACATTTTCAAAATAGGTAATAACTTTGCAAATTAAATATATGATTTTAGCCTGTGAATTTCACTTTAACACGTTAGTAATAATAAGAAGATGACTACAGCTGGGGAAACCTTGCTACAGTTTTTGTTTACTTGCACAAGCAAAGAGCTCAATGAATATACAAACACTAGAGGCCTTTTGGAGCATTGCCAATTAATTTTTGTATTGTGGCAGTGCCAGGGAGTTCCCAGCCATAGATCAGGGCCTCATTGTGCTCTGCACTGTGCAAACACATAATAAGAGAGTACCTGCACCGAAGTGCTTACAGTCAAGATAGACGAGTGGTGAGAAGGGAAACAGAGGCATGTAGACTTGTTAAAAGCACGAGAGCAGGTCAGTGGCAGAGCTGGGAATTCAACTTAGGTCTTTTGACTCCCAGTCCACTGCCCTAATTGCTACTGCCCACTGCTTTGTTTTGGTGGGCCCTGTGCACCAACCCCAGCACTGCTAGGAAACACAGCTGCAAGCTGGAACACAGGGTATGCAGATGAGAACACAAAATACATTGCTGGCATCTGAATTCCAGGAACAACCCTAAAGTCCTGGGCTCTATATCTGTGTCATTACTGAATTTCACAGTGCAATATAACCCATGAAATCATACAAAAAAGAAAATTATACGTTGTGTTTCTAGAACATTATAATCATGTGATATACGTTTATAGATGGCCTTTGCTTTGTGGTGCTTCTTTCTCAAGGCTGCAGGAATAGGATCTAAAAAAAAAAGTGTGTGGATGGTGCTTATGAAAGGGCAGGACTAAGAGCAAGAGTGCAGACAGGCTGTGTCCAGCCTCCCTCACACGAATTAGCCAGCAAAGCTCCTCTGCAATCCGAACTCACAAACTTCACCCTGCTGCACTAGGTCTGACTCCTTACTGAATCTTGAGAATAGGCTGAGGATGATGATGCCAAGTTATTAGCGGTTTGAGTTAAGGACAAACGCTCACCAGGGAGGAGGAGATGTGTCCTAAGGAGAATTTGGCTGCAAATCTGTAGAAGATTAAAAGTTGTGTGTGAACTCATCGTGCCATCTACTTCCCCACACAAGATACTATTAACTGTAAGAATAGGGTTGAGTGAAGCCAAATGTTCAGAGAGATACAATTGAAATGTTCATCTGATTTATTCATTTTTTTAAATGTGATCCTGAACTCCTCTCTCATGCAGTTTTGATTGTTAGCTACATGTACCTAACCCCATTAGTTTGGAAATTAGGCTGGACCTTCTGTGATTTTGTGGGATTTTTAGGACTGATTGGTTTAAATCAGGAAACCAGTGAGGAATAGCGTGAGCTCAGCCTCTCTCAAGTGGTTAAGGCCATGGTTTGGGACTTGGGGGACCCGGGTTCAGTTCCCTGCTCTGCCACAGACCTCCTGGGTGGTCTTGGGGAAGTCACTTAGGATCAGATCCTCAAAGGTACTTAGGCAATTAACTTCCATTGATTTCAATGGGAGCTAAGTGCCTAAAATACCTTTGAAGATCTGGGCTTTAGCTTCTCTGTGCCTCACTTCCCCATCTGCAAAATAGGGTTGATCGCAACCTTGAGGTTGAGGTGCTGTGAAGATTTAATGTGGTGAGGACCACATTCAAGATTGCGAGGTGCTCAGTTATTGTGGTGATAGGAATCATATAAGTACCTTTCCTAGATGGCAGAATTCTTGCCCTGGTGTGGGTGGGTGCATCAGAGGCCAAGGAGCATGCAGGGAGCTGAAAATTCGGTATAATACTGATATGGTTGTAGCTCTCCCCTGAAGGGTAGATTGGAGGCCAGATAATGCACCTAACAGCACATATATGCCATGAGGCTGGAGGAGGGTGATATCCTTGGGAGTGTGGCTAGACCACATGGCTAGGCCTGCTGTGCATATGTTTCCATCCAGCTGCCAGTGCTAGGGGAGCACAGGCGCTCCCCCTTGGAGCCGAATCAAGGAGCATTGCTGTATGTGCTACCCAAGACTTATCTGAGCAGGCAGACTGGCTCAGGAACCATGTGCTTGGCTTGGCTATTCTCACTCCATTCTCCACTCTTCCAGGCACATGGTTCAGAGGAGCAAGGGCTGAAAGTACAACAGAAACTGAGACGTGCAAAGGCGCATGAAAGCCTAAGAAAGAAAGAAAGGTTTACCAAACTTATTTCATCTTCAAAAAATGTTTGTATGAACTTTGGGTGAGGATTCAAGACAGCTCTTTTGTTAGTCTGAAAGGGTTCACCCGTCCCTACATAACATTTTGTTAAACAGCTGTAGGAAAAACCTAGTACATATGGAAAAGAGAATCTAGCACATTTGGAGCCTGAGCAAGTGCCCTTTAAAGTGGAAAGAGTCTCATTGACTTCAGCGGGTGAAGCTATTATCTTTTTATCAGTTTTCGAAAACAGTGTGTGTGAGGAGGGGGGAACCACCCTGTACTTCAGTTTTGGCAATTATACCAATCAGCTCGCTCCCTTCTTTCTGCATTCCCTCAAATCCATCTTTGAAATAGAACATTTTTCAAAGTTTGAAAAAAATGGACTGCAAAATGGCGGTGCAACTTACAAGAAATAAAATACAATTTGGAAACGAATTGCAGGTTTGTGAAATATTAAAGTATAGAGTGAACTTCAGCATGGAAAACATGCTCGTGCACCAGCTCAGCTTTAACGCAGGAAGGTGGTGTCTGAATACTGTTACCATCTAACAGTTGTATGGTGGTCTATGTGAAATAAAATGGTAGTGCCAGTCCAGTTCCTAGTGGACATGGGTCTTCATTGCCACTAAAACTGACATTCATTTGTAGTCTCAGAAAAGGCCAAGAGATCGAAAGGCTAAGGATGAAGAAAATAGGTCAGTTAAAATGAGAACAACCCCAAATCTTTGCACAGTCCTGGAACATAACTGAATTCTGTCAATTCAGAGCTTTGTGAAGGTTTTGTTTGTCTCCTTGCTCACTGCTTTGGTAGGAGTAGAGTACACTGAATTTTCTATTATCTGGGGCTTCTTGCATAATGACACCCCTCAGGCCTTAACCTATATGGGAAACTATGCAGCCTAAGTCGTCTCCACTAAAGAAGCCCCTGAGTTGTGAAATTCCAAAAGGTCAGCAGCAGCTCACATCATCACCTCGTATTACTCAGAAAAGGACATAAACCAATGCTTTTCACAAAGCGAGCACTGAACGTGGTAGGAAAGTGCTGAGAGTTTCCCAAGGAGACTCCAGTGGTGGGAGGATGCATGGCCTCTTCTAGGAGAATGCTGCCAGTGTTGGGGAAGAGGTTAAAAGTTCTGGAGCCCTCACAAGAAGATCAAACACTCTACAAAGAATGCTGCTGTCACCAAAAAGGAGAAGAAAACTAGAGTAAGAAAGGAAGGGCCAGGGAAGGACCTCGCTCAGGATGTTCACTGGATTTGGAATAGGTTCAGATAGGTACCCAAACTTCCAAGTGCTTAATCAAACAGAACCTGAGAACCTTTTCTTCACTAACAGAATCTTAATTCTCCCCTGGTAGAGAAGACCTGTTGTTCCAGGTGAGGCACACTTGGATTTGATTCTCCATTGTCTTACACAGTAACTGGTATTGTGTGCACCTGCAGAAAGTGGGTGTAAAATGCTATCAGATCAGAATTCTGCACTCACTTGCAGCTGTGGCAGTATTTTACATTCACTTTGCACAGGAATAAATTAGTACACTAGGTGCAAAACAGTAGAAAGTCAGGCTCATTGGTGGGAGAGAGTGAGAAAGCTTGCACTGCCAGTCTCTCTTGTGCGCACGTATAGCATCTGCAGAACAACATGCTGTAGATGCAGTTACAGGTCCATAAGCCATTTCAAGGCCTCTTTTGCTTGTGGATATCATCCAGTTCACCTTGAAATCCATATCTGGAATACTGCGCTATGATGTGTTCAGTGGTTTGAATGTTCTCACCACCGTTGCACAAAGGGAAGTTTTTGATTTTCCACTTGTGCATCAATTAGCCACCTCATCCATGGTTTGTTCAGATGTGGTTCAGTGTGGTCCAAAATCTGCATGGCAAGTCAAATCTAGGAGGGCAGCCTTGGTAGGTCAGTAATAATGTGCTTGTTTGGAACAGTAGATAAGGTCCATATACTTTTCCATTCCCTGGCCAGATCCAGAGACATGCCAGTGTTGTGTTATAACCATTCAGTGACCACACAAAGGCCTTCATGTCTAAGGCTGTCAACCCAGTACCGTTCAGATGTATTCCATTCACTTTTCACAAAGTAGCCAAAAATGTCTGTGGAATTAACAATATTCTGTGCCTTTAAAGGGAAACTTTTAACGTCAGCTTGTCCCAAAATTTCAGGCTTTTAAAAACAAGTTTTTAAAATGAGAAACCTATAAAAATATTCCCACGATTAAAATGAAAAATCCCAATGAAAAGAATTGTAAAATAAGCAAACATCCCCCTGTGATATTTTTAACTCAAACACTCCAACACTAAGAACCTGAAAGAGAAACTGACTGCACTGATTTTCATTGTCCAAAACAAAGGAAAATCAAAATGTAAACAAATCTAAACAGTGACAGATTTGTTAAATTCTTTCATTTGTAATAATCTGCCGTAACATAAACAGACCCTTTGTTTACAACCTATCTATCTATCTTTGAGCCCAGTCCTTACTCCCCTTGAGTAATATCTTATTCCGGGACCAGTCCCATTGATTTCAGTGAGACTACTCCTGGATAAAATACTGTTCAAGTTGAGTAAGGATACCAGAATCAGGACCTTAGTATTTTCTAAGACAGCTCTCATTGTGGTATGTAAGCCAATATGATTACGTTGTCAGTGCCTCTTTAATATCACTGTTGAAATGTTATGAGTTGTATACCGTTCCCCAATGCTATGTCTGAATGCACCTATAACATAATGGGATAGGAACAATTAGGGGCTTTAATGCATAACTTGTAATCGAAGAAGAAGCCTTAATTTGGACTTGATTCCCCCCATTCTCACCCCCCCCCCGTTAATGGGCCAAATCCTGAGATACTCACTCAGCTCTTACCCAGGCAAATTCTTATTGACTTCTATGGGAGTTTTACCTGATTAATCACTTTAGGAATTGGCCAGTTTTTTCATTGCTGTATTTTAGGGATACATGTCATCTGGAGTGCCAGAGAAAAGATCAGCAAAAAGAAGGAAATTCACAGGATTCCTCCTTCTCTCCTTCCCATGCACACCCCCAGGGAGGAAGGGGATCATATTTCAGATACTAGGAAGTCACACTTGCAGCTGTTTGTTCTCTGATATAGGCCTATAAACAGAGCCATTCAGTCTGTAAATAAGTCAACCTTACAGAGTGACTGAAAGATAACAGTCCCGCATGTAACAGCGAAATTTTTTTTTTTTACAGAGTTTGCAATAAAAACCTCTGTTGGTCCTCTAGAAGACTGTGGTTAAAAACATCAAAGAGTGATGTTTTTTCCAACCAGACTGCTGTGTCACTTTATAATTCTTCATAAAGTAGCCTATCCAGGAACTAACATACTGCACTTGTTAGCTTAGGCTCTGCTTTGATTTAGAGAAACTGCAGCTAGCTTCAGGCAAGTTAGGTTAAGGAATCTCTTGTAGGTTTACTTGGCATGGTTTGTTTTATTGAAAAACTAAAACTTTTCAGAGCTGACAATTACAAGCTCTTCTTCCTTCCTTTCTTTTTTTAAAGCTCCCAAGACTGTAAAAACTTTTTAATGATTTTGAGAATTTCCTAGCTTGAAACTTCAAACAAGTAAGTTAACTGTAGTGTTCATATCAAAGCAAAAAATATATATATCCTTTGCTGGGTTCTGTGAAGTGTTAATTATTCAGCAGCTGGCCGTGTGGGTGGGGGAGCGACAGAGAGAGGTTTTTAAGTTCAAAGCCAGCAGAGTGCATCAACCCTCTATCTTTGACAGGAGAAGGCGAGTTGGCTGTCACATGAAACTAATTCTTATAAGACATTCATAGAACAACACGGAGTTTTGCTTCTTGGCTGCCCTTGGGAAAGTAGCCAGATAGAGATAGGTGGGAAGAGAAGCTAATCAGGAAAAAACTTGTAGAGTTGGGAGAGAAACAGCATTGTTCTGCAAAGGGGGCTAGTGAACTTTCATGTAAACAGGGTTAGAGGCTGCTCTGAGCTACACAATGCAGACAAAAACAGCTTGATTTATTATGATTCAAGAGCTGACATATTTAAATTAAGCTGCAGTTGTTTTCAGATTTAGTGTAACAAGGACAGGCTTTATTTGCTGAGCTGATACCAGTAACAATTCTGTACAGATGGAGCTTTAGGAAACCGTGAGTGAACAGACTCTCAGGCATAGAGCTGAATGTAAGGAAGATAGCTCTACAGTTGAGCAGCGTGGTTTTGGAATCAGAGGTTAGATTTTAGCAACCCATATAGTGGAGTTGCCAGTACAAAACTGTTGCAGCTACCGAAACTCAGACGACTCATTTAAAGCAGCGAAGAGAGTTTTTGTATCGTATTTGGCTTTCCAAGACAACATTTGCTTGTCCTGCATATGCTAGGGTGATCAGATAGCAAATGTGAAAAATTAGGACGGGCAGGAGGGGGGCAATAGGCGCCTATATAAGACAAAGCCCCGAACATCAGGACTGTCCCTATAAAATTGGGACAGCTGGTCACTCTAGTATCTGCCCAAGCTTGCTGTAGAGTACAGATGGGTGTGGCCAATAAACAGTTCTCCCAACATCTAAATTATTCAAAAATAAAAAGTGAGCCCAAGCTACAGTACCACCTTTGGATTCAGCTATGAACTTCCTCACGTTTTAGGGTACTCAGATGCAGGGTTTTCTTTTGATCAGATCCAGGCAATAATTTGAAATTTCCCAAAGTTTGTGTCGCAAATATTTTGAGCTAAAGGTTTCCATCTCCAGAAATCCTTCATTACAAAGAAACAATGGATCAAAGCTGCAAAAGATCACTTGCAGTAGTGAACCTGGGATTCAGGTCAGAATGCAGATCTGAGGAGCTCATGTTTGAATCTGAATTTCCAGCTGTCTCCCATTTGCAGGCACAATCTGAGCCCACAAAGAAAAACACACCTTAATTTTTTTGTGCCTGTAAATAAATGGTGGAACTCCACTCTGGATGTATTTTTAAAATGTGAAGAAGCAAATAAAATAATACCCAAAGTTTCTGTGGTTCCACAAATTGCATGTGTAAAGCATCTATCTCACCGTATCCATTAATCACTTGGACCCACCAGCAGAATTATCAAATTACTTAGGTCCAGTTGAAGTTGTTTGGCAAAATTTCTTTGACTTAATGAGAGCAAGATTTGCCCATTGTTGTTTTGCTTACCAGACCAGGACCAGGAATTACTGGAAATTTCAAGAAAAAAAGCCTGTACTTCTGAGATTTCCATGATAATTTCTATCCAGGTAAGTTTAGTTAAGTTTTGAATAAGCATTCCAATTTTGGGGGTCTTATTCAAACTGAACTGAACCAAACTTCTGATCTTAAACCCAGATACCCAAATAAGAATTGAGATCGCTCAGCACTTCAGAAAATTGGATCTCTTATAGAAGTTTCATAGCATTACACAGGAAGAAATCTGGGTAAATAAAGAGGGGGATTCATGAGCATTCATCAGATAAAGGCTGTGAAATCACTTCTGAATCTTTCTGTTTGCTTTTCATGAATATTCGTGTGTATGATGTTTTGTCTCGAAGAATGTCCCAGGGAAAGAGAGATTCCTGAATGGTGGTATGAATTTGTTTGAGCAAATGTTCATACTGCAAGTGGCTCGTTCATTTCTTTTCCTGCTTCTGAAAGCTTGTCATCCAATCAAAGAGCAGAATCAATACTGTGTGCTTTAGCTCATTGGTTGCGAAGCACAAGGAGCAATACTCCAAACACTGGCTGTAGTGAACAATTTATCCTCTAAGTTGTTTTTATATGAAATATGTATAGAACATTTTTGAAAAACTAATACATGAATAAAAAAATCAAAGTTTGCTGTAAATACTTCATCCACCGCTGCGTTCGGTGGTGTAAATCACTGTAGCTTCATTGACTTCTAAATGAATTATTCACAGCAGACTTAAATGGAGCTAAATCAAATTACACCATTTTGAGGTTTGGACACTTCTGTAACATCAGGGGATTCACCAAAGGCCTGATCAGAAACCCACTAAGATCAAAGAGTAAAATCCAATGACTGACATGTACTTTAGTTCATGCACCAGGTAGCCTAATGACCAAACTTTTCCCCTCTGTTTTGCCTGGCCATTGTCTTTTCCCATGTGGTGAATCCATTTCAATTGTGCCAAATAAAGCCCCAGTCCTGCAATTCTCTGCACAGAGGCACACCAGTGCACCTGCATGGATCCCCCATGGACTTCAGTGAGTCCATAGGCAGCAGTGCGCCTCTGAGAAGTGAATTGCAGGACTGGGCACTTCATTTGTAAACCCCCAATTCAGTGGGACGTAAGGGTCATATAAACACAAAATAACGTGTACTGTTATTCAGTAACAGTCTTCGTTAGCTGATGAACGTTTGAGAACCTGGAAAAAAAAACGCATCTTCTGTTGGAAACAGGCACATCTGGATCACTTTATTTCTTACCCATGATATGTTTTTAAAAATTAAATAAAATACATATTTCTGCTCATCACTACTAGTTTCATTTGACTGAAATAATTAGCACTAGCTTAGTATGAACTATGCTTTTCTTGGTTCTCAGCCAGAAATTTCCAAGATGGTATCATTTGTAAGAGGGAGAAAAAATGTCCCTGAAGAGAGGAGTAGATGCTGCTTTCTGTGTGAGTGGAGAGGAGGGCAGAGAGAGCTTGGTGGATGAGACTCAGTTTACTGGAAACCTCAGGAACTGCAAATTTTACATGACTATGGTTCAGTAGAATGGAGTCTTGCGCTGATAACTCAGAGATAAATGACTAGATCCTGGTTTGGTAGCTGGTGCTGGAAAACATGCCCCACTTCATGGATTGATGATACATAGACTGTGGCTGCCCTGGAGGAGGCTGTAGCCCTCATTAGCTTGTGCTGTGCTGGAATTAAGATAACTGGCAGGGCTGGATTAGTGGGAGGCGAAGCATGGTGTTTGTGCAGTGTTTTTGTTCCTTCTTATCTCTTCAGCGAAAGCGTGCTTTTAAAATATTTTTCTTGCCTACAGTCATGTTTGTTCCAGGCATCGGAAAATGGCAAGCCTCTTGATGGGCCAATCCACTGCTGTGGTCAAATGTATGAATATCTTTGATTTTTGAATACTGATTTAACAAAATCCCTTGACAGCCTGAGTTTAATCTCTTACCGATGACATTCTGTCTTTCTCTTTTCTATACCCCAAAAATGGCAGGTATATTATATACGGTATAATCAATGTATATTTCACTGCCATTCATCAGCTCCTGCTCTTTCCATACACGTTAGTATCCTCAAGTTCTCTATTTAAGAGACTGTTGTTTAACCATTTCTTCTCAGTGAAAAGCAAAGATGTGATATAAAGCAGGCTATAGTTGAAACATGGCTTTCATCAAACAGTAACATCTTTGTCAAACTTCAACAGAATTAACCTTAACTGCCAAGAAAGTTTTGACTTCCATCATAAAAATGTTTGATTAGTGTTAATAATTTATTAAATTGGTTTGTCCTGACATTGCCAACATGTTGGAAATCTCTCAACCATTAAAACATTAACAGAGGCTGTAATACAATGCTCTCCTGTTCTGTGTTGTATTTCAGGACCACATTTCTCTGAGTCTGGTTCTGCGGTGTTCCAATATGTGCTCATTTGGACTGCATCGAAAGAGGAAATCTAGCGAATATTAAAAAGTGTGGCAATAGGAAGCAGAGCATGCTGGGTGTACCTACGTAGACTGCTTTGCTGGGATTAAACCATGCAAAGCAAACCTTTGTCAAAATATGGGGAAATAAAATTATTAGCTGAGAATCTTTAGGGGAAGGGGCCCATCTGTTGGATTACTGGTGTATTTTAGAAATCTGGGTGGGAAATTATTAGAATTACATTTAGTAGTGAAAATGACAGTTGAACTGTTTGTGTTAAGACACATCACCAAATTGTATCCTCAGCGCAATTCAATTCAGTAAATTCACTCAGACCTTTAGAATGGGTTCCCCAACTTTTACTTTGATCAGTTACAACTGTAGTTAAATTTCCAACGTTGGAACCTAAATTGTACCAGCAATACCTGCTTTAGCTCATGCAAAACGGAATTGTGTATGTTATCATTATTTATTGAGATAGCCCTCTGAGTATGCAGAAGGGTTTTTATAAACATGTAGTAGTCAAATAGGTAAATGTGTCCATTGTATGCTTCTATTACTTCCAGTGGAGCTATACAGGAATGAATTTGTCCCAATGACTTAATCCCAAGAACTGTTTCCCTTGGACATACTAGAATATAGGACACAAAGAGCAGAGCCACAATGGACGGCTATGTTGAAAAAGTATGTAAGTGTTCACTTATGCAAGCAAAACCTTTATTTGTGAGTGCATATTCTGTGGATTGCATTTAGGTGCCAACCTTGAAAGTTTGGCTTAAGATTATTTAATGTGGGAAGATGTTCTATTCGAAAGGCATTCATAGCAACTTTGGTTTTATTCAATGTCCTGTAGAATATGATGTGTGTGATGGGTGCATTAGAACAAGAGGCACACATCTATTTTTGTTTGTTTGTTTGTTTAATAAATAAATAAACCAATTTTGGCAAACGTGTCCTAAACGCTTATCTATTTTTTAACTCATGACCCCTTAAGCAGGCTTTATTAGTCTGGGTCTTGCAGTTCCCAAGCTAGATCAACGCTATGAATCAATGTCTATGCCCAGTTATAGTAGTATAAATATACAGTATCTGAACTGAAGTCAGTGGAGTTGCTCTGGATTTACAATAATGTAACTGAGGGTAGAATTTAGCCATGTATTTCCACTTATTTTCAGTGTTCACTGGCAATTCAGGGAATACATGCTTTGTATTGTTAACTTCAACAGACGTGCCCTATGACATAAAAATATAAATCAAGCTATTGAATTATCTGACATTTAGAGATGTGACTGTTAGCACTAAGTGTATTTTGTAAAAATGAACAATATCTTAGAACGCATTGCTTTATAACATGATGGCAAAAATTGCATAGGAAACTATATATTACCAATGAAGAAAAAATAACCAATTGTTCCAACATCAGAAATTCATAGTACCTCAATTTGATACATTCCATCAGAGATGTCAGTGACATGAGTGTTCTGGGAACAGTTTTTAAATAAATCCACAGAAGTTTTAAAACACTGGCTCTGGAAGTGATGAAAATACAATCATTTTTGCTCTTCTGCACCAATGGTCACAACTTTATTTATTTCTTAAATAGTTGCTGTGGTAATATTGAAGAGTGTTAAACGTTTTGAAATTTTAAAAGAGTCCTGATTTAATTAATTATAGAAGGAAAATAAATAATGTGTCTGACTCTGCATATTACATAGGATTATTTCAATGTTGGGCATTAGGCGTTTCTCCTGTGATTTATGATGTCACTACCGATGGAATTATTTCCTTATAATTCACTGGCCCCATATATTGTTCTCCATGGGATTTCCTATTTCAGTTTTTTACTCCATTCTTAGTCAAGGAAAAATTCCATTAACTTCAGTGAGGTCCTGAACTGATTAAACACATAGGGCGAATCCTGCTAGGTGCTGAGAACATCTTAGGCTCTGAGCATCCTCAACTTCCCCTGACAATACCCTTTGAAAGAGTGCTTCATAATTTACCCCTATACAATGAGCCAAACAGCATGCATGACATACATAAAAAAGGCAAGAATGGGAATTTGATATTCATGGTTAATAAACTTCCCATTCAAACTGTGACCTTGGCAGATCAGGTGCCAGCTCACGCCAAGAGCCCCATGCCTCAGCTGAATACTGACATAGACTGAATTCGGTATGGCTCACCTGTGTGTTCGTGTTATTAAAATAGGTGTTAGAATTATACAAATGTATCTGGTGGTTAGACTTTATGGGATGCTCGTAGATTGCTGCATGCATTTATCTTGCTTATAAAACATCAGTATCCCATATTATAAGGTAATATCGGAGTGTTTCCATTGTAAGCCTCTGTAACTGTGTAAATTGGCAGACAGGAGAGAAACATTAACTAGTGTCAAGTGCTAATCTCCAAGAGAAGGTGTTATGCCATGGCCAACAAGGAAGGCCCATAGACACCAGACAGACTAGAGTTAAAGAAGACAAAAGATTTTGTTGTTTACTCTGTCCCCTCCCCCCACGAAGATGTGTCTTGCAAGTGAATTCTTCCCATCAGCTGAGTTTGTAGATTAAAGCAGAAGGGGAGAAGGGAATAAAAACCTTAACAAGGAGAAGCTGTATCTTTATGCTGCTTTGACTTTCAGGGGCAAGGATTACTAGGCATAAGCAAAAGATCCCCAGTGATGAGCCTGGATTAGCCCTAAAGGACATAATGAGCTTGCTTATCACAGAAGCTTCTAATACTGTGGAAACTTAACATTTGTGCATTATTTGTAAATAACTCTCACTTCCTTTTCCTATAATAAATCTGTATATAGTTTATTATAGGATTGCCCACAAACATTGTCTTTGGTGTGAGATCTAAGATACAACTGAGCTGGGGTAAGCGACTGGTCCTTTGGCACTGGAAATAACCTGAATATTATTATGATTTATGGTGGAAGGGACCATATATCACAAAAGTAGGCTCACCTGGGTGGCAAGACAGATCAGTGTACCCAAAGGGGTTGTCTGTGATTCCATATTAAGGTTGTTACATGCCTGAAGAGTTTACAATTGATAACTGGTTGGTGAAATCTAAGTATATAACTCACAGCCAAATTGCGGTCTGTGCCCTGGTTCTTAACAGTCTGGCCTCAGATTGGTACTCACACTCTTGAGCCACTGAAGGGCAGCTTGACACAAATCTTCTCCAAAGTAAAGAGAGTCATGTGATACTGAATTAAGTTTGTAAGCATTTATTAACTACAATTCTACTGTAGTTTCCATCTGTAACTGCCCTGCAGAAACTTCATCCCAATTGTTTCAGACGGGGGTTACAGGATGCGAAGCAATATCTTATAGGTCATCTTGGGACATTAAAGGGAAATTTTTCTCTTTCTTTCCAAACTAATACTCTTATTTTATTAGAACAATCCTTACTAGTATGTTGAAAGCTTCTTCAATGGCACTATTTTCCTGTCCTCGGCTGTGATGGTTTTTTGAAAAGTAGCCCTTATGTATTGAGCACAGCAGTCAGTTGATCCAGTCACTGAAGTAGTTGCTAGTGATGGATTTTTATAGTGTTATTTGAATTAGCCAAAATCTAACAGAGGGGAGAGCTCTGCTCACCACATCAAAACAACACTGTGTCTGCTGTTCTGTCTTTCCATTATTTGGGCTCATCATCTTGGACAAGTCTCCTTCTTCTAAGAATAGTATAGATAATGACTTATCTGCAAAGATCCCAGATATATTACTCCCCTTACACACTCAGCTACTGTAGGTCTGCAGAAAATCTTGGATAACTGATTGCCCATGAAGAACCTGATTTTAGTTTGGGTGAATGGGGTAACTTTGTCATCTACTGTGTTATATTGTTTTATCCCATCATGGGCCTTTTTGGTGAGTCAGGTAGCCTAGATTGTATAGTGCATGTCCCTTTCACTACCAAATGTGTTGATAAGTTAGTGGATACTGATTTTCACGCCTCTTCATTTTATCTTTCTGATCTGATTTAGGCATTATAATATTAAAACCTTTGGAAAACATGCCTCACCATTAAGTGCAAATGCAGTCTGCCATAATAGCAACATTCAGTATTAGGAAATACTATCTCCCGGCATCAACCCAGAAAACAAGTATTATTAATTATGAGAGCTTGGAGTTGGTACTCCTGGGTTCTATTCCCTACTCTACCACTGACTTACTATATGACTTTGGCAAGTCACATAACCTCTAAATATTGTATAGTGGATAAAATCATTCTGCCTTACACCTTGTGTAGCCATTTATACCTGGGCAAAGTGGATGTAAAACTCAACAAACCTTTTATACACACTTTGCACTCATGTAATTGACTGTACAAATGCAGATCAGTAGAGAATCAGGCAAATTGCATCAACCTCTGAAAGATATTTCTGTTTTTAGACTTGGCTATCACTTTACATAACTTGTCACATCAATACATTACTTTGGAATTAAATGGAATGTTAAAATGTTTTGAGTAAAAAATGTCCAAGACTAATGTTTGTATTGCAAAGTTCCTTAGAAAAGTATCATTTAAACAAAATAATATTCTCTGAATATGTTTTAATAGTTGCATTTTAATATGTTTGCAAATATGTAGAGGAGGCAATAAGTATTAACATTTAAGAAATCATTTCCATGAGAGTGAAGTGTCTAACTCACTTAGGCACTTAAAATTCCAGTAGGGCCCACATCCACAAAGATAAATAGGTGTCTACATTTTAAAATTTTTACTCACCTAATTACCCACTTAACAGCCTAAAAGGTTCTATATAGGGATTCAATAAATAAGCCATCAATCCTTTCCTTTGGTAGAGTGAGTAAATTATAAACTATGAAACCCTGGAAATTCAGTTGGAAAACTGAGCAGTGACTTCTAAAGGCAAGGAAGCCAAACTGACATTCTAAGGTATAGAAACATCCAACAACAATGAGTATATTCCATGTTGTACATGACTGAAAACAGAAAGAGAAATGCCCTAGTAACACTCCTATTGGCAAGAATGCTACATATTTTCATCTATTATATCTGTAGATTTCATGACCAGTGTGAATCCTTTCTAATCTTCCTTTATTTGATCTTAACTTCATGGCCAGCACACGCTCAGACAGAAGACACAGTGGTAGGAATTAAAGGTGAAATCCGCTTGAGCCACACCTGTAGCTAGTTTTATTTATCATTTCTAGAAGTAAATATTTGATATTTTATTACTCACTATAAAATGTTAGCTTTTTTTTCTGTCCCAGCTGCCTGACCCAGTCAGTTAATAAGTTAACAATTGCTTTCAGCAGCTGGGCGGGAAGAAGAGAAATTCAGTAGTTCAGTACTGGCTTCTCAGTCATGTCTAGGCAATTTTTCCTCATAGCACTGATTTTATTTTTTTCAGGCAGTGAATCAACCTCTCCTTGGCAGTAGAGGTAAACGGCATTGAAAGAGACAACTACTTGGGATGTTTGATACCCAGCTCCCCTTTTCTCTCCATAAAGGTTTCTATCTGCATAGCAGGTGCAACTTAGACTTTTTTTAGATAACTACTTCATAGGCAAATAGTTCAAGATTTAAAGGTGCTCCACAAACAGTCAATATTTGGCTGTGATTACTTAAATTGCACTGGTATCGTATGATCATCATCAACAGGAAATGAAGGACTTTGTTCCTTCATGATAAAGATAATATCTATATTAAAAAACCAGTCAGGCCTCCTAGCTGCCTGATTTTTTACATGAAACGGCTTTTGACTTCTTACCTTTTAGCCACCTTCCTTGCGCCAACAAATAATTTAATACTGTAGCTGGTAGAAGGGACTTTGTTTTACTTCTCTTTAACTTTATTCCAGCTCACAAACTGAATATTACTTCCTAGACTGCTAACAGGAGGGAATGTTTCCAGAACACCCAGGTGATTTACACATTTCATTACAGTGTGATACAGCTAATAAAGATAGGGCACCTTTCAGCATGGTTACTTAAGTATCCAAATATTTACTTTAAATGTATTGTACCTAGCATTGTGCTATATAGCACATTGGACAAAGTGTATATTGTGTGGGTGGGTGGAACCTGGCAGATATCTTCATCTTGAACCTAGGCAGACCTAACGATAACACTTAGAGGGAGACTGGACTTATCACCCCATGGGAAACTACAGAAAACATTTTATGATTGTTGTAGTAGGAGTATAATGGAGGGTGGGTTATCATCAGGGGCAGGTGTTGATCGTTCTGCACCCTTTCTAGAGCATAAAGAAAGAATTCGTTACAGGATTAGGTGTGTTATAAACTCCACTGAGCCCAATTCTCCTTTCATTTGCACCTGGACTGACTCCACTGAAGAAGGGGTAAAACTGATGTGAGCAAGAAGAGAACCAGATGCATTACATTTCTATCATCTTCCCTCCACCAGGTGGAGGATCCAGGAGTTGGAGGAGGGGAGGGAGTTTTAGCAGTATTCTGGGAAGTGGGTTAACCAGGGGATGGGAGCTTTCAGTGCATCCCCTTCAGCTGCTTCTGCCAGCTGGGCTCATGTGGACCCCAGTGAGATTATAAAGCCAACCTGCCATGGCAGAAACCCTACAGGAGGGTAATTAACGATATACGTGCTCTCCTTTAAGGTGAATGTTTGTCTCCATCAAAAGTAAAGCCTGGTCCCCCTCAAGCTCTAATGCACCTCTAAATGCCTTTACTCCCCCTAAAAATACTTTTGACTTCCCTAAAAATAGTTTACATATCTGTAGCATTTCCATCTTGCAAAGCGCTTTAAAGAAGGTCTGACTTGAGGTTATCTCCCCTTGACTGCTAGGGTCACAGGTGTGCGGAGAAGAAGTGACTTGCCCAAGATCACAAGGTGAGTTAGTGGGAGAAAGGGGAATTGCATCCAGGTCTCTTAACTTCCAGCTTCAGGCTCAATTTGCTAGGGCCTCAATTTAGCAAAGCACTTAAGCACATGTTTAACTTTAAGCATGTGATTATTCAAATTGATTTCAATGGGACTACTCACTTGCTTAAAGTTAAGCATGTGCTCAATTACTTTCCTAGATCAGGGCTTACATAACACTAGCCTGGTTTTTTATGGTTAGGCCTACATGTGCAAACAAGTAGGGTGATGGCAATACTTAGCTATGAAAATTGTAACCAAATGACTTATATTTGAAATAAGAAACGTAAGATTTGTTTTTAAAACTGTGCAGTTAATTAGAGAACTTTCCTCTTCTGGCTACACATTCCCTTGCTTGGGGCTGGAGGGGGGAGTAGAAAACGTATTTTAGTTCAAGAAAAAGCACATACATTTTTAGTTTAACAGCAAGAAGTAAACACTAATCACAAACAAATGTAAAGCTTGAATACAGAAGACAGTGATTTTATTGTATTGACATATGGTGCTCAGGAAACAATGGAGGGTTTGTTCTTTTACATAAGTCAGGGCACACTGGCAGACATACCAATACTGTGGCCATTGCTTCCAGATAGCATGTGTCATAGCCTGAATTATAAAATGGCTAGGAATGTACAGGCAGGAGCCAGTGGTGTACCAAGTGGAGGCGGGGGCTAAGTCCCCTGGGCGCCAGCCTGAAGGGAGGCACCAAGCCGGCCCTTCATGGATGGGCAGGGGTGCAGGAGGCTCAGACGGGCAACCTGAGGGGTGAGGCCACCCCTCTTAAGTGGGCTGCGGGGCTGGAGCAAGAAAGGCAGGCACCACACAGCAAGTAAGTGTGGAGGGGTGGGGGCGGCAGAGCCCGCCACAATGAGCCGTAGAAAGTCCCCCAAGCAGGAGGGGGAGGAGGTAAGCAGCATGTCTGTCCCCCCACAGGAGACCACTCCAGCCCTGTGCTGGAGGGACATTAGGCCTGAGGGGTGCAAATGCAGGCTTGGCCCCCGGGCTCCGGAGACCCATGGTACACTGGCAGTAGTGAGGAGAAAGCTTCCTTTAAAGGAAAAAAAAATCTCTTCAACTTTGGGCACAGAGAGCTACTATTATGTAGAATACTAAAAATCAAAACAGAACTAAGAAAATGTTTCCCTTTTATGAGGTACCTGCTTGACTTCTGCCATTCTCTAAAGGAATATTTTGGTTTGGACTCTACAAACCATCTCAAAGCATACAAATACAAAGCCTGTTTTACATAGCTAGGCAAACCGTGATGCGACAGATGTTTTTGCAACTTGGCACTGCTGCTCGACACATCCAAGTAATCTGTCCAGATGTTTCAGACCTCTGCTTTCAGTGCCACTAACTTAAGTGCCCATCAGGGCCCTAAACAGAAGATCATACTAGGATCAAGTTTCCTGATGTAGATCACAGTGGCAGGTGTGGATTGTTCTCTGTGATAACAGCAGTTACCTTCAGAGAGGGACACTTTTTTTATTGTCTCCTGGCACACGACACACCGCTAAAGTGATCAAAAGCATACACTGACCATAGACACGAGACAACCATTTTCAAGTTGGTACCTGTAGAAGGTGTCAGCTTTGTGATGAAGTGTCTCAGGGCCTATTAGAGAAGACATGTGTAAGGGAAAGGCTGGCTATTATTTATTTAGTATTTGTATTTATTATATTGCAGTAGTACTGAAGGACCCATCCAAGGTTGGGGTCTTTTTATACTAGGTGCTGTATAAATGAATAGTAAGAGGCAGTTTCTACCCTGAAGAATTTTCATTCTAAATAAACAAGATGGCCAAGAGTGGGAGAGAAGTAGTATGAATTACTACCATTATTAAATGACTTGACTAATGCCATACAGGAAGTCGGTGCTAGAGCTGGGAATTGAAACCAGATCGCCTGAGTCCCAGGTTAGTGCTTTAACTAGAAGATCATCTTTCCTGTCTTAAAAACTGCAAATAACAGAGGGAGTGAACAAAGGAAAACACTTTTAATGATTAATTATGGAGAAGCAGCAATGGAAGAGCAAAAGTATCTAAAAAAGCTTCCATTTGTTGGATTCAGGGTCTGAATTAGTGTCATTGCACAAAATGCATTTAAAAGGCTTTTTTATTTATATGGGGATTTATAGAAGCTAAATTCAAGAGTATCTCGATGCTAAAATTCTTCTGCCCATATTACTAAATATTTTTATCATCAACCAAGGACTAGAAAGTTAACACAAATGTCTATTGATCCATTCCTAAACTTTTTCTCTTTCTAAGTAGCATATTACCAAATGTGTGTTTTCCACATTCCACTCAGTGCTAACCCAAGGGATGGAATTTTGCTCTCCAGCCACAAACATACAGGCAAAGCTAGCCTTTATAGCAAGGAAGAGAAATCCCAAAGGCTGTGTCTTCCTTTTCCTGGTAAAGTGTTTCCTACTCCAGAGTACTAATTCCTAAATGGAAAAATCATTTCATTAGAGACCACAAAATTGGGCATTCTTCGTTCAGTGATAGCTTCAAGGGATACTGAGATACAATATCAGTAAGTTAATGTTTTAACATCCCTTGAAAAGTGTATAGTGCTATATATGTGCTAAACTTTAGTAGTAGTAATAGAAGTTATTGTTTAGAGCAATTTCTCCCCTTACTTGAGTCACTTTTCCAAAATGGCCACCCTTCTACAACACTGCGTTGAAACACATCAAGGTAGCATCAATAGTCTCATTGCCCAAAGCTAAAGCGCAATTTAATCTGTAATGAAATGTCCCCGTTTTCAAACCACCAGGAAAGACTGGACTCAAGGAATAAGTTATTTCCTTGCGGGAAGAGAAATATGTTGGCATGGACACAGGATACTGTATTGCTATGTAATTTTTGGCAGGTATGTACACTCTCAAACAAGGATGTTAGATGCCAAAAGCAAAGTGTGGCTCAGAGCTCTCAGATGTAGCACTAGAAAATTTTGTGTTCCATCCTTCAGTCAGCTGATGTTTCCATGGCTATTTCTTAGTGAATAGTCAGAAAAATATTTGTGAACGCTTCTGTGACTTCTGCATTGAATTTCATTTCAACCATGTTAAAGCATATTTTATTTAATTGTAATGAACATTTGTGCCAGTGAACTATTGGTCACACAACTATTATAGAAAGCAAATTTGATGCCCACGGCTGAACTGAGATTCATTTTAATCACAAAAAGAAAAATCATCTCATGAACAAACACAATTTATTTTATGATAGCAGAAGCTGTGTTAGTAGTTTATAATATTGCCTTTTTAACAGTGATCACTGTATGTGTCGTAACAGACATATACAATAGTTTTGCATTTGATAAACAAACATTGTTAAAGCTGGTCATCAAAAGGTCAATTTACCAGACTTGGAAACCTGTTTCTTTCCTGTAATGAGCTATAACCTGTGCATTAAAATAGAGAAAAGCATGAATTCTTTGCCATTACATCATTTCAGAAGGCCATCACATCAGCAACCCTCACTTCCAATGGGAGAATAAATGTAGATAGTTGAGTTATTTCCTAGGAAAGATGTGAAGCATCACTCCAGCAAACGTGATCTCTTGATTAAAAATTCCAGACTGCATCCTATTTGTCAACAGCTCCAGTATTATTTGCTTTGGTGCAACCTGTCTTCCTTGTAAAGGAAGTTTCAAAGATGTTTTGAGGACAGATGGATGACTAAACAGAGAAAACAAAAACCAATTGTGCCATAAGTTGTTTTTCTTATAAACTCAAACATCAACCTTTGCATTAGACCTGTGTGCCTTTGCTTGAATGAATCAAGCTGTTATGCTACAGTTTTTTTTCCACATATCCTGCTGCGTACTTTGCTCTTCGTTTGTTACACTTTGTTGATTAAGGGGAGCTGGTAACACCACTGGTATCCTAGATCTACTGTTCAGAACAATAGGGAACCAAGAATCTGTCAAAGTTGTGTTTGTCATTTAGCCAGTCCTTGCAAACATCATTAACAGAATTATTTAGATTAGTCAACAAGGGTAGAGGATGCTTTGGTTTTTCTCTTCTAACTGAGCATTTCGCAAATGTTATTTTTTACTTGCCTATAGGGTCAATGAGCACATTATCAGAAAAGCCCATCCTTTATGCCCCTTTTAATACCATTAAAGGGCTTTAAGCATGCAGGATTCTCTGCTCCTATCTACACTTAGAAAAGTGGGGGGCCAGTAATTCTCTATGGACACAGCAGGATCATGGGTAGCAAAGATGGAGGCTGCGATGTAGACAGAGCTAATTTAGCCTTACTTGCACCAGGTCTGGATGACACCATGCCAAAAATCTCTGAGCCCTGTTTACAGCAGAGATTGACTCATTGGTACCACTAAAGAAGCTACACTCTTGAAGAATTAGAGGTCTCAGCTTTCTTAGTGCAGACAAAGTCAAAGTATTATGGATGTTGGTGTCCAGGAATGAGGATCTGCAGCTGGGCCTGGGACCAGCTAGCTAACTGTGGCTGAAACCACTAATTGGCCAGATTGCCTGATTGGCTAAGTGGTATTGCCAGGATGGCTCTTAAGCCCAGCCTTGAGCTATGCTCAGTATTTACATTTACAGATGTGATTGCTCCTGTGTCAGCTTTGCTCCTAGCGTCACACCTGGTCCTGCCTCGTTCCTTGTGGTGTTCTTGCCCTGCTCAGATTCTGACTCCTTGTTCCTGACCACCATGACTCCACCCACTAGGCCTGATAGCCCATGCCCCAGTCTGTGACTGCTGGAAAGTCTACTTTAGACATCAGAACTCATTCCCCCATTCCCGAACGCATGGGCTGGACATGAATTGTCAGGGTCAGTAACTTAGACTCCCAGTACATCGACACTACAAAAAAGCAAAACCAAACCAAAAGCCCTATGGCAGTGAATCTCAGAGTCCCATGACTCACTCAGATTTGTGGGGTTTGTGCTATGGGGAGTAAAAAGAGCAGTGAAGACACTGAGGCTTGGGCTGTAGCCTAGGCTCCAAGACCCTCCCCCCTCACTGGTTTTCATAGTCGAGCTACAGCCTGAGACGCCTGCTATTTTTAACCCTGTAGTGCGAGGCCCATGAGCCTAAGTCATTCGGCCTGGCTCACTACCACAAGTCTTTTCTTGCAGTATAGACTTACCCTGAGACATAGACATGGTGGCACATGAGGCCCCCATTTTCCCCACTCCTGTCTAGCCACAGCAAGACGTTTGTCCCACTGCTGTCTGTCCAGAGTAAGTTATCTCCATGATGACAATTGTCCTGCAAAAGGTTATTTTTTGTCCTCCATGCCTTCTGTCCCTCCAGGTAGAATCCAATCTAAGATGTACCTTATGCTTCTGCTAGGGGATAGCCTGATGACCTGGCCAAACCATCGTAGCCGTCTCTGTCCTCCCACAGGAACTGCACCTTGATACAGTGGGCATGCTTGTGTGCTCCAATGCCCTTGTGAGCTGTGATGGTGGGATTAGAACCCAAACCACACCAGTCAAAAGGTAGGAGCCAGATTAAAGGCAGTCCACCAGTCTTCCTGGCAAGAGTTTGTGAGTCAGGCTAATAACCTGTCCATCCAAAAACGCTTTCTGTTATGGAAACAACCCAGCAACGAGACCAGCATCATTTTTAATAGTGTAATATGGGACTTTCTCACTACTAACACTGGTAGCAGAGATGAATGATAGCCACAATGTCCAGATCTGGGTTTGGGCTATTCTAAAGTTCAGGCTTGTTTGGAAACCAGCATTTGATTAGGCCTGTCTTTAATTGATGAGATCCACTTTCCTTCTCTGCCCTTTTCTTAAACCAAAATCAGTTATGTTTTTCTTCTTTGGGAATAGTATATCAGGACAGAGACTGCAATTATTATATCATTACAGTAGCACTGTGATAGGATGCATACCCCACACAGGGCCTAAAGGGTTAATGTGGGCCTGAGGGGCCAGCTAGGATACCTGGCTGCACCTGGAAGGACAGCCAGGCTTAATTGAGCAAGAGGCCCAGCTCAGCTGGGCCAGAGTAGGCTGGATTATAAAGCCAAGGAGTTTGCAGCAGAAAGGGATTGCAGTTGCTTGGTGGGAGCAGAGAGGTGGGGAAATGAAAACCCTGAAGGGAGACTAAACCCTGGCGTTAGAGCCCTAGCAGGGTCAACCTCAGAGGAGTTGTGAGGAAAGGACGCTTGAGAGGGCTAGGTAGGAAGAAGCCCAAGGAAATAGCAGCAAGGCGTAGGACCGTGAAGACTTGGCTGCTTGTGTTAGAGGTTGGAACCCAGTGCAGAGAGTGGGTCTGGGTTCCCCTACCAGCCCCTGGGAAGCAGCACAGGAGCACTGGAGATGCTGTCTGGGGAGACTGTTATCCCAGAAGGCGGGGACTATAGTGACCCAGCCAGAGAGCTGAGTCACAAAAAAGTATCCTAAATCCTGCAGAGAAAGGGACCGTGGTGCGATAGAGGGGACATCATCCCTGAGTGGAGCTAATCCCCAGATGTGGATACAGTGAGGAGTCCCCACCAGTGAATGAACCCCATGACAAGCACCGGAAGACTAACTGAGATTGGGATCCCATTTAGTTAGCATGAACAAACAGGGTGAGAAGCAGTCCCTCTCCCCACGAGCTAACACTTACTGTTGGTAGAAAAGCTCTGAAGAAACGGTCTCCTGTTGGAAAGTACAGTTATGTTACCATAGAACTGCTTTGTGAAATCCTACTGATTTCACTGAAATGCTGTTCAGAAGGGAGGGGGAGACTTAAGGAAGGGGGAATAAGTTCTAATAATGAAACGTCCCATTTTGACATTGTTAAAATGAAAAGTTTCAATTTTTCATTTTAAAACCACTTTTGTTTTGAATTTTTAAAGTGTTGTATTCTAGTAAACATTATAAAATAAAGTCAAAATGAAATGCTTCAGTTTTGTCACAAATGCTGATTTGAAATGGTTTTTCCCCAAATTTTCTTTTGCAGAGAATTTTGAAGTTTTTTCAGGTTTTGTGCCCCAGGGAAACAAAAACAAATCTTGAAATCTCAAATATTTCATGAAATGGAATTTTCATTTTCTGCACAGCTCTACTTACTGTCTAAATAGACAAGCCAGACAATTGTTGGAGGAAAGGAATTGAATATGCAAGGAGAGTGAACCACATGTTGTTTTTGCAACATCATGTTAGTTCCATGCATTTTTGTTTGGGTGTGTTTGGGGTTTTTTTATGATGCAGGGAGGATTTTGCTCGAGGGGGGACTAGAGAAACAGAAAGTGAGGGAGGAGAGACACTGAAGTGCGCTTGACCAGGAGGGAGGGAAAGCAGGGATGGTGAGTGGCTGCGGATGAGGCTAAAGTGGAATGACTGTGCAGGCATAACCATCCAATCAGCACAGAGGAGAGAAATAGCCAAAGTGAAAGCTCTGGAAAACATCTGAGGACATCACCAGTGTCCTTTGCTGGACCTGCTTTTGCGATTGATACAAGCTGGAGTCTCTGTCTGGCCTTCCCCTTGAGGTTCTCTCATTCTCAAATCCATCTGGTCAGTGCAGGCCCTAGGCCCTGCAGAAGGGGGGATGCTCTTCCTATTTATATCAGCATCGGCAATTCTTACCAAGATACTTTGTACTTCTCATACTCAGAGCACTGTACTGACTCCTCCAAATTAATTCTCTCTACACTACTGTGAGGAGAGGGTATTATTATTCCCATTTTACAGAGGAGAGGTAAAGTGACTTGCCTAGAGTTACACAGCAGATCAGCGGCTAAACCAGGATTCGAACCCAGAAGTTTTGGACTCTTGTATTAATCCTCTGTTCTCTCCTCTAGACCTGATACCTTTTAAAACATGACAGGCCATTGTCACACTGTCTGAAGTCCCCCATGACTGTGAGTGCCAACCTCAGGGCAGACTGTCAAGAAGTTGGGCTGATATCCCAAACTCATTGTATGTTCTATAATTAAACTTCACAATCCAGGAACAAATGTGAATTCTTGAAGCTCTACCAAGGCTTATCATGGAATCAGAGAGACTGGAATCCCCAAAGGGACTATATTGTCACCCAGACAAGCTGGACTTAGTGCTAGTTGGTTGCTCTTCACCAATTCATCCGTGAGGTTGACTCGGCCCTTAAGAATACAGATTCCTAGTCAAATTCATGCCACTGTATCGCCAGTGATTGGATTTGAGCCACTTCATTTCCCCACTGCTGACCACTGCAAAATAAATGATCCTACCAAGCCATTCTTGGCCTAATTCCTTGACAGTTTCCAAACTTTGAGTCCCCCATTCCTTCCATGCCTCCCACACTAAGAAATGGAAATGTCATATTCCTCTCATCCCTCTCCTTCTCCCACCCCTTGTCGCCCACATGCTCATCTTAAAGAAAACATTGTTTTAAAGAGGATTCAAATGACACTGCCATGGAGTTAGAATTTCTCTAGTTTGTTTCCAATTCACTGCCACAGTTGGATCTAGAAATGGGGTCAGATGTCTTATAACATCTGCTGTAAATTTGAGTGAGCTACTGTTTTAGCAGCTTTTGCTCACGCTCCACTCAGTGAGCAGCAGGTATGGAGGTGAACTCAACCTGCAAAGACACATTTGTTGTGTAGGATTTTTACATTCCATCTGCTCTAAAAAGACCTACACTGTATTCCAGGATACAACCGTGGGTATGACGGTGCTTGGAAGGTTTTAGACTTCTACAAAGCACCAGGATCACTGAGGTAATTTTTTTTTTTAAGTGAGAACATTTTTCTTTTATCATTATTCTTTTGGATCAGCTCTATAAAGTTATCCAGCTTCAACCTTGTCAGTGCAAACAGGATTTGAGAGCAGCTCCTTTCTCAAGGGCTTATTGGCTCAGATCAGGCAAATGAAAGGAGGCAAGAGCTGGGCCTGAGGGGCCTTTCCTAATCTCCCACCACCTTCATCTCTCCTTCACTAGGGGAGAAGGATCAGGTAGAGTAAGGTTGCCTTCCTTGTCCTGGATTCTGCATCAGTGTGTGTATAGGGGTGGGAATCAGAAGGAAAACTGGCTATGAGAAGAGTCACTCATTTTTTCTGGGAAGACTGAATGATAGGCTGGACCAGGCCGTCACTCATCACATCTCTCCTTCAGTGGGGGGGATACAGGCTGGTATATCCAAATACCATGGTGATGATTGGATAAAATCTCTGGCCACATGACAAAGTTTAAAATCTACAAAGCGTACGATAAGGTCCTTCTCATGACTGTAAAACTAAAGGGGAACCCGCAGAGGATAAGTTAAGCAGGGCTGTCAGATATCATTGGCCATATGCTAATGACTCATCCCAGGGAGAAGCATTTTCAGACTATGCTTTAAAACAGTGAAGCACGTCTTCTAAAGAAAATATTTGAGACAGATCTCTACACGCAGGAAATCCACTGGTACAAGGCCAGAGAGTGGACACATGACATCTGCATTTTAATGGGCGGTTAATGCTTTGTTAGGATGCTATGGGTGTGTAAATAGTATAAGTATATGTGTGTACATACTTTATAATTGCTTGACATTTTTATACTAATTGCTGATCAATTGAATGTGTCTTGTTTGTCTTTAATTTTTATTTGACTCTGAGAGGGAATCATAAGTCTCTCAGCAGTTACAGCAAAAGACTGGGCTAAACGCTTGGTTGGAGAAATCTGTTATAGTTCTATTGAAATCAAACAGTTTTACCCCAGCTGAGGAGCTGACCTCAAATATTTTTCAGTGAGAGATCAGAGTCTGCAAGGAAAAGCTGATTATGGAGCACTAAGTATAGATTAAACCCAACACACTAACTACACAACATGTGATACCCACTAATCTTTGTGTATGACACCTCTACTTCTGTACTACTGCCTGATCAATAGAAGTGCGTGTGTTGCAGTCTTGCTCTTAAGTAGAGCTGTAGACTCATGCTTTCAGCTCTGAAGATGGCTTGGTCAGTCCCTGGTGGGTTTGCTAAGATTGTGGTCATCTCAAATTCACATGGCTCATTTTACTCACACGAGCACTCCCATTTATTCATGTGCATAAGTGTTTGCAAGACTGTGCCCTAAATCAGAGGCTCTCAAACCGGGGGTTGTGCCCACTGGTGGGATGCAGAATGTATTCTAGGGGGGAGATGTGAGATGCTTTGGGGTGGGGGAACATACTGTGCATATTCAGAGCTGAATGGTCAGAGAGCAGCAGCTGCTGGCTGGGCATCCAGCTCTGAAGGAGGCACCATTGCCAGTAGCAGTGGAGAAGTAAGGGTGACATGGCATGGTATTGCCACCCTTGCTTCTGCCCTGTTGTTGGTGGCAGCACTGCCTACAGAGCTAGGTGGCCAGAGAGTGGTGGCTGCTGGCTTAGCACCCAGAGTGGTGGGGGAAGAAGGGATATATGAACTACTACAGACACAAAGAAAGAGGGCATGCTCAAATACATTTAAGAACCATTGCCCTAAGTGATAAATGGGTTTATTAATCCTAATCCAAACATCATCTTTACATCCAAATACGTGCATGACTCTTAACTTCCCAAACTGTGTTTTTAATTGGTCACAATAAGAAATGAGTGTTAAGATCTGAAACAGATTATAAATCTAAAAAAGCTTTTGTGTTAATTAAAGAATTTTGCTTTTATGAGTGTTCCGATAGACCCTCCCCCTACATTAGTTCCCACCCAAAACTAAACCTCATTATGATCAACCTCACTATACCACCACTTTGTACTACCCAAAAGGCATTGCTCTGATCCAAAGATAGCATAGTGTATTATTTTTAACTCTGACCCAATTAATATTGTATGAACGTTATTGGAACCAGCACAGCAAGTCTTTTGTTCTTTGTATTTCATGTCACAGTGGATGTGTGCTTTGCGCTGTCATCGTGAGGAACACATTTCTTGCACATGTCCAGAATGATCATAATTTTAGCATGCTTTTTGGTTACAAGAGGGATTTCTGTGACATGACAAACACACAAGACTGATTGCCAAACAGCGTGGTGGTCTCATTTCTGTTCAATATGATTACATTGCTTGAAAAATTGCATGATTGGTGATCTGCATTCCAGTTCCCAGTGGAGAGGTATCTTCTTAAAAACTACCCCACAACAGCCACCCTATCGGTGGTCTCAACATAGGAGACAAGACTTGGCGATTAAACTCCCCTTCTGCACCTATAGGTGGTCCTTCCAGGTCTGTTTTGAGTCACAGTGTCAGGGCAAGGCGGGGGGCATTGATGGGCATTCACATCACACTCCCCGTCAGTACCCACCCGAGCCAGGAAAGCTAATGATCCCACCAGCGGACAAATTCGGTGAGGAATCTGGGTCGCGTGCCACCTGAGGCATGTTGCACATCCGCTAAGAAGAAGACAGTGGCAGAGCTATGTGGGGAAGCCATCACTTCCACTGGCTGTGCTGCACCTGCTCAGCCATAAATATAGGACTGGCTGCTCTCACGAGCACTCAGCCCATGAGTTTAAGTCCCATTGACAGCAATAGGACTCAAGCAGGTGCGGAAGCTAGCTGAGTAGGGATGGGTTTGCACGCATGCTTAAAATTCAGCATGTGCTTAAGTACTTTCTTGAAACAGGGCCTCCATTTATACATCAAATGTGATGATTTTTTATTTTTAAACCCAAAATGTAGAAGTAGATACTTACAGGGAGTAATAGCTTACTCAGCAAGATGTCCCACTCACTCGAGTAGGACTAATCAGCAAGAGTCAGCGTGACAGAATCAGGCCCATTTTACAACTGGGTTGATGGAGGCACAGGGAGGTTAAGAAATTTGGCAAGGGTCAGAGTAAGTATCTCAGACTAGATTTCAAACTAGGAATCTCTTAGAGTTTCCATCCCTTTTCAGTTACTATCTCTTGCAACTTAAGGCCCAGATCCTGCAAACTGGTATTGCTCGTGTGAGGGTGTCAGAGGGATCATCTGTAGTAGTGAGAAAATCTGTGAGATTTAATTTTAAATACACAGAGGAGGCAAGCCTCCCCTTGAATTTCTTCAGTGCCTTTCCAGCCCCTGCTCTTTCCCTGAGGTCACTGGGATCCTGATATTTTTAGTATTGGGGATCAAGTTGCACCGTTTTGGAAGTCTTGTTCCATAATGAATCACAACACTTGGCTCAGATTATAGTAGTGCCAATGTTGTGCAGTTTCACCAGAGGTCACTGACACCAAACAGTTTTGTCTCGGGGAATAAAGAGGCTTCAGCTACAACGACCAAATGTCTCTTATGAAACAAATTTCACTATGAGAATCTTGCAAGAAAATGCTTGTGGAGACACACTGATTATGGCACAAATTTATTTAGCATAAAGGAATACAGCAATGAAGAGGTTTAGCATTACTTTAGAATACAAGGTTTCTTAGAATATGACATTTAAGGTAAGCAAATTACATATTCAGATTACACAGAAGTTACATGAGTTTAAGTGGCTGCAAAGGGAACCTCTCTGCACAATTATAGTAACCCAACCCAAACTTCAGCATTTTTCAACAAAGGATGGCTAAGACCCTCCTTTCATGAGACTGGAAGCTTTTCTCCCCAAATGAAGGATGCCAGAGTGTCTTTCTGCACCCTTCGATACACTAAACCAGTCCTCAGTTGTTTACCTGTAAACAGGGTTCCCTCTCCCACTGCCATTCACCTCTTCCTCTTAACTTTTTCTTTTTAAGTCCCTAGCAATCTCTTCATTAGCATTTGCTTCAGTATGCAAACAGACTCCCATTGTCAGATAAGCAACTGTCAACCAAGGATATCAGTGTCTCCCACCCATCAGATGGAACCTCTCTGAAGGCATACTACCTTGGGGGGGTATGTCTACGCTGCAAAGACTCTCCCACCTCATGGGATCCCAGAGCTTGGGCTCCAGGCTAAGTCCAAACATCTGTTCACCAATGAAACAGCCCTTTAGCTCAAGCCCTATGAGCCTGAGTCAGCTGGCGTGGACCAGCCATGAGTGTCTAATTGTAGTGTGGACATACCCTGGGTGGATCCGTTTTTGACTTCAAGGCCTTAAGAACATAATTTCCAATATATTGTAGTCTTTTATGAACGGATTGATAGGATTTAATGGAGTTAGGGTTTATGCCTTATTTTGTGGTGATGGCTGATGAGGTTTCAGTGTCCTGATTGTCTACAGTATTGAGAGCAACCAGGGGAGTATCGCCAGTAGGAATATCACTAGAGTGAGAGACCCGCGGAGCACACAAGGAACAGTCACAAGGAACCACACACCCATTTATTCACTAAGCAGATAAACAATACCACAGTCATTGACCCATAACAGAAGAAAGTAGGATAATGCAGAATGTACAGCAGGAATACTTGCATTACTCACATCTCCATGTGGGGAACACTGGAATATGGATGATCATCAGGTTATGGTCAGTTGAGATTCTCCTGAAGCATTCCCCCCAGCACAGACACATAGTAGTGCTTGTTATAATGCCCAATGAGGTTTACATATATGCACAAAGGGCTCACCTCTTTCCCTTGTTTATACTTCCATACCCCACTAACTTTGGGGGGCCCAATTTTTCATAGGCTCAATCTTTTAATTCCTCATCTGCTCATGAACACTGATGTCAATTAATCAGCATAGAAACTTGAGGTTATGTTATTGCTAACACCCTATTTCTACAAAAAGTCCCCGCACTGTTACAATCCCTTTTCATCGGGATCTTATGGTTTTAACTGGCACGGCATGATACATTTTTCCCAAACATAAGCCCTTAACGAAATTATTTACTGTAACAGCACAAGGTTATCCATCAGTCAGCTCCTCGTATCAACCTATTTCTAGGCCTTGCATTCCAGCCTTAATCTATACTAAATCATTTGTTGCTATGATAAGCCAATACGCACCTGTCAATCTTATACCCCACTAACATTACTCCTAACGACACCAGCTAAGCTTTAACTAAAGGACAAATCCCATTACTTGCCTATCAGCTACCATATACATAACTATTATGCTGACCCATGTGACACAGGCTTTCAGTAGAGACTTTTCATGCTTTTTGGTAAACTAGTATCTAAATACCAGACTCAGGGGATCCCTGTAACCCTCATGCATCCCTGAGCCCTCTGCCAGTTGGCATCCAGAGGTCCTTGGGTCACACACACGTAGAGTCTCTACTCATCCCTATTGCCTCTTAGCAATCGGTGGGGTACTCATCATAGCACATAACAATCCTGTAAGATACTGATAGAAATGTTTTACTTTATCCCTGGCCGAAATGTCACTACCTTTCAGGAACTGGCTGCAGAATCCATTCAAAGGTGCTTTAACTGTGATGCTAAATTAAATAGCTGCTTTGGATAAGTGAGGCCCTGTGAAATTAAATCATGCAAATCAAACCAAATTCAGTTCCTAGCGAAGCCTTTGGAAGTTTTGCTGCAGATTTCAGTGGCATCAGGATTTGACCTTCTATGGATAAAGGGCCTGAGGAGGGCTGGTTGAAATTTTTCTGTCTAAACCTTTTTTAAAATGGAATATTAGGTTTTCAGCAAAACAATTTTTCTTTCCAGAAAGTGTCTCCTTTCCTCAAACACTAGGTTCTTCAGGAGAAAACTGAAAACCAAAAATTCAGCTGAAAACAAAAAAGAGTTTGGGTTTGTTGTTGTTGTTTTCAACTAAAAGTCAAAAAATGCCCACAAGAAAAAACCAAAATCATTTTCCAACCAGCACCATCCAACTAGCACACTTTTTCTTCCTTGGAGCAGCAGAACAAAACGAGGAGGGGTGGTTTTGAGTAAAGTACTAACTTGTCACATGAAAGTTACTGAACAAACAAAAAGATGACAAATCCACAAACAGCAGTGCTTGCAGTCTGTCTGAAAATCACAAAGTACCAGGAGCAGTGACATTGCTGCCTTGATGTATGGCAGACAGAGGCCGTCTGCCAGTTAACCCTTTCATGGCACTTTGTTCACATCAAATGCTCCTTGATGCCAGTGCTTTGAGAATGTTTTTGTTGCCATTGCACATTGTTGAAAACAACCTTTTCTCCCTCTCCTGTTTCACTGGCAATGAGCATTGAAGGATACGCATCACTAGTAATTTGCAAATGAAATCTGAAGCTAGTTATTCCTGAAATACACCTGCATACATTCATTCTTGACATGCTAAGGCATATTAACATGAGCTGCGGAGTGCATTTCTGCACCTTCATGTACGTATTAGGGTTACTTGAGAAGTTAATTAAAAATAGGGTAAATATTTTGTACAGTACTTTAAAGAAACACACAGCAGGGGTAATGACTTGTGCATGGGCATGCAACAGGCTGGAGCAGAGCTAGAATTAAAGCCCAGATCTCCTGACTCCCAGCCCAGGGAGTTATCGACTGGCCTCTGTTGCCTCTAATTTTGGGGAGGTATTTATTTTTCATCCATTTTTCAATTTTATCCACTAAATTTAAGTTATCAATATTGTTTTAAAAGTAGAAAACTACTCCCCACTCTGGAAAAAGAGCCTAGTCTGTTATTCTATGTGCATCATGCGTACTATACCACTTACTCACACAAGAGAGAGGAGATTACAGAGAATTCTTTCTTGTGTGTCTGGCTGGTGAGTCTTGCGCACATGCTCTTGGTTTAACTGATTGCCATACTTGGGGTCAGGAAGAAATTTTCCCCCAGGGCAGATTGACAAAGACTCTGGGGGATTTTCGCCCTCCTCTGTAGCAAGGGCCATGGCTCACGTGCTGATGGATTCTCTGTACCTTAACGTCTTCACATCATGATTTGAAGACTTTAATCACTCAGTTATAGGTAAGGAGTCCATTACAGGAGTGGATGGGGTGAAGTTCTGTGGCCTGCGTAGTGCAGGATGTCAGACTAGATGATCATATTGGTTCCTTGTGACTTTGGAGTCTATGAAAGAATCTGTAGCTTGTATTCATTGAGATTCTTTGTTTGGTCCTAACAAAACAAGAAAAGGAGAGGGGAAAAGAAGAAAAAACATGCTCTGGCATTATATGTGCAATATTCTACAGACTCATGGCAGTTTATTTTCATGCTTACAAAATAGCCACTCATTTATTTTTAATTGTTGGTATTATATTTTATGTTCAATATAAGTTCTTAGCACTTTACAGTTATTGCAATTTGTTTGTTTTCTTGTTTTATAGGAGTTTGCCATTTTTGTCTTTGATTTGTTTTGCTTGACTGTTTGCACAGTTAGGGTTACTGTCACTAGAGGTATCCTGAAATAGTGACTTTTTGGAGGAGGTTGAAAGGTTTTTATTTACATTGCCCAAATGACAGTGGTGACAGATCAGTGGTGGAATGCTAGGTAATGCCATCAGTGGCAAGCTGTGCTTAAAAAATCCATGGAATAACATGGCCCCCAAAGAGATGGAGTTTGAGGAGGGATTTGAAGGGTGAAAGTGAAATCACATTAGAAGGGATAGCAGCTCCAGGTGCAGGAACAGTTCCAGAGAGAGTCACAAGTGATAGAAGAAGGCAAAGGGGCATGAAGGTGATTACAATGTAGAGCTCATTATAAAGTACAGAAGGTGATATGAGATGCAGGCAGAGGCAGATTCATGGAGAACGAATGTTGTATTTTTAGTTTGTCTTACACCGAAGTGCATCTGTCCATTACTGAGTGATGAAAACTCAAAAGATGCACCATCCACACTAGACCAGTTTTACAGGATCAGCGTGCGAAATTCACTGAATAGTTCAACTTGCATGAAATGTGACCAGGCCATGACTTGTATAAACAGCAACACAATGGAAAGTACACATGGAATACGATCAAGCATAGCTGTTACAGAGTCCTTGAAAGGCTGTAGTAAATACTCATTTAAAGACTTTCACCTGTTGCTACAAATCATTCATACCAGTGGCATGTCTGCTGACACTCTGATCCCTGACGCAGAGTGAAGAACATCAAAGAAAGATGTGAGCAGATCAAGTCTCAGGTAGGCATTGCATCTCTGTTATGGAGGAAAGAAATGTCAATAAGTTACAAAACAGGTGGAATTAGACTATCATCTCCACTGCACTAGTGATATGACAAACAGATTGCACTATCTGCTCATGTACAGTCACCAAAGAGGTGCTCTGTCTATTGAAATGTCTTTAAGTTGCTTTTCTGCTGCTCTAATACCATGTGAAATGATTTATGGAGCCTCTCCTGCTATCTTCATTCAAACAAAACTCCCACAGACTTCAGTGGGAATTTTATCTGATTGCAAGATCCGGCCACACCAATGATAATAGATTTAAAGTGTAGAAAGTAAAATTTCCATGAAGCAAATCAGTTTTGGTAAAAATTTGGATGTACTATCTCTTTCATGTAATATTCATCATCCACATTATTTGTAGCCACTCACCTTCTTCCCTTCAAATGTCTGTTTTTCTGAAATGTAAACATGCTATCCTCCCCCATAGATATTCTGCATTTAGCTTTAAATATAATATAAACAAATTAATTTTAAACAGGAGTGATTTCACCCCATGAATGAACTGCATTCTTAAAGTGAAGGCAAGCATATTTATGGTCAAAACCAACAAGTCTGCAATCATATGCTTTGGATATCTAATATCAGGTCAATTTCAGTAATGTTCATCTGACTGAATGCTGTGTAATCTACAGTTATTGAACCAGAAAAAAATCCATTGGACAGTGTGCTGCAAAAACACGCTATCATTTCAAGCCACCAAATTATAACATAGATGTTGACAGTTATGAAACTATATGGAAATCTGAAGTCAGACAGTTTGCAAATCAAATATAAAGAAAATACAATGTGTAGTTTTTTTCATTAGAAGTGAACATCTGAATTTTTAAAAAAGAAATATAAATTCTACATTTGTTAAACTTAAATTCTTGACAAAATAGATTGATTGCAATGCTGAAATAAAGGGCTTGATTCTAATCTCACCCCCCTTTAATTTTACATTTGTGAAACTCCATTGACTTCAATAGAGCTATTCCTGATTTACCACCAGTAAATGACATTAAAACCAGGCCCAAAGAATTCCATAACTTTACAACATTCACTGTGATTCAAAGATTAGAACAGTGTTTAAATTCAAGACATAGTAAAATGTTCCTCCACATAAGCAAATATTTCAGAGAATGTGACCTGAGGTTCAGGTTTGTAATGAATCCCCAGATGTATTTTATTAGAGTTTTGCATGATTTTACTCATCTTATCTATTTAAGGGTTTTTATGGTGCCACCAACCACCATAGTATCTGAGCATCTTCCATGTAAAATGAATAGCAATAATGAAGTCCCTGCTGAATTTTATGGAGTCTCTGGTACTTCTCCCTTTTTAGGATAAAATTTCTGCTTGGAATAGGGTTTGTGTTTTGTTTTTGTTAAAGATTTTATTAATGTTTTTGTGTGGTTGTTTGAGGACTGACTTCATTTTTCAAAAAAAAATGTTGGTATTTTTTGGGGATGTCAGTGTTGTGTGATTCTTATGGTGTAAAGGTCTTTCAAAGAGGAAGGTCCTGCAACATTTCTTAGCAGTCATACTCTGGATTTACCTAAACTCCTCTAGAAGTTTGTGCCATAGCAGGACCCCATAGAATTCAACTGAGAATGCTTTGTCCTCATCTCTTCTGTACACTATCCTGGTCTTTGGGATCTGCATTAACCCAGAGGAGCACAGCTGTCACAGTCGTTCATAGATCAGAATTCAGTCTTTGATGTAGCTGGGGCTTGATCCATTAATTTACTTGGAAATAAGGACCAAGACCTTGGCCTGGCACCAGAAGCTGACTGAGAACTAATGGGTCTGATGTGCTCACAGCGGCCTGAGCCATTGAGAAGGCAGGCAGCTGCATTCTCTACCAGCTGGAGCCTGAGAGACGTCTTCGCATTTAGCTTCAGATACAGTGAATTATAATCTATCCTGGAGGTGACAAATACATAGATCATTGTAGCCAGGGTTCCATCTGGGAGGAAGGGATGAAGTTTCCAAGCTAGCTAGGGGGTGAAAGGCAGCATTTTTCAGATACTGATTCTACCTGGTTATCCAAGCTTAAGAAAGAGTCTAACAGGACCACAATGTTTGGATGAATGGTCCTGTGAGCCTTCAGGGAAGGTGAAGACAGTGTCCCTGCTAGCTGTCTTCTTTTGGACATTTGGACATTTTAGTAGTTATGTCAGGATACATCACTCCCTATCCTAAGTGGGCATTCCATAAAGAGTGCTGCATGCTTTGGCTACATAGCTTTGGCCAATAAGATTCTTCACTGGCACATGAGTCTTGCTAGTGGATCATTATGCAGCACTGGGGCTTTATAGAGCCCTTCCTAAAGGCCCTTTTTTAATGGCTATGATTTGTGAATATTAGGATCAAGTTGTTGCTGTGCAGTCATAATAAACAGCAATGGAGTGTGATATTAATACAGATAAGGAAGCTTTGCATTTTTTTCTATATTCTCTGGTAATGTGGAATAGTTTTCATTTCTCCTTTCATCTACTTCCCCTGCTACGGCTCTCAGAGGTGAAAGAGCTTGAGTCAGTATGTGAGGATTGGCTCAATGCAGGGGCAGCCTCATAAAGAAGAGGGGACAACGTGTGGGCATCGATGAATTAGAGCTTGCCAGGAGCTGCATAATTCGATCCTGAAGTAGAATCTCCCGAAAGTTGAGAGGTATTTGGATATGGAGTTTGGACACGGGGGCCCAGATTGCAAAGCTCTCCTCCTTCTGATGATGGTGTATTCGGATCTGAGGGCACTGCGTTGGGCTCATTTCCCCTGTGAACAGAGTTCTTTTAAGGTCTTTAGGCACTGGAAATTGGAAATTTGGTCTACCACCAAAACTGTCTGAAATACCATCGTTTACTTTCTGTCATCTCTTTTCACATCACTGCTCCTCATCTTTGACGTTGACTTGAAAGAGGAGCCATTCATCTCAATGCCACTGCTTACAAACATCTCCACAGCAACCTTTCCCCCAGCCGTGCTGAGCACATGTTTGTGACTGCTACTCAGTAGTACAGGCAAGTTTTATGGCTAACGGGTTGGTGCCTAGAGTCCAAACTGCTGGCAGGGATTGGGAAGTTGATTATTTTATAATAGGTTGAAATCCTGCCTCAGTGGGAGTTTTGCCATTGACTTCTATGTGGTTAGGATTTCACCATTAGACTGTTAGAGACTGTGTCTAACAAAATGTCGCAGCTCGATGTACTGCCAATTGTGAAATTTTGATTTAAAGTTGCTTCAGTATTACTAGAGCACCCTTCTGTTAGCATACAGGCAATCTCCTGGCAGCAGTGTTCTGGTCCCCGCTGCCACCTGGGCTTGCTATCACTCTTCTTTTACCTAACGAGCAATAAATTTTTTTTTATTGACTGGTTTATGCTCTAGCTATTCCACAGAATGTTACTGGACACTTTCCTGTGTTGTGGGAACTTCATATTTTATTTTGGAAACTTGGCTAGTAGCAACTTAACCACAGAGTCTAGGAATAGAAATAGCAATGCATGGGCACTTTAGAGAATGGTTTGACAAAATTACAATAAATTACAGAAATTCTACAATTTTCACATGAACAAACCGGGACTTCTTTGTTTGTTTGTTTGTTCCTGCCTATTCACAAAGATGCCATGGCAACTACTTTTAATAGCCAAATAGCTGTTGTTTGGGTTTCCAATATTTTTTAATAATTAAAAAACTACATGTCATTTTTCTATTAGCAGTAAAAGGCTGCTAAAGATTGTTCTACATTTTTTTTCTTCGACGCTAAACTAACAAAGGACCAAATCCTGAGCTTTGGCTCCTCAGATAGTTCTGACTGCTATGTAAGTAGTCTCGTTGGCTCTCATGGGATTACTCGTCTGAGTAAAATGAATTGTGTAGGATTTCAGGGGTTGGGTTTTCTGTTTAAATTCATTCTTCACTCTGGAAAAACATTCACTGAAGTCAATAGGAAAGTTTCCCTGAGTAAGGACCAAATACAAGCTGAGTAAAGACTTGAAGATCTGGCCCATGCTAAATAGCTCTATTCCGTGAACACAAACAGTTGAAGGTTCTGGACTAGCCAAGGCAAATGTGTTTCTTGTTGGAATATTTTTTTTCTTTGCTGGCAAAATGTAACTTCTAGTAATTCATATGATAAATACCAATACAGTGGCACTGGAATGAAATATATCTCAAATTGATAGGTGGCCTCAAAGTATAGTTGGTATAGTCTGAGTTTCTCTTTGAAATGTCTTTAATTCATATCTAGTCCTGACTGTTGCTCAGCTTGTCCCAGTTCTTTTCACTTGTAGTATACAGAGTTGATCAAGGCACTATGTTCTTCCCACAATGTTTTTCCTTTCAAAGGACGGGACTGGAATGTAACTAATAACAGAAGGAAAGTTTGCATTTCAAATGCCAAGAAAAGAAAAATATAAAATACACAAGAAGTCAGGAAAGCAGCTTTTTCTGATTTTAAATATATTGGGCCAAATTCTGTCCTGAGCCTGACGTCAAATGCTTCCATAAAAACCCCCCATCATGTCTGTTTGGATGTCCTGCTAATACGCTATCCCAGATCCCTACTGTTCTTTTGTTGGCCTCTGAGTCCTACTGACCACAGATTTTAACCCTAGGCTACTGATCCTGGCCCTCATACTCGGCAAGAGCATAGCTAGATTCTAGCATCTTATGATTCTCATTCATATGTATTAAACATACTGTACCGTGCTGTACAAGGCACAAATAAATACAGTCCCTACCCTGAGCTTTTTCATAGAGAGGGGAATTAACTTCTGTGCAGCACAAAGCCTATGCACCATTTAAGCTGTATTTCCAGGATTTAAGTGACTCTGAAGACCTTCTTTATACACAAAAGTTTCACCAATTTAACTAAATATTTTTTTTTTAAAAAAATCTTTCTAATCAACTTACTGCTTTAATCTAAATCAATATAAACCAATGTAAACGAATTGAAGAAGCCAAGGATTTGTAGCACTTAAACTAAATTGCCTGAAAAGAAAAAATACTTACACTGGTACAATTTTTGTGCATAAATGAGGGTCAAGTGGCATTTAGGCTTTCTGTAGTTTCACAGGGATGGATTTCACCTGGAAAAGTGATGGGATTATCTACAAAACAAAAGACATGACAATCAAGAAAGCCACTTTTTAACTGGGGAACTGGATGACTCAATGGGAGAGAGCCTTTCTCTTCTTGATCACTTGTTCGAATCCAACATGTTTAATACAGCAAGTATTTTAGCATTCAAAAGTAAATCTTGTGTGACAACCAGCGTACAAAGGGCATGATCCTGTACTCACTGAAGTCAATGGAAGCACAGTTGGACCCTAAATGAAGTAGGTTTTTCCAGTGAAGACAGCACACTGTGTTTGTTTCTGTTTTCCTGGTTTTGATGACAGCAAACGAAATTGGGATTTTAATTTTTTTTATCATCGGAAATACCATGTTATCTTCATAACAGCAGATGTCACTTTTTCTGGCAAGAGAGATGCTCTTTAATTCACTTTGCTATACATACTTACGGCTCAATTGGCAGTATGTCAGGAAAATTAAGTGAAAAAGCCCATACAATTGCCAAAACTAAAGAAGACTTGGATTTAAAACATCCGCACCAGAAATTCTGTACTTTTAAAACCATTATTTTGAAGGTTTTCTTTTTCTTTGGTTTTGGTTACAATAAATAGCAGGTCAACAAATGCTTTAAAAGCATAAGGCCAGATTTCAATAAGCGGTCAGCATATTCCATGCTGAACTCATTTGAAAACCTGGCTATAAGTGCCATAGTGGGAGCTGCTGGGTGCTGTGTCCGCTTCAAAAATCTGACCCTTACAAAAGCTTTTAAGAGGGAGCTGGTTTCTATTGAAAATCTGGCCCCAACTGAGAGTACTGAGAAGTTCTGAAGATCTGGCCCATACCCTGATGTTCCAATGCCTGAGGGTCCTCTGGGAGGCATGGGGGGAAGAATATGTGAGCCAGGAGCCCATCTTTCTGAATGGAAGAAGTCCAAGCACGCTAGAAGGATGCAAGTAAAAGTTCATGTTTGTATTGGGTCTACAGAAGCAACTAGCAGTCCAGCCTCAGGCAATTTAAAAGACAACAGTTCCAGAGGGGTAGCCGTGTTAGTCTATCTACAGCAAAAACGAGAGTCCTGTAGCACTTTAAAGATTAACAAATTTAATTTTTGCAGGCATAAGCTTTCATGGGCTGAAACCCACTTCATCAGATGCAGGGAATGGAAATCAGATAGGTGGTATATAAATATACAGTCAAGAGGAAGGTACAACAATGAGAGGGGTAGGTAATAGCAAAGTCCATACAGTTAGAGTCCATACAGTTAGAGGCCTATTCACAACCATTGATTAGAAGGTGAGAATGTGTGAACAGTGACAATTGCTTCTTGTAATGAGAGAACCCTTCCAAGTCCCTATTCAGACCCAGTCTGATTGTGTCAAGTTTACAGATCAGTTCAAACTCTGCAATTTCTTTGAAGTCTGTTTTTGAAGTTTTTTTTGTAGATGTCAACTTTCAGGTCAGCTAGAGAGTGTCCTGGGAGACTGAAGTGCTCTCCGATTGGTTTATGGGTGTTCCCATTTTTATGTCTGATTTGTGTCTTTTTATTCTTTTGCGTAGTGACAGTCTGATTCGGCCATTGAACATGGCAGAGGGGCATTGCTGGCACATGATGGCATATATTACATCAGTAGATGTGCAGGTGAATGACCTTATCGTATGGCTGATGTGGTTAGGACCTGTGACGGTGTCACTAGAGTTGATGTGTGAGCAGAACTGGCAACAGGGTTTGTTGCAGGGATAGGTTCCTGGGTTACTGTTCTTGTTGTACGGTTGCCGGTGAGTATTTGCTTCAGGTTGTGGGGCTGTCTCTAAGCAAGGATAGGTCTGCCTCCCACGGCTTGAGCAAGTGAGGGATCATCTGCTAGGATGATCTACAACCTATCCTATGTAGACTCACTCGCTATATTTCAGAAGGATCATTAACTCACTGGTTCACTGTGAATCTAGGGAGACCTGTAGCTTGAACTGAGGGGAATTTATGTTGTTAGAATGTTAAAACAAAGAAATTGGTTTGAGAGAGATGACAAGAGGGAAAGGAAGTTCCTTTTTTATTATCCTTCAGTGGAGGGCTTTCCCCTTTTTTGGATACCCCTTTCCCTAAAGGCCTCATATTGTGGCTACCTGGCTTGTTGAGAAGGGCTGGATGGATGCATGTATCTTAGAAAAGGATTGCTGCAGAGTGCTTCATCCCCCTGGGTAAGCTAACATCTCCTCCATACTAGCTTAAACATAGACGTCAGGATTCTCCTCTCACACCAGTTTTAAGCCATTGTAACTCCATTGACTTCAACAGCATTACTCCTGAGTGACACTGGTGCGAGTGGGAACAGTCTCCAAAGCAGAGCCTCACAGGTGTCCCACAGATTTTCTCTTATTAAATGTTTGCCATTGGCATCCTAAGCAAATCGCTTGAGCCCTTAGGACTTTGTCAGCCCAGCTGCAGAATTGGATAAAACTTCAAAAATGCTTGGGCTCTGATCTTACAGTCCTTTAGTGGACAAAACTTCCATTTACTTGACTGGGAGTTTGCCTGTGCAAAGACTTCAGGGTATGGGCCTAAAAATAAAGAACATTTTAATAAATAAAGAACTGAATTCCAGTGAACAAGTAAAATGAAATTAAATCATGTGTATTTTCCTGTCTGTATCTCTGTGAATAGAGTCTCATGTGATTTGATGGATTCTTCAGAAAGCTGTCTCCCTTCAGAAGAAATCATGAATGCTTACAGGCAGGCTCTTTTAATTTAAATCTAGATCTGACTAAAAGAACTACGGCACTTGAAAGTGTGGCCAGTATTTCAGACTGCTGGAGTTTACCCCACAGATAATGCACAAAGCAGCCACTTAGTTCTTGGCAAAAGCAGGAAGCCGAGTATATATTTTTTACTGTATCCTTCTTATTTTAAACAACAGTAGTGCAGCTGCTTGTGTTACCTACAGTATCACTGCTAGTCCTGTTGGAATTTACTTTTGCTACGGTTGTAACTTTTCAGAATTCATATTACCTGTGCTAGACTGTCTGTCTCAGAACTGATATGAGCAAAGTAAAGGAGAATGTAGGAAGTTAATTTTGTGTGTATGCTTATTTTAGAGCCAATATCTCTGAATGGGAAGAACAGGAGCCAAGAGGCTGAACAATGAATGCATTGTAGTGATAACTAGCAATTTCACTGTTAGTACAAAATCAAAAAAGACTTGGGTGCTACCTTTTTATCTTTTGCCATTGAGTTCTTTTGCCAGAATGCTGGAGGTGTAATATAATCCCCTGTAATTACACGTTTTTGCGATCCAGCATTCCTTGACTGTTTATACGGATTAAAAATTGACTTAGAATGCTGGAAGGCATTTCAGCCAAAATAGTAAACTAATCAGCAATCAATATTGTGCTACAGTTTAGCAGCCATTGTTCTGTTCTACTCTGCTATTAAAGTATACATATTCAATTAACCTATGAATGGCTTTGTAGAGTCTTACATCCTTGCTGTGCTAACTTCCATGTCATTTTTTTCTGTTTGCAAAGAAACAGCAATTAAAGAAATAGAACAGATCTCAGGCCTGATCTTATTCTCATTTGTACTGATGTCAGCCAGGAGTAATTCCACTGTAATCAGTGGACTTCTATATGTGTGAAATCAGAATCAGGCCCCTCTTGTATTGGGTTTACGCTGGCCTAACCCTACTGCCTTCACTGAAGTCTCTCCTATTTGCAACAATGCAAAGGCCTAATCCTGCACCATTTAAAACAACGGGAGCTTTGTTGTTGAGTTAAGTGAGAGTAGGGTCAGACCTCTATAAGAAATTCAGGCCTCACATGCCACTATAAATCAGTGCATGAATAAATGAATAATCAATCAGAGTTTTAATTTTACAATGCACTCTCTTGCTCTTAAGGTGCCATGGAAAACTATAGAATGGATGAATAGATGGATGGATAGTAAAACCATACTCTTCACAAGAGCCATACACAGATACAGTGTGGCACATTTTTCTAATAATAAGATAATCTGTTTGGATGCATAAGTATGGCTGCTTATCTGAAGTATATCCAAACTGAATATGTCTGAACAAAGGGCTTGACCCAAAACCAATTTTTCCGATTTCTCACCTCCCTCTGCAGCATGGGGCATGGGCCACTTGCTGGTGGTTTCTCTGTATATTGAAATCCTTAAACCATTATTTGAGGACTTCAGTAACTCAGTCATAGGTTAGGGGTCTATAACAGGAGTGGATGGGTGAGGTTCTGTGGGCTATGTTGTGTAGGAGGTCAGATTAGATGACCATAATGGTCTCTTCTGACCTTAAAGTCTGAGTCTATAAGTGACTTTAATGGGCTTTGGATAAGGCCCTAATGAGTCTTCCGAGCTGGTCTAGAAATCTTATGTAATCAGACTTTCTTTCCAGATTTCTATCACTACTAGTTTTTAATCCTGTTTCCAACTCCAGAACCAGGACATGCAGAGACATCTGAAAACAAAGAGTAATGGCTAAAACAAATGGCCCTGACTTCTTTGAAAAGGTTAACTAAAGACAGCTTTTCTGGAAATGTTTCATAGATAATGGAGAATGGAGCCTGAGTCTGCTCTCACACTGGCTTTACACTGGTGAGACTCCATAGATTTCAAGGGACTTACTGTACTCTGGTTTCATACTGAAGTAAATGAGACTAGAATTTGGCTCTGGATCCATGAAACTAAGGCACCTTGCTGAGTATCAGCTCCTGTCGCCAGTTCCCTCTGCAATTTCCATTTCCTTGGAAATGGACATCCAACTGGCAAAAATAAGGCAAGAATTTTAAAAATAATACCTTTAAAAAAATGTCCCCGTACCTGTTTGCAGCTCTGACCTCTGTTTACATGAAAATGGACTTGGAAAAGCTGCTGGTATGAGATGAAAGTGGGAAATTTCACTCTAGGCGCTGGCTGTCAGCTAAAAGCTACAAGTATTGGTTTGCAAAATATTGTTGGTTAAAACATTTAATAGTTCAAATAAAATGAAAACTCTAATAGGCGGGCTCTTTTTCTTAAGTGCCCTCATACCTGACAAAAATATTTTTAGTGATTCTACTTTCACTGGCAATGGTTTTACTTCATCAACAAAAGTTTTTCCACTCCAGCTGGCCCTCCTCAGATCCCCACAGAACTTTTTTACAAGTCCCTCACCAACCAGGTCTGGGGAAACAGGATGTGGGGTCTCTAGACTTCTTCGGATGAGGAAATGGAAGAAAAGGTCTGAGATGGTACTGGTGACAGGTGTTCCCTGGAGTTTTGCATTTATTGAACTTCACCTTCTAAGAGAAGCAACCACAATTCGTTTGTTTCCAACTAATGTCATGCACAATATTCCCAGTCAGAACCAAAGCTGTTTACAATTAAAGATGTAGTTGTCATTCTCTAGTCTTTGCCCCTTTCTCCGCAGCTGCAGAGGACACAGATGAAGTGGAATCAGTATTGTTTTGCTCCTCAGGATTTGAGAATCGTCTTAGTGTCTCCTCACCCACTGCACACCACAAAGCCCAGTTCCATGGCAGCTTCTGCAGCTCCCAAAGTGGTTGATCCATACTGCACTGATCCACTGGCCATTGCAACCCTGGAGTTACCATAGGGGCTTAAAGTGCTGCAGTATCAGCGCTGTGATACCAGCTGAAAAGCAGCCCTGTTGTCACTCCACAGGCTAAAAGAATTCTTTGTTCCCAAGCTGCCTGGCGAGTCCTCTGCATCAAGCCTAACAACTTTGATTTTGGTCTAGGGCCTGCATATAGCTCAAAAGAAATTAATATATTACTATTAATGAGGCAGCCTGGCTATCGGCTAAGGCACTGGCCTGGAAGTCAGAAGGACTAGGTCTATTCCTTGCCACCACTGATCTGTGGTTTGAGCTTGGACAAGTCTCTGTGTCTCATATTTTTTTGTCTTTTCTATGTAGGCTTTGGGGCAGGGACTATCTCTTACTATATGTATGTACAGTGTCTCATCTAGTGAGTCTCCATTCTCACCTGGGACCTCTGGGCACCAGTGTAACACAACTAACAGCAACAATGTATGTGAGTGCAATATATCACTTAATAACATAAGGCAATAAAAATCCTAGTAGGAAACTGTAATACACAATACCACATTTATGTGCGTGGGGGGTGATGCTCTCCCATCAAGCTCTTACACTTAAGAAGCATTCAAAATTAGATTGAACCAAACTTGTGTTTCCCCTACGTGTTGTCAGTCTGACTCCAATCGCTAACCTGAATTTAAACTTTTGTCCCCAATTACGCTGTCATTTCATTAGCCTCATTTAAGTGCTGGGGTGTTACAGGAAAATGAAAAACAGGTGTTTCTTTTATCAAAAATCTATTGCCATTCTCTCTTTTCTCTTTCAGGGTATTCAGAATGATGTGAATGAATATAAAGCTCGCCAGCCCTGAGAATGTCCCCTTTTGTTGTGGTACAACAAGTGCCTGGATTACATTAGAGGTTTGGAACAAAGTAGGTTCTGGTACTGGTTTTGTAAGCAGTGTTGCTATGTCAGATGCAGTTTTCCCCATGTGTAAAGAGAAGAGGGACAGTCATTTTGAAGGCAGCTACAAGTTTTTATTTTTCATCATTCTACCTTAGGTGGTACTAGCAATTCCCTGCAGCTTCTGGGTCTAACAGCCATGGAGGCTGAAGTGGACATAGCCACAAGCAGCGGGACAGGAACATTCACGAACGGGACAAAGGAGTAGAGACATGGCTCTGAGTTATACTTCCAATATGAGGTGCCAGAGCATGGCAGCTGTGTCCTTATTTCCAGGGAGCTACTTCAATAAAGGCACTGACCTGATAGTGAGGTTCACAGAGCTGTGTGAAAAGTGGGGGAAATTGCTCACAAGCTCTCCCCTGAATTCTGAATTGTTTTTCAGTTCAGCCATTAGCACGGTATCTGCTTGGGTTTCCAAAAACATCTGCTAGAGCAGGTTATCTTGTCACAAATGCTGCATTGTTCTGTATTATGTGACTAGGGTGACCAATCATGCACCAAAAAAAACCTAATAATAAATAGCAAGTCATCCAAGATACAGATGAAATGAGTCCTTTCTCACCTACCCTTCCATTGAAATACATTTGTATAAAGCGTTGTCCGAACAATTACAAGTAATGAATGCAGTCATCAATCTGAAGCTAGTGTGAGTGTTTTGTGAAAGGGAACAAAGGATAACTATATCAGATACGTTATTTACTAACAATCAGGAATTTATGGATCAAGATCCTGAACCTGCAAGCACTTACAAGCATTCTTCTCTTTACACATGGGAAATATCCACATGGCATCACTAAGCTACCAAAGCCCTAAACCAGCCTTCAGTGGGCTGAGGAGAAAGCTCTTTGGTAGTAATTTTCTGTGGTTATTTTGAAATCTTGGTCAGGAATGTGGAGGGAATATCCCCACAATCTTATAGTTTTAATGGGTGAGTTGGCAGATTCATCATCTCTGGTCATTCCTGCTGGCTGAAAAAGCATTAATTCATCCAAACAATTGGATTTTGAAGTTGATCTTCCACTAGTAATGGGCAAATCTAAAAGAGTTCAGCGGTTTCTTTCGTTTTAGCTAAGAATCTTATCTTATCTTTATCGGAAACTTATCCAAAATTCTGTGAGAGAGAAATCTCCTGAGATTAGACATTTGAAACTCTGTTGATTAGGTCTCAGGAAACTGGGCGTAATCTTTTCATTATGCACCAATTTGAAGACCACCTAACTCTTTGCTATTCAAGTGAAAAAGACCAGAAAATTTAACAAATACTGGGCTAGATTTTGATCTCATTTACATTACATAAATCTAGAATCACTTTATTGACTTCAATTGATGCACTGGGTAACTGAGATCAGAATCTGTCCTGTAGTCCTCACTGTCACTGCAGAATGAGGAGACATGTCTATGTTGTACAATTAGCCATCACCCGGACAGACCTGTGGGGGTTGCGGGAGAGGAGAGAGAAATCTGGCAAAGTTCAACTTATTTTGCTAGAATCACAGATGTGGTGTTAAAATGGTGGCTGTCTCAGCCTGCAATAGTTTGAAACAGGAGCTTGCATTTCACAGCAGTTAACCTTGATTGTGCAAAACAATGATCAGTGTACCATGGACAAGTCCCGTAATACAGTTCAATTTAAAAGAAGCAAAACAAAATCTGATCCACTGGTAATCTTAGAAGTTATTTGCTCTAGCAGGTCAGATGACTGCTCCAGTTGCTGAGTTTAAAGACCTACATTTGCCATTCCAAATGGCTTTAAGTATAGATGGTGCCTATGTTATGAATAAACTGCAAGATAGCTTTTCAGTTTTAAAAGCTTTACTTTATACCACATGAACTTCACTATATATTTAAACAGTGGATGATGCTGTTGTTTTTTTTATAAAGTTGCCAATCTTTTAGACTACATGAATACCTGAAGAGTGAAATACCTAAAAGTTCAGTTAAGGGTGTACAAAATGCTTTGCATTTAGTGCTTGTGAAAGATAGCAGAGTAACAGACTAGGCCAGTGAAAATTTATTTAATTACATACATAGAACAAATATGCCATGGTAGCAGGAATGCACATTTCTGTCCTGCTAATATGCATAAATCTGAGGGGAATTGTCCTATGACTGAGAGAGCAGCCCAGTATCTATACTCATTCAGTCTTTGGCATCTTTGAGACCATCAGCAGGGGTTGGAAGGGGAGGATTTTTTTGGTTTGTCGTGTGTGTGATGTAGACACTTAGGCCTGGTTCAGTAAAGCTCTTAGTTGTGTTTAAGTCATCCCTGTTCACCAGAGCATTTAAGTACATGCTTAACTGTAAGCAGATGCATAAATCCAACTAAATTCAAAAGGACTTTGGCATTTGCTTATTATTAAGCACATGTTTACGGGCTTTCTTGAATCAGAGCCTAACAAGAGAAACAGAGATGTCTGACTTATTTCACATGAGCCATTGAACAGTCTTCAGATAGATAATAGTGACTTTCACTCAGTTCTGAGCAGGACTGGTTTTGAACTGGTGGCCTAGAGGTGAAAGGCTCTGAATCCCATTAACAGTCCCCTGAGCAATCCAGACCTACTTGATTTCAATTATTAATGAAGTAAAATCAAGCCAAAATGTAGCCACATTGATTGCCTTTTTTCAGTAATTTTTCCAATTTAGTATCAGTAATTTTTAAAATGCTACAGTAGAAAATCCTATGGGATCAGGGCTGCCTACATCTTTCTGGCAAGTTAAAATCCCTGACAAGGGAATTCTTGAAAGGACAGCCTTAAGAATTGAACTTGTTGCTTAGTTTCTAAAAATGCTTAGAGATGTTGATGTTCCACAAATGTTGATAGCAGCTATTCATCAAGGGAAGCTAATTTACGTAGTAATGAATTATTTAGGAGTTTATTCTCCCCATGATATGCAGACATAACTTAAATTGACACTAATGGGAGATTCATGTGTGTGTCAAGGGGAGAAGAAATCCTTAGAGAATATTTAGAGTATATTCTTGGGGAGGGGATGGAGAGGGAAAGAATCACCAACATAAACATGACTTTATCATTCCTTCATAGGTAGGGTGCGTGTGTGGGTGTAAGTCCACAGAGCCCCTTAACTAAAATATACACAGTTCTGAAATCACAACTACATGTGCAAGAGGTACACTCTGAGTGTGAGCCATATAGGAACCCCGATTTTAGAAAATGTGGGTGGCTCATAGAACTAGGAAATGCAAATCCTGCATTGGGACTCTCTGTGTTAGAGCATAACTGTTCATGTTATGTGTCCTAATTCTGGGACTTGGACATCTGGCTATTTGTGTATCCATGTTCAAAATCACAGCAGGCTTACTGTATGCTGGTATCTGTCTGAAATCTATAATTACTGTTTGCTTTGGCATAAAATAACAGATTGCAATTAACTGGTTTATATGTTTCAGCTTTGATCTTTAACAGGGAGCTTGCACAAAAGAGATAGTAAAGAATTCTAAAACTGAACCATTTATCTAAAAGGATAAGCTGTTTAAAGCCAGTATTGAGGCTACTGCGTTTAATGGCATCATTCACCATTTTCCAATATGAGTTTCAAATACTGGTTTAAGGCAAAATTAAGACTTGAATTCTACATTCCTTCAAAATGCAAATACATCTCCCATTGACTTAAGGGCCAAATTTTTCTCCAAGTGTCTTGCAAATCTTTGTAAACAACATCAGGCTATGTGTGTCCCTGGTGTAACTGCACTGACTTTAGTGGGATTAAATATGATAAAATCCAGAAAATCTGTTTTTGCTTTAAGACTTTGCTTTAAAGCAACACTGCCAAAAATGATCATTTAAGACCAAAATATTGGTATTGTAAATCTATATTATATATACACATATGTATATATTTAAAATATGTATTTTATTATACATTATTAATGTATTGTTATTTATTCAGAACCCCAGATAAGCATGGTCTCCACCCTAAACAGCATACAGTTTAGATTTAAGCTAGCCGCATTGTATGATCTAGAGGTGTTTCACTATTATTATCATTACATTTCAATAAAAACTTTTTATCTTTATCTTTTATCTGGGTTTTTTTCTTTCAGAACTGACTCATTTCAAAACATTCCCGTTTCTGATAGCATTCCCCTTTAAATAGTATTTCTTGATGCTTTTAATCAGCTGCTCTCTTGAGTTCATCTTCTGCCTGGTTCTTACATGCGAGCTAGGAGGGAGTAAGTTATAAGTGGCCTTCCCATGTGTGCCCTTAAGGTCCAGGGAGTGGAGAGGCTGCCTCTCCTTACTCCACGGGTGGTTCATGATCCTGGAAAGAGGGGGGTTGAGAAGAAAGTAGGGTCATGGTTCCACCTCATGAACATAATGGCTATTAGAGTCAGCTGGCTGCATAGGGGGGAGGAATAGTAAACTACAGAGGAGTGTCAGTGGGAGTTTTGCTTCTTCATGCCTGGATCCTCTGCTATGTATCCTGCCTCCATGATAGAGAGTATCCACAGGAACAATGTACTCTGCACTCCCCTATGCCCATTAGGCACAGCTAAAACCTCGATAATAAGGTATTTCCAGCAAGGGAAAACCAGTGTAGCTAACTGAATGAATATACAGAGGAAACTGTGATATTGGCACAAAGTGCTGTTGGATGGAAGGTGGTAAGTAAGCTGCAAGCTTTTCAGGGTTGCAATAATTTATTGCCCCTCAGTGCTCCTCTTGGCATGGCTCGGCTACTTGAGCCTAAAGGCTTAATTTAGTAATCTTAAGTGTTGCATGTTACTCTAGTAGGCACAAAACTTCAAGACAGAAATCTGATTTTCAAGTTGGTTGTGTTCCTTTACTGTAAACACTTCTCAGTGCTGGAAAGCCCAAAATAACAATATTGTGCTAACACACCATTACTGGAAAGTGACTGGCTAGAAACTGACCTGAAACAAAAATAAGACTGAGCAAACTAGTTACACTGTTTAAGAGGAACAAAATGCAAAAGAAACCAATAGAATTAAGAGCATAAAGTAAATTGGTTTATTAAAGCACACTGTTTAATTAATCCAAGATGGTATCAGTAATTCACAGAGCAAGTATTAGAAAAATTCATTATCTTGACAGCATGTCTGTTAAGGTAGGAAATTGGAAAACCTAGTACAGAGAAAAGAGCTCACCTAATAGCACTTCAATATTTCTAGAAATAAAAAGTTTCCTAGCCTGAGGGGATTGCAGGTCATTTGAGCTGTACTTTGCAAAAACAGTCAGCAGTTGATGCAAGTTCCCTCTCTCCCTTGTTTCATTATATTTTATATGGTGATGTAATAAAACTAGATAGATATTTACCATTTCCTCCATTGTTAGATTTGCAGGTTGACATAAAAGTGTAAATTCTCCCCCATGTGAGAAATATGATTTCAGACATGGTTAGTAGAACTTGTTGAAAACATTTCATCATAACTTTTTTTTGTTAATGAAAAACAGCTTTTTGATTACATGGGAATTTTCTCATGAACGTTGTTCCCTTGTTTGTTGAAACTTTTCAGGTTTTCATAAAAAACTTAAACATCTTTTTGTTTTGTCAACCAAAACCCCAATATTTTTTTGGGGTGGGGGTAAAGAGTCTTCTAACTGGATAATGTCAGGTCTTTGTTCATTTGCATTGTTTGTTTCTGCCTACAGGATTTAAGATTCATTGCCTGACACTGAAAAGTGATTATTTTGAAACTATATTGAGTAATCGAGCTGTAGACTCAACGTACCATAACTCATTGTATCTTTGTGATCCCCTTTCATGGTGCTGGTGGTTCCAGTCACTGTTAGCAGACCAGAGGCAAGAATACAGAAAACTATGAATTGTGATTGCTCAGCTGGGAGTCCTTCTGGTATTCTCAAGCGTCTTATCCCTGATCTACCATTGCAAGTAACATGGGAGAATGGTGCACTGGAATGTTGATGGCTTTAAAACCAGTTCATACATTAAGTAAGATGTACAAGGGGCATGGAAAATTGTTTCTCACTTCTCGTATAAAATACATGCATAACAGTCTTCTGAGGTCCTGGAATTTTGCTACCAAAATTATTTGTTTTCCTAGGTCATACAATGACCATCAAACCAGGTCAGAAGGGACAGTAGCCAATGTGGACCACTTGTGTGCCTAAATATCAATGCATTTTAACTCAATAACAATTGGTCTACAACCAATTATATTACAAAGGACAAAGGGAAGGGCTATATTCAATATTATTTGATTTTTTTTAGCACAAAACCTGTCTTTGCCTTTGCATCTATGGATGCTCCCCCGACAATAGATGTACAGAACAGGGAATGGTTGCTCAGCAATACAGGGACCCTCCAGGGGCAGAGTGATGTTGAGCAGGGGAGAACTAAAGCTAGAGCTTATGCTGTTTCACGGATTTCTACCATCTTCTTCCTCATGGAAATAACATATAAATTCTCATGAAGGAAGGCTGCATTAGGCTCTGTGACCCGGGCACTTTGGGTAGCCACTTATGCAATCAAAAAATGGTGCAGCCTCGATGCATTTGGCCCTTATTGAATATTTGTCCCTGCCCAGTAAGAAATTGAATATGTATTACTGCATTTAGGCTGGTAATGGATTTACTTAAACCCCTTTTCCAGCTGGCATTTTCATTGCTTTGGTCAGCAGCAATTTAAGAAAGACATATGCTGAAGTTAAAGGATCTTGAACTAACCTCCCAGGTTTATTTAATATGCACTCATCATAAAGTACATATTAAAAGTGCTACAAGCTCTCTCTTTCTTTGGGCAATGTAAAGAGAAATGTTATAAACAAAGTTTCACAGGGTAATAATGTATCAATACAATACGTGCATTGTTTTTCCATTCTGAGGCAACTTACCTTTAAAATGTGGTAGCTGCAGAATTCTTTCTAGTAACATGACACCGGTTATCTTCTCTTTCAAAAGCTTTTTTTTTTTTTTAAAGGAACTGTCGATGTTTTATGTCATGTCTAACATTATAATGTAACTGAAACCCTTGAGATGCATGGACTTTAATTTTTTTTTAAATGTTTGGAATCCTTTAAAGAAAATCCATTTTAGGAGATTAAAGCTCCTAAAATACTTATTCCCCTCTTCCACCCAACCAGAATTTATTAAATAATGAATTTCCCTCCTAGCAAAAGTTAACTATAAATATACTTTCTGCACACTGAGACTATGTTTCCTTCAGTTTTGTTGCAATGCTGTTTTCTTCTAAACAAGTTGGCTCTTCATGGTATTATGGGTGGCTCACTGCTCGGCAAGAATCCCATGTTTAACATTGCCCAGTTTCTGAATTTTGGCTCAGCCTTATGGGATAGGGAGTCACCACATTTATTTACCTTTTGAGAGTTCCCAAGACACACCCTTAAATATCCACCTCTGGTTTTCCTTTCCTATTCTTGTCAAATAACAGATTTGGAAGAAATTGTGTAGAATTACAAGTGGTACAAAGACAGAGTGTAATTACCTACCTTGTTACCAAAAGACCATCAGAAATTATGTTGGGGTTTTTTTTTAAATCACACTGCAAGGATAACTTGGTTTCTTATAGTTTCAGTGTGACCATGACCATAATAACACTTTGGGCTACTAGTTTAAAAGTGTGGTTTAACCTTTCTTTCCTCCTGGAGAAAATTATAGCCTAAGAAGCAGTAGACAAATAAATACTTTGCACATTGGCACATACACAAAGCTCTGGAAATTGAATATATTGGAATATATTTGCATGTATCTAATGAAGGTCTAGATAATAATGGGTAAAGTTTCTATGTGGTGAGGAAGATATTAATGCTGTAACAATATCAAAAATTGTGTCTACATTTCCTGCATGCACTAAAAATGTACCTCTTGCTTAGATCTCAGATTACTGTGTTTGCAAATTGAATATTCAGCAGAATTTTAAGGAAAGAATACATACAATATGGCAACTGCAGCTGTGAGGGGGAAAAGATGCAAGCTGTCAGTTGGCCCAGCTAGTCCTTATGGCAAAGATGTCAAACTGTACTGCCTCACACCCTTTCCACATGTCACACTATCTACTGTTGTTTATTTGCTGCAGTCTTGGTCAGAGCCTTGGGACCTTCATCCCACCTGTTCCTTTTCTCAGCACATCAGACGTGCTATTGCATCTGTGGCCGTGTAATTTGTTCCTGTCTGTTAAGTCTAGCTCTCCAATCACCAGCAAAGCTTACTGGCCAAGAAGCCATCAGTGAGAGAGGTAGCCATATGGAATCACACACTGTTTTCTAAACATTATTATAAAGTATGTTGAGACAGAGATTTCACCCTTTCTGTTGCTGGACATCAACAACATTGTTGTTCTTATGTTATGCAGTAGTTGGGTGTTAGAGCATTAGGACAAAATCCTGAGAGTGCAAAATGTTTTTGGTTTTCTCCAAATAACTAGGATCTCTATTAAAAGCAATCATAAAAGAAGCAATGAGAAGTAAAAATGACTGCCTCCGAGAAAGCCAGAGGATGAGAGAAAATTGGTAGGAGGAAATGGACTCCAAGAGGTGTTAATATTAAGCAATAGAAACCGTAAAAATGTCTGCTTCAGCATACTTTAGAATAAAATAATATGTACAATACTTCAAAACTGCAACATAAAATCTGCATTTTAAAAGAATCACTTACATATTAAGGGTCACCATTAGCATTCGGAGATAAAGACTTGAATGCTGAAATGAAGGCCCCCAAACTTATTTTCCTTGTTCAGTGCCTGACCTCTGACCTTTTCTGTTTTCAGCCTCTGACCTTTTCTATTTTCTCTTCAATCTCACCTGTTAAAGGCCCAAATCCTCCTTGCATGCTAGAAACACCTCTTCTGTTTATTTTACATCCCCACCTTTGTAGGGATGTGACACAACTCCATGTAACTCTTTGTAACTTGATAGGCTCACATTTTAACAAGTAAATGTACTCCTTTGCCACCTGTAGATGTTAAACACCTGTGTCAGGAAGGCACTGAATGTTTTCAAGATATTCCTGAATAGATTTGTGAATAAAGGTATCTCCTCAATCTCAAGACATGAAAACAATAGCCCCCCTGAGGCAGAAGAACTGTATTAAGAAATTTAAATGTGTTTTTCTTACACCAGTCTCAGGAAAAATCCTTTTTCGTTCAGCTGTGAAATCCCTCTTTCAATACCTCGAATAACCCTCTTGAATGAAATCATTCCAGCAGAGCCCTTGCAATTAATTCTATTATATAAACCTGCAGCGTATACACTAGCCTGACAAATGTTTCTTCAGAGCCTTTTTCTGAATTATAAATCCTCATCTAGGCACTCTTAAAAGGGCAGTTTTTTTCCTATCCTGCTACAGAGGACTAAGCAGTATGGGCCAAATTAATCTTGGGACAAGATTTTCAGAGGTCAGGCTCATAAATTCATCTTTAGAGATATAAATAGTTGGCCTAATTTTCAAAATTGCTGGGCACCCAGAAGAGATCTCAATGGGAACTGCTAGATGTGCAGCACTTTTGAAAATCAGGCCACCTCTATCAGAGAGCTCCCTAAGTATCATCAGTTGACTGCTGCAAATTGGTCATATTCCATTGATGATTATAGGAGAGAGACTTTGTGTCAACCTGCACTGGAGTAAAAAGATGGGCATTAACCAGCCAGGAAAGTTTTTACTTCTCCTGGGCCAGTGACAATGGCACCTTGGCAGCATGAGTAGTGATGGGACTTTCTGGCAGCTGTGTGGTCAAGGTGTCCTCCACACCTTTGGGGTTGGGGCTTTAGCTGAATGGGTCCCTAGGAAAACCAATTATCAGATAATTTCATATGGGAATCTTCAAGAAAACCTGGATCGAATGATGGATTACACACTATTTAAAAAAAAAAAATTCATAGAGAGCATTTGCACTGGTAATTAACAATAACAGCCAAGGAATGTTAGAGGTAAGAGCAAACATCTAGCCAGTCATTAAAAGAATGTAATTTTGCTAATCCTCTTACAAAGATGCTGTTTCGTGCCAAAATCTTTTTTCTGAATAAGGCAGTCAAACTACATTTTTAAGTCAATGAAGAGCTGAGAGGCAAGAGTCTCTGATGCAGATATCAGCTTCCTCATAGAAGAGAGTTTAGCTTGCATCTTGCTATATTGCATCATAGATTAACCCTGGGCCCAAATTAATTTGATACAGCAAAAATGTATTACTACTTTGCTTGTGAGATTTTATATTATCTTTGACAAACTGTCAAACTTTATTTCACAGTAAAACAGAGCCACTTTTATAGCCAACCTCTAAATGGCCTTTTATTTTGCTTGCCCTCTTTTGTGCGTACCAGTGATTCTTCAACTGTGGGCACGAAACCAATTTGTGCAAAGCTAGCACAAACATGCACACATGACTCTTTGAATATGCAAAATAAAGGCAAGCAATTATATTATTTATATTATGATAGCACCTAGGAATCCTAATCAAGCATGACAGAAGGCAGCAAAAATGATAAAAGATTTAGAAAACCTGACCTATGAGGAAGGGTTAAAAAAACTGGCCTTGTTTAGTCTTGAGAAAAGAAGACTAGAGGAGAACCTGATAACAGCCTTCAAATATGTTAAGGATTGTTATAAAAAGGACACGATCAATTGTTCTCCATATCCACTGACAGTGATCAAGAAGTAATTGGTTTCATCTTCAGGAAGGGAGATTTAGGTTAGATATTAGAACGATTTTCCTAACCATAAGGTTAGTTAAGCTCTGGAATTGGCTTCTAAGCGAGGTTATAGAATCCCATTGCTGGACGTTTTTAAGTACAGTTTAGACAAACACTTGTCAGGATGGTCCAGATTTACTTGATCCTGCTTCAGCACAGAGGATGGACTAGATAACATCTCGCAGTCCCTTCCTGCCCTACATTTCTATGATTCTCAATACCTGCCTTTTCTTAAGCACTGTACAGATGAGTTCCATGGAAGATATTCTTACTTTCAGCTCAGTTCATTTGGGATGCTTTTCCTGAACTCATTCTAATGTTCACAGGATCTAAGAGATAGAGTTTTCTCCATGCAGGGTCCGCAAGTGTAGATTTTGCTGAGCTCAAGTCTTATCCAGGCACCTCATACAACACAGATGGGTGAAACCTACATTCACTCATAGTCCCTCAAGGATCGGTTCTTGGACCGACCTTATTTAACCTTTTTATAACTGATCTTGGCACAAAGAGCGAGAATGTGTTAATAAAATTTGCGGATGATACGAAGCTGGGGGGTATTGCTAACACGGAGAAGGACCGGGATGCTATTCAGGAAGATCTGGACCACCTTGTACACTGGAGCAATAGTAATCGGATGAAATATAATAGTGAAAAGTGCAAGGTCATGCACTTAGGGATTAATAATAAGAATTTTACATATACGTTGGGGATGCATCAGTTGGAAACGACGGAGGAGGAGAAGGACCTTGGGGTATTGGTTGATAACAGGATGACTATGAGCCGCCAATGTGATATGGCTGTTAAAAAAGCAAATGCGGTTTTAGGATGCATCAGACGAGGTATTTCCAGCAAGGAGAAGGAGGTGTTAGTGCGGTTATATACGGCGCTGGTGAGACCCCACCTGGAATATTGTGTGCAGTTTTGGTGTCCCATGTTTAAGAAGGATGAATTCAAACTGGAACAGGTTCAGAGACGGGCTACTAGGATGATCCGAGGAATGGAAAATCTGCCTTATGAAAGGAGACTCAAAGAGCTTGGCTTGTTTAGCCTGGCCAAAAGAAGGCTCCAGGGGGAAATGCTTGCTCTATATAAATATATCAGGGGGATTAACGTTAGGGAGGGAGAGGAATTGTTTAAGTTTAGTACTAATATAGGCACGAGGACGAATGGGTACAAATTGGATATTAGGAAATTTAGACTAGAAATTAGACGAAGGTTTCTAACCATTAGGGGAGTGAAGTTCTGGAATAGCCTTCCGAGGGAAGTAGTGGGGGCAAATGACTTATCTGGCTTTAAGACTAAGCTTGATAAGTATATGGAGGGGATGTTATGATGGGATAGTTTAATTTGAGCAATTGATTTTGGATTATCGGCAGATAAGTCTGCTCAATGGTCTGTGGGAATGCTGGATGGGATGGGAACTGAGTTACTGCAGAGAAATCTTTTTTGGGTGCTGGCTGGTGAGTCTTGCCCACATGCTCAGGGTTTAGCTGATCGCCATATTTGGGGTCGGGAAGGAATTTTCCTCCGGGGCGGATTGGCAGGGGCCACGGAGGTTTTTCGCCTTCCTCTGCAGCATGGGGCATGGGTCGCTTGCTGGTGGATTCCCTGCAGCTTGAGGTCTTCAAATCTCATTTTTGAGGATTTCAACAACTCGGTCATGGGTTCGGGGTTGTTATAAATGTGTATGGGTAGGGTTTTGTGGCCTGCCTTGTGCGGGAGGTCAGACTAGATGATCATATTGGTCCCTTCTGACCTATGAGTCTATGAGTCTATGAGTCATAGCCTAACTGTTCCAGTATCCTTTTCCTAAATAGCACATTTGACCACCTCTGTTGCCCCTATCTTCCACACCTGTCTTTGTGCTGTTTTCCAGACAGTTCTCTCTGACTTTAACCTCCTTATCATTATGATACTTCCTTCAAGTTTGACCTTACAATTCTCTTCTTCCTGGAGGCCTGTAAGATCTACCAGTAGTCTGCCAGTCTACACTGGGTTAACCAAGTAGGTGACACAGGATCAGATACTCCTTGACAGTTGTTGTGTGTTTTGTTCTTTACACAGCAAACTTAATATGCAGGAATAGTGGGGTCCAAATAATCATGTTTACAAACTATAGACAACATGCAAGGCCTAGTTATTTATATGCACAGCCACTCTGACAGGTGTTTGGGTGGTTCTAAAGCATAGAAATCAGTGAGAGTCACTAGAGGGCTCACAAGCTATTTAAAGGGATACTTTAAAGGGATTTAAAGGGATACTATTTAAAGGGATACTATTTAAAGGGATACTTTACCATCTGTGGATCCCAAAGCACTTTATGAAAGTTGATAAACTTTATTATTCCCATTTCACAGGTGGGGAAACAGAAGCACCAGAGGGGTTAAGACTCATGTTTTTTAAAAGTGTCAAGTGTCTTAGTGTTTTGGTGCCCAACTTTATATATCTAGGCCCTGGTTTTCAGCAGTGAGAGGCACCTACAACTCCAAGTTGAAGCCAATATTTGGAAATGCATGTTTAACTTTGGACACCATAAAAATTGAGGCAC